>JAPZEB010000024.1:16309852-16321424 GCA_029783705.1 Chaetodon striatus | reverse complement strand
ATAAATAATATATATGATGTTAATAATTAAGTCCAGTCAAGTCAATTTTAGGATTAACTGAGTTCAAGCGTCATGGTTGCAAATGCTGCTAGGGTTTTTTTTTTAACAACTCTGGTTCTGCGTATCGATTCCAAAATGGTTAAAAAAAAAGAGGTCAAATTTTCATTTACCAAAAATATCTTTATTCTTTTAAGCGTTGACTAAACATTCACAAAGTAAATAATATTTACCATTTCCATTACGCAGTCCATCTGTCACACCGCTATGACGTTAGCCATGCATGCTAGCTTGTATCACACATAGTCACATAGCGATCCTGGCAGATAGCTGCGTACATTTTTGCAGATATGTAGCTGTTGTTTGCAATAATACAGGTTTATGGCATTTAGGGACCTATAAGAACCAAAATCCTATTCTTTTTTAATGAATGCCTGTTATTTGGCATTTTGGATATGATTCCAATTTGGAAGTGAGTTTTGGCGCCCAGCTGTAAATGCTGCTGTCTCTAACCTTCTGTGATACAGTCAGGGTTTTTTTGATTTTCAGTTTTTATCTACACCAGGGAAATCAAAATATTTTGTATATGTAGTCTATCCTCAGTGAGAGCAAATAAAAGTAAGAATTTGACATGACACAGACGAGGAAAATGCCCTTTGACAAAAGCTGTCATTGAGGATGATGTCTGCGTTCTGCAATAGATTAAAACGAAGTTCCACTGATATCTGATCATGGGTCAGCAGACCTCTGGATTTTTTCTCCATTTGTTGTCCTTAATGATGACATAGCATATGACTTAACAGGTTGTGTCTGTGCTCTCCTTTGATGTCCTCAGAGATTCAGATTGGTGATGAATTTGAAGATGATGTGAACAAGGAGAACAGCCTTAGTAATGAGACTTAGTAATGAAACAGGAAGGAGGAGAGGGAGAAGCCTGTTAACTTGACTTGTAGCTGCTTATAGTGGGTCAGGTGGGGCTCAGATCTTTTTCAAATTTAAGTAGATTCCTCTAGATGTAACTCTTTGAAGATGAGCCAGTTTGGTCAGATTCAAAATCATGTGATGATCCACGTATCCAAGTCTGCAATAGGGTAGAGTGTATTTAATCTGCCAATGGAAAAGCAAGAGGTGAACAGGACCAGAGATTTCAGAAAGCTGTGTCCTCACTTAGGTTACCAATCTGTAGCACGTACTTCATGTCAAAATTGCAAAGTGAACAGTGGCACATTTCAATACAAGTGAAAGACGTTCTTAGATTTTGATAGCACTTTTTGGAGAAGCTGCCTGAGACTTAAGGCAGGCTCAAGAGTGGAGGTGGACTTGGATAAGTAAATCAGAGTCGGTAGTGTGTGGTTATATCTGCAGTGGCACTAGTCATCAGAGGCATTTAAGCAGCATTGATCAGTGATTTTCAGCTTTGTAGCAAGTATGGGAAATTTGCTGTTGCAAAATTTTCTCCCTGAATGATAAGCTGAGGTGAACGAGGTGACACAAAATGCCTATTTGGATTCAGTCCCTGGTGCTCTTGGGTGAGGGCTGATCACCCTGATCACTACTGGGAAAAAAAAAAACATTGCCAGGAAAAGGAAACTAAGCAATCTGTTTAACAGGTTTGTTTGCAGACACTGTCTACGTTTTTACTGGCTGAACTTGCCCTACTGTGACCCAATTTCTTAACTCAATTAGAGTTTTGCTAATGTTAATACTGTCTAAATCCTCAGCTGTATCCATTGCACTGTTATCAAAACGCCCATTGTGCAGAAGAGAGCTAAACTGTGCAACGTAATGCCCTTGACTGCTTATTCCATGTACTTACAAAAGGGTGCAGTGGTTGAGCTTGTTTTTACTGCTAGGTACAAGAAAGTCTGTGCTAACCAAAGCCTGAGCTTATTGTTCGTGTTTCAGTTCTAGCTGAGAGGAGAGCCAAGGCAAGTTTATTTGTATAGCACCCTTCAACAACAAGTGCTTTACATAAGACATAAAAGGCATTGAGAAAATACAAGACAATATAATAAAAAGACACACTGAGATAGGATTTGAAAGAGTAAAATGATATAGAAGATAAAAACAAAATGAAAGCGGCAAACAAAAAAGTCTGGAGCTCTTATTCAAAATAATCAAGAGTTGTTTTTCAGAAGTTTGTTTCAGGTATGTGGTGTTAAAAACCAAATGCTGCTTCTTCGAGTGTAGTTTTGACTCTGGGGACAGTAAGTGGACCTGTCCCAGACCAGCTGAGAGGTCTAGACGGTTCATAATGGAGCAGCAGATCAGAAGCGTATTTGGTCCTGAATCAGTCAGTGCTTTATAAACCAACAGAAGTATTTTAGAGGCAATTTTTTTACACAGTGGAAAGCAATGTAAAGACCTTGTAAAGACCTGTAAAGACAGTGTTACAGTATTTGTGACAACTGAAGATAAATGCATAAAGATTATTTTCTAAATCCTGCTGAGACATATGTTGTTAAGTTCTTGATATATTCTTTAGGTGCTCTTAAGCTGCCCTAATGTGTTTTTTAAAATTTAGGTATGTGACTACACCAAGATTTCTGGTTTTGTTTGTGGTTTCAGAGATTTTATGGTTACTATTGCAGATATTCAAAGAATTAACCATTATTTTGAAAAAAGTACATAATGAAAGAAACTAACGTTGCTTGGCAAAAAAAAGAAAAGGCAAAGAGATCCCTTAAACTTTGTGTTTCTAAACCCCAGTTCAGACCAAAGATTCGTGACGGGATGAAACCGTTTTAGGAAGTTGCAGTGAAAAGTTGTAGCAGTGTGGCCCATTGCAGATTGACTCAGGTCGGCTGATAGTGTTGCCTGTGACTCAGCCTCTCAAGTTGCCAGTGGCTGGTTTTAGAACGTAAAGCCCGTTACCAGTTTTCAACCACAAGTCAGCTTGTAGGACAGCTTAAGACTGTCAACTGCTCAAGTCAGTTACAGAATTTCAGGTGGTCAAAATAAAGTAAATACAGGGTAAAGAAAGGATCACCTCATCAATTTATTTTAGGAGCAGCCCTTTCTGTATGATACTGTTGAATCTGCCCTCTGCAATATCGTAAGCTGCTCCCCTGCTAAAATGCTGTCTCAATATTAAGTGATTTCTCTGTTGATTAAAGGTGGCACCAACTCCTCTAAATGACAGAACTGTTGTGCAAAGAGATGGGAAAAATTGACAAAAGAGAGGAGATCTTAAGGCCCCTGGGTATTCTGTTGCAGCACCCATGGATAGCTCAGATTCTCAACCCTCTCAGTTTTTTTTTATGTTCTTGCCATTTCATCACTACTAGAAATGCAACCGTAGCAAGTATCACTCTATCATTATCCTCATTCATATTTTAAGACACTGCAAATAACATCCAACTGCAACAAAAGCCTAAAAAGCCAGAAGTTAGAACGGAGGAACAGAAGGCCTTTGCTATCAAGTTGATATACTGTCTCGTCACAAAAAGACTTGATTTCCATGAACTTACATTGTGAAGGACGCCTGTAAATCAGTGGATACATTTTTTTTATCCTCACAATCCTTGCAAAACGACTGTTTTTCACTATTGGTACCATAACATTTTGGAAGTCTAGAGAAGCTGCATGATTAAATTCAACAATGCCGAAGAGCTGCTGATCATCCGGGTAATTTTACACACAGCAGTTGAACATTTCTAGCTTCATGTGCCACTGAGCAGCTTTTATAGGAATGAATGGAGTCCCACATACAGCACTGTATCCAGTTGTCCTTACACATCCATGGTGTAAACTAGCAGGTTTCAGAGTGTTGTAGACCAGCGCACTGCCAGTTTCAACTTGTTCCTTTCTGAATTTGTGGTCTGAACTGGGCTTTACCTGCCAACACAAATGTTGGATGCAGTTGGATTTATCCAAGTCCCCTCCTGGACCAAATGTCTTCCAATAGCCTCTTCTTGTGTTGGTTTGTTATGATAAGTCTACCTGTAGCAGTGCTCTGTAAACACCAGCTGATACATGACTGATCTGCACATCTGTGGGCCAGGTATGACATCGACTGGGGTCTTTTAGTTGAGCATTTTTTAAGCTCTATACAGCGACGTAGCTTTCAACCCTCAGCTATTCTAAAAATAAGCAAGACTGTAAAAAGCTCAGCAAGCCTCCTGTACACAACAGGCGTTTGAGCACACATGAATGAGCTTGAGCTCCATGCACTGTAAATACCCAACGCACCGTACAGTATATTGATGCCTCACTTGCAATCTAATGTGCATTGCAATGGATGTTCTCTCATACACTTGTCTCACCCTTGAACCATCCCGTGCTCCACCTCTGTGTTTTGGAATTTGTAGCATTCTCATACTCCCTTCTCTTTATTTGCCCGAATTGTATGGGATCCGAGAATTCAAAGCTCACTAGGGATCCAGTTCGTCAAAATAGACGCCTCCCTCCTCTGATCTCCCCTTTCAGCCTGCCTCACTAACTGTGTACACTACAGTGCAGCAATCAAAGAGACTTAATCAAAGCTGTGATAGACTATGGTGTCGCTATTTTTGTTGTGAACAATCCAAAGCTGTGTGTAGCCAGTTAGGGGGTTTTGTGAGACATACAGTAAGGGGGCGGTCAGCTGGTTGTTTCCTTCAGTCTTTTAAGAGCTGGTTTCAATTCTTTTTGTGGTGAAATGAAAAGACCAGACCAGTGTTTCTGCAATTATTTTGCTTCCTGTATTCAAACCAGGGTTTTCATTCATTTCACGTCAGTATAAAAATCTACTAGCACAGCCCATCTCAGTGATCATTGGACTGCATTGTTGTTGTGCAATTTAAGTGTAGATTAATTTGAATAATCTGCACTAAATTACTTGAGGGCAACAATGAAATTAATTAATTATCATCGGGGGGATTTGAAAAACTCAAACGAGTTTCAAGGTCTGTGCTTATAGATTTTCATGTTGTGATAAATGAATGGAAAAAATGAAATACAAAATACATCCAAATTTGTGAAACAGCAGCATTGTCTGCAAAAAGGTCAGTTGTATTGCAAAATTCAAGGGTGTTAAAGGGCC
Organism: Chaetodon striatus; assembly: GCA_029783705.1. Classification (NCBI taxonomy): domain Eukaryota; kingdom Metazoa; phylum Chordata; class Actinopteri; order Chaetodontiformes; family Chaetodontidae; genus Chaetodon; species Chaetodon striatus. The sequence goes on along the minus strand of JAPZEB010000024.1, from coordinate 16,316,404 downwards.
TAAAACGTGTGGGACCACTGGTATGGATGCAGTTTATAGTGACTTAACACCAGTTTGAAAACAGTGGTTTCACCTCTGACCAGACACAGCATCAGTGTTGTGGAAGATGTTTTCTTGTTGCACCTGTAACCACACCTAATAGTGATGTCACTGTGTATTGACACGCCCCACAGTACACTTCTAGCCTGTTTCCATACATGTGCTGGCTTAGCTTGACTTAGTTTGACTCAGCACTGCAGGGATTTACATCTACATAGAACAGAGCTACCCACTTGAAGGTGTCTTCAATTGATGACTCACTTGTGCTTGTGAACCAACACAACATTTTTCTGTCCGCCACGCTGCTGTTACTGAAGTCAATAACTTTCTTGTGCTGTTGTCAGAGTTTTTAAATTTTCTCTCTGCACTGCACGAACGTATGCCCATCTCCTGCCTGCATGGTCTTCTCGTTCTGAACAGTAAGCAGGGCTTGTGTTTCATCCGCACACCGAGCACATGCCATTCTCTTTCCTCTTTGCTTTTTTGAAACTGATTAAGTATCTCTTGTGTCTGGCAATAGCAGTACAAGCTATTTTAACATGTCACTGAATTGTCACTGAATGTTGATACTGAATAATGATGACGAAACCCATCTGTCATCACTGCAACTAGCTAAGAGGTGGTCAGGTGTGCTCTGGCCCAACTCCAAAGATGGCCCATCTTGGGCATCACTCGGCACAACTAAGCGCGTTTGACTGGTAATGGAAATACAAATTAACGCAGCATGGTTTGACTCGGCAAGTCAAAAAGTGCCAATAGAATAGCCCTGCTGTACTGTACATCAATTGCCTGATATCAGACTGAATTGTGAACCTTTTACACCCCATTTCCATCTTCAGTCTGACATTACGTCCACTCTGACTGATTTCTGTGAAGGAGGTTGATATGATTTTCCCCAACTGATCACTAGAGACCCACGTATCCACCTGAATCTTACGTCATTGATGCATAGCCATGCCAAAATATCTGTTTTGCTGGGGTTTTAGGAGTGGAGCAGAGTAAAACGAACTATAATGCAGGTTGATATTGTGAGCAGCGTCTATCTTGTCTCTAGCACTTGCTATTGTTGGTACAACTCCTTAGTGGTTCTGGCACACTGCTTGACAATGGCATTCATCCCACCTGTGGTGGTGATTGGCTAATTGAGTCCCCCCGCGGTGCTTATTGGTAGTTTTCTGTTTAAATCGAGAAACCGCTGTCACAGTGTCAGAAGAATACGTCAACTCGAACTCTGTAGAGTGGGCAGAATCAAAAGTCAAAGGTTTGGACCCAGGCAAGTACATCACTGTAGCAAGGTGAAAAGCTAAATCACTGGAGGTCAGAAAAAACAAGATTTTCAGAGGGTGTTTAAGTTCTTCATTTGGCCCTAGGTTATATAATAACTACCTACAGGCTCTATGAATTCTTTTTCATCCCTAGGTAAAGATTCTTGGCCACAAAAGCATAAAAGCTCATGTCATCTGTTTTGTTTTGGTCTGAGTCTTCTTGGCAACATGGCCCAGTGGTTTGTAGCAGGCAATGGCATTCATGAATTTCACTTTACTTTTTTGCGTAAAAAAAAACTGGGCCACTAAAGCAACAAAAGTACAGGGTCTACAGCTTCATTATGTCAGTTTATCAAAGTCAGTAACAGGGGTTTCTCTTTAATGACGATGAGAGGAAGGGGGTTGCTGCACACTGGATTGACTTGTGCAAACCAAAGACACTTTTTGAACTCTGTGGTTTTTTGTGATTTGCACAAAATGAGCCCTAAAAGGAGCATGTTTCTTGCATCTTCTTATTTGTCAGTGTTATCCAGGACCTGGACAAGGATGTCTGGATATGCTTATACTTTGTAACACTTCTCATGTGAGGACAGGACAGGTTAAAGCAACATAAGAACCATCTTAGCATTGATATCACAGACCGGAGCTCACGGTGTTGTCCACATGTCTTTGCTGTCTGGTATTATTTCACTGCCGTGTCAATAGGCAGCAGTAGCACTACAGTGGAACTGAGCGACTGTTCTGTTCTCAGACTGAAGCCCTTGTAGTTTCTTTTGATGGTCTGAACCAAAAACATTCCTTTTTGTATTGTTTGTTGTTTCAGCCATTTTGAAAGGGGGCTCTGCTCCTGTGCCATACCATTTTCACATGTATGTACATTGTTTGAATGCTACATTTATCAGCTTTCCTTGTTTGTCACAAAGGAAACCAAAACAAACTTTCTTTTTTTCACCACCTTTAAAGCAAGACAAACAAGACTGGTATGTTTTTACTTTCTATAGCGGGCGCTTCACAGACTCAATTATTTTCTTCTCTCCAGTATCTTGCACTTAACACATGTAGCAATACCTACAGGATGGGGAAATTGTGTGATTCACCAGTATTTGTTTAAGTGAAATATGACATTTTATTTCTAGATATTGTTTGACTTTGTATAAAAAAAATATATACTGTACAGATTCAAAAGTATATTATAACAAAAAACTTTTAGAAAAAATATTTATTTTTACTGTTTTGTAATTTAGACACAATACTGTAGCTCCTCTATTGCCAGACTTACTGGAAGTGCCTCTCGATAATGTATTACAAAGTAACTATACAATATATTGGGATTATTAGAACCTGTCACTAGCAGAGCAGTGTTGATGTTGTAATGTGAATATTGTTGAATAATAAGATTTATAAATGCTGTATACGTGTCTGTGTTGTTCTTAATCCACTTCTCCAAGTCTCAGTTAGACTTAATGACATTTTTATATTGAAATTACTAAGTTTAAATTGTGATTAGATATCACTGCAAAATATGAGTTTCACTTTGTATGAGTTGCGGTTGTTGATTATATACTTTTAGCTGGTAGTGAGTAACATGTTCTCTATATACCTGCTTCATTTAAGTATATTTTCCAGTCCTGTTGTTCTATGATTAATCAACTTGACATACAATAGCCAAGCCTAACAAAAATGAGGCACAACTTTGGCCTATTTAATTGTGGCTCTGACCATATGCTGATGACTCTCTAATAAATAATGCTGATAGATGGTCATGTATTTTCCACTTTGATCTTGTGTTTATATTTACCTCCTTACAATATGTGTAATGGAAGCGTAGCCACATTAATACTGTTCTACACACTCGTAAGAGTAGGGCTCAGTATGGGTAACACCAGTACCTATGAAGTAATAGTGATACCATTACAATACTTAATTTGACACCTTCATTTCTAAGTCGTTTGATACCCATCATGTTAATAGATCTTGGCATGCTGGACTCCGTCAAATACAATGGACTTCATTACAGATCAGTTGTTGCCGCTGTGACAGTGGGCCAGTCACACATTGCATTGAATCAAAGTTTCAACATCACTTGTAACTGGGTAATTTCGGTCGATGTAAAAAGAAGAACTAAATTGTAAAACACATCTTGAAGGAGCTGACGGGAAATTTTTCCCCAGAGTTTAACCTTGTATGATTTCATTCAACAACAAAAAAAGATTGATACCTTAAAAGTACTGAGTACCTGATACCCATCCCTAATTAAGAGAGAGTGGTGAATATCAATAAAAACACATACTGCCAACACACAACTCTTTGTGGCTGTGAAAGCTTGTTTTCGCAGGTTGAGTTTGGAGAGAAAGAGAAGACCAGGAGCCACAAAGGACCATTCACACTATATCTGATTTTAAGTGGCATCTAATTGGTAAGTAAATAACTTTGCAGCATGACTTTGACATTACAATTTAGTTACAGTTGGTTCAGAACCCATATATGCTACTTGCCAATGACATTTTTATGCCTCCGCACCAGCGATAGTTGTGGCTAGAGGCATTCGGATGTGTGGAGGCATACAACCACGAGGCAAAAGACCAATTTTTGGTCAAAAATACTTTAAAAAGTCTAAATTAGCCAATCAACATTAATAATATGTCTTAATTAGCATATAATGATATGTTTTACCACCAGGTGGCTCCTCCTGCAGTGGGCATTTTATGATTATTTGGTACTTTAACTTTGCAGTGTTGGCAGTGATAGCAAACAAATCTGTCCATGCACTATATTCTATATTTCCTTGTGAGACTTTTACTTTTATGGATTTGCAGTCTATTGCTCGCCTAGCTATGGAGGCACAAGACTAGCCACCACTGTTGAGGTTTGGCAAAATTTAAAGAAAAAGATGCCAGATTGTAGACATATGACACCCATTTTAGTCAACAGAATATTAAAGTTTTTCTTTTTAAAAAAAAAAAAAAAAATACAGTGTATGGCCTCATATTTTTTAAAATTGAAGAATGTAAGAATTTTTTTAAGCCTACAACAACGATAAATGAAAATGATTTAAAAAAAAAAAAAAGAGAAATTTCATGTGATATTTTTTTGTCAAAGCTGCAGGTTGCCTACCCGTGCCATAGCTCAATATGTATGTATGAGTTAAGACCATTTCATAGGTCTCAACTGCTTGTTCCCCAACCCCACACCCTCTGATGTTTACTAGATTGTTGCAGTGCTTCACGTTGCTTGTCATACTGATCCAGTTATACAGTCGTTTTGAGTATTGAATGTGTGCACAGAGTGACCCCTGGGGTTTGGAGCTCTTTATGTTCATTGTTATTAGCTAGAAACTTACAATGACGATATCATCAAATTAATTCTTTGGGATTCTGTTGTTCATATTTCCAGTGCTGAGGATCTCATAAATTGACTGTATGTTCTGTCTGGCGCAGACTGAAAGTAATCCCTCTGGTAATCTTGTTTTCATTGAAGCTGCCTTCTCTTTGAAGTGCTCCCTGTCTGATCGGTTTGCCTCAGCCTTTGGAATTTATGAGTGGGAGTGTTTAAATATCAACACCAGACATCCTCCTCTTCCTGGGTGGACTTAAGAATATAGGATAAGTTGGTGTGGGATTCATACTTTGATATCGACGCTTCCTCTTTCCCATCTCCCTCTCCTGCTCCTTTGCTCTCTGCTATGATCTTTCCCTTCCTTTCACCACCTGTCTGAACCCACAACTATCTCACAGCTTCACTTCCTCCCCTTCATTCATTCCTTTCTCCAGATAATCTGTACCCTTCTTAGATCTAATCTTGCGGGGTAGTGGATAATGAGCATGCATGGGAATATGAAGGATTTCTGGATAAATTCAAAGTACCTGTATGCGCAAGGATTATGCTATTGTTTTCAGTGCTATACCAGAAAGTGTCCTATACTTCGATGAAACTGTGGTGCAGATCTGCCTGTTACTTTAGAAGATTGTGCAGGAAATATTTACACTGGTGGAATTAAAAGATAAGTGCTGTAACAAAAACATAAGGAACACAATAAGTTATGTTACTGTACTTTCGTCTAGATGTTTTTTGGTCTATCTTATTTAATTATATACATTGGGAGAAAACATGGATGTTTTTTGATATATAACAAGGTTAAGGAAGCATTTTTCAACATGTCACATAAAGTTCACTCACTAAAGTTTGTGTTAGAAAGATTCAGGCTGACTATTGATGGTAAGTGATTTCTGTAGACTGGAAAAAGAGAGCATTGGTCATTTATTTTTTCACTGTAAACACACCAGAATGTTTTAGATTGATATTGCCAACTTTCTAAAAAAAAAGAATCTTATGATCAATGTTGAAATAAATATGTTCGATTTAATGCAGTATTGTGATGACTGAAGATAACATGCTGTATGTCATACAACTTGGTCAAAAACCAAACCCACTTTCCTGCCTTCGCTTATGAATTTCAGCAGTATAGCACTATCTCATCTGATGTTGAAAGAGAAAAAAAATCTACTAAGACCTTTAAGTTGTTTGAACAATAAATATAACACAAATTCAGGCATTATAAAAAGTGTTTTTTTTTATTTAATTAATTTATTTTTTTAATTTAATTTAATTTAATTTATTTTTTTATTTTATTTTCTTTTAATTGTATTTATTTATTTATTTATTTTGGCTGTATTTCTGTGAATGATCTTGTGCAAAGTAAACAGAGTAAGGAATTTAAAAAAAGAAAAGAAAAATATGGCAGTACTACAGTTAAAAGGTAAGCTATAATTTGTTTCAGCATGGATAACATCAGCATTTATTGCAATGTAATCTGTAAAGCACCACCCCTGGCTAATTCCCTCTAAGACTGATATGAAAGGTAACTTCAACCACAACATTTCCAAGAAAAATGACTGATCCAGAGCTGATCCATCACGTGCCGGCTTTATTTATTTACAGAAAGCTGTAAGGGATAAACATGAGTCACTTTAATAAACATGGACAAAGAGAAGTATCTCCAAATTAATTAAATCAGGGAGATACAACTTAATACAAAATGCAGGTTGACCATGTGACCATAAGAGGGGAAGTCTCAATGATCACATTTCTTAAACCAAATCAAAGATGGGAGCTATCAGACAAATGTTATTTTAAAAGTGTAGATATTTGTTTTCTGATGCTGAAACATCCCATGCTCAAATGACCTTGTTTATAGCTCATAAATATTATTGACAAATGCATGACACTGTAAATGCTCAATGAGTCTAAA
>JAPZEB010000024.1:16283889-16301812 GCA_029783705.1 Chaetodon striatus | reverse complement strand
CAGCTCCTCCTTTTCATGCTGTGTCTGACTTATCAATGTCATTTCTGTTTGTCATTGATGCTGCTCTGTTCTGTTCCGGGAGGGTCTTTGCGACTGCTCTCTCCGCCTTAGGTTTTCTATGTAGGTGCATGGAAGGGCAGGGAGGTTTGCTCTCTCTTCCTTATGGCTTTCCTTGTTTGCACGTGGAAGGAAGGAGAGGTGTGCTCTCTCCGCCTTAATGCTGTCCATGTATACGTGTGGAAAAGGGCTTTCTGTATAGGCCTAGGAAAGGCATAGAGAACCCAGAACAGAGCCATACCACCAAATATAATACTTCAAATGGAAATAAAGTTTTCTTCGACTAAAGTCTTCCTGACTGAACTGCTTTTGGTGAACCCGAGCAGTGATCCTACATTTTGAATTCCTCCAGTCTTATTAGCAGATGTTAGCCAAAAGTGAATAATGACCCAGACCTGTAAGTCTTACTAGGTAAATTAAGACAAGTGTCCACTTTCCTTTCATCAACTTGCATGGCATGGGAAATCTTTGGGCAGATCACTGACAACAGAGTGAACACGAGGGCATATATCAGAGCAGCAGCACTGTCAGTATTGGTGATAATCTGACACATTTTTCACCCTGTTTACAAAACCTTTCCACACTGAGTGAGAAGTTCTGGCTTCAAAAGCAAAAGGAAGTATCACCAAACCGAATTTCCTCTCAAGTGGTCTCTCTGTGATTTTAGGCTGAAGATTTTGATCTTACCACACTACACAACCCGAGTTTATGCTCCATAGCCTTCAGTCACATGCTCTCAGTTACCAGCTGAACAATACAACAAAGTGTGTAGTTGTGATACGTCGGAATGTCTAGCTTAGAGATTTCGATGCTGCAGTTTAAAACATTTAATTAGACGTGAAAACCTTTAATCCTGAAAAAGTGCACTTGTGTCATTACAATGTTTAGTTGTGATTGAAGTCTTAAGATCTCTGTAACACACAGACAGTACTGTTTGTGTGTCAGTCTACCCTCTGCGTGCTGCTGCAGACATGTTTCTGTTTTTGTGCTGAGGATGAGAAGTGGGTCACATGCTTGAATTATCCATTTGCAGGGTTGCATGCATCAGTGCCAAGAAATTGCATTACGTGGGAGACTTCTGCTAAGGAGACACAGAGACGTTGCTGGAGGATGGAGGTGGGAGCTGAGCAAGGACGCGCACAGAGGAACGGACGCAGTGACGCCGCGGCCAGAGAACCGCGCCCCTCTCCCTGCACCAGCCTGAAGGTACACAAACTAACATGTCTGGGATGAGGGAGCGCCAGACATCTATTTTCCATGTGCTGTCTGTGTGTCAGGTCACATGGTCTCGTAGCATTATGCCTGCATGCACTAGTGTGTGTATAAAACAAAATTACAGTCCAACAAGTCATTTCTACAAGGTTGATGTGTTTGTCCACGAGGAATACTGTGGCTTTTCTGCATCAATACACAGGCATTCATTGGATGCAGAGGAAAAGAATCAGGCTTTTATTCATCAACACACTGTAGCATCTAATGTGAGGTTTTGTACTATTGTCTGGCAGGTATGCATCTGACAAAAAGGTCTGGGATTTCATAGGTTTTGCTGACGTTAGTAATGTAATGTGCACAATGAAGGGCCTTCTGTGCTCTTAACACATATACTAATGTTATTTTTCAATGCTAATGTTAGTTGTGTGAGGTGGCTTCTGTGCTATTACCATGCAGCCTGTTGATAGTTTAGGACACGCAAAGGTCATTACTCTCCACATGCTAAGATTTGCATCATTGCTGCTACCACACCTGCCATTTCTCACTGGAATATGTGTCATTTTTGCGAGTCAGAGCCACCATTTTACTATCAAACTGTATGCATGGGCTAAAAAATAATTTTGTACATGCCAGGATGTGAGCCACCCACACACCTCTAAACAGTATTTTTACTGGTTTCCAGACAGTTCCTTTATTTCTAAACACTGAAAATATCCATATGCTGTATAAGCTATCATGTTTTCCAGCCCCCGCCTGCTGAGCGATTGTTTGTTAACAGGAAACCCGTCTATTGGCACTTATCTTCTTGGCACTTTTATGTCGAGCCTTGCCTTCTCGCAGAATTCATTTGGCAGAAGGCGAGGCTGTATATTGCTGATGCTTCCTTCCTTCCTTTTGCTCACAAAACAAAACTTAATAGATCCACTCTTTTTTATTGTTCTTTGTCAAAGAGTTTTAAAGTTCACTTTTGACCTCGGAAAAGCGGTTGGCAAAACAATTTCACTTCAAGGTGAGAGGTAGTTGCTGTTCTGGATCTTTCGATTATATCATAAAATCTTGAAGCCCCGCTCCAGCCAGTGTTACTTCCTGTTATTCCATTAACGTTCTCTCTCAAACAAAGAATGAGGGTGTGGTCAATAGTTTGACGTAATCCATTACCATGGCAAACAGATTGCTGTGATATCATACATGTGTCAAAGCGATAGAATGGATATTAGCATGGATAGCCATAGCAGTAACTTTAACAGCAAGTTATGAGGTGGAGATTTTTTCTTTTTTGCTGTGAATAACGGAACAGTATTTTCTGGCAATGCTCTGGTTTTACGAATAGTCCATTTTGTGCCAGAGTGCACTCAGGCACCCGGAATCAGTATTTCTGAATGCACCACTTGTATCATCTTCTTTCATTGTCTAAAATAAGCCAACAGAACTTGCTAGCTCGCGTTGACTAATGTCTGTGTAGAATTGTTTTGCCTCCAGCTAATCCCTGCCCACCAAACATCATACTGTTTGCCAACAGTAAAAGGGTTTATAGTCATCTGTCATTTTCCCGTTTTAGCAACATTTTTTTTTTATTTTCTTGAGCATAAAATTAAATTTCATGTCATAAAATACAGTGTGGCTAATTAACAATGTCAGGAAATGCCTTTAGAAAAATATGAAATATCATAAAAATGCCAAAAAACACTGTGGTCAGGCTTTAAACAGCAGATTGAGGTTGCTCAGTTGTTCTTAGCACTTAGAGAACTTCTTATTCAGGTTTACTTAAATGCATGCATTTTTGACCCTAAACTGCAATTGACAAACCAAGGTCCATTTAACAGCTGTTCTGGAGCTGTTGATCATTTCACATGATCTTCATCAGAGGCTAGAATAGAGTTAGAACAGATAGAATGGAATAGATCTATTTTGTCCTAACAAAGTTTCCGATCATTTGTCTATCTGTAATGTGATGCACATGCAGGAAGTGCTAAGTAACTTTTGTGCAGGTTACTGTCACAAACACATTTGAACATAGCAGAAAACAATATGGCTCCTGTTGTGACTTTCCATTTGAAGAATGACCTCTGATAATTATTGTTAATGAATATTATCTGATTTTATACACTAAAATTCAGATGTGATTAACTGCCTTGACTGAATGAACGTAGTGAAAACACCTCTTCAGAGCTCGCACTGTCTGTGCTTGACTGTTTTTTGTTTGGTGCAGTTTGATACTAAAGCAAGGCTATGTGCTTTTGAAAGATAAAATGACATATTTATTATCACAAATTACATTTAAAATTCACAAGCAACCAAATGCACCAGGGCTCAGTTCAATACACTCTTCAGTTTTGCTGCTATAGCCTATCTTGGTCTGATATGATCAGGAGCAAAGGAGGACTAATGTTAGCTCATGTTACCATATAATGTTAGCGTATGACAGACATAACTGAATTAACTTGCTGACTTCATGGCTTTTTTTTCTATTATGCTTTCCAGCATTTTATGTCTGTATTATATAGCTGTCAGTGGAGAGATGACAGGAAAAGAGGGGACAGAGAGATGAGAGATGACATCAACAAAGGTCGATAGCGAGATGCAAACTGAAGAATTGGTTTGTGGTCAGCGTCTTAACCCCCAGCGTCTACCAGGGCAACCCATTACTCTTCTCCTACCTTAAATTAAATTAAATTAAATTAAATTATTAAATTAAATGTTAATTGTTACTTGTGAGTGCAGTGGAGGTTTATTCTTAGAATCTGCATAGATGGTGTAGTACTGAAGAGCAAAAGTTAACTCAATTTAGGTGAAGGTTTTCAAAATAAGGTTTTTTCTTATATATATATACATATATGATGTGGTAAATGTATGTAAAATCTCTGTGAGAGAGCTTCAGGCTGTTCTGAATACTCTATTCTGAATACTTCTTGCGAGAGAAGCTAACTTCAGCTAATGATGGATTTTTTTATATGGTCATTTGCTCCAGGCATGATGCTGCCAGTATTAACATAACCCACCCAGTCTCACTCTGAAGTCGTCGAAATATGGCACTCAGACACCACAGAAAAAGTCCTTTAATGTCAGCGTCGTATGCTGCTGGATGCCCTAATAATTTGACGGCGCCCAATGGCGTCAGGGGGAAATGCGGCGGGACAAGAAAGAAGAAAAGCAGCGGGACAAGAATGAAAATTAAGGCAGTCCAAGAGTGAAGTGGGCAGGAGGGGTGGTAGATGGGTCAGACAAACATAAACTTTCACCCAGGAGAGCGTTCACTTCCTGTGATATTATAAAGCCAAACCCTGTTCTTTTTTCCTAAACCTAACGACGTGATTTTGTTGTTGAAGGACTAAAAACATCAATCCGGGGTGTTGTGCTGATATAGTGCTTTTATTGTGAAAGAGACTGTACGTAAATGGTAAATTTCCTGAAAAGACGGAAGTGTACTTTGAGAGAAGACAATACATGTGACAGGCTGAAGTTGACATGGCATCCCACATCAACAACCAACGAAAGTCCATGACCAAACAGTGATAAGTGACGAGGTCGGAGTGAGAATGTGTTGACATTATAAACATTGCTACATGTAGCTACATGCCAACATCAGGGAAACATGTAATCTTGGTTACTGATGTTTTTAATTTCTCCCTGATTTCGGATCATATCCCTGCCGCAAATGTAGGATAAACCTTTTTGAATTTCAAAAGCTATTTCTGATTTCTTTTTAATATAGAAAAAGCTTCATCTGCCATCCAGACCTTATTGATTCAACAGCTAACACCAAACCACGGCTAATTTAACTAATCTCTCGACGAGTTAGGGTAAAAGAAAACTTTAAATTTCTCTGTGTTAGTATAAGTCATGAAAAGATGAAGAACCTTGAATGAAGCAAACCTAGGCTAATGGCTCTTTACTTCAGCAACTACATGCTTTTTAACAATAATCTTGTGTTGTGTCCTCCTGTTGCCATAGTGAAAATGTCACAGTGGTTATCGATGTTTCTTTCTGAGAAAATGAGGCAGAACATGATGTGAATCTCATATTGTTATTAATAGACCACCACAGTCTCTTTCTTTTATTTCTCCCACCTCAAACAACCTTCAAAAAAGAAAAAAAGTCCAGTTGGCTGAAAGCATATCTTCTGCTAACAACATGAAAGTTCGTAAAGCACTCTTGTTGCTTTTTCCCTACATGAAAGTGATGTGAGACAATGGTGTTCAAGCAGCTTATCATAATACAGACTGCAGTGGCTGGACGGACTTGTCTTTCTTCTCAGAATTGTTTGGTTCCCTGACCGGCTGGGTGGGACATGGCACAGCCTGTTTCAACTCTAATTCTGGGCTCAGTGTTATTCTCTGCTTTTTTTTTTGTTAATTCCAGCAATAAGACTAGAACTTTGGTGCTACAATGTCCCAGTGTTTTCTTTTAATATCTCATTTGTTTCGTGCCTCAAACATCATCTCAGAACTCCCTAAACACTTTCTAATCATGTTGTGTATTGTATGATACATTTAGTCTATTTTTGGACATCTCTCTCATAAATAGTAGAAACTCTGTGTGTGTGTGTGTGTGTGCCCATGTGTGTCTGTGTGTGTCTGTGTGTGGCAGACTCCTGGTGTTAGTCTAATCGTATTAGGTGGGTGACATCAATAAGCTAAGAACAATAGCAGGTCACAGGGCAAGAGGCTTTGTTTAAATTTCAAACAGTCTTAGTGTGAATCGCTTTTCGGTGATCTTTAGTCACAATTAGGCCACTGCTTATTTGGCACTTCCTAAAAACCAATTAAAATAACAGAGAATGTCACAGTGTACACCATTGTTGCAAATTCAAAGATGATCAAGACAATATTTAAAAAAAGAAAAGATCCATTGATTTCTTTAACAGTGACACATTCAATAAGTAAAGTAATGATTTTGCTGTTTTTCTTGGAGTTAGATGAGAAGATGGATATCACAGTCATATCTTGAATTTGAGTTTATTGAAAGGATAGACCCTTGAGATGTTGCATCTCATTTTCAAGGGGGTCCTCTAATACAAAACAACAACATACAGACAAAACTGCATTACACAACAAACATACACTACAAATATACAGATACAGGCATCTTGCTCACCATCTCCCACCCACAACCCCTTCCCCTCAGGTGTTGTACAGGAAAATTAGAAGTGGATACTGTGACCTTAAATAATTACATAGCAGTTTAGACTACAACATCTTAAAAACATGAACAAGTTGTTTTGAGATGTGAATATAAAAAAAGTGCTGAAGCAGCAGAAGGAAGATTATTCCAGTCAGGTGGAGCTTTGTATTGGAATGAACTTCGTACAAGAAAAAGGGATATTGTGTATGTTTAAGTGGATATGATGAATTACATGAAGTGAAAAACTGTTTTAAATACGAGGGACAATTAAAATGAACACATTTCAAAATGAATTGAACCTGGTGAAATTGCCCTCTAGATTTAGGCTGCAGCCAGTTCAGTGGTGAGTTTATTATGGACACCTCAAAACAAATCTACGTAGAGAATTAACTAATTAGGGGTCTAAGATGAGTGTCAGATGTGTTTTGATGTCAGTGTAATCAAAAGTAGGTAATATCAATAGTGAAATTGTCTTTTAATATTAAAGTCAATATGGGGCTTAAAGGAGAGTTCGGGGTCAATCCAAAGTTCAAGATATTTAAACGACTGAGCTTTTTCAAGAGGTGACCCATCATCAAAATAGTTATCCAAATTTTGGTCATGTGAACGGTTGTGTCATGTACCAAAAACCATGCTACAGGACATACTGGAGTTTGTTGTTATGAAACCAATTTTGGGCAAAGTTAAAATTGAGTTGTCAAGAATCTTGGATTTGTAATATATCACAGTTGGAAATGTAAACAACAGTGTCATCAGCATCGAAATGGATGTGACAGTTTAAACACACTTGAGGTAAATCATTAATGAAAATAGAAAAAAGAAGCGGACCCAAGGTGGATCCTTTTGGAACACCCTTTTTTAACAATAAAGCAGTCAGACTGATAACCCTGAAAGACAACACAGTGACATCGGTTATGAAGATAAGCATTAAACTAGAGGAGAGCATTTAGACTTAAACCAACCAATAGAGCTTGTCAAGAAGGAGGTAGTGATCAACCATATCAAAAGCTTTGGCGAGATCAATAAAATGGCACTTGTAAGTTGGCCTTTATCAAAGGATGAGAACACATTATTAGTGAATTTTAGAAGAGCTGTCCATTAAATATAAGGCTGCAACCGGTAGGTTAGCCAGCCTTTGCACAGACTGGAAATGGGGTAACAGCTAGCTTGGCTCTGTCCAAAAGTAAAAAAAATCCATCTTCATCACGTTATTCTGTCTCGTTTTTTTCCAGCTCTGGAATAGGAACTTCTGAGTAAGGGCAAAATTCTACTACAAATAATTAACAAAAAAAATAAAAAATAATAATTTGAGAGGAATGTGTGACATTAGCTTTCTGAATTAGCATTCAGTTGTCACTTCCTTTAAAAGCAGTTTTGTTTGCAGTTTGTGTGGCCATGTCAGCTAAGAATAGAGGTTCAAACATAAAGTGAAAGTCATAATTCACGATTATTTTTACAATGATTTGATAATGTCAATATCAGTTTTCCCCCCATGGTATCAGAAATTGTATCAGGTATCAATATTTTTCAGGTATTGTATTGAAGTTACAAATTCCAGTTGATACACTGTGCAAAGCTTAAATCATCAAAGACATATTGCACTGACTCAAACAGCTTTAAATGTAAAATAGCATAGCTAAAATGTGAAGCCAGTGTTAATTCCTATTGATAAAAATACAAGGGGCTTGGAGGAAAGCAACCACTGGATTTTCTGACAGTTCATAACTTTGATTATTTATTAGTTTCATAAAAACATGTTCAGAAAAAAAAGTTGTTCACAACAAAACAAGTTAACTGGAAACAATAAAAATAAGAAGAGCTTATTTGTTTGTTTTGGAGGGAAACGTAAGTGTATGCACGCCTTCTTGATGGTTCTGACGGTTAGCATGATCTTAACGGACGTCTGTTTGCATTGATCCCATCGTATCATGTAAGGGCACTTTAAACGAGGAGAGGTGGTGCATGTATAACACAAGTTATTACAGTAAAGCTTCTGGTTATCTTACAACTGTTTTCATACTTGCTGAATAGACTCAGAGCTTCTCTTTGCCTCTGTAACCTTTTTCAATGTGGTTTTACCGGCACTGGTAGTAGTCAGCTGCTTCCAATTCAGCCACCACTCCATGGTTAAAAGGTCAAACCGTATCCTCAGTGTTAATTATTTTCACTTTACGAGCAATTTTGTTGGGATATCCTATAGCTCAATAATACTTCCAGCCATTGTTCTATCTGCTATGGTATACGTCTTTGCCTGATCATTTATGTGGCGTGACTCTCATGTACGTTGTTTTTCTCACGTCAGCACTGGATACCCAGTAAGAGGACAGGATGCAGTAAAAGAACCATGACCAAGGCCACAACCATTACTTATTTACAAGCACTCAGGGAGCCTGAAAGAGATTACATTCAGTATATAGACAACACAAAGGTTTAATTCTCCTTCTGTCTAAACTCTGCGTGAAACCACTACCTTTTTGCTGGCAGGGCAAATTGGCAAGAAAGGAGTGAACAGTTATTTGACGTAATGTAGAGAGTCAATGAGGAGAAATAGAGAAGTATAAGGAAAGGAGGAGGAGAAGTGTGTTTTCAAAATCACATTTTATAGGTTCCCCTCAAGCCTTGCTTTAGAAGATGGTGACTTTTAGACTCTATCTGTAAGCATGTTGATATGTTCATTCTAACTACATGATACGCTTATTTAATATCAGCCGACATTCATCCAGCTTTTGTCTGATTGGTCTCTTTGTGTCTTACTGATGTCTAGATGCAGTTTGAGAGCAAAAGAAACATTTGGCCGCCTACACTGATTAACATAAATGAATAACTGGAATCGGTATGCCCCAATTCTTGGTATGTTATGCCAGGGTTGTTATGGTGGCGCCATTGTGTGTCTGTTTGTGTTTGTGTTGTCAGAGCACTTGTTGCGTAAAAAAGCATGTTAACAAATCTGTTCTTAAGACTTCAGTTTCAACTTTTATATACATTTAATCTCAAGTTAGTGTATGCACCTTTTGCTTTTTCTGACATCTTTTAAAAAATAAATACTGAAACAGATTGTTAGTAAGATGATTTGAGCTCTCTGTGCCCTATGTGTGATACAGAAAATTATGTATGCTTTATACCTTGCATTATCTATGCTACGTGCTGCTATAGGCAAGGAGAGGCAAACATGTGACTCTAGATTAGATTAGACTAGTCTATTTCTGATATATTTCACAGGAAGCTGGGTTTAACAGTCTGTACTCTCTTTAAGAGCAGTTTATTTCATGAAAGAATGAGGATTAAAGAAGTATTACACTACGGGAAAGATGGTCTCTTATTGCTGTCTATGCAGCAGAAAGACATAAATACTTTTGAAACTGGTGCTGCATGACCAGGGAAAACCAACCCTCACAAGTCTCACTTCGAAGTCGTTGAAATCTGGCACTTGGTTAAGGCGAGAAAAGACCGATGAGGGCGGGATGTGGGAGGGATGGTAGATGCGTCCAACAGACTTTCACCCAGGAGAGTGACATCCTAAAGCCAAACCCTGTTCTTTTTTCCTGAACCTAACCACGTTCTTTTGTTGCCTAAACCGAACCACATGCGTTAGTCAGAGGAAAAAGAAACATCAATTTGCGTTGTTGTGCTGACGTAGTGCGTTTATTTTGAAAGAGACTGTATGTAAACAGTAAATTTCCTGTGAAAATGGAAGTGTTTGAAAGAAGACAATGCATGTAACAGACATAACTTGGCATGGCGCTCCAGAACGTCAACAACCAACGCACCCAGGGTACCTTTCACATCATATCTGATTTGGAAGGTCTACAACCAAACATTGAAATGTGACAAGGTCGGAGAAAGAATGGGTTGAGAAAACAGAGGAAAAGGACTGTGGCATTTGCTTTTGCTAAAGAGCTAGAGAACCTACGACTACCAGAATGCACTGCGCCACACTGGACCAATAAATGCTCTCGCTGGTGGGTGGTGTAATGCGAGCTTGGTTTTTCCACAGGCTATTTAATGTTCAAATTGATAAACTTTATTATTTTTTGTAAATATACACTCACTCTGAACTTAATGCCTGTGGGAAGTTACAAAAAAGTTGGGATGGGGGCAACAAAAGGCTGTTTGGAACATTCCACAGGTAAACAGGTGAATTGGTAACAAGTGGTAGTATCATGACTGGGCATGAAAGGAGCTTCCTCGAAAGGCAAGATTATTCACAAGCAAGGATGTCATGAGGTTCACCGCTTTGTGAAAAACTGCAGTCAAGCAGTTCAAGAACAATGTTTCTCAACACACAGTTGCAAGGAATTAACAGATTTCACCGTCTATAATCCATAATATCATCAAAGATTCAGAGATTCTGGAGAAATTCTGCTCATAAGGGGGCAAGGCTGAAAACCAACTTTGACTGCCTGTGACCTTTGATTCTGTGGGAGACACTGCATTAAAAACCGACATGACTGTGTAAAGGATATTACTGCATGGGCTCTGGAACACTTTGAAAAACCATTAGTGGTGAAGACAGTTTGACACTACATCTACAAATGCAAGTTGAGACTCTATCATGCAAAGTGAAGTCATATATCAACAACATCCAGAAACACTACTGACTTCTCCGGACCTGAGCTCATCTGAGATGGACTGACACACAGAGAAAGAGTCTGCTGTGGTCTGATGAGTCCACATTTCAAATTGATTTTTGGAAACCCTGGATGTTGTGTTTTCCAGGCTAAATAGTAAAAGAACCTTCCAGACTGTTACCAGCGCTAAGTATCTCAGATTTGTACTGTATTCAATTGAACATAGGCCAAAAAAAGTTTTGCAAATCATTGCATTCTGTTTTTAGTCATGCTTTACACAGTATCCCAGTGTTTTTGGAATTAGGGTTGTAAATACTACAAACCAAATCATAAATATCCTAAAGCATATAAATGTTACAATGTAAATATACAGCAGCTGTCGACGCTAAGCTGCTAATAATAAAGATTTATTTCCTCATTTAACCCATAGGCTTCACTATATTTTATTCTTAGATCTAAAATGCTTCATATCTTTATGATCATCACCCCAAGGCAAAATAATCACTTTCCACAAAATCTCAAGAAAGCAGTGTAACTGTGGTTGGCCTTGGCATGATGCCCGGCAATACTACAGTCCATATTATTGTTGCATCTTAAAACTCCAAGTTGGTAGTTTTAGGAAATTAGTGGGATAAGGCACTGTTGATGATTTGGCTAACAAAGACTGCATTGTGTTTGTTCATATGTATGTATATATGTTATATTGTAACAGGCAGAGTTGATCAAAAAAAAAAAAAAAATAGATTGATTAAGTTAGGTGTGAGAGAATCTGAAAAAGTTGTGGGAGAAAAAATAAACCCAGGCCTGGAAAGGATTTGGAATTAACAGAATGTTTTTGGAGAAGTCTTGAATATACATTTAGAGTTTACATATCACCTTAAGTTCATCCTTCACCTTCTCCAAATGATCCCACACGCAACTAAGCTACCAATGAAATTTTCAGCAACTAATTACCTTTCTGGTCGACTAACATGTGGTTGATTATTCGGGGGCAGCCCAAGGTAGAATATTATGGAAAAGTGGAAACTAATGATGAGGAACTAACTTCTAACCCTACTCTAGTCCAAAGGCCATCATGTCTTTATGATCACCACCTCAAGGCAAGGTCACACCTTTCCAAAATCTCAAGGAAGCAGTGGAACTGTGATTGGCCTTGGAACTTTGCCATGCATGGTTTTGACTTATGAGGAATTTCCATCTAACCCTGTGCAAGTCCATCCTACAGATGCAGCCACCTAGAATTTCCCTTCCCAACCAAAGGCCTTTTAGCTGCCAGATGGCTGGCAATCAGTTCCCAGCCAGTTCCCAGTCAACTTCCACAACTTCCAAAAACTGGTTTCTTGGCAAGGCATGTCTACAGTCCACTGTCAACACATACAATCTCATCCAAGCCAAGGACCAGCCAAGGACTGGGCAAGGTCCCAGCGGGGATCCACCACAGATTCGCTTTGGCCCTATCACAGAGGAACGGGAAAAAATCTAGTTGTCTGGATCTGTACATGGATTACCTTCCCTCTTTTATCAATAAATTCATCCATCAGTTTGTCTGGTTGTCCTCACTCAAATGTAAGCCAGTTATTCTCTCACTGTTGTTGGCGGTTCATGCTAACTGACCTACAGTTTGTGTTCATCTCCATCCCTCTCCTCCCACTCGACAAGCTTCAACTCATCTAAACCCCATTATTCTTGTGATGCTGGCACTCGTGTTAATTAGGGAACGTTGGAGCGGTAAAAGTAGGCTAATGAGGGGAGTTCATGCATCATAGCAACTGTAGTGATATCATTGTGCTTCTTCTGTTGTTCATTCCCTGTGGACAAAACACAAGTGTGAACCTCACGCAATCAAGTTATTATTGGTAATAATTAGGTTAAAACACTGCATTTCATTGATTGTATTTTCATGATCCTGTGCATTTTGATGTAAAGTCTCTTTCTGTCTTTGTTTCTTCTATCTCCTTTTCTCATCTTACTCTCTTCCCCCAGATGTTTCTGGTGGCTTTGTCCTTTGCCTATTTTGCAAAGGCTCTGTCGGGGAGCTACATGAAGAGCACAATAACTCAGCTGGAGAGGCGCTTTGACATCCCCAGTTACCTAATAGGTGTCATTGACGGAAGCTTCGAGATAGGTGAGTAGGCCTGCCTGTCACTGCTGTTATTTTGTTGTTCTGTTCGCAGCGTCTGTTTCGTGGGCTCCCCTCCCCTCTCTTTTTCTGTCTTTGGGCCGGAAATATGAATGGGTCACAGAGGTATTCAAGCTGCAGATAAAGGATTCATCAGGCTTCCAAGAAGAGGACAGAGGGGTGTGCGTGTGTGTGTGTATTTGTACGTGTGTGCCTAATGAGTCATGGTGTCGAGCAGGGACATAACAGGCTCCAAGCTCTCCTTTTGCGCTGAACAGCTGGACTCTAGAATTTGTAAAGTTTTGTTATGCAATAACCTCTCTACACTACTTTATTCTTAGCTTACCATCAGTAATTTACACGGAGATCAAACGGCATTTCCGAGCTTTTATTAGACACGCAATTAGCTAGAGGCATACGGACCCTTCAGCCAGTAATAAAATAATTTTGTTGTGTAAGCACAACACAAAGTGCCTGGCTTTGCGCACACTGGTGATAAAGTTATTTAGTGATGCATAATGTTTTCAATAAAAGTGAGAGATGGTTTGAAAAATAAAAGAAAACACACACAAATTGATAAAAAGCAATTTTCCTTATTAGAGCCAATAATATCAGCCAGATACTATATCTGTATCCATGTGTATGTTGCCTCTATATAACAAGAAATTGCTGCTCAGAAATGCCAAATTTATGTGATTTTCAAACACTGTCTCAGGGCGCTAACAGTCCCAGTCCACCTGGAAATTGGCTGATTCATGAAGCAGCTGCTTTTAAAGTGGAACTCCACCGATTTTACACATCAAATCCGTTTACAGGTTTTTTGGAGTACTAATGCATTTGTTAAGAAAAGTTGTCTAAAACCTTTTGTCGCTCCAGTGGGAGCTTTTTGAAGTCTGATACATGTCCTAAAGGAATGCCACTTGAGTCAGTGTCAGTTGGAGCTGAAGGCTACAAGTTTGAAAATAAAAACAAAATGGGGAATGTGGAGTTACCTTGAAATCCATTACAAGTTGGAAGTTGATCATTCTGAGTGGATGTTCCTGACTTTTGATCTAAATGTGTCCCAGTGCATCTGTTCATGACAACATGGACCTGCGTAAACTTATGTTTGTATGCCAAGTCTCTTGGCTTCATAAAGGACCTACATCAATTACCACAATGCCATTCACTAACAAAGACCACGCCAACAGAGGTATAGATTGCAAGTAGTTTATTCTGTTTGGGTTGAAGGGATGAGGGTTAAGGGAAGTAAGGAAAAGGATGGAGGGATAAGGTACAAGGGATTAAGGATGGGGGTGGACGGTCGTGGGATGGAAGGATGAGGGGATGTAGGGACAGGGACGGAAGGAAGGAGGGGGGATGACGGGAGGTAGTTTTTCACCGAGGTCCAAGTACAATGGATTGCTGGGTTAGAAAGACGTGAGCTTATCAGACCTCATCTATTCTTGAGGCAGCAGCTCAAGGCTACCTTCTCACTCTACTAGCGTAACACACCTGGATCTCCACTCAAATTGTTGGTGGTTTTGTTGCATTGTTGGTAATTTAGGTAACAGGTTTTGACAAGGAAGAATGCCTGAAATAAGATTTTCCTTTTCATGTGTTTTAAGCTAATTTCTGGTGTTAAGGCACCACTTGGCCTGTAGTTTGTACTGTGACGTATAGTTCAATCAGGAGGGACAGAAGAATAAAGTAAAGATAATATTTGATACAAAGTATGAGTGTACAGATTAACAGATAATTTGTGCTGACTGAGATTTAACAGAAGTCTTTGGCGCTTGGACAGCAGAGTGAGATATTTTGTGAACGAGGGACATCTGATATTTAAATAAGATAAATTCCCCTCCACGGAGTTCAGACACTGGCCGCAGTGGTGACTGCTGACTCTGAGGCTGCTGACTGCTGAGGTGTATGAGGCCGATGAATTCGTAAAGACTAGGTAGTGATGGGGTAGTGATTGTGCATGACAGCAGCAAGAAAGAACTACAGCAGAGAAAGAACCATATGTTAAAATGAGGAGTAGTAAGATGATAGGCTGACAGAGAAGGTGTGTCGCTGTGCTGTTGGTTGATTGTGAATCGGCTGATGACTCAATTGACGTACCCAGACAATGACAGCTAGAGACAGTGAGTGAGTGCAAGGAGTGAATGGCAGGGTGAGAAATAAACCTACAGCCTGTCTTCCTCTCTGAACTTTTGCTAGAGCTTCTTTAGTGTTATATCTCATGCAAAAAAAGATGGATTTAAATGATTTGACCACCAAAGGTTCAATTTATTGTACAGCTACTGAGTAGATCTGCTTGCAGCACGACTGTATAACTTCCACAACTAATGTACATACTGTATGTAACCTGTGGCTCCTCTTATTACTGAAGAGTCCTTGATGACATTTAGTAAAGTATGGCCCCAGACTGTCCCCTGACCACTTTCTAGGACAGTTGTGTAAGGCCAGTCCATTCAACTAAAGTGTCTCTCGTAGGTCATAAATTATACATGTCACGAGGACTCTTTGTTGTTTACCCTGGCCTGGCTCTCCATCCCTGACTCTGGCCAACGCTCACTCCCCCCAGACCATGTACCCTCCTGTGACTCCCCAGAACTGCCATGCTCAAACCCTCCACTAGGTGCCCTTTGACTCTGTTGCTAGTCCTGCTCACCTAACAGCCCCTTTCACCTACACACCTGTTGCCAATTTACTTGTCAGTCCTGCCAGTTACCAGGGCTCCAGAGCCCCGACACAACATAGCAGAACATTAATTTGAATAGAAATGGCGGTGTGTTCAACACCCGGTTGCAGGTAAGTTGTGTTGTGCCTTTTAATACAGCAAGGTTTAATTTTGTTCAATTCAAAGGGGCTTTATTGGCATGGGAAACATGTGTTTACACTGCCAAAGCAAGTTTAAAGTAAACAAAAATTGTATGTATAATAAATAACAAGAGAAAATGTACTTCAAAGCCTGTTGAGCACCGTTGGGCACTGTTGTAGGTAATCATCATTCAACTTCAACAGAACAGTATACATTAGCGTCAGAGGGAATTTGGCCCTGACTTTCCCCGCCTACCCTCCCACCTGTTTCATCGCCATGCGCTTCTTGTCTGTGTGTCCTAATGTCTGTTATCAGTAACCTGGCTTCTGAAAGTCATTACCTGCCTCTTTGAATCTCTGTGTTTTTGGACTTTTTATTTCTTTGCCTGCTCCTCATCTGATGTGTTTTCCTGTTTGAACACCTGTTTGGTGAAAAGCAGTGTCCTAATAAATAACTGCACTTTAATAGACAGTCTGCATCGTCTGCATTTGGGTCCTAACCTGTTCCCCACACATCGCTTGGTACAATACATAGCTTGCAGAGCGAGATGAGACCTGAAGAGACATGAATCATATAACATAAGTCGTCATCCACTATCAGTCATTCTAATTCTGTTCTCTTGCTGTTAGGGAGGCGGTTATGGCCCATGATCGTAGTAAAAAATCATTAATATTTTTCTTCAATAACGTTATGGCAGAGTGTGCAACCTGCTGTTACTCTGATGGAGGTGGCGTGTATCTGCTGGACCGAAAAGGTGAGGACAACACCTCCAACGCGGTCAGAGCTGAATACCCCGGATCTCTCTCTTCCTCCATATCTCTCCATCTCTCCGTCTCCTGTGTAAGCTGCTCCTCTCGCGTGGCCTAGGCAACAAGCTTTTTCTATAGGACCGTTGCCAGGGTAACATAGAGGCAGAGCAGGGCAACGTGAAGAGGAAAGAGAAAGGGAGAGGAAAGTGCAAGAAACAAGAGAGGAGAGCAGAGCAGATGGAAGACAAAGGGTGAGAAGAGGGGAATAAAGAATAATTGAGAAGAGACAGGAGAGTAGAGAGTGCTAATGATGGATAATTGGCTGATGTAAACATACGTCCTTGTACATATGCTGCATGAATCATTCTTAGCGTGTACTTACAAATACTGTACACCTAAAAAAAGTTAGAATGAATAACGAAATTATAACAAACAATACACAATGAAATAAGTTTAAGAGCAAACAGATACTTCCTGTTTCACTCCAGGAAAGTGCGCACAGCTGCTGCTCTTCTGAGTGTTCACCAACAATGTAATCACCATGTAGACTACTGTGTAACATACACATTTATATAGCCACACATCGGGGTTACACATGCCCATTTACACATAATTATGTGACATTTCTCAATGCTGCCCCCTCACACGAACACACACGCACACGACAACAGCTGAAGGATTGTTGAAGGGTTTGACGTCATTCCATCAAATTAGCCTTTACAATAGAAAAAGGTCAGGCAGCATGGCTTAAGCTTATCTTTCTAGGTCAGTTTTCCATGTCGTTTTCACAATGGAGTTTCCATGTCACCAATGATGGAAAAGATGCACTAAAAAAGTGACAGTAGAGACATGGCCATGTTTCCACCCTGTATTGTCTGATTTTTATGACACTGTTTTTTATGTTTGCTGATACATGCTGTAGATCATAAAAATCTCTTGGAGCATGAAGACAGTGTGTGAGAGCACAACCTCATCTGCCCTTCAAACTATGGATGTACACAACAGTCTAGCAATCAGTTGTCATCTGATGCTTTTCACAAGAAAATTGAATGTAAAAGTCATCCTGCATGGCACGTCAAAATGTTCGGATGTACAATTATAATGATATGGGAGTTTGCATGTTCTCCCTGTGTCAGCGTGGGTTTTCTCAGGGTACTCCAGCTTCCTCCCACAGTCTAAAGACATGCAGGTTAACTGGTGACTCTAAATTGCCCATGGGTGTGAATGTGAGTGTGAATGGTTGTCTGTCTCTATGTGTCAGCCCTGTGATAGTCTGGCGACCTGTCCAGGGTGT
>JAPZEB010000024.1:16195542-16221208 GCA_029783705.1 Chaetodon striatus | reverse complement strand
CTGTATAAACAAAAGAAGGCAGGCGGCAATTTGCCGCCCTCCCCGATTTTGTTTTTATACTGCCAGTGCGGAAAAAATAGGGATTGGGCTTTCCTGCACATTTGCTCAATTCCTGTGTAAAAGAGGCTTAAGTTAGTCGTTTGATCAAAAACCATCCATGAGTGTTTCCTAAAGCCAAAGATCACATCCTCAAATGTCTTGATTTGTCTAGAACCCCAAAATATTCAGTTTTCTGTCATAGAAGAAAAGAAACCAAAAAAACATTCACATTAAAAGGAGCTGAAATCAAATAATATTAACTTATTTTTCTACAAAAATTACTCACACTGATTAATCAATCATCAAATTAGCTGGGGATTAATCAATAGTTAATGATTAATCTATAATTTGTTGCAGCTCTGATACGTTTGTGTCTTTAAATGCATTCTTCTTACATCTCCATCCTTTACAAATGATTTTTCTCTCTGTTCCTTCATACACTAAGCTGGCAGGCTGTACTGTTCTGCACTGTGCATTGATTGCCAATGAGTCAACTGAACGAATGCACATAAAACTGCCTTCTGGTGTCTGTTTCAAATATTAAAAATTAAGTGAAAGGGACAGTCTGGATTTTCTTTTATCCACAAATTCATGGACAGAGAACATGGAAACCCTGTGAGCAGCTGATGGTAAATTCATTTGTTTCTGCTTTTAATCAAAATGTATCATCCCATAAATAAATAAAAAAATCTACTTCCCTTTAAATTTCCTTTGAATAAAATATGCTACACTAGTTATACTTTGTTGTGAGAAGCAGAACTGTGTGTGGAATATCTGTGCCTCAGTTGTGGTGTGCCAGTCTGGGTCAAATTTCCAGGGATATTTCCTTATCCACACTCGCCACTGGCTGTGTTCCATGTGAAAAAATATCCTGCCTATGCCTGTTCCCAGCTCTGGAAAACAGACTAATTGGTCATCTAATTGGCGAGCTATCTAGATATCTGACATTGATAGGTCTTAGTCCGACACACGAGCCATAAGGCTAATCTCTGCATAAAGGCTGTCACTATAAAGGCTAAAGAGATTATTAGCAGTTTTAACAGCCTATAAAGGCAGACCGGATTAGATAACATTAGACAGTTACAATTGTAAGATAGTTAACGTGCTATTCTAATATTTCCCCATCATCTGACATGGCAGCTGTTCTTTGATGGTCCTAAACAGAGATTGTGCTCCGACATCTGATGCCAAGGTAATTGGCTTCACTTGGCCCGATGCTGCGACACAACTTTGACTCTCCTCAGATTCACACACACACACACGCACTAAAGGAATGCTAACAGCCGGCACCAGCTGTGCAAGGAATTTACCACTTTTACAAGCACCTCTAAGAAACACAGAGCGAGCAAACACACAAAAACTGCGCACATGCACACACACACAAACATAAACACAGCTTGCACTGACAGCAGACGATTCATTTTCCTTCCTGAGTGTAACCAAAGACCAGCACATGATGACAGTGTTGTGGACACACTGTCAAAATCAGGACAACACAATATGACCATTAGGCCTGTCACAATAACTACTTTTATCGGACACTATATTGTCCCAGAAAAAATTGTGAAAATGATTTTATTGTCATTTTAAAGGAAGACTTCAGCCACAAAATTACCATTTGTGCATCAGTCACTCACCCTGTGCTGTGTTGATTTCATGAAGAAAACTTATTTTTTCTTGCATGCCTCCATGGTGAACAGAAAATCCAAAAGGCCAACATTCTTCATGAATTGAAGTGAATGGGGTCCATAGTTCAAGACAACGAAAAAATATCAAAACATCCTTTTACAAACTCTCACACAACTCATGCAATATAAACCAAGTCTCATTTATCCAGCTGTACTCTAAATGCGTCCCAAACACATGAATTTTTGCTAAAACATTACAATTTAAAATTCCTGGGCAAGCTCATACGCACACGCGTGCACAGGCATGCTAATCGTTTGGCAGTGTTTTGAATCATGTTTTGGTGAAAATGTGTTTGAGAAGTACAGAGCATACGACCGGAAAAATGAGACTTGGATCATACTGCAGGAGTTGTGTGATTAAATTTTGCTGTTGTTAAATGCTGTCCCCCTCTTTAATTCATGAAGAATGTTCCTTTTTTGGATTCCACATTCACCGTGGAGGCATGCAGGAAAAGCAAAGTTTTCTTCCCAAAGTCAACGTAACACGTGATTAGTGATTAATATACAAGTGGTCATTTTGTGGCTGAAGTATTCTGTTTGGAACATTTTATGCCACTGATAAAGTGATAATAAATAGTATACTAATGCAAGTAGACCCTTTCAAAGAGCAATGAACTATAAATTCTACCAGGAATGACAGCACATTGTGTCTCAGTGTAGGTTCTTCCAGTTCATTCAGGCACTATGGGAAAAAACAAAAAACAAACGTAGGCACTGCTTCCAAGTCTTACAATACTGGCAAAAACCCTGCTGTTTAATCTGGCATCATGTCAGCTAAAATGTTGGTGATATTCTTATGCAAATGCATGTAAACATGAGTGCACTATCCTACCATACATGGACATGACCTCTATCAATCTTGCTTAACGCTGTCACAATAACTGCAATATTGCGACTGCCACAACCACTATGTTCATGTTTTCTTTCTTTTTCACAGGAGCACTACGTTTTAACATCATGCTACAAAAGCCAGCAGTGTGACAAGGTGCTAAGCATCTATTCTGCGTTGAGCGCTGCACGTTTGCCATTTTTGTGTGCTCGCTGAGAGACGAAAAATATTCAGACGAGCAGCCGCTTGTCGCTGTCACTTTTTACCCAGCTGTCCAATCACAGTGGAGGAGGGGCGGGACAAATACTACCAAGTCCAACCTTCACATGACTGGACAATAACAACAGTAGAGGAGAAATTAATACTGAACCCACATAGACAGGCGGGTTCGTCCTCTCTCCCTTTATGCTTCAGCCTTCCCTTCATGCAGAGCAACTACTCTACGTGGATATTCTGTATCATAGCAACCAGACGCGACCAAAGCTTTTTTTGCTGAAAAAAGGCTGCGCCCCTTATTGTGCCTTGTTGCCCTTCTGTGTTCTGCATTTAACAACGGACAACTGTGTTATCTTTGTCATTAAAAAGCAACAATGAACCTAATCATAGCCTAACGATAAAGCTTGTATATAAAGCACTAAAATCAGGATGACCAAAGTAATTTGCAAAAATAAAAAAAAAAAACAGTGGTAATACTGCATATTGCAATGCTGAGCCACCCTTAATCGCAGCAGGGGAAATTCCTTTACCGCGACAACCTAGATATGTTGATAACACAATTATCGTGACAGGCCTAATGAAACCTGTGGGGAGATTTTTAACCCGCATGCTATTAAACTTAGATAAAACTTCATGGACTGTGTGTGATATGATCTTAGGTTGTGACAGTCTGCTGTAGAGGCTGGACAGAGAGGAACTCTTCTTTAATCAAGACGAACAAAAGCTGACCGGCTCACACACATCCTTCTTTCTTGTTATGCTTCTCACAACTCTATGGATGTTGGGTGATTGGATAAATGAATTGGAAAACTGCAGGCAGGTTATGTGATTACTCTTTGATCAGAGAGTGAGGAGGAAGGGAGTGCCACTGAATCTTTAAAGAGGCTCCCTGGAGGAGTTCTTGAGCAAACAAAGTGCACGCAGAAGAGGCCAGAACCTCCAAGGCTGCAAATCAGCTGAGTCTATCTGGCTGGCTTCCTAGCGCTCATTTCCTGTATTTAGCCTTGAGGAAAGCAAAGAGAGACCACTGCCCAGCAGGCGCCTCCATGCCCGAGATGTTATCTGCTCTCACACAAACACGCACAGGCAAACATGCACACCAGTGCATCCCTAACATGCAATAAGCAGTGCAGGTTCCAAGGCACACAAAGGAAGTTTAAAAAAAGGAGCTTGGGTGCACTTCACTGCTCCCTCTGACATACATCAGCATAGCTTTCTAAAGCAGAGTGAATATTAAATGCTACTTCTGAGTTTAACGCCAAAAGCAATAAATCTGATCAACTAAAGAGTATTTTAACAGTTGGATCACTGCCTGAGCACAATGCTTCTTGTAAACATTTTTAGAGAGACAGTTTAGAGCGAATAGTGTTTCATTTAACGGAGAAAGTAATCTGATGAAATGCTTTGTATGGAATCACTCCAAACGCTAAAACAATTGGTTTGTCATGATTAAGCCTGACAGTAAATAACAACCAAAGCACAACTTCAGAATGCACATTATAAATAGCAATATGTTACAGTGCTGCTGCTACGCATCTCCTTAATTGTCTAATTTTCCTTTCAAAAAGCAATACAGCGTTTTGGCACAGTCGGTGCTTGCAGTTGATGTTATAGTCAGATTTAATAGGCTAGACTTAACATATCAACAAAGTCACTAAAGTTCACAGGCTAAAGCACTCTGTAGAGAGTGACTCTGATTTTTTTAGAAATACAAACACAGAAAACAGAAAGTTAAAACACTATAAATTAGAGGACAGAAAAAAGAAAGTGTTTAAAGTGTATTAAACAGAGCTCTGAAAGGATGAAAGCAGGGAAGCTAAAACAAGCTGTGGGCAGCCTTTTCTGAGTTAATGTTAAATATTTACATTAATGGCGTTTCTATACCACCCAACACTGAATCTTCTAATGCAGCCCTCTCTAAGTGGACACATAAAGACTGCACACACACATGCGCACACACAGATAGGAAAAGCACAAATGCCAGGTTGCAGACCATGCAAGCAGCAAGCAAGCCTCACACAGCCTCACTATGAGTGTGTGTGCAACTTAATGTGAAAGGCAGTAACTGTTAACAAATGTTTGGTCTCACTGATGAGATTCTTTAACACAGACATCAACTTATAGATTCCATCCAAAATGCTTTTACGCCCTTCATTTTAATAAAAAAGAAAAAAGAACAACAGCTTAACAACCCATCATTAGTGCTATGATACTGAGCTGACTCTAGAGCAGGTGTGCATGCGGTATTCACATCACCCTCACAACAGGCGGGCTGGAACATCGTACAACATCGTGTGCGGTAGGAAACTCTCCGCTGGCAGATTACAACCAGATACAGATATCTTGTGTGTATGTGAGTGAAGTTAAGTACATCACCAATTTATACCAGTGGTGGAGCAGGGGGTGGCTTCTGGGGGTCCAGGCCCGCATGCTGTCTCGAAAGCCCTGATTCTTTTAGGTATTTAAGATACCTTCAACTTTGTTTCATTTCCCCTCAGTCTCTCTGACTGAACCAGAAAATCATGAAGCAAATGTTTTATTACTTCCCTATTAGTTGCGCCGTTTACGCCAAATTACGGCTTTACCTATGTTATGTAATTTAAAAATGGCAACGTTTTTGCCTCTTTTGAGAATACTAGTCATCCTCAACAGGTGTTTTGTTACGGTTTCAGAGTGATGAAAACAGTCGGAGTACAACGGGATACAAAACAGGATGTAGGCTCTACAGCAGGGGTGTCCTCTTGCTCACGATAATACCCGTAACATTTTTAATATCATATGAAAAATTCATATCGTGATACATACCATATTTCAACTTGTTGACATCGACATCATACTGTTAACCATGGCAACAAGAATCATCGCTGAAAGCGAAATTATTACAGACTACATGGTGGTTCCATAAAGAGGAGCAGTTCAGTAGTGTGGAATAAACTGTGGCGTCCTGAATGTTTTATGAGCCTCAGAGATCTCAGACTCTTCAAGCTAGGTACTGCTCAGAGGGAACTCATTCAGCGGCTCCTCTGGCAGCAGCACAGCATCTCTTCCTCTCCTCTCTCGCCGTGCGCACACAGGTGTTGTTGTCGTTTTGTCATAAACCTTTGGTCATGTAAACCTACATGATGCTCACAGCTCAACAAAAAACTACATACATGTGAATGTGTGATAGTTTTGGTATCATAACAGCCATATCGCCCACCCCTGCTCTACAGGATGACTTTGTTTTCTTTATCTTTTTCCCCAAATGATGTACAGATGTTTTTGACATTCAGTTATCTTAAATGGCTGGAATAATAGTGCATATAGTTGTCGTAAATGGAGAAAAAAATTCCCCCAGGGGAACAAGCCCCCAAACTCCCCTGGGTTTGGAGTGAGCCACAAATGATTACAATGTCTGGCTCCGCCTCTGGCCGTCACAGCCAGACTGGTTTAGGAGTTTCCAACAATCTGCGTTCATCTTCAGCACTTTAGGAAGTAACATTGAAACATAACATAATATCTCAACCACATTAAATCATGCAGGTTAAAGGGATCAGTCTGGATTGTCCAAAGCTGAGCTACATATGAGCAGACATCATGTCTGGTTAATGACAGAATTCATATGATTTTAACTGAGTCTGTCCCTCTGCCACTGGATCCCATGTCTTACAGTCAATCACACTGTCACCAATTTGGCGTGTGGGGCAATGTGTGTATGCATCTGTCTCAATGTGATGCAACAGACATTAGCATGTTTTTTCTTTTTACACAAATGAAACAACTACAAAGATTTTCATTGCCAACTAGCGCAGCAGTCGACACACTAAAAATCTGCTCTATTAGACGCCAGTGTCTGACCACTAAGAGAATCACATTTCCACACTCAGTCCTGCAGCATATAACCGCCTCACTCCCTACAGGAAAAAAAAAACACACCAGAGAAATCATTCCCCAGACCTCCTCCACTTTCTCTCTCCTCCCATTTTACGCTCTCCATCCTTCTCCATAAATGTTACCGTCTTAGGTTTCAACCTGGGGATTGCATTTAGCTCGGCGAGTGACTTCAATCAACAGCAGATATGACTAAATTGCTGATCTTGTTGGTTTTATTCTATTGCTGTCTTTATGTTTCAGTCGCCATCTTGAAATGAACACCTCTCCATCTTTCCGTCTGCAGAAAGGATTTTCCCTCTGGAAATGTTGGAATGGCACTGTGGGGTTGGAAAAACAAACTAAAATTATTGTGTGTGACTGTATAATGTTATTGGTCTGGAGGGGATTTAGAGCGTTTCCGCTACCAAACGGTAGCTAACTGGGAAAGACGGGGCCACCGGGCCAGACACCCTGACGACAACGCACACCTAATCATGTCAACTGGTCAGAACACACACCGCTCACCAGTCAGGTGTCACATTCCCTTTAAGCCACAAGTCCTTGACAGGGCGAGGACCTGGACTAAATCAGCAGGGGCTGTTCTTTTCCATCATGCTCCCGCAAGAAAAGGCAAAGACTCATAAGAACTGGGTTTAAAAGAAATCTAAGTATTTACATACGGGAATCTATTTCCCAGACGTGTTTTCCGTAAAGAGGAGTTTGAGCGGTGGGAATGGTTCTGAGTCATCTTGTCCTTTTCCATGGAAGCAATGTGGAGAGAGGAAAGAGAAGGCGAGCGGGAAGAACATGTTTTTCTGGGTTGGGAGCAACTACTGGCACTATTCTAACTTAAGGATGCTGTTTTGAACACCACAAGTAATAAAAAGACCCGGTGGTGTGTGTATACAACATGCAACAGTGGCTGTTAATCTCCCACATATCCCCCACTAGGGCATTCAAGGTCTACATGCAGTGTTTCTACAATGATGTGTGAGGAACAATGCTTTACTCTTGTTTTTCCTTCTATCTGGGACTGACACAGTTACCAATCAGCCTTTACAAACAACTCAGGCTCTACCACCATCACGATAACACTATGACATCATCAAAGCAGGTCTTTAAGTCCGACAACTAATGAAAAATATAACTTTTTTTGGCCATGTTGCCAGAAAGGTGATCAAAATCACAGCAGAAAAACAAATGCAAAATTGATCAAGCAAACCACTGCAGTATGTCCCTCTATAACCTGCAGCTCAACTCACCTGTCTGCCATCCTGGCCCACATTGGTCTGCCCTCTGACCACCGTCCTGATGTTGTCATCCAGGCGCCTATGATATGTGACACAAAGTGGCACTTTGTCAGGTTTAGGGTAAAGTACAAACACAAACAAGAACTGTGTCGTGAAGTCATTGACAAGGACTCACCGGATCTTTAGACGGATCTTGTTTACCACATCATCAATATTCGCCAAAGACTGAGGGGAAATACAAAAACAGGAAATCAGGGAAACATGAAGCAACTGCTGTGTTACCTTGAATTCCTGAAGAAAATGTAGTTTTTCTGCAAGCCCTCTCAGAAGACAGCAAACAAACTGATTTATTAGTTGACTGGGGACCACGTTTCACCACAGCAAAACTGTATCAAAACATCCATTTACAAACTCCCACACAACTCTGCAGTAGTATCGAAGTCTCCTGTATCCAGTCGTATGCTCAGCACTGAGCATACGACTGTATAAATGAGACTCGGATTATACCGCAGAGTTGTGTAAGAGTTTGTAAACAGATGTTTTGATACAGTTTTCTCCTTATTAAACGCGGTCTCCAATCAATCAGTAAATCAGCATGTTTGCCGTTTTCCACGGAGGCATGCAAGTAAACAAAGTTTCCTTCATGAATTCAAGGTAACACAGCATGAATAATTGATATACAAACTGTTATTTTGTGGGTGACGTACTCATTTAATGTACACAAACAAAACATCTGTACAGAAACACATACTTTGTATAATTTAATGCAATTTTGCTTAAACAAGCAGATTAGTTTGCTTCAAATCACACAAATCAGTTCCATTACATCTTCATGTCAAATGCAGGGCAGGTCCAACTCCTCACTTGTTAAATTATTATACACAAAACCCAATTAGATGAAAATGCATGCACACTAGTACAAGCCATTCTATGCATATTAGCATTAACTATAGATCTACAGTGACCCCTCATGGAGATGGAGTATACACACGTGTTAAGTGTACAGTTAAAATTATACTGTACAGTCTTTTAAGATAAAGTGCTACACAGTTATTTAGGATTCACTATGCAGTCACATGTACACATGGATACGTACATATACATAGTCTGTTTTTGTGTCCAGTTGTTTTTAGTCTGAATCCGTTTACCTATGTGTTTGTTTAATGTTTTACCTTGAATTATCTTCATAACCTAATCACGATTTGGGACCGCAAATCAACTTCTGCTACACACCCTATACATATGTGTGTTACTTTCATATTCCCATGGTTATAGTGGTTACTAGTTGGGTTCCTGTTGAGAAAAAATTAATTTTTTCTCCATTCACAGACAGAGAATCCAAATCTATGTAACTTATTTGGTTTAGGAGGCTCACCAGATTTTCTGACATGTCACAGTTAGAAAAATAAAAGTGTAAAAATTAAAATTAGTGATGGCTGGATTTCATTTAGCTGCTTCAGTTTTGTACTGGTTCTCCTGAACAGAACAGGACCATTGTTATTGTTACAATAAACACAGATCAGCCAAAACATCAAAATCACTGGCAGGTGAAGTGAGTAACATTTATCATCTTGTTATAATGCAATGTTCTGCTGGGAAACCTTGGGCACTGCCTTTCATGCTCCACCCACCTGAGCAACCCTGCAGACCAAGTATGCCCCCTCATGGCAGAGGCTCTCTCCGATAACAGTGCCTCCCCCCCCAGCAGGACAACAGTTATACCAAACAGCATGACCTGCTCAGAAATGGCCCACGTAATGTAACAAAGAGTTTAAGACATCGACATGGACTAAAAATTCACCAGATCCCAATCTGATCGTGCATTTGTGAGACGTGCCGGTACTCAAAATGTACCCCGGATATGGGTTATGCATCTTTGGATGAGACTTGAACCTCAAACCTTTCAAGGTATGGACACAGGACCTCTTGGAGTGTCTTGTGGTGTCTCGCACCAAGGCATTGGTGGCGGATCCTTTGAGTCTTGTGGGTTGTGAGGTGGGGCAGCAGCACGTCTCACAGATGATCATTGTGACTGGGTGGACACCTTGGGCTCTTTGTCATGTTCCTTGGGCCATTCCTGAGCATTTTTTACAGTGTAGCACGGTGCATTGTCCCGATGGGGGGGCTACTGTCATTAAGGAGTGCCACTGACATGGGGGGGCGTCCTTGGTCTGTCACTGTGTTTGGGTGGGTGATGCATGTCAGGTGGCATCCACATGAATGCCAGGAGTCAAGGTTTCCCAGCAGAACATTGTATTGTAACAAGATGATCAACGTTACTCACAGCATGTGTCAATGGTGTTAAAGTTGTTGCTGATCGGTGTATGTGACACCTGTTTTGTTTTTTTTTCCTAGTGTACCAATATGCACTGTGCACATCAGTCTGACTGCAGTCTGTGTTAGTTCACTGTACCTGCTCGGTGGGGAACAGTGTGTTGATGTACTCCACAGCATTGAAGTCTGCTCTGTCCAGTGGGTCCTGGCTGGGGAAAACCTTGTGTACAAAAGACAAACAACGTTCAGTCAGAGAGTCATGGCTGACAGAGTTACACTTAATATTTTATAATGTACTAGGGTAGCTTCTACATGCATACAGGCGATGCTTTGTACAGTTATTCAACAGTTGACAACCTGCACATACACGCTTCTAAATGAGTCGTGTGTAACCAACGTTACAGATACAACTGTATCCTGACATTCACGACGACTCTCGCCGGAGACTAAAACACAGCATCGTAAACTAACGCCACACATTACTTCCAGCTAACATTAACGCTTCACGAACATATAAACAACCTCACACACTTCCCCGGAAGCTAAACACTGTTTATAAAGTGGGAATGTCAACGTCTTACAGCTAGCTGTCGTAATACAGCAGTGTCACATCCAGCTAGCCTGCTAACAGCTGGTTTGTTAGCATAAACAGCGACAGTGTTTAAAAAGCCGCAGTAGGAAGGAGGTCAGACGGATACCTGTTCAATGGCCAGCTGCACCTCTGGAGTTAGATGCAAAATAGCCTCCAAATCCTCAGCAAATTCAAATTCTTCCTCCTCCATCATTGTCAAAACAAAACCTCTCCGGCATACCACTTCCTGGTGAGGAGGCTTCTGGGACAGCTGATGACGTTGAAGAAACGGTGCTTTCAGGGGCGTCGGAAACCAGAAGGTTAACCTGTGCTTCTGATTTTTTTTTTAATTTTTTTATTTATTTTAATTTTTTTTTAATTTGAAGTAGGAACAAGCAAGGCACATTTTCAGGTCTTACTCATTAAATGGTTTCCGTCTCAGGGTGAGCAAACAAAGATTAAAAAAAAAAAAAAGGATAGAAATAGGAAAAATAAAAAATATAAAAATGCAAATGAAACAAATAAATACAAATTACATACAAAACAAAACAAAAAAAAAAAAAATGGTTTCAAATTCATTTAGACATATAAACAAACTTACATAACATATATATCATTTAAACATAAATAGTTATGACAACAACTTAAGAGCTTTCTTGTCTTCAACGAGCTTCAGTGATCTAAGAGTTTCAGCCTGGGTTTAGTCTTGAAGTGTCTGCATTTAGGTATAAAAAAAACTTACCCAGTAACAAGACAATATTGAGAACAAAGTCCCTTTTTTAACATAACAAACCAAATTAGATTGCCTTCACTGTCAAAGGTGACAATTCAATATCCCTGGACTGTAGCCAGTGCCTACTGCTTATCAGGGACTATCTGTCTATTATCTATTATCTAAGCCTATGCTCATTGGCTTTCTTGAGTTAAATGAGAAGGACTGCACTAATTCACAATAACAAAACACATGTTCCAAAGGTTCAATATCTCTTGTCACAAAATGTACAGTTAATCGCATCAAAATTGAATCTCAATCTTAATAAGTAATTAAGTCAATAAATCTCATTTAAAATGTTGAAGTTCACCTCTTTTACCTTGGGAGGAGTAGGAAATGAAACATCTTTTCTTTGCTTTCCTAACCTCTTCAACATCAAATTTGAACCTTGGATTATAATTACCTCCACGCGTATCTTTAATATTTTTCATGACATTGGATGCAAAGTAATCTCTATAGCCAGATCCTTTCTCTCTCTTGAAAGTGCACGATCCAATAAAGCGGTAAATACAACACATTTATGGGTATATCTATGCCTATGATAAATTATTGGTTGGCAAGATGTGGAAATTAGAGGTATGAAGAAGGCTATTATTATTTCTAATTATTTATATGTAGGCCCAGGCTATGTAACATATTGTTACCTAACATTAAGAGTACACAAGTAAATAGGTGTTCATAAGTCTGTATTGTTGGTATTACACTTTAACCAAATAAGACAGTAGGACTCAATTTGTTTTACTTTTGCCACAACTGCAGAAAGTGGTTGATGAGGCAGAACTTGTACTCTTGGTCTTGATTTTGATGAATAATAAATAAACCCAAGGAGCCTCAGTTCACCTTACTCAAATATGTATTACTGCTACTTACTAATATGTAATTACTATGCAAGATAATATAAAATGTGTAATTACTACACAATGTGACATCATAGAAGATCTTGGTACAGCATGTAATCATGGAAACAGCCATAACAAATATTTAAAGTAACAGAACAATGATCAGCCTTATACAGTGTATTTCACACGTCATACAGAAGTATGTGTAACCGCTTGGTCCAACCTGTTTTACACTGGAGTCTGAACGTCTACAAGGTCTTCATCTTACAGTATTTTAACCTTCAGACACCCTGGAGCCTCCACACATGCCTGCATGCAGACAGTGAAGGACTTTAAGACCTTTTAAATTCCCAAACCTTGACTCGGGTTAAATCAAACATTCACACAGTTACTATAGTTATTTTTTTCCATGACGGTGGTATTTGCAGCTACATTAACAATCACTTGTTAGACCAATCAAACATTTGTCCATCCATATTTTGAACAGGAGGAACTTGCACACTGGATAGGAACCATTTTGTACACATGGAGCAAGACCTGTTGAAGTTGCCATCAGACTCCACGGGGTGGAGCCGAGGTCTGAGTGTGTGGTTCGGTGACATAAGGGTAGTATTTTATGTTTCACTGGAAACAAATATATTCACAAGTATAATCATAATGAGAAGGGGAAAAGTGCCAGAGTAAGGTAAAGCAAGTTTATTTAAATGACCCATTTAAGCAACAAGATAATTCAAAGTGCTCTATATAAAACAGATAAAAAAGGTGCAATATAAACACATTATAAATATTACTTATTTTTGTATTATCAATTAATTAATTTTTACTTATTGATTCAGAAGTTTTAAAAACAACTTTGCTCCTCTCAGCTTTGTTATTTTGCACCCTAACTTAAGGTCTAACATAAGGCTGGTATGTCTCTTGTTGTTGTTTGCAGATGATGCCTTCCCTCTGGCCTCACAGGATCATGGTCTCCAGTAGATTAGCAGAGGGAACTCATTAGTAGCATGCGGAGGCATCAAAATGCCACACACTTCTCCTGACTGAATTAATCGCTCCGTGTATGAGAACAAATGTTCCCTAATAATTACAGGTAAATTACATCAAATACAGATAGATTAGTGCTCTCTTTACTCCTTTACCACCTTCATCCGTTAAAGCCCTGCAAGAACTGAGGTGAAGAAAATCCCTTCTCAGAATATTTCAATTACATTTTACACAGCCTTACAACCTCCTCCCCCACCGTCTGCCCACAAATCTCCTCCTAGCTCTGCTCTGATCTTAATACATCATGGGGTGTCCCAACCTGTAACATGATTTGACTGACAATGTGCCCTGCAGTGACAATTTTATGTACTAAAATTGTCACCACCACTCCTACTGTGTCAAGAAACCAGCCTCCTACTACAGAAACATATTGCTGTCATCTGTGCACATATTGTCATTTGAGGAGCCGCAGTGCCCCCTGCTGGTGTTAGAAGCAACACACAAACACACATCCTCCCACAAGCCCCAGCTTCCAAGCATTACACTGTTATGTTTAATTCCAAAGAGACACATATAAACCCATAAGAGAGCTTTTAGTACAGCTATTTAAAGGAGCAGACAGGAGACGAGAAGAAGCATAACAAGGCAGACGAGAGGACGAGAGGGGGAAGGCAGTGGAGTGGTGAAAAAGCAGAAGTGGGTAGAGGACTGAGAAGAGCAGAGGACAAGGAATCAAAGAACGAGGGGCGTGTTGAGGAGAAAAAATTGAGAAAAAAGGGAAGAGGACAGAAATGGCGTTATCAGGTTTAACTGGATATTATTTATAGGGGTGGAAATCAATAGAGTAGAGAGGAGGAGAAACAGGAGACAGAGGAAGAGACACTAGGTGATCAGGTGTAACAGGTCCTCATTGTACTCATCGTTCAAAGACAGAATTGATGCAGCATGGAATGGATTGAATTTATGACACTTAGGACAAAGTTGCAAAAAGTTTTGATAAAATCATTACAATGCATTAACAAAAAAAATCTGACATTTTTAAAGGATGTAGGGATACACTGGATGTTTAAGGAGGATGGGATTGGATCAAGTAAGAGGTGAAAGAAAATCAATGAGAGGAAGAAGGTAAAAGAGTGTAGAGGGGGCTGTTGTGTATTGCGTGAGTGTGAGACAGAGCAGCTGTCTGCATGTCATGTTGCACGACTCACCAGGGGCCACAAATAACGCTGCAGACAAACAGTGTGTGTGAATACGTAAGTGTGGTAAGGCTGTTGCAATACTTATTGTGACAACTGTCAGATGAAAATGGGATGTAATATTGAGTCTAAGATGATATCAGGGCGGCGGCACATATGAATATTTAGTTTCTAATACTTTATTTGTTGCATTTTGGGGAGTGTGTAAATCACCTATTTATAGTGTAAACGTCTTTAATTTTGTGTCCCCTGCATCCCCCCAGGAATCTAAGCCTATGCTCATTGGCTTTCTTGCTGAGAGTTAAATGAGAAAATGGACCTTGTTCTTTCAGTTCAGCCAACTTTTCAGGACCTACCTTACTCTGTGTAGGTATTTGGCTGTAGCTGACTTCCTTGCAACCTCCTCATGGTTCCCAAGGTATTTGAAGCAGTCCTGAACATCTGCAATGGTGCCCTCGGTTCTGATCGTCTTCCCTCTCTTGGACACCGTCCAAGCACACTTGTCTAGTCCAAATGACATGCCAATGTCATTGCTGGAGATCCTGGTGAGGTGGACCAGTGAGTCGATGTCTCACTCATTCCTGGCATACAGCTTGATGTCATCCACATAGAGTAGGTAACTGATGGTTGCGCTACTTCACAACTGGTATCTGTCGCCACTCTTTGTAATGATTTAGTTGAGGGGGTTCAGGCCTATGCAGAACA
This sequence comes from Chaetodon striatus, assembly GCA_029783705.1. Classification (NCBI taxonomy): domain Eukaryota; kingdom Metazoa; phylum Chordata; class Actinopteri; order Chaetodontiformes; family Chaetodontidae; genus Chaetodon; species Chaetodon striatus. The sequence goes on along the minus strand of JAPZEB010000024.1, from coordinate 16,205,993 downwards.
GTAGCAGGCACCGTGCATCATCTTGTTATATGCCGCACTTGATGGTAACTTGTGCACTGGCTTTGAGTTGGTATCCAGAGTTGTTTCCACAGCCTCATTAAGTTCTTGATAAAGGCTCTTGGTGTCCTGTTGATGTTGTATATTTCCAAGCATTCCAGTATCCATGTGTGTGTCATTGAGTTGTCGGCTTTTTGGTAGTCAGTCCAGGCGGTGCACAGGTTGGTCTGCCCAGTCTTGCTGTCTTGGGTGACCAGTAGCTATTAGAGATTTAGATCTCTCTACTGCCAAAAGGATTACTGTGAATTTGAAACCTATCCAGAGTTATTAATCAAAAACCAAAAGCCAAAAGACAACACTAAACACAATAAACTTCAGAGGCCAAAAAGGGTATAAGTGCACTTACTCACTTGAAATAAATGTACCAATATAAAAGATAAAATTCAGTAAACAAAGTTGAAACAAATTACTTTTTTTTTTTTTGCAGTCCTGTAAAGATGATCAAATGTTCTGGTTCTCACCTCTTCATTTTACCTCTTTAGGCCTCAAACAGTCACTTAAATAAACCATCAGAGAAATTTAGAGGATAAATCTCCTTGGTGAAAATGTCAATAAGTGAAGCCTGTGACAAGCGGCCCCAGTGCTGCTGTTTTAAAAGGGGCCACAAGTCGATAGGGTAAAGACAGTCCACTGGTTTTGTGTTAAACAATGCATATCTTTTAGGCTTATCATGTGTTTTTTTTATGTGAAATCTGCAAAGTAACAAGTAACTATAGCTGTCAGATCAAAGTAGTGGAGTACAGAGTACAATGTCTTTCACTGTATGGTAGAGCAGGAGAAGTATAAAGATGCAGAAAATGAAAATGTCCTTAGTTACTTCCCACCAGTGGTATAAACACTTTCAGAGCCAGATTGGAAAAGGCTGGGTGGACAGAATGAGTAGATAACCACACTCATGATAGCACTTAATTAGCCAGACGGTTTCTGATAGCTTGTGGAAAGCCATTTACTGCTAATGCCCGGGCTGACTATGCTGAACTGTTGTCGCTAACAGCGTTTTTTTTTTTTTTTTTTTTTTTTTACTTCCCATTGACCGGGCAGCGTTCAAGAAACAAGGGACCTCAGGTCAAGCAAAAGCAAATGGTTCAGCAAGGCGAAACATACTTGGGTCTCTGGAGAGGAAAAGAAAGGCAGATGAGATTAGTTCATGTCAGGATGAAGTCATCACAAGGTCTTGGGCTTATCTGTAGCGATGGATATGATGTCTTTCAGGGTTGTGAGGAGGTCAAGATTTAGAGCATTTACAAGAACAGCTGTTTCAAAGTCCCGAGGAGAAGACCCTTAATATGTTCCTGCATGTAAAGTTTGAGTTACAAATCTCAACATGTGTTTTGAACTAGTCTGGCAACACTACATCCACACATTTCACAGCCTGGTCTCACTCACAGGGCATCAAAGCATGCCGCTGGGGTAGTGTCTCTGCCATCATTATAGTGACACCGGGGACATCGTTTAGAGTCTGTGTGGGACGCAGTGGGCTTTTCACCAACTCCATCGTAAACCCATCTGTGTCATTATTAGATGCTCAGAGCAATGGACATAGTTTAAAGAGCATGGCAGTCTGCTCAGGGTGAATGGGTCCAGCAAACACTGGACTCTAACCCAGAAGGTGTTTGAGACCAGCAAACATCAGTTGTGGAGTTTGTGGAGCCTGGTCTCGCTCTGAAGTTGTTTAAATCCAGCGCTTGGGCAGCGACTTGCAGCGTCGGACACTGACGAAAAATGCTGTCCTTAAAGATAGGCACAATACATGGCCGGTTGCTGTTACAGTGTAACGATGGTGTCAGGGGAAACGTGGCAGGACAAGAATGAAAGTTAAGGCAGCAAAAGTCGGGTAGGGTGGGGGGAGGGGTTGTGGATGGGTCCAACAAACACAAAGTGGTGAGAGTGGTGTTCACGTCCCGTGAGATTATAAAGCCAAACCCTGTTCTTTTTTCCCCAAACCTAACCACTTGCATTAGTTGTTGGGGGGAAAGAAACGTCAATTCGTGTTGTTGTACTGATGTAGTATATTCATTTTGAAAGAGACTGTATGTACATGGTAAAATTTCCTGTGAAAACAGAAGCGTTTTTTGAAAGAAGACAATGCATGTAACAGGCAAAACTTGACACAGCATCCCAGAACGTCAACCAACGCACCCAGGATACTTTAAATGTCGCATCTGGATGCGGAAGGTCCTTGACCGAACGTCGATATGTGACGAGATCGGACTGAGAATATGTTGGTTTGTGCCACCCAACGCCGGGTGCTTGTTAGCATCACATTTGCTGGCTTTCCAGCTAGGTTTGTACCTCTTGAAGCCAGGTGTGTCTTTAGAGACATCCGCAATCTTTTCTGAACCTTAACCAAGTAGCTTTGTTGCCAAAACCAAACTGCCAACCTCTTCCTGTCTCCACATTTCTGCCACTCAAAGCCAGGTTTTTATTTGAACAACATTCCTGATTTTGTTCTTACCATAAGCAAGTAGTTTTGTTGCCCAGTTGCCTAGCTGCTAACCCTTACTTACAGCACAAAAGGCTGCCCCTGGCATTATAATAGATATCACCAGGGCCTCTGCCCAAGCAGCAAAATATGATAAGTAGGGATGGGATCAAAAGGGATGTTGAAAGTCTTCCTCCCAAAATCAGCTGCTTTCGGCATAATTTGCAATGGGAAAGCATTGAGGATTTGCAAAGTGGATGCAGCAGTCATGGAGTGTGGTCCAGGGGTTTAACTACTCCTGGAAGAAAAGGAGGGAGCGATGTAAGCGGGACAAAATTTCCCTCAGCATCCAAAACCACAAGATGTTCTGCTTGACAAGATTTCCAAACATTGTTGCATTAGTCAAACATCAGTGTCTTGTGTGTTGAATGCTATGTTTCACTTTAAGGATAGAGTTGAAGCATGCTGAATAGATGTGCAATTAATGTGGTAAAAAAACGCATTTAATGTCGTCCTTAAGGCGACAAAAGGGATCCCACATCTCAGCCCTTCAGAACACGTAATGTGCTGAAGTCTCACAGAGCTTTTCATGTTTCTTTGGCAGCTGAAACCAGCTACACAATCTGTGCCCTTGGGCGAGTCCCTCAGCATCCCACTGAGTCATTCTAACTGAGGAGGACCCAAACTTGTTTCTAAGATTAAGTTACTGTAAATTGGCAAGTACAAAAAAGTTTTTAGCTCCACTAATTTGGCCACGTTATCCAACCCTAACCAAAGTTGTGTGTCAGCGAATACAGCAAAGTAAGATCTTGCTGAAGTGAGCCTCGGCCATGTTCTGTTTCTGCGATCTGTCCAAACCTTGTCAGGTTTCCAGATTATTTTCATCGGTTTAAATCCCTCAAGCTCACTGTGCTTTGCTGCGCTTTGCCAAAATCGACATGTGCAAGAAATGTCTTGAAGAAGCAAAACTGAATCAGTGGCAAATGCCAAAGTTTGGGGAATTAGGAAAAAGAAAAAAAAGTTAATTAAAGTTCAGTTAATTAGACAACTTCTCCAAAAAGCTTGAGAATGAACTGGCTAAGATCACTGACTGGTCCAGGAATTGTACATCTATTACATTAAGGTGACACTAAATGAATAAAAAGGCATTTATTGCATCTTCACATCTTTCTGTACATGAAACATTCCATCCGCACAGACCTGAGAGAGCGGCACAAAGATGCAAGCATAGAGTGATAAACATGCACCTTGGACACTTTTTTTTACCCGCAAAGGTGTTCATAGACTTTATCCGAATTTACTTTCTGTACCTGGATTCATGGGGAGCTTCTGTTGAAAGTCAGATGAGACGCTTCCAGCTCTCAGTAGCTAAACAGCACACCCGGCCTCTTCAAGATGATCACAATGCATAAATCACAATGAATGAAAAAGTGGAAAACAGCATGAAACAAACAATCTGCAAGCAATCCACTAGTAATATCACTGTAGGTGAAGAGCTGCTGCTGTGGAGAAAAACTCACAAGGCAGACACTCGAGGCTGGCAGAACTAGATTCGCTTTGCACTCCGGCCAGCTTTCAAGCAGCGTCCAGACAGCTTTCTGATCAAGCCTGAAAACTGAACATGCAGATCTTGCCATATGAGCTCCTTCTTTTCCCACTTGGTCTCCGGCACTCATCTAGAAATGCTATCCACGCTATCATTAAAGAACTTTAAAGATAGAGTTAAAGTTTGAAGAAAACCAAAACTGTATCAGGAAACATGACATTCTGTCTTGTGTGTGTTGCCATGAGATGCAATACAGTATTCAGTTACTTTATTGCTTGATAATCAAGTAGCGAACATATCACGCCAGCCCTGGTGTGCATCCTGCTTAAGTAAGATTAGGCTAAGCTAAATGTCATCTTGAAATAGAACATCCCACCGTTAGTCCTTTGTGGTACAGTACATGCTCTTTGTGACACTAAGCATAATAGGAGCATACGGTTTCAACCCTCCCCTAATCAGTGAAAATTAACATGCAGATTTAAATGTCAAGGTTAAATTTAATATGAAGATTTAAAGAGCACTGCAATCATCTTATTTTGCCAAGATTATCTGTCACGGTGGATTTAGAGCCTTATTTGTCTCGAAGCTGATGAGGAACGGGAAACAGAATGATGGTTAATTTTAACTCTTAAATGAATCCAGCCACAGGGATTTCAGTGTAGTAATTGTCACTAGAAATTCAAAATGATTGCATTCATTTATTTACAGATACGGGGTGCAGGAAGATGACTCCCTGTGTGATAGAAATGATTTAATCACTCATGTAAATTGTAGGTTTATCAGGAACATGAGGATGTCAATGTTTTGCCTCGCAACTACGGATGGATTCAACACTTTTTTTTGTTTAATTAACACGCTGACAGAGTTGAATTACACAGTTAACTGTAGCTTCTTTTTCACAAAGTGGTTTCTTCAGCAGATTTAGCACCTTCTTAGCACCATGCTAACAACATCAGGGAAATGAATGGAAAGAATCAGCCATCTGCCTTGCTAGGGGGAAGGTTAGCATGCTAGTTTTGGATGCTACAGTACACTGGCTGACAGCAGCGTCCCTTAATCCTGCATGTGTGCGATAATGTTCAAGTCCTCTGTGCATCCTGCTCGTTATCAAGTGCTGCAAAGTACAGCTGATTTAACACATCTCGTAGCCTATAGCACGCCACTGCAGCATATGTGTGTATGTGTGTGTGAGTGTGTGTGCTGATTGAAGGGCAATATCATACTTGACCTAAAATCCTGCATCTGTATGCACTTGGGTAGCGTAAGTGCTACACGAGTATGCACATATCTTTCTGCAACGCCGAAGGGGAAAAAAAGAGATAAAATTGAAAATCCACTGAACCCTAAAGACCCAAATGAGCACCTTCCTCGTGTGGGCCGTGTGCACTGATTTGTTTGTGTGTGCATTTGTTTTTACACACGTGCACGTGTCTTCACACACATGCTTGTGTATGCGTAGGCACATGTGAGTGTGCTGGGGTGTGTGTGAATGCGTGTGTAGTGACAGATGGTCAATTTAATAACCTTTCTTGCATGGTCGCCTGCGGAGTTGGCATGCCCAAGATGTGGGGAGTGACCTTGTTTTTTCTTTTTTATGACCACACAGAGAGCAACCTGTTGGGAGTTTTTATTGTGTGTGTGTGTGTGTGTGTGCGTGTGTGTGTGTAGCATGACAATTGAAGGTCAAAGTTCAATACCTCTGCACTTTCTCATAGCTTGTTTTAAATCAGATAACAACTTAACTATTTTTTACAAAGGTTAAAAAAGAAAGAAAATAACAGTAATATAACAAGTGTAGTCATGTGTTGCCAGACCTGTCTCCACAGCGCTGTGTTAGCGCTAGAGACAACAAGAGAAACAGTAACAGGAGCAGTTTTTTCATACTATGTCCTTGAAACAGTGGTGGGAATAATAAAAAGGCTAGTTAGAAAATTAACACAGTTTTTAGAAATGCTTGTTCACTCCCTTGTGAAGATCGATACCACTCTCATGACTGTCTGTGTAGACTACAGCTAGCAGGTAGCTTTGCATAAAGACTGGAGAAAAGGTGGAAAAGCTAGCTAGCCTGGCTTTGCCTGAAAGAGACAAAATCCACCTGCCAGCAGCTCTACAGCGCACAAATGTTACACAAATGTTATATCTTGTTTATCTAACCTCTACAAAAACCAGAGTGTAAAAATGGTGGGCTAGACTTCAGTTAGTTTCTGCGCCAGGCCGGGAATAGCACGTTTCTGTGCATGTTTAACAAATAAGATATATCATGTTAGTGTAGTAGCTGTAGAGGTTGTGGTTGGTGGATTTTGTTACTTACATTTGCATGTTATTATGTAGTGGATACTTTGGAACTTTTCAACCACACTATGGTTAATGTGGGGTTAGTTTTAAGCACAAAAACCATGTGGTTATGGTTAGGTTAAGATTATGTTTTAGCTTAAATTACCCAGTTTTGGGGGCACAGTCCTGGCAGGAAAAGCAGCGATGTCTAGGTAAAAAACAACTGCTTATTCAGGGCACCATCTCCGCTGATGGGTCATAAGAAAACACCCACGTCTGTGGCTTAAAAAGCCACTGTGAAATACACTGATGGGTTAGTTCCGCCACTACCCCTACTATCACCCCCACTGGAGCCTAAAAAGCTGATGCAAACACACCAAAGGGTCACTACTAAACACCCATGACTGGAGCCAAAAAGCTGATAGAAACACACAGGCAGGTCGCTACAAAACACCTGTGATAAGGGCCTAGAAAGCTGATGGAAACACATTGACAGGTCGCTATAAAACATCCGTGATAAGGCCCTAAAAAGCCAATGGAAACGCACTGACAGGTTGCTACAAAACATCCATGATTGGAGCCAAAAAGCTGATAGAAACACACAGACCGGTCGCTACAAAACACCCGTGATAAGGGCCTAAAAAGCTGATGGAAACACAGACAGGTCACTACTAAACACCCATGACTGGAGCCTAAAAAGCCAATGGAAAAACACAGACAGGGTGCTACGAAACACCAATGACTGGAGTCTAAAAAATCCCTTGGAAAAACACAGAAGGTGTTTTACAAAACACCCATGTTTCAAGCCCAAAGCCTAGAAACAGCAATGACTTGCTAGCTGTTTTAGTTGTGATTTGACCTTTAACAGTGGTCTGAAGTTTGGCAGATCACTCACCTAGGTGACCACCATCCACAAACCCTCCACCTCCCGAAAACAAAGTCAGCTCATATATTACATCACTTTAGAAACTTTGATATAATATGCAAATGTAACATATTCATGGTTTGCAGAAACGTACAATGCTAACATTTTCTTCTTATGACTGGACTGTACATTCAGAAAGAGCCAAAAACCGTTTTCCCTGTTTTCAGTGTTAACGCTAAAGGCTAACCATCTCCTGCTGTAGCTTTGTATTCACTGTACTTTACGAGACCAGACATGCATGGTTTCAATCTTCTCAACTAACTCTTGGGGGAAAAAAACAACAAATAAATATATAAATAAATATAAAATAGAAATAAATAAGATATTCCACAAAAAAACAAATTATTCCTTTAAGATGTATCCTTTGTGTCACACAACCAAAACAACTGTTCTGAACTTCACTTGTTGTGTCTTTGAAACGTTACCTGACAAAATCTTAAAACTTGAAGAAGAAATTTAAATAAATAAATAAATAAATAACTACATGAAACCAACACAAAGCCATCAGAGCAAAATGACAAAACAAAACAAGCAAGCAAACTAACACATAAAAAGACAAATGTAGGACATTAATAACACTGCATCAAAATGTGCACGGGGGAAGATTAGAACAAGCTAAAGAACAAACTACGCAGGAATCTGAATCGGCACTTGGGAGGACATGTCACCTCACATGTCACATGTCAGCCAGAATGTGCTGTTTTCACAACGAGAGAAGGCATCTCCACAACCTGGTGTGACATACAGTTGAGAGGGAACAAAATCCACTTCCTGTCATAAAGCGTGGTGCAAATGAGACCGAGCATCAGAATTCAGATGAATAAGATTAATCATGGGCATATATCACAGTCAGGATAGACATGAATCCTCCGCCTTCTAACATAAGACAAAAACAATTTCTGTGTCATTAAAATAAATCCTTTCAGGATTTCCTTCCTCCCAAATCTCACTCTCCCTTCTGTCTATATTTGTTTGCAAATTTACTTTTCTCTTTTTGTTTCATTTACTCTCATCTTTTTCCTGTCCTACACCTTAACTGTCCTTTTTTCTGTTTCATGTAACTGAGTGGAGAAGTGCTGTGACAAACCAGAGAATTACCGTGTGTGTGGGAGTGTTTGCGTGCATGCATGCAGGTGTGGGTGCAAATGACCGTGAAGGGGTGTGTGTATGATCGAGTGTGGGTTGCATGCTTCCATGTTCCCAGGAGCATGTGAACACGAGAGTGTCCATGTGAGTATCTGTGTATCTTCTGAGCCAGGATGTGTGGGACCAATCAGAGCACATTAGACTCTGCAGTGGCAGTAATAGTAGCACAAGACGTAATGTCAGAGTACAGTAATGACTTTCCCCATCTCTCACTCTTCCTCTCTCAATCTTGATTTCAATGTCTGTCAGGGAAATCAACAGGGTAATTACATGCATGAATCTGTTGCTCTCTTTCACTCTGTCTCCCTGGGTGTTTCTTTCTGTTCTATTTTTTTTTTTTTTTTTAATGTTCCAACTGTTTTTCTCTCCATGCCTCTCTCGGGGTATTTTAGAGTGCGAGCGATGGCTTTGTGCTGATGTTCCCTTTCACGGAATCGAGGCGGAGAACGTAGAAAAGTAAGGAGATGATGCAGAGGAGCTACAATGAATCACATGTGGAGGAAGAGAGGACAGAAAAGGAGGAAACTCATGGAATCGAAGAGGGCGATTAGAAGAAAACAGGATGTCATGAACTTTAAAAATTTCTTACATTGAGAGATTGACTTCATTCCATTTTAGCTCATGACTGATGCCATTAGCACATTGCACTTGAATGCTACTCAGAGCTCCATCTTTCTAAATGCAACTTAACCTATGAGCTTGTTTATACCTGGTATTAACATGCGCCTTGGGTGATCTGACCACAAGTGGATGGACTAAATACAAGTGTGAACTAGAATCATTGTTCTTGACTCCAAAGAAAAAAAAAAGTATTTATAGAGTCCCAGAGAAACTTAATGTATTGTTATAATGTTGTTAAGGCCAACATTGTATAAGCATTGTTTTTTATGGATGTTACAGGGTCACGCTTCTCTTCTCTCTTCTTCTCTTCTCGGCCGTAATCAGTACCTGTTAAGACTGTGATTACCCCTAAATATTGATGAGTACATTACAGCTGTGTAATTAGTTCACTGGACTCATCCATTTCCACTGCCAGATAAAGGTGCCCTCGAGCTGTTGCGTTGACACACAAGCACACAGATGCACAGGCAAACATGTACGTTCATAAGACCGGATTTCTGGGCTCTTAAAGAAAATCCACTGCTGGAATTAACGGCAAATGAGCTGAGTAAGTTCTGGTGAGTTTAAACCGCTTATAATGTGTTTCAGATATTACCATCATTAAACTGTTGAACTGTGCCCTGTACACTTTATCTGGTCCTGGTCAATCAATCGCTACTTACTGTGTAATCAGATTCCACTGTATACTGCTGCTTTATTCTGGCAAAACATGCATTTATAAAAGTCAAAAGCCACAGCATGGACCAATTAACTGTATAGAAACTCCTCAACAAAGACTATAATAAGTACCTGCACAAGGCAAATTTGCAGTGTGCCTTACATTCAGTTCGCTATCAGCACATAATGAGCACCTCATCGACGAAGTCAACAGTTTGTTAAACAATCAGTTCCTCACTGTCCTCCAATACCATTGAGCAGTGTTATTAAGTTACAGCCACAGACTTCGATTAACATGTTTTAACCAGTTTAATCCCACTGGTCACAAAAGCAACTGCAAAAAAGTTTTCAGTTATGAAGCTCTAAAAATGTTACCAAATGATGTATCATTGGATTTCCAGCAAATATTGAAATAATAAAGGGTGTTAGTGAGGTGTCACATTTTAAGCGTAAATTGTCACATGACCAGAGCTGTTTACTTCCACGTTGGACCATTAGATGAGGATAGCTGCATCAAAACTCCCAAACAAAATGTTCATAAAGTATGTAAAGATACAACAGAAAATTTAGGTACACATTATCTTTAAGGTGTCTATTACTGATATAAGCATTTGCAGTTACTCAAATTTGTTCAGTCGGGTTACAGAATTAGTGAACATGTTGATGGCAACAATAGTGACCGGTGGGATAACACAGTACGTCTGAATGTACATGTACTATAAACATACATAGTTTGTGTTCTACCTAACCTTCTACTCTTCTATTTTTAGGTTCAATTTGATTGAAGTTTTAGATATGTGGGA
>JAPZEB010000024.1:16174000-16187889 GCA_029783705.1 Chaetodon striatus | reverse complement strand
ACATCTCTCTCTCACACACACACACACACACACACACACACACACACACACACACACACACACACACTTAGAGCTGTTATTGACAAGAGTTCCCTGGTGTGATTTACCCTCCAGCTCTGCACCAGATAAAACACGGTGCCCTTCTCTCTCCTGTTCTGTCCTTCCCTGTTTTATTCTGGTCTGGTGTGGCCGTCCCTCTGTCCTCTGTCTGTTCTGCTCTCTGTTTTGGTTAGTTTTGATGTTTTCTGTGTTTCATTTTGGATCTTTTGTTATTTTGTTGTGGTGTGCTCCGCTGTATTTTCGGGCTGTTTTGCTTCTGTGTTCTCTGTTCTGTTCTTCAAACAACAAAACAAATGGCTGGTTTTGGATAATGATATTGCATAGAGTTACTTTGAGAATTATTTAAAACTATCAGAGGAGGAGTGTTCAAAAAGATGTGTGCCTCAAGATCTCCTGCTTCATCCCATTAATGATTCATGTTTATATTCTGTATTTCCACTCAATGGTTTTGTGAGAAATGTGTCATTAAGCTTCATTAGGCATGTTAAATGCATTTCCCACATAAGAAAATATATATTTTATTATGTATAATGATTATAAATAACTTCATGTTTGACCCTTGAAATGTTTGTGAAGAAAAAGAAAAAAAAAAACCCTCAATCTATGCATGTATTCAATACACTGATTCTTGTTTCTGTTACAGAGAGAGAACAGATGTTACATCAAAATGTAAATTTTTCAGTATGTAATTACACCAATCAAACGGCTATTATTTACAGTGGTCTTTTTTTTTTTTAACAGAGTCCTTTATGACAGAGCTGTTTGTTTTGTCTGGTGAAAGCACAAATGAGTAACACAGGTTTCTAAAGATTGTTTTCCTCATATGTGTGCAAACAAAACACTCTTATGTTTGCATTTGATACTATTGCCAACGAGTCTTCAAACAAATAACTGAGACGAGCAGCTGTGCGTTCAGTAGATATGGCAGAGGAGGCCCTTCAAATAGAATGCACTAGTGGGTCTGTAATAAGAAGCTCTTTAAACACTCAAGAGACCCAAATTATGGCACTGGTTTCTGTTACAAGGAAGACAGAAGAAAACCTGGGTAAGATGTTTCTTTAATGGGAACCTCATGAGCCCCTTCCACAGAATAGGTATTCAGGTTTTCACTCCATTTAGACAATCATCTACTGGAAAAGAACATTAGTCCACAAAGTACAATGTACAGCTTATCTGCTGGTGTCCTAAAAACTAAAACTAGCCGTCATGAGCGGCCTGCTTAGCCATGTAGGTCTATAACATCAAAGAAGGTATGGTAACGTTCATATAGAACAAAAATGACGAAGGCTGTGTTCACACCACGTTCAGGCCCAACATGAAAATGCAGGCTCTTAATTCGTTTGGAAAAAAGCCTGCATTGCTGGAGCTCATTTTACACTAACTTTTTGTTATTCTGCCTCGCCATTCTTAAAATAGCTACAATTGCGGGATGGGGAAGACAGAGTTGTCTTGCCTTTAAGCTCTGAAACAACTGTGTCTGTGTAAAAAGGATGGCATGTCAAGCCAGGAGATTTAAAAAGCAGTTAGCAGCAGTTAGCACAACCCGGTCTCACTCTGAAGTTGTCGAAAACCGGCGCTTGCGCAGTGACTTGCAGCGTCAGACACTGACAAAAAAAGCCATCCTTTAACATAGGCATGATACACAGCCGGTCGCTGTTACAATTTAATAGCACTCGGCGGCGTCAAGGGGTGGGAGGGGTGGTGGATGGACTCAATGAACACCAACTTTCACCTGGGAGAGCCGTGCTCGCGTCCCGTACAATCATAAAGCCAAACCCTGTTCTTTTTTCCTGAACCTAACCACGTGTTTTGTTGCCTAAATCCAACCACGTGTTAGTTATTGGAGGGAAAAAACCCCGTCAAATACCATTGTTGTACTGACATAGTGCGTTTATTTTGAAAGAGACTGTGTGTAAACTGTAAATTTCCTGTGAAACTGGAAGTGTATTTTGAAGAAGACAATGCATGTAACAGGCAGAAGTTGACACAGTGTCCCAGAACATCAACAACCAATGCACCCAGGGTACCTTTGACGCCGTATCTGGACATGGAAGGTCCATGACCAAATGTTGTTATGTGACGAGGTCAGAGTGAGAATGTGTCAGTTAGCAGCTAACTCAAAGAAGAACAGCAGCTGCAACAGGCTGCAAACTGGGGATATCTGGAAGTGCAGTACTAAATTGCTTTAACAGAAAACTGGTTTAGATACGTTACATTTATATAGTAGTATACTTTATTGATGAGATAAATCACACACCATCCACACATACAGTACAAGGTGTTGCTCTAACATGCTCACAGGGCAAATCTTTTAACTATTTTCAAATCCCTAATCAGCATTTAGACTCAAAGCGATGGAGTTCTGCTGGCTGCAGCAGTTACTCGGGGAAAAGGGGTGCCTGATCCATCAATTATTGGCATGCATTATTCAAACATCCCAAACCTTTCATACCTAAATAAACCCATGTGGATGTCAGTACCTGCGGACTTAAATGGAAATTTGCCACCTTTTATGTGGCTGTCCAATCAGTGCTGAGGGTAAATGTGGTCGAATGAAGCAATACATTGCTCAGTGTGTGTCGCACTGACTGAGAGCGCTGAGGCTGCAGCCGCAAAATCTGTTCATCCTGCATCCTGAGTCATTTGACGTGACAGTGGCATAGCTGGAGGTGAGGGAGAACTACAGGTTCTAGATGCTGCACATAAACTTAGTTGTTCTTTCTGCATGTACTGCAAACTACATATCCAACAGGAAAATGGCACCCCAAAATATAAGTGCAAAGGATGTTATGCATGAGGACACATTTAATAGTGTTCTGGCTGACTTGCATATTCAGCCGTTTATTGGAGTAAGACATCACGGCCGAAGAAATGCAGCAGAGAGCAGCCAAGGATGTGCCTTCAGCCCTGCGAGAGGATATGACCAACGGGGACCCTCCAGAACCTGAGCTGCTGATGGCAAACACCCACTGGCGGTGCCTTTGCTCAAATTACCTTCTGATGCCAACAGAAACTGAATCATTCTGAATGTTAGCGTGGGCAGTTTTTGTTGGATGTTGTCACCGACCCCAGGAGGGCTCTGAGAGAGCCCTTGTGTGCATTACTATGCATGAAAATTTAACTCCTCACTCCTTAAAGGTGTACCGGAGACCTTCCAGAGAGATACTAAAGATAAACTGGAAAAGAACACCAAGACCAGCGGGGCCAAGAGGGCACTCGAACAAAGTAATAGCTATAGGCTAAGGCAACACATTCTCGCCCCTCACTCCTCGACCTCATCATATATTGATGTTTGGTCATGGACTTTCCACGTCCAGATACGGCATGAAAGGTACCCTAGGGGCGTTGGTTGTTGATGTTCTGGGACACCGTGTTAAGTTCTGTCTGTTACATGAACTTCTGTTTTCACAGGAAATTTACAGTTTACGTTTCCTTCAAAATCAAGTCACTACGTCAATACAACAACTTTTTTTTCCCTTCAACAACACAGTGTGGTTTAGGCAACAAAGGTATATGGCAGGGTTTAGGTAAAAAGAACAGGGTTTGGCTTTACAGTCTTACGGGATGCAAACATTGCTCTCCTGGGTGAAAGTCAGTGTTTGTTAGACCTATTCACCAGCCCTCCTGCATGTCCTGTTAGGACTCGCGCTGTCTTAACTTTCATTGTTGTCCTGCTGCGTTTCCCCCTGACGCTGCTGAGCGCCATCACTGGCTGCTTATCAAGCTGACGGTAAAGGACGGCTTTTTTCATCAGTGCCATATTTCGACATCTTCAGAGTGAGACCAGGTTGGCTCAGGTGGTGATACATTGCAGTGCATCCTGGTAAATGGAGGCACTGCTGGCACAGTGCATATTAAAAATAGCTGTGTTTTCCCTTTAAAGTATATCTGTGTTATAAGTGGTCTGTTTCCTCCCCTCTTCCTCCCCTTCTTACCTTTTTTCACTGTTTTCCTTCTCACTCCATCTCCTTTCTCCTCATCCTCCCTTCTGTCAGTGGTGATTTCTCCATCTTCTTCTCCTGTCAGTCATCCCCTTCACCTCCTCCTGTCTCCCTCCCTGGCTGTCAGTTGGTCCTTTCCCTGGAGGCACCCTTGGTTTCTAAAGAAACAGTTTCAGACAACAGACAATGAAGCCAAGGAATCGAGCTAAAGACAGAGAGAAAGAGAGAGAGAGAGATCAACATACTGTTTGTACTGGGACTAAAAAAAAGAGAGATACAACGAAAATAAACCACCAGTTAAAGCACTGCATTCAAACTGGTAACCAAAGGCAAAAATATGCTTTTGAATCATCCTGTTAAATCAGTGTTATGAGGAGTATTTTACATCCATCCTCTAAACAAAATGTTGAAGAGATCACAATGAAATGCCGTGACTGGGTTTACAGACCTCCTGACTGGTCTGAGCTGTTCTCATCATCAAACACATCTGACATTTAAATGATCTAATTCATAATTAACAGGTACTGAATTAAAAGAAACGCACTGTGATTTCTTTCATGCTGTAGTTCTATAGTGTACAATAGATGTTTCATCGGCATAATTAATAATTCATACAGTATGCGTTTTAGAATTTTAAGCCTCAGTTATCTAAACTACACTGGCTTATTGGCTCATAACTTCAAATGGTTGGCAAGTCACTGCTATCAGTTATTTAAGACTTTTTTCCTTTTTTGCATAAGCCTATTACTGGGGACACATTCTCCACACTTTTTAACCTTCTTCACTTATTGACTTTCAAAACAGTTTTGAGGTTGAAACCATAAACTAAACAAATAGATACTGTACAAATTCAGATCTGCCAGTCAGCAGAGGCCTCTTCTACGGACATAATTAAACATTATCCTCAGTAAAAGATATTTCAATAAATAATAAATGAGCTTTTTCGTGTTTATTCTTTATTTGGACACTAATTTGTGAGTAGACTGATACAGAGATAACACCAAAATCTCAGCATTCAGGGTTTTAATGACTGTATGTGTGTGTAAGAATACATGTTCTGTATACCTGAATAAAACCACCTAGTGTGTACCTAGCATACCTGATTTGGTGCATGGTGAGAAACCTATGTTTCCCAGGTTGTTTTCTGACTTTGTTTAGTTTATGCAAACACAGAAGACTCAACAAACCGCTATCATTCACCCACTGTGTCCACCTGTGTCCTCCTTTATCTGTTATCATGCTGCTATTGTTAGAGTGATTTCACTTCAAAGAAACAAAATAACAGACCATGAGCGAGTCCTGTATAATTGATGGTTTCTACCTGTCTGTCTGTCTATAGTGGTCCTGCCACGAGCCCAAAACACTCACCTAGTTTAACCTTTAAAGGATTGTCTGCCGGCTTATGTTACACAGTAGCTAAATACATTCCAGAGGAGTGGAAAGCATCTTTATTGCAAAAAATTGGACCAGAGCCATCTGTCAAGCAGCCGAGAAATATGGTGTCACGGGCTGTCTTGTTGATGGCCAAACAGTATTAAACATGGTTGCACTCACAGAAAATGTATCTGTGGCCCTAAAATGACCCACGTCCAAGAGCTTGATGGGAGAGTGTGTGAGTACATGATCCAGGACACATTAAAAGCCAATTATCAGTAGGAATGATTCTATCAAGGGCACGGGTTTTGTTTCAACATGAGGGGGACACATATGGGGTGGGGGGTCCCTTGCCAGATTTCCTTTTCTTATCTTTCTCTCATTTTTGCTGTATTCTGGAGGGTTCTGGGGTACACCTTGGACAGGACACTTTCACAGGGCTGACATATAGAGACAGACAACCATTCACACTCACATTCACACCTACGGCCAATTTAGAGCCATCAATTTACCCAGCCTGCATGTCTTTGGACTGTGGGAGGAAGCTGGAGTACCCAGAAAAAACCCACACTGACACGGCGAAAACATGCAAACTCAGCACAGAGGGGCTCCCCCACCCCGGGCTCAAACCAGGAACCCTCTTGCTGTGAGGCAGTACTAACCACTACCCCACCGTGCCGCTCGTTTGCAAACAGTAACCAACACTGCCTGCATACTATACCCTAAACGAAGCTGTATGCGACACTAAGAGCATATTTAAGATCCAGAGTCTGGGGTGGTGTAGTCTGCACATGGCTTTTAACCTGAAAGTGCCTGAGTTGGCTAGCAGCTAACAGTGCTAACTTAACTAACAGGACTAACAACGGCAACGGTGCCGACAGAGCTAATGTTACCAGAGGGAAACCAGGTGGTGGGTGCTGCCAGGACCCCAGGAAGTGCACCCCGCTTTAAAATGAATTTTTGTGGTGGTCACAGCCTTTCACATGACACCATTGGGCTCATCAAGACTTTTTTCCATAGACTTACATTGTAAAAGAGACATTTGTGAATCAGTGGATACATTTTTTAGAGCATCACAACCCCTTTGAAATGACTCATTTCACTATCAGGACTTAATCCATTCAGTCTCATAACATTTGTAAAGTGTAGAGGAGCAGCAAGATTAAACGACTGTATCTCAATTCAAGTTAGTGGAGCACTGTGATAGAAGGAGCTGGTTTCGGCTTGCTCTATGGACCCAATGATGGCTTTATGCACCACTGAGCAACATTCATAGGAATGAACAAGGTCCCGCCTCCAATGCTGTATCCAGGTCTCTTTATACATCAGTGGGCGATACGCTTCCACAACTACACTTTCCCAGTACCAGTGCTTGGCCTAACCCCTGTATGAGCACAATGCAGAGTAGCATCGATGAGCTAGCAAGTGGGATAAACTCACAGGGACTCATGGCTGGTACATCTACTACAACAAAACACAGAGAAGCCTGGGACACACACAGAGGTAGCGTGACTTCATTCTCTGCTCAGGACGCCATCACTACACTATATCTTCACATAGCAAAGAGTTGTTTGCTGCTGTCTTAATGTTCTGAATGTTGCATACAGCTCCTTTAACTATGCATGGAGCGATTCAAAGGGCCTTTGTTTTTAGACTTGTGTTAGTTTTGTTGTCTTATATCACTAAAGGTTTACTAGTGTCGGTGTTCAGTGCTAAAGCTCTGTGTCTCATAATGTAGATTTGCTGAACAATGTACTCACGAACCCAAGCAAAGCTCATAAATCAGGTCTCATAACTCTAATCATGTTTCATCTGGAAAACAGGCCATTTATCAGTGCAAACTTGCAGGACTAATATAACAGTTATTATTATCTCAGTTACAAAGAGGAAAGGAGAAAGAGAGCAGAGGACTAAAAGATCTCCAGGATGACAATTTTCATCCATCAACTGAGCATCGATCATCTATATATTTCCAGCAGAGACTGGGGATTGACTAAGTGCCATGTAATGAGGTTTACGTGTATTCAGAAACCTAATGAAAATGTCATTTAATTCGCTTATTATGGTTGAGATTATTAGCAACTTAAAGTGTGAGGTTGTACGTTCTCGTCTGTGTATGTCTAAGACTTTTTCATCCACGTGTGTGTGTGTGTGTATGTGTGAAAGAGAGACAGTATGTGTGTGGATAATATCTGAGTGCAGGCCGTGCAGCTGAAGGTCACTCTGAATGGAGGCAGATAAATGAACTGGAGACACCAACAAGCTTATTACTGTAAAGCGCGTGCACACACAGCTCACGCACGCTAGCACACACTGCAGAGACTTATTACCGCCACTGTAGTGACATGAATTGCTCCTCCTCTGATTCCCTCTCCCTGCCTCTCTCTAAATCTCACTGTGATAACCTCAGTTGCTGAGACTTACAGCCGCTGATACAGAGGGGCTAGAGACCATAATCTGAACACCTCTACAATGTAATGCGATCCAGTTCAAAAGGCCTGCGAAAAATATGACTCTTGTGAAGGTAATAATATCGTCACCCTCATGATTTTTGGCTCAGGACCTCCATAGTTTGACTATCTCTCAAAAAAATGTACCAAATGTCCTGGATTTTATGGACGCATTAATATTCAGAACTTAATGTACTTTTTGTACTTACTTGCACTTTTTAATACTTTATATCCATAGAAAAATATATATTTTACTTAAAGGAGCAGTGTGTAGGATTTAGTGGCATCTATACTGGTGAGGACTGCAGATTGCAACCAGCTGAAACTTCCCATGTGCCCAGCGTGAATTCTCGGTTAGGATTCCTTCTGTGTTCATTGTTCAGGAGTTTTTTACAGGAGCTAAATTATCTGCCGAGGTCTCTTCCTCTCCAAAACAAATGGACCAGGTGATTTAAACCGGTAAAAAACACTGGACAAAGCAGTTTCACGTTGAAATTTAATGTTTTTTTTTGACACTTTTCGGCTCGTTGCAGAGGGGCTGGTGCAAAAACGTAAATGGCACTATCTACAGCCAGTGTTTGGTTTGTCCGTTCTGGGCTACTGTAGAAACATGGCGGTGCAACATGGCAGACTCCGTAGACAAGGAGCCATGCCCTATAGAGATATAAACAGCTTGTTTTACAGCAGTGGTTTTCAAACTTTTTGTGCCCAAGGCAAACAAAAGGGCAAACCAAAATCTCAAGGCACACCTGTACTTATATCTGTGCACAACAGCTTCTGTTACGTGTGTTATCACTCTTATCACGACAT
Source organism: Chaetodon striatus (assembly GCA_029783705.1). Classification (NCBI taxonomy): domain Eukaryota; kingdom Metazoa; phylum Chordata; class Actinopteri; order Chaetodontiformes; family Chaetodontidae; genus Chaetodon; species Chaetodon striatus. The sequence continues at coordinate 16,179,254 of JAPZEB010000024.1, read as the reverse complement.
AAGACAATACAAATAAGAACAAAAAGGAGGTAGTAGGTAGCTTTCGTGATACTGTCTACTGACAGTTTTTTTTTTCTCTTTTCTGTCTATGGTAGGTTGTCTTCACCGATGCTTTGTTGTAATTTGCTCCGTACAATAAAGTGATTCATTGTCCCCGTCACGGCTTTCTCCTTTTCAATCATATCATCCCTCACACTGTCTGCCAATCAGGACTTTTGATGTGTCACACACTAATAATTCCCACGCGCAAACAACAACTCTCAAACCTTCACAGTTCCCCATGAAGTTTTTATTCTTTTTTTTTTTAAATTAAAGTGTATGCACAACATGCTGATTTGTTTTCACAAAATCCCACGGCACACCTGAATTGGCATCACAGCACACCATTTAGGAACCACTATTCAAGGGTAATGAAAAGAGGATGATTCTTACTTTCAGGTGATTATATGCTAAGGAAGCATACTCATTATATATTATATTATATTATATTATATTGTATTGTATTGTATTGTATTACATTATATTATATTATATTCCATTTCTGCCAATATATCCCACTAAATGCTAAACACTGGACCTTTAAAATGTTTTCATTAAAAAAAAAGAAAAAAAAAGAAAAAGAAAAAGGCTACCAGTGGCCATTTATAGCCCTTATAGGTAGCCATTATATGTATATGATGCAGGCACACATCTAAATTTGCTTGTTGTTATTAAGTGTTTTATTGTTATTTTTTTCTTTCACATTTAACATGGGGAAAATCAGATAGGAAAAACACAGGAATATAAAATAAAGAAGACAGAACAAAACACAACAGTACAAAGCAAACAGTAATCAGAGAGAGAGAGGGAGAAAAAGGGATGGGAGGAGGATGATGCAAGGGCGACATTCATGTAGCATATGTAACATACAAAAGATCTCATACATCCATTGTGTACATAAACTGGGGGCTACTGTGGTAGTCCTCCAAGCTACTCCAAGTGGTCTTCCAGCCCCTTATCAAAGTCTTTTGCTTGTAATATATAGAGAAATTGCTGGATAATGGCAAATCGATTAACCTAATAAGTGCCTTTTTTTTAAAAAAATAAACACGTCACAGCCAGGTATAAAAAGCAAATTTAATCTCTATCACTAATTTCAACATTCATGACAGCTGTACGGGGGTGAATTTTATATAACTCACCCATTTTCATTTTATTAAAGCTTAAAGTCACCTCTGGCTCCAAAAAAACCCCCCACAAAATGTCGAACTTGAGGCTAGGAAACAGGAGCCCACAAACCAATGGGTGACATCACGGTAACTACATCTATAATTTTATACAGTCTACGATAAGCACACACAAAACTGTGCCAATATCTGGCATTCGTTCATTTTGATATTAACCCAATTGTCCCCAGAATGAAGCACTGACTCTTAACACGACAATGTGCAAGCTTAAAGCTGAATTTCTGGGTAAACTGTGAAACCTCTCTCAAAATTTGAGTGAGTGCTGCACTACAAGCAATTGAAATTGACCCGTGTAACCTTGCAGACCTTGTCCGTTCACAGAGAGACGAGGTGTCAGGCCTCTGTGGTCTATTTGACAGTTTTGAAACAGGTGCAAAGAAGATGTCCCTGATGGTTTGCGAATTGTATGAAGGAGACACACAGCGAGTGACAAGACAAAAAGCAACTGTCTGGCATTAGAGTGTGAACTGTTCACACTTGTAATTGACAGGCGGTTGGCCAAACTTGACAGAAGATACAGCTCATATCAAAATGTCCAGGTGTGGTTTAGTTTAAAGAAAAAAGAAAAACACCTCTACCTCTGCTATCTGCATGCTGGCACTGAGGCTGCGAGGGAAACACTTCAAGGACTCACAGAGGAAGTCATTCAATTTGGGGTGTTTATGCTCAAACAAGATAAAATACATCTGCTTATCAGCTGCTTAAACTAATAAAAGACAGAATACGGCTGATATCTTCAGTGTTGACACTGATCTGTGCTGAGTTCATGTGCTTTTGATGTGGTGTTGCTTCTCTCACCGGGATCAAAGTGTGCAGAGACAGTGACTGTGTCCTTCCTGTGTTGTTTTTGCTTTGATTTACCCATTTCATTTTGCATTTTTAACACTGGCCTGACACTCGTGGCCAATCAGCCGGCCAGGCCACTAGGAATTCTCTCGGGGCTCCAGATGGCCCGTCTAGGTCTGCATTGCAGGCTGAGAAATTGTCCGTCACTGCAAACTCTACTGGGGCTGCCTGGGAAATATTAAGTGATAATAAAGTGTCTCGAACAGCAACACAAAAAATATTGCACATATGTAGTTTTTATTAATAGGAAAATAACTTAAACTTATTAAAATCGGTTTTAATTGACTGTTTGCCAAAGCTGCTGCCAAACAGCACTTTCCCAATCATGGCTTAGTAACTGTAATTAGGCACCGGTAAGCCTGTCAAGCTTTGGATTTGGAGGCAGCGAGCATGGGGCTTTAGTAACTATTCAGAGTTTACATGGTGGTGACTTTTGTTTGGCCTGCCAAAAGGAGTTCTGTTTTATTTCAGTTGTCAGTTTGTGAAAAGGGGTGCTTAGATGGTCCAAGTGTTTGTGAAAGCATTTGTAAAACACTGCTGAATACAAACCTGTATTCTGCTGAACGCAGGTTTGCATAGAAGTTTTATAAAAGATATTTATTTCTTCAGGAGACTGCGTGGGCTTCCCTGCTGAGTCTTTCATTATTTGTTCTTGATTTCTTTCCGTTTGATTTGCCAGATATTTCTCAGATTTATTATTGCACTTGAACACTTCATGTCTAAGCCTGTGTATTAGGAATTTTGTTTTCTTCTTATTTATTTATTTATCTTGAATTTGTATATCCTCTGATACGGTACTTTACTAGATTTGCGCATTTGATGCTTTCTTTTCTTAATTAAAATTTTCTGTTGCAAAGTGGCTTCTTGTTCCTTCTCTTTCTTTTGTTATGGACAGAAACACGATTTATCTTTCCTTGTGTAGTACTGCCTCACGTCTCTAAAGGAGAGTTAGTGACATCTAGAGCAGTGGTTCCCAACTGGTCCAGCCCTGTGGTCCAGATTCCTCTGTAGTCATCAGTTCAAGGTCCACACAGTTAAATAAATTCAGGGTCATACTTGCGTTTGGCCATGTTGTCAAGCAAGTTTGCTGTCTCTGTTAAGTAGCTGACCATTTGTCACTCGCTCTACAGAAGGAAACGGCACTTCAAAATAAAAGCTGTGTACTGAAAATTAACTGTGCTTCAAAATAAAGTGTGTTTTCAAGTCACTCGCAGTCCATTCAGAGTGGACCTGCGACCCACTTTTTGACCGCGACCCACCAGTTTGGAAGCATTGATCTAGAAAATTATTTATTAGGAAGAATGCCCACTTCCTTTTAATATTGTTATAATAATATTTAATATTCTATCTGTCAAATTCAGGGTCTTTTCAGAGGGATGTGTTAAAGTGTCTTCTAATGATGGGACTGTTTTGGCTGTTTCAGTTCCATGTCAGTGACACAGGAGCACGGTCAGTCATAGGTCAATCTGTGAGTCTGAGATATTTGATATTAATATGTTGCCGGTTAAAAAGTTGATTCATGAATATGAGTGCTGAACTGGTGAGAAGAATGATTCCCGTCTCTCCCTAATGAACTGAATTATGTGGCTTGTCAGGTACGTTTATCGCTCGAGTTTTATGGATCAATAACCGTATTAAAGTCACCTTCAATTGGGCAGTTGCAGATGCTGGGGAAAAAGTAATGAAAAAAGGATGGAACATCTGTGTTTGCGCCATAAATATGCCCAGTATCTGCATCCTCTCAGCATCTGCAACTGTGTCGGTATGGACAAATGGGATATTTTTGAATAGGATAGATACTAGTCTTTGTTTCTTTCAGTCTTTTCTGGGTTGTGAGGGGGTTTTTTTTTCTAGGGAATGCTAGAAAAGAGTAGCGTGTCCCTCATGCTGCACATTTGTGGATCAAGAATAGTCAGTTCGTTAACTTTTTTTCATTGTGACAGAGGTGAGCTGGGACGTTAGACTGTTTATTAAATGCTGCAGTGTTTTATTTTCCCTGCCGAGTGACTGTTTGTTCTTGACTGAATTCCAGGCTGTCATGTAGCACCTGGAATCCCCTGTGCAGAACATCCACCAGAGAAATTCTGACATTGAGTTTGGAAAGTAAATTTTTCAATGGCTGTGAGGGTTTTGCTCACCTCTGTACAGCATGATGTTTTCAGAGTGGTGGATGGGGATAGTTCCTAGCTGCTGAGAGGGTCTGAGTTATCCTTGACCTTGTTTTTGTGCAACGTTGGATAAAACACTTATAAAAATACTTCTCTAGGCTGTTCATGTTGCTTGATGTGGAGGCCGGATTCATTAATAGAATTTTTATGTTCATGGAAAAGGGAAGTGCTTTGGTCAAGCATTAAGAAGTCACCATATTGAATCACGCACCATGTGAGCGTCAGATGAAAAAATGTTAAACTATGGTACCAAAGGCTTACAATGATCATATTCTGGGGAAAAATAATGAGGAAAAATAGTCATAATACAAGAAAAAAAAAGGCATAACTTGTATTTAAACTTTCTGACAGCCTTCAAAATCTACCCACGTGTTTTGTTAAAAGCAAACTGACATAACAGTGATGTGTGGAAGGGGTGATGAGTCCATAAGTCCATCAGTCTGACACCTTTTGTAATAGCCTACTATTACAAAATGAAATTACACGACAGCATGACTGTAAGCCTGTTAATATTCTGCATGAAAACACTTAAGGCCATAAGCTAAGCTAATTAAATAAATAACTGGGGTTACTGATGCATTCAAAACAACTTGACTTGAACACAACAGAACTTAGTGACAAAGCTCAAGCTTCAGAACAACAGCCGTGCTCGTGAATCTAATTCATCATCGCCTACACCAAGCATGATTGGCTGGAAAGGGGTCATGTCAGGGGGTTAGATCAGGTCAAACTATTGTACATTATGGTACTTTTTTTTGGCAAAAAAGGGCAAAATTATCCTGCAAATACAGTAATTACGCAGGTTGCGTACAAAGGTGCCCAGACTGACCAGTAGGGGTCACTATAGCAGCAACACAGCTACACACTCTCACTCTGACCTCGTCACACATTGACGTTTGGTCATGGACTTTCCATGTCCACATACGACGTGCAAGGTACCCTGGGTGCGTTGGCTGTTGATGCTCTGGGATGCTGTGTCGAGTTCTGCCTGTTACATGCATTGTCTTCTTTCAA
>JAPZEB010000024.1:16071448-16084054 GCA_029783705.1 Chaetodon striatus | reverse complement strand
CGGTGTCAAAAGCCATCTTTTCACCTTGGAATGACACATGGCTGGTCGCCATTATTTTGTGATGATGCCCGGCAGCACTGGGAAGAAACACGGTGGGACAACAACATAAGTTAAAGGGGCGAAAGTCTGAAGCTGCTTCATAGACAGTGAACTGGGAAGGATGTTACAGATGACACTGAGAACACCCAGGGGAATGTTCTGAGTATGTGGGTACATATTGTGTTTCACAACTGAGAACACTGCAACAGAATAAAGCTCAGTTGGGTATATATATATATATAAAAGAAAACAAACATTCTGTGGATCTACAAAAATCAGGTTCCCATTCATTGTCTATTGAGCAGCTCCAGACTTAATACCCTATGACTTTACAAGTTTGAGACTTACTTCTTGTGTTTCTGGCTTTGAGAGAGAGTAGCTCATATTTACAATATCGATTAAACTTTCCCAGACCATGGAAATAATATACTGGAACTCTTGATGTAGGTTGAGTTCCCATTTAATAGAAAAAAAAGGTAATAACAAAATAAATTATGCTGTGGTTAATTCGAGTGGAAAGCTTATTGTAATATTGCCTATTTTGGCGGAAAACAAATGCAATTTGTTGACAGTGAACTTGCTGATACGATCTGCGTCAACATTTTCGCAGCTTGCCAGGTACATTTAAAAGCAACATTTCCTCATTGCGTTAACAGAAAACATAATTCGCTCTGCATTGTGTTTCCAAACCTGTTGTATTTTAACACAATATCTACAGGGTATAGACAAGACTGGAGACAGTCATCCAGCATGCACAATAGGTCTTTTCCTGACATTCTGACGTGTCATTGTGGGAAAAGCAAAGGTGTAAATAAGTAAATTAATGATGGAGTAATTTCATTTAGCTGGGTTCAGGGACTAGTATTGCGCATGCTGGCTCAGTGTCACACTATCATGGCTTACTGGCACACAAATAGATCAGAGTCATAATTAATGGCATTGCATTTTATTAGATTCCATTCATTTGGCAGACGCTTGTCCAAAACGACTCACAATAACTACTTTCAACCTCTGGGGGAACAAAAGCTAGATGCCATCTCACGATTTCTTCATCAGCTCACGACAACCCTTCCCCTTTTTTTCTCTCTCTGTTTTTGTTTTACGCTTTCGTCTCTACCCCTCTCTTTCTCTGTCCTTTTGATCTGTTCACCTCCTCTGTCTCTCTACCCCTGATTCTTTTTCTGTCTCTGCCGCCCCCCCCTCCCTTTCTCTCTCTTTCTTTTTCTCTCCAGCCCTCTCTCTCTCAGGGTAATGAGATATAAATGTTTCAGGACTGCGATCGCCTTCGGCACTAGACCTGTCTGTCTCTTTCACACAAAAACACACGCGGGCACACACACATACACACACACACACAAACATGCTCAGAATGCAGAGAAAGATACATGCCAAATAGAAAAACATGGACGCTGATGTACATGCAGTGTATTTCAGCAGTAGTGTTCCGCCTAAATCTAGTGGAACTAATTGGTAATTAAAGGACAGTGGGCTGTGGGCAGAATAACAGAGGAGTGTGTGTTTGTGTGGGCTATTGTGAACTCAAAATATGAGTGAAAAGATGCTGTTCTGCTTGTGTGTGTATGTGTACGTGTGTGTACATATGTGTAGGTGGTTGCAGGGCGAGTTGGAGGTTACATAGGGGTTGCTTCACCAAATATAAACTTGGTGTTTGTAAGCTAAGGTCAGCAGTCTCAGTTGAGTTCTACTGCAACACACACACACGCACACGCACACACACACATACACACACACACACACACCACACACACACACACCTCACACAGGAATAACCTTAGATTTAGAGAAGGAGGTATCTGGCCAAAATATTAATAATAATTTACAAATAAATCCTTCACACAAAACTGAAAAAAAACAACAAAAAAAAGAAACAATAGGAAATAATAAATGGTGAAAGGTAACATATTCCAGAAAATAAATAAATAAAAAGAACAGCTGTCTAGTGCTGTCCAGTAAAAAAGAAGAAATTCAAAAGTGTCACTGACTCAGCCAAATTTATTTCCCCGGGAAGGTCATTGCGGAGCCTCAGGGACCCTGATGGCAAAGGCTCAGATTTAAGCTTGGACTCTGGAATAGACAAAAAAGACCTCTGCCTGAGGATCTGAAGCTCATATGGAGCAGAAAGGTCAAATATAGCAAAGACCCAAGCCACGAAGGGCCTTAGAGGCAATCAAAACCATGTAAAAATAAATCCTAGAGCGCTGGGAGCCAATGTAAAGAGGCTAAAATAGATGCAATGCCTCCTAGTTTTGGTTAAAAGCCTCGTTATACAGTCTTCAGTGTAGTGCATTTGATTGAAATGAGTGAAAACGCTGTTGCTATAATCAAGATGTTATGAGCATAAAAGACATGCAAAGCTTTTTTGCAACATTTCTGAGAGGATAAAATATTATTAGATAAGCTTTGTCACATTACTGACGTGAACAAAACAAACAAAATTCCATGCAACAAGACTGATGTGTTATGACAGAATAGATACGCATGACAAGGATATCTAAAATGACAGATTTTTTTTGCCATTTTTCACTGGTTTTATCCACTAGGCAGTCCTGACATCAGCATAAAAGAGGAACTGTAAAACACGAGAATAAAACTGGCCCCTAGATTGACCCTTGGGGGACGCCATAATAGCCACGAGGCACAACTGCAGTTGCTAATGGAGACTCTGAACTTCCCATTGACAGAGTGGAGGGGAAAATCACTTAATGTAGTACTCAATGCCTCAGTCTGTCTAAAAAAACTGAAATGTGTGAAAGGCCGCAGTACAATTGAGCACATATCTCCATTAGCGTTAAAAGGTTGTTAGTGATTTAGGGGCATTCTCAGTCAGCCAGATTGAAACTTTTTTTTCCAAACTGCTATTATTTTGCACAGCAGCAAGAAGTAGTTTAGACACTTTTTCTTAAGAGTTTAAAAAAATAAAAGGCAATTTAGGATGTGCACATAATTTAGAGGCAATTAGCTCATTTATAATTGGATTGCATACAGAGCAAGGCAGTACTAGTAGCTTCTAATTAGTAGTTAAAATGGAGCTTAATCGCCACAAAAAAAAAAAAAGTATGCATTATGTGTCTATGCAAACCACGTATACGTTACATGTGCATGTTTCATAGGTATCACATTAATATTTCTGAGTAATGTAATATATATGCTGACTTTAGCCATCAAGACAACAACACTGATTATTTTTTTGGTGACCCTTTGTGGCATTTCCAACAGTGTTTGTTGCACTGAACTTGGGTGTTATAATGAGCACATTTCCCAGCGACTCTTGTACCACCAAACCTTGATGTTTTTAGCCAAAACATGTTCATTATAACCAGGGGATTTTTGTGACTATACCTAACCACACATTCCAAAGTCGTCCAATACCGAGACAATGACTTCCAGTGTCACCAATGAAAAAAGCCATCCTTTCACCTTGGTGTGACACCTGGCTGGTTGTCAATATTGTGTTCCTGCGCCCAGTGGTGTCAGGGGGAAACATGGCATGGCAACAACATAAGTTAAGGGGGCGAAGCAGGACAGGAAGGAGGGGTGGTGGTTGGGACCATCAACCAGTGACTTTACGCGAGAGGCCAGTGTTCGCCTTCCGTAGGATTGTAAAGCCAAACCCGGTTCTTTTTTTCTTAACCCAACCACATGCTTTTGTTGCCTTAACCTAACCACGTGCGTGTTTTGGCTAAATGCTAAATTTTGCGGTGCTGTACCAACTTGGTGCTTTTATTTTGAAAAAGACTGTATGTAAACTGTACATTACCTGTGATAAAAACACACAACGCATGTCACTGGCTGAAGTTGTAATGACATCCCAGAACATCAACTGTGAACACACCTGGGGTACCTTACATATCATATGTCAATGTGATGAGGTCAGAGTGAGAATGTGTCGGCAGAAACGTACAAAACAACATTTTTTCTCACAGCTGGGTTGCCTCAGGTGACCCCCATGTTCTTGACGCCAAACTTGGGTATTTTAAGCAGCACAGCCTCTCAAATTGGGTGTTTTTGCCAAAATATAGCAGCTTTTTCCAGCTGCACTTCCCAGTGGCACCTTTAAGCAGTGCTTCTGAACAGTACTTTCCAGTGGTGCTTCCCAGGAGCATTTGAGCTACCAAACCTGGGGGTTTGTAGCGGCACATTACAGTGTTTCAGGATGGTTTTGAGCCTCCTAACCTGGGTGGTTTTTGCAGATACACTTTAGCGCTTCTCAGCAGTACTTCCCAGTTGTGCTTCCCAGCAGTCTGAGCTACCAAACCTGGATGTTTTTTTCCCTAGACACATCATGTGTTTCCCAACAGTGTTTGAGCCACTGAACTTTGGGATTTCTCACCAACCTGTCCCTGCTTTTCCAATGTTTTTTATGCCACAAAACAGTAGTGTTTTAAGCCTAAACATGATCATTTTCTCACAATAACAAAGTTATTTTGTGCCTAAACCTAACCGTCCTTTAACCATAGTGTTGTTGAGACATATCCACTATAAAATAATGTACATATGTAATGCATATGTAGTTTGTGGAAACATTTCCCTCTGGCAACTGGGTTATTAAAATGATACACTGTTGTATCAATAATACTCTGAAACACTACACACGTTAACATGAATGTTGAAATCACCACTAACAACTCCAATAATCTGCCACTGTTTTAATGAGCAAGAAATGACAGCAAACATGACAAAACAGGACTACCACCTTTTAGAATAATTCAAAGAGGAACAACAGCTGAAAATATATTTTACACAGACCTTGATATATGGATATGGGTGACACAAGTGTCAAGTCTCCGGTGTAATGAATGAGCATACACTTGTTCATTAAAAGCAAAATAAAATCCAACCTGATTGACGCTTTGGAAAAAAAAAAAAAAAACATTACAAGAACAAATGCGCTGCAGCATATTAATATTTCATAGAATTATACGTTGTTTTAATTTGTAGATCAGTGGAATTATCAGCGAGTGCAAATTATATTTTTCATGGGAATTAATGATTTAATTCAAGTTATTAAAATATGCTAATATGTCAAGGAATATTTTTAACAGATTCTATCTCTGGCTACATCGCTGTATTTGTTCAGAACAGAACATGCCTTCAGTTCTGCTGCCAGGGTTGAAATCCTACTGGGTGCAACTTGTTTGACAATATGTTCAAGATAAATTCATTTAGATAGAATATGAATCATGTTAAGAACAAATTATAAACAGCTTGTCTTCTAGGGAAAAAAGAGGGGGGTGAGTGCTGGAAATGGAACAGAGGCATGCAGCATGAAATTATATGAATTTCCATGCAAACGCCCCATCCCTGATTTTGTTTGTCTTCTTCATTTTCCCCCTCGACTGTTTTCCACTGATCTGCTCTTACACAAACTGATTAGAGCTGAAAGTCAAGTCCATTCTAACTCAATTTGCAATTGTGTGGAGGCCTATAGCGACTAACAATAGTCTGATAACATTTCTAGTAGGTGTAATCAAATAATTACATCATGGATTAAAATGTTAAGCAGACAAACAATAACTTGGAAACCAATTAAAGCACTCCAGCCCCACTCCACATTTTCCTCTCTTTTCTCCTTGTCTTTCCACATGCTCCTCTTTTTTTCCCCATCTTTCTCTCCCTTTGTCTACTCTGCATGCACCTCCACAATCAATTCACACGTCCCTCCTCTTCCTCCTCTGCTGTCCTTTCTGTCTTGTGTTTCTCTCACCTCAGCTGAAGGCCACAGCAGCAGAATAGGGACAAAGAGAAGTCTCTTCAGTGCGGCTGAGCTCTCAGTACATCCATTTAGACTTTATGTAACTCCATCTCGTATAGGGCTCCTTTCATACGAGCCATTTACCTCTTTCATGTCACTTTTCATCCACTTTGTCTTAATGATGTTCAGCGTTGTATATGGGATCACATTAGCAAAGTTTTTAACCGTGGCACATTCTCATTAGGAGGCTCTGCTTTGTCTTGACACACTTGACATGCATGCTTTCTAGTTATTCTGATATCATGACATTGGTGTCTGACGTTTTGACGCAGCTTCTTTCGCCATCCAATGTTCTGTTCTCTGAGAAATGAGCCAACACGCCGCAGCTGTAGCTGCCAGGGCGGGCAAATTGTCTTTGATATAATCATGCATTTTATTCCAGCTGTAACTTAGCATAATGTGTGACATCCACTTAGCATTTGGCTATTCTGTTGTTTATGTTCAATGTCCTGTTATAATGCATGAAGACGAGGAACATGAAGTAAGTTCAGCTCCTTGTTTTGACCATTGCCCACTGAAAAGTGCGTTATATGAAGGCTTTATAATGTGTTCTGACTTGTTTGTTCCCCTGAGGCCTTGTTATGCATGTGTCCACATTAGGCTGTCCTAATATAGTATAATGAGTGTCCTTCTTGTGTGATGGACATTATTACTGTTAAATATGTAATTTCCAAAGTGAGTTCTACGGTTATGTAGTAGACTTTTCATGTGTTTTTCATGTGTGATGTATTATTAGCATTAGTCCAACTTTTCCATTTGAATCCTCCCTCTGAGGCTTATTCATAATGTGCTTTTATAGCATTGGGCCTATTGTGTCTAATATGTCATCCCATACTCCCATTAGCTCTATTCAATTCTGTGATGTTGCATTAGCGTGTGACTCTAGTTTGTATGTGTATCCTCCGTTACTGTTTGTTCTTTCCTTTCTAATCTCTTATGCACTGCTCATATCAGTCCTGTTCGCTCCGTGTGGTGTTTTGTTAGTTCTTGGCACTACTCTTCATGAGTAATATGACATTTGTATTTGGCCTATACTTTCTAATGTGTGATGTTTTCTTAGTCTTTGGCAGATTCTGTATGTGTAATATTTTGTCGACATTTGGCTTAGTACTTTTATAATGAGTGACAGTCCATTAGCAGTCGCCCATATTCCTCCTAATGGGCAGTGGTGTGTTGAGAGACATGGAATCGAATGCTGTTTACTATATGCTGTTTGTGTGGGCTTGTGTGTGACGTGTCCCGTTGGCTTGGCGATCTGATAATGGCGACTATAATATTCTGAACTCCAGCACTGAACGGCTGTCAACGGAGCTACACACATCTTCATAATCCCTTTAATGGACTCTGTGGGCTGGACAATATCATTTCACACACACACAAACACATCTAAGAGACACCTACTTGCAGAGATGCACATACAGTGGATAATAGACGTTCTGCACAAAACCCTTTCAATTTTTCTTTTGCGTTCTTGTCCTGTGTCCTTGCCTTGAGGTGTTAAATAAACAATCACCTATCAGCTTTACTTTTAGGAGGAAACAACTACTGGCTGACCATGAAGTTTGAAAAAGTTGGAACACACATCCCATACACATGCAGGAGAAGACGTACAGAGCACACTCGTCTCCTCAAACCCATTCACACCTGGCATTTTAAAATGTAATCCGTACCTGGATATGTTATATGAGGAAAAACTAACGTTAATGCCAGGTGGACATAAGCTCTGGTATCAACATGTGTCCTGGGTGATCGGATCACAAGTGGACAGCTCTTAATACACGTGTGATTTCGTCCAATGAGTTCTCATTGCGTCTTGAGACCTGATCCCTTAGACCACATTCAGAGGTGGTCTGGGCAGCATATGACCACATTCTTTCAGCAGTATGTCCACTAATGTGTCCTGGGCCACACTGAAGGACCGCCTACTCAGCTGACATCCTTAATTATCTGACACTCCATCTGATCAGTGAACTTTCTGTTACTGCAGTTACACAGATGCAGAGGGTACAAGGATCGTCTCTGCTCTCCGCTCTCCTCGCCAAAGGTCATTTCAACGTCTGCCCGGTTAGCATGAAAGCGGCAGTAGCAGCAGCAACTGTCACATGATCCCAAAAAAACTCACACTGACACTGAAATGGCAGGAATGTGTTGTTAAACCCATTAATGACCGTTAAGTTACATTAGCTGTGTGATGCTAACAGTTAGCCCTGTTGCTGTTTGTGTGTGGCCAGGTGGGTTCTTACCAGCTGTCCCTGGCATGGAGCTCACACTCCTGCAGCAGGAGTCCCCCAACAGTGCTTGTTTCACTATTAACAGAGATAGGAAAAGAGACGGAGAGAGGAGGGCAAGGAGGGGCTGCGGATCAATATGTTTTGTGCAGCCCTTTTAAATAGTAAAGGCTGTAAGTGTGCGTGTAGCATGACAAATCCCTCACCGGTTAAAACAACAACAATGTATTTGGTCTTCGAAAGCAGGAATGATTCATGTGTTTACATGCATGTGGAGCGGGGAAGTGAGTTCTGATCACAAGTGGCCACCTGAGACGCATGAGATGCACCCTAAGGCAAGGTGTGAACATACAGACATAGGGCTGTCCACGAGCGCCTATTAAGTTGTCAGAGGGTGTGTAAGAAGTCATGGCCTCCTTCTGACACAGTGACTAAATCACCTACTCTGGTGATACACAGGTCCATAGTTTGAGCCCATAGATGGGTACGCACTATGCTTTCTGAGGGAATTCATCAAAGCCTTGGACAGAAACCAGCAGGTTTATGTGGGAGTTATTTTCAGGACTATATCCTAAACAGTTAAATTGTTGTGAATAAGTTGTGTGACCTCCCTGTCTATGCCTTCTGCCTCTGACTCATCCTGTGATACTTTATTGCCCAGTGGGCGGGGTTGAAAAGGTTGTCAGGAAACTACCTGCAACTGGGTAGATGACACAAGTTGTGTGCATCCTCCTGTGTCTGCCCATCTGTTGTGACCTCTTGTGGTTTAAAAGGACAGGCCATATTCTGTGCTACTTTATCAATTTCCAACAAAACTTCCCAACTTCTTGTGACAAATCTCCATCAGATATCCAATATATTTAACTCACGTAAAAATGACTAGGCATGGTCCAAGGTATTTTTAACAGTTGTACATACACAGCTGATTGATTCTGTAGTTTGTTGGTCAGGAGGTTGACTTTTTATGCAGAGGTTAAGAGTACAAGTCCTGTTTTTACTATCCTGCAGGTGGTCTGAATCCTTTTCTAGGATAACTTTGGAAACTTTTCACATAGTAGCACTATTTGTGTATAAAATAATAGAAATGGGATGCATTCCACATCTTGAACAAAATAAAAATTCAATACCAATGTAGTCAAGCAAAACACATTTTCACTGAAGGTTATAAACCACATCAAATGTTTTGCCTCTTGTCAGTTAAAAAAGAAACAAGTATTCAAATGCTTGCAATCTGCTGGATGCCGATAAATATCTCCTGCTGCTCTAATGTTTGAAATGACTTTGCTTCAAAATATAATGTGATGATGTGTGAGTGTGGTAATTGGATGAATTGTATTTTATTTATTCATTGAATTATATTATTTACATTTAAATTTTATTATTTTTTTAAATGATTTTTATATATTTTAATTATTTCTTATTCATTTATTTTAATGCAACAGGAGAAAGATATACAAAGCAAGTCAAGGAAAAGATGTACAAAGACAGAAGACAGAGTCTAGTGACAATGGTGGAAATTATGCTACAACACAATTTAATAGAAGAAAAGAGCAGAAGAGGAAACAGAATTTTACAAAACAAAAAGGAAAAGAAAAATAAACAGACAAACAATCAGGAGGAGCATGACACAGCAAGGTAAAATATGAGAGAGCAAAGACTAATACAATATTTTTGTTCAATTTTACCAAAAACTGGATTAAACATCTGACATGAGTATTCATAAAGCAACATATGTTATCATATAAAATTTTTAGATAGCAAGAAGAGGACAAAGTAATATGATAAATAATATTAATGGAAAAAAACCCAGGAAACCATTTTATATCCAGTGGAGGTCGAGGTGCAAATTTCTTAACTGGCATTAAATTGTTTATGCTGTTCTTGCGTTCTTGGCTGCTGTAAGTAAGCAAGAGACTGTTGTTACATATGAAGTTTGAAGAAGACTAGAATTGTTAAATAGAGGAAAAACTGCATGGTTTTTAAATGAATTAAAATAATTACAGCCTGCTTCCAGCACATAGCTGACAAGTTTTACAAAGATGAAATGAATGTTTTAGAAGCTGCTGAGCTTTGATTTAATGAGAGGCCACTTTTTTTTTTTCCTTTTTTGCCCACCACCATGATTTCAAAGATAATTTTCAATTCATTTGCATTCCAAATTTGAACGGTATCAGAAAAATAGTTAAAGAAAGTCTCGGCTCCCTTGACCTGCGCTACAGACTGTGCTTTGTGCTGTGCCTTGAGTTACAAAAATAGACCAATGAGGCCTGACAAACAGAACAGACACAACCTTGACTGGTTGACAACACCCACTCGTCTAATTCAAATGAAGTTAACCTGCTGAGTGATTCAGAGGCTGCAAACTTGCTCTCATAATAATAATAATTCAAAAGTCGTGATTTATTCAATGTAAAACTATAAATGTGATATTTATTGTCAAGGAGTAAATGTTGGCACTGGCAGGTGTGAAAAGGTGTGCAGTCAGGTAGGCATACAAGAGGAGGATGACAGAAGTCTGCATCTGAGTTTAACGTTGAAGTGATGCGAAGCCAAATCAAACAAATTAGAAAATAAGATAATCGATCACTTAATCCATACCGGCCAACCTGCACTGATGATTCTCCTCCACCTATCACCAACATAAAAGCTTGTTGGCCTTCACCTGAAATTAATTAAGGAGATCTCATTGAGTGTTTTGTATTGCAGCTGAGTTTGCACAGACAGGCACATTGAATTAAAAGTTTTCACCTAAAAGGTCATCCATCCATGCTGTGAGAAAGAGAACATTGTTCTGTGACCTTGAGTAGGAGCTATCTCAGACTATTCTTACCATCTTAAATCTTAAGTAATCAGCCATGGAGAGCTAACATTTCCCTCAATGGGAGACCTTTTGGATTAACACTCTTAGAGCCACCACCTTTCCAGGCCTCAATAAGGAGACAGATTTCTCTCCTTTTTTAAATCTTTAAATGAATTGTTATGATTTTCCAATTGCATTAGGACCACTGCTGCTATAATATATAGTGATGTCACCTGATACAGCATCAAACTGCTGTGCAGTTTTTTTCTGTTTCTGGTGTACCATTATTATCATGTACTTTTGGTTGTCATGTTTTTGGACATGTATCATTGAGAGTTATTTATAATAGTTTTCCTTACATTATTCTTTCCTATCAGTGTTGCTGGCATGTTTTTGAACCAGTGTTAGTGAGGTTGAACCCATAAGTGTTTGTATACACTCACTTTTAAGTGTACAGTATTATTGATGACATGTTTTTATACATATAGTACTGGGGGTGATCCTTTGTAAGCCCTTTGAAGTTTTTCCTGCCTTTAGATATTTAGGTTTAACTTTATCCCTACTGTCAAATCTTTTTTTTAGTTATCATGGCTTTTACATCACTTTATAAATATTCTAACTTTATACATGTCGTGAATTTGCTGTCTGTTCACACATATTGGTTTTTGTCTTCATCATACAAATCTTATACACTTTTACACTGGTTGAGCTGGCCAGTCGTCGTTTTCCATCTTTCCATAGAAAAGCTTGTTTGCCTTAACCTTAAATTAATTAAGGTGATCTCACTGAGTGTTTTATATTGCAGCTGATTTTACAAAAATGAGCAGAATGAATTGAAAGTTTTCACCAAAAAGGTCAAAAAACCACTGTGAAAACTACAATCACGAAGAAGAGAGCATTTTTCCATGACCCTGAGTAGAAACTATCTCAGACTATTCTTAATATCTTAAATTTTAAGTTTCTGTGATTACATCTTAATTCTGACTTTCTCACCCTGACAGGACTCGTTTTAGGTTTCTGTGAATTCCCTCCAGGTTTGATCTGGTTGCTAAGAATACGAGATGTAAAAAAGAAAAATCGGATGAACTTTTGCAATGCTGCTTTCCTAAGTTGGCAGACTTTTATTAAATCCCAGAGACTGCTGTTGTTAAAGTTTGGTTGCCATCGTTGATGCTCATGTGTACTTTAGTCTGTTATCTTTGTGCAAGCTGGTCCAATGAATACTCAAGCCTCAGATTATCACCAAAGATCAATGGTTAAATGGTCTTTTTGGACAATTTTTGTCAGGCAAGTAGATATAGGATAATGGCGTTTGGCAGGTTTACTACCAATGAACATAAACATTAATCACTTATCATAAACTCATTTGATGTAAATATTACAAAAAATAATAAATCAAAACATTTTTTGTACACTCTACAAAATAAGCCACTAGTTCAACCTTAAAAAATTAAGGTAACCATTTGTATGCAGTAGTTCCAACTGTGGCCTTCCTGAGTCACTCCAATGAGTCTTCTATAATCGAACAAAGTCAATTACATTAGTGCAACCAACATGATTTGCTTTGACAAAAAAAAAAATGTAATTAACTTGAACCAACTTAAAATGTATCCGAAAGCTGTAGTAATATTTATGGGTCAAATTATTTTATTTAAGATATTCTAATTTATTGATTTCAATTTTATCTCACTCAAAAATTCAAAGATTCCAACTTCTTAAAATAAGTCGTCAACTAGTAAAACTAGTACTGTAATGTAACATGCAGA
>JAPZEB010000024.1:16057363-16068968 GCA_029783705.1 Chaetodon striatus | reverse complement strand
TCTGACCAATCAAGAGCAGTTTTCTCGTGCAAGGCATTTGATTTTATCTGCTTGTAAATGCTGCTGTGAGAACAGGAACCAACTCTAGGCAATTATGCAACTTTGTAGCAAAATCCCTGATTCAGACCAAAGCAAGTGAACTCTTGGTTAGAAAGCACCCTTAGTTTTCTATCTTCTGCCCTTCTACATTTAAAAGGACACTGTCCTTAAGCACCAAAAAAGGTGTCTCACTATTTTCTGTAAGGTCATATGACCACTGTCTGCATAATGACAGTACAATGTCATCTGTAAGACCGCCTTTACTTAGATCTCCTCTTTTTTAACTAATGGCACCCATGTTACTCACACAATTATCTTCTGCTGCATCACTGAACACATAGGCCTTTTCAATTCTAGCTCTTTAATGCACCCTGTGGTTTGGGTTTTCTTACTTCACTGCAGATATGCTTCTTTTAAAGCAGATGATAAGAAGGGAAACGGTACACCACTATACACATGGATGGTTCTGTGGTTCACATTCTGCTTCACTCAGAGGGCATAGCAAATGCCACAAAATACAATGCTGCTCTGAGAGACCTCCGTTCTTTGGCAAAACATTTATATTTTGAAAGGCGCACTGTGCTGTCAACCTCATGACAACCTCATCCACGGGCCACTTTATTCTGACAGCATCAGTCTTGCTCACTTGCTCATTTCCATTTCCTCCATTCCACAAAGTGCTTATATCTGACTCTTCTAACGTCCTATTTTTCTTTTACATTAAGAGGCCTAGGACTCAACTCTGTTGAACTCTATTGAGTGACTAGAAACAACTGAGACCTCCTGCTACTTCTTCCATCCAAAGACTGATCAGCACAGAGTCATTCTCAGATTCAAAGCTGCACTCCTCCGCCCAAAGCATAGCAGTCTATTTGAAACTCTATCCCATATCCCACTGACAGCTATCCTTGCACATAAGAAACCATAATCCATCATTAGTAATTGAGGCTGTTCGTTTTAAATAGGTTCCTTATTCTTTTCAGGGAATAGCTCTGATAACTTGAAGCAAGTTCTGTGAAAAGTATCACTTGAGTGAAAGTCGCTGGGAGGGATGGAAAGCTGGAGTTGATAGCTGTGATGTCTTTCATATCAAGCACTACATACTGTTCAGCAAGTTAAAGCATGCTGTTTTTTTAATCTGTAAAACACTGAATATTAATACAGCAAGGCCTTTCATTATGATTTATTTAAGGCCCTAGTCATTTTTGTGTGTTTTTACATGGCAGAGAAAAGTTCTGGCATCCCGTTGGACTTTTTCATGTTGTATTTTGAACTCAACACAAAGTACAACTGAAGTTAATGGGAATGTTATTCATTTTGTTTTTCATTTTGGTATTGATCTTTAGCAAATTTATTGGACAAATTAAAAATCAGGGGCCACAATGACAAACACACTGAGTGGTACCAATCTTCTCATCTGGCTCTTAGTAAGAATGCAAATAAGAGTATTTCACAAACACTCTGAGAAGACTGTCAGAGAGCTCTTAACTTAGCCCAAACATTTATATCAAGGAGTTCTAGCTTAGGAGTGATTTAGGAAAATTCTCCAAACAACACAAACCTTTACCTTAGTGAGGAGGTGTGATTGACCCCATCACCAATTGTGACACATTCTTTGAAAAGATGTGACTAGTTGTCACAGACATGCCCTTAGCCTGCAAGATGTGGACATCCAGTGGGAAAGAAATGACCTGCATCACAATATGAGACTTTGAAAGCGCTGTAATTGTTTGTGTGATCACTATGCCGATGGAGTGTTGAGGCAAACCCAAGTCATCACTGCTGCAGCATTGACAATCTTAGTGTTGTGATCACTTTCATTTCTGGCATTATAACATTATTGCATTGGGTGGGAGATGTGAGGGCATTTCTAATGAGATCGACCACAAACATTATCCCTGCACCATCTTATCTGTAGCACTTCATTAATTCACTGTCATCCAGTATTATTTCTCTCACTCCTTTGTCTTGCTGCGATTTTTTCCTCTGCTTAAGAAATTCTTAAGCCTTTTAAAAGCCCCCCCTCACTACTACCTAAAAATTTTTTTTAGAATTAAGGCACTAGGAGCAACTCTTTGTACAAGGAAGCTTTGTTAATATGGCCCAATTTAATTGTGGTCCACACATTTCATTCAAAACGACATATGTCAAACTTGTGGTAGTGCTAAAGTAAAAGTCAGAGGATCACCAAAGTCACTGGGATTCACCATTTGGGCACCATTAATTTGGACATCTGTCTTTATGTTCTTGTCTCAGCCTGGTCTCACAGAAATATGTGAAATGACCACAAATGTCAATGGAAAAGTCAATTTGAATGGTGGATATACAAATTCCTTGAAGAACCTCACCCAATAGGTGGTGTAAAGAGCAAGAAAGTCTGAGTAGGGTGGGAGGGGCAGGGTTGAAGAGTGGCTGGGTCAGACAAACACAGGACTTTCACCCAGGGAGCCACTGTTTGTGTCCCATGTGAAATCAGAAGTAATTCATCTGATTCCTGCTGTCTAACCTTGCTATATGAAAGGGCCTAATGTAAACAGCAGGCTCTAGAATTGACTGTCAAGTTTTTTTAGCCATGCTAGCACCATGGCTGCAGTGACTGCCATGAAATTTTGCACCAATATGCCTGGTCCCCAGAGGATGATACTTAATGATCTATGATGATTATGTCCTTACTTTTTATTAAATGTCACCAGCTGAACAAGATGTCCACCTTTCCAATGACATGTCTTATAACGTCCACTAGATGGATTGGCACCAACTTTGGTACAGACATTTAAGGATTCCACAAACACAAAAAACAAACAGAGAAGTCTGTTTGAAATGGAAGGCTATCTGGGCTGCTCGGGCTTAGATGAGTGGGCGGGTGGCTGGGGCTTGGATGAGTAGGTGGGCTGCTGGAGTTCGGACAACACAAACAGTGTTACAGTATAAACAAGCCAACCTGATCTCACAGAAATATGTGAAGTGACCATCACTTCTTAACACTGCATAACATGGTGGTGCCATGAAATGTGTCAACATTTCGTTTGGGCTTTACGGAAACCTTGCCAATGGAATGTCAGCTATGCACGATCACGGTTTTAAACATGTAATAAAAGTCATGAAAAAAATTGCAGTTTTGTTAGGCTTAGGGCAAAAAAAAATACTTGGTTATGTTAAGTGCGGGACGAAAGGACATTGTTACATGACATAACCACGTCACGTTAAGTACGTGAGAAAGTAAAGTAAGAATAACTCAACAGATGATGTAAATTTAATATGTTGACTAAAAAGACTCAACAAAAGCCATTTCTGGCATAAGCTCACTGAACTAAAACTTGGTCCACCCATATAAACCGTACAAACAGGGCCCAAGGATGTCTCATAGTGCTAATGGTGCCATATAAAGCAGTAACTATTTCATTCATGAAGCTCATGGATTTCCACCAAAGCATTAAAACATTCCTGTGGCAGCTTTTATTCAGTGTACCTGCCAAAGGACCATTCAAGCAAGATGATTTTAATAGGAATGCCCCTTCAACCCATTCACATTCTTTGCCTATAACTATGTAGTTATGGCTGATGTGCAGCAGGCTGGTGAAGATGGAGATAGATGGGTCTTAAAGAAAGATGGATGGCTTTCACATAGTGCTGCTGAGCATTCAGATGTTTATGAGGGTAATATCTATCAGGTGGAGGAAGATTGATTAGCTGTGCCTAATGAGAATAAACATGTCTAACAACTTCTCTTTTAATTGCTATTGCTTTTTGCTTTGCTGTCTTCCCTTTCTTTCTCCCTTTAATTTCCTGTCACCTTTCCCTCTGTCATGTTAATTTCATATTGAGGCCATGGAGGCCCTCCATGCAATTTAGGATCACATTCTTAATGTCTTTTCTAAAAGGACAGACAGCTGTGTATCACAGGCTTAAATCACGGCCTTTGTCACTGGAAGAATGAATATATTTTAAGCATTCTTGTATGCACATGTACATGTTGCTTTATATATTCATCGGTGAATGGACAAAAGCATCGATGCTTTTATGTACTTGAATGTGGGCCCAATTCTGTGTTTAGATAAGAATACCACGGCATTTATTAATAGCGCTTGCCAATGTGGATGCAAATAAGTAATATTTTTACATTCTTCACCCTGCAGCGAGTCTCAGTGGGAGACTGAGAGTGAGTGTTGGACCGCCCACATTGCACCCAGGCTGCCAACAGCGGTGCATAAAGGTATATGTATGCAATGATTTCCTTTCTGAATCATTCCATACAACCACGGGTTGTTAATTTTGAGTACTTCCCAATACTGAACACTTGTCCTGATATTGATCATCTGCTCCGACTGATCTGTATGTATGTCTTTCTGTGTATACATGACCTTTGTGTATCACGTTGCATCTAGACCTGTTTCTCTAATTAAATGGCACGGCATTGTTTTGTTGTATCTTGGATTTGGATCTGTGTACCAAAATGCTGTTCACCCGGGTCGATGTGCTCCTGTATAACAAAGATTCAAAGTTTTTAATTTAGGGGTACAGACCTCAATTATTTTGCACTATTATATCTTCAGGGTAAAATAACTCATAACTGCAGAAGAACTGGCTTTTGAAAAGAGAAAGTGTTGGGGAACTGTAAGCAAATTATGATTTACTGTGACAATACAGTATGGTGCTGGAGCCCAGCATTAAACACTCTATAATTATTGATAAAACATGGCAGATGTAACAGCAATCTATATATAATACTTGTAATATACATGCAGTAACAAAAGTATTACTGATGAAGCACCAGTGAAGACCGATCACTGTGGTGCACATTTATCTGCCTACACAGGTGCATTTATGTGCATGCACACACACACACACACACACACACACACACACACACACACACACACACACACACACACAGTGTGACTGTTAAATATCCACATATCCACAAATACACACACACAAACCAAAGCTGTAAGCTCCAACTTTAGTTGGTCCTAATCAGGTCTTACCTCACCATGTGTGGCTGTGCAGTAACTGATGATGTAGAGTCATGGCAGTGCCTCTGTTATTGTCTGTTGAATTAGTGAAATGTAATCTTGGGAGACAGGGAGACAAATTTCACTGCTCTGCTGTGTCACCTCCAATGGGACCCTTCCCTCACTTCTAACTAGAAAGGCACTCACAGAGTGCAGACCTCTGCCGATGCTAAAAGCTGGCAGCGTTCATATGACGGTTATGGCTGATAACAGCGTCCTGACCCATGTTGGAAGACGGACTCATTGCTGATGCAAAACACCCACCTTTTGGTCCCTCCAGGTTGCCCCAGTAAGTGTGACCTAAGCCCTGTTAACACTATTAGCAACCACCTTCCAGCTCATCCACGTCCAAGTTTCCATGTCCATTGTTTGTTACGTTCCAGGTGAGAGGGGTGTGAATATATTGCAAGTTTAACAAAAGTGAGAAATAATTTGTGTCTGCCCTATGCTTTGGATTCACCATTTAATAGGTTCTTCCTTGGCCCATGATTCACCCCTCCATCAAATTTCATGAAAAATGGGCAAGTAGTTTTTCATAGTCCTGCTAACAAACAGACAAACGCACAAACAGCAGTGCAAACATAACCTTGCAGAGGAAACTATAATTGAAGGAGCAAAGGTGACACGGGCCATTTAATTGCATCTGGTGATTCAGCGTCAAACCAACAATGTTATTTGAGAATTCTTGATTTGAATGTCACCCCCTTTTTTTTTCGGCCTGAAGTCTCACACTATGTCGGACTTACAGAAAGCTATTAGAGCACTAAGTTGTGGCCGATCAATTTTAATTAACTTTCTACGTTTTATGTTACCATGCCTCCATGTGTGTCAAGCACAACACACAAAAAGACCATGTAGCCATTTTTGTGCTCAGTGTTCATGCTTGCTCTTTTCACACCACGAGTCCAATTTTTGATTGAAAGATTTGAAAGATTTTGTCCACTGCGCAGATCAAGCTCAGTGACCTTGAGCCGGTAAAGAGGTAATTTTCCAGGGGAAAGCAGATTTTTGTCCTGCCTGCGCCTGTAATTTCCATGCCTCTCAGTGACATTGCTTGCACTGGAAACAGAGGAGTGCACTAGAGGGTAGAATCAACACAAATTGGGTTGCTCAGTTCATTTTTGGTCCACAGAATGTGGTTTTGCATCCAGATACTCTGATTATATTCAAATGCATGCCGAGATGTTGTTTTCCTCTGGCCGTAGTTTAGGAAGCTGTCAACAGCTGATCTATTTTTCATTGACAGAGGCCAGCACCTCTGTAACAGGTGACAGTCTCATAGCTGCTAGGGTAACTTCGGTATTAGTATGTCACTGTTTGCTGTCTTTGTAATGCAATCAGTTTTGTATTACAAAAGTCTACCCTGATAAATTATTTATATGCTGCAGGTTTATACAGGCTATTCTACTTTGTCAGCTTGTTTTCTTAGTTTTAATGTAAAACATGCAGTACTTAGCCTTTATGCCGGCTCCCTGTTATTGATTTGTGTATTCCCTGAAGCTCTCACTTGGTCATACAGTAATTCCTACTCAAAAACAGACACATTCCTGCTTATTGGATGCCCGTTTTGACTAATTAACCATGGCACTTTCACGGACTCCTATTAACCAGTGATTAACAGTTGACTTGGGACTATTATTTTGTTGCGCAGGGTTTCACTAATGTATTCTTTTATTGATTAATACTGTCTACCACAACTACTGTCACCTGCTGTGAATGCTATCTTCTCCTGCCACTCTACTTTTTTTCCTGTAGTGTGTCTTTTGTGTGTGTGTGCTTGTGCGGTGAGTCAGACATTTTTCTTCAAACCCCCTGGGGGTCTGCACTCTGCCCTGTCTGTCTGAGGAGCCCACACAGAGCCCCCCCCCAGCCTCAGCGGAGCAGAGTGGTGGTGAAGGGGGGGATGTGGAGGAGAGGATATCAGCAGTATCTTGCAGTACAACCTGGAAGGCAGCGAGGAAGACGGGCCAGAGTCCTGTCGAGTTTTGGCCTCTGTTCCACTCCATTGTGTCCCTTCAAAGTTTTCACTGTTATGGGTCACATTATGACACTGTTTGCTGGAAAGACAGCAATAAACAAACCCTCTCCTTTCCTACTCTCTCCACAATTCCTCTCTCCTCCCTCCTGCCTCCTCTGGATATCTGTTCTCTCATTACTCATGTGCTCTGGTGGAGTCGACCAGGTTAGAGCTGCTGTACCTGAAACAGTGCTTCCCCTCCTCCTGTTTTACTGACCTAATGTCTTCCCACTGACATCTAAAATACCTCCTTCTGCACTAAGAAGAGGGTGGAGTAGCTCCCTTGTTGTAGACAGAGACCCAACCAAAGTGGGGTGTTGGTAACTAGGCAAGACTCTGTGCTAGGTTAGCTTAGTGGCACAAAATAATTCCATCCGAAGTCCGACTACAACTGAAGGTAACACGGAGTATCCTCTAGAGGTCTAAATAAGATTGTTTGCACAGCTGAGCTTTTCAGGGAGTCAGGTGGCAGCGTGTTTTATCCCTAACGCGGTTCAAATGAGGAAGTCATTCTTCAAAAATAAGGTCACAGGCAAGAGGAGAAATCTGATTACTGACACATCACACATCTTTGATGTCCAGCCCATAGTGATGCAAAATGTTAACCTTGCGCCTTTCATCTTGAGGACTATCCGAAAAGAAACAGCCCAAAACAAATGAGGAAGAAGCATGAACAATTTAAATGCCCGGCAGAACTCAATGGAAGCGCTGTCTGTAAAATCCCAAAGAATAAATCACATCATTGTTGTTGTTGACTGTTTGTTGGAGGATATCTCGGTGCATTCGTCCTCTGCTCTGTGAACGTGCTGTTTATTTGGACTTCAGTATCACACTGCTGAGTCTCTCTTTAGCATGAAAAATGAGCTGTATGAAAAGCCAGTGTGTGATTAGTCACTGTGTTTTTGAGACTGGGACAGGGCAGACTGTGTACACCACAGCTATATGCCATGATGATTAATTTGCTGTGGGGCTCTTGTATACATTTGTTTTTGTTGTGGCCATTTGAGTGTGAGTGTGTGGCAGCATGTTACAGTAAGTTTACCTGTTTGAATATATACAAAAGGATTTTAACATCTTCTGAACGTTTTTATTTTCTCTGTGTACGGGTATTTACCAGCCCATATATATATAGTGGTTAAGGAAGATATAGGGCAGGGTAACACCCTTAAACAAGGTCCTTAAAGCTGCTAGCCTCCCACAAACACAAGAGTCATACCATTGAGAAACTAGGCCAACCTGATGAGAAATGGGCCACTGGAACAAGATATAGATGGACTAGAGCAGAGAATATGGGACTGTTGGAATTTTACTACAAAAGGAACCCCAGCGAGAGCGGCTACATGCAGAGGATGTGGGATATAAACTCAACATCTAGGCTGACAAAGAAGCAACTCCTAGCCCAGACTTCCAACATCCACAAACGGCAACTGCTATCAAAACTAGAGATGATGTGGGGAGTAAAGGCAACAGTAGTACCAGTGGGAATCGGAGCACCCAGGGCTTTGACCCACAAACTGGGAGACTGGCTTCAGCAGACTCCAGGTTAGGGCCACTGACTTTGGTGTGGAAGATCGGGGGTTTGATTCCTGGTCAAGGCGGGGTAACACATATCTAGTCTGGACCCTTTGGCAAGGTCCTTAAAGCTGCTAGCCTATCTCAGGATGACTGAAACACAGGTCGTACTGGCTCAGACATCGCCTGAGTCAACAAGGTCTGCATCAGGTGTAGAGGAACCAGGCCACCCTGATGAGAAATGGGCCACTGGAACAAGACAAAGATAGACGAGGGCAGAGAATATGGAAGTGTTAGAATGCTACTATACAAGTAACCCCAGTGGGAGGGGCTAGGATGTGGGATATATGGATGCTTCATAACTCCACATCCAGGCTGACGAAGAAACAACTCCTAGCCCAGTCTTCCAGCATCCCGAAACTGCAATTGCTATCCCAACTAGAGATGATGTGGGGAGTAAAGGCAACAGTGGTGCCAGTGGTGATTGGAGCACTTTGAGCTGTGACCCACCAACTGGGAGACTGGCTTCAGCAGATTCCAGGTACAACACCCGCGGTCTCAACTCAAACTCAACTCAAATAAATTTATAAAGCACATTTAAAAACGACTCACGTTGACCAAAGTGCTGTACAAAAGGAATCACATGCTAAAAACACATACATGAGAGGCAACATAACTGTCAAGAACACAGCTCACACCTTTAGAGACACAACACACACAGGCACGCATCAGGTAAAGCCGCACCAAACCCTAATTAATAAAAGAGTCAAAGGTGGGGTGAGCTGATTGGGAGGAGGATGCTGTTCCACAGTTTGGGGGCAGACACAGCAACGGCAAGATCACCCCTGAGCTTAATTGTGGAGCGTGGGACAGCCAGGAGCCCCAGGACAGCTGACCTGAAGGACCTGGGCGAAGAATAGGCCAGACCATTAAGGGCTTTGTAGACAAACAGGAAAACCTTAAAGTAAATTCTGAACTTTACAGGCAGCCAGTGGAGAGGGGCTAAAACAGGTGTGACACCAGGTACAACATCTGAGGTCTCTGTCCAGAGATACAGCTAAGATACTGCACAGAATATAGATACAGATATAGATATAGATATATACATATATATGAGTGTGTGTGTATGGCTTGTTGGTAAGAGATTAATCTTTTTTCTCTGTGAATGGTAATGAGAGAGAGGAAGTCAGCAAACCTGATTGTAATACAGCACCTGTTCCTGTGGGAGAGAAAATTGTAATAAATGACATGTCTGTTGAAGTGTTTCTCTTCTCGCTCTCTTTACTGTATCACTAACACATGCTCTCCCTCTCTTTCCGAGACGCACGCATTTTAATGCTTAAGGCAGAAAACTGTGTGTGTCATTCAATGTCATGTTTCAGATCTGTTTATTATGTATGAAACAACACGACACATTTATAGCTTATCATGAAGGCTCCTCTTGACATGAGAAACCGCATGTAACTGTCTTAGTCATACCCTGAAGCTTGTCGTGCACAAGGACACTTTTTTTTCATTTCTTGTGCTATTTGCATACATATTAATAGTTTCACATGCAAATATTGACACACACCATGTACATGCAAGATTGTTGTTTTTGAAGATTAATCCTGGTGCCTGCATTTCTACGAATGTTTCTGCATGATGTGTTTATGCACAGCGGGAAATCCAGTGTCCTTAGGTTGCTAATTTATTAATATAACAATGATAACTTCTCCAAACACTACTAAGTCTGCCTCAGGCTGAAAATAATAGCAGAGCTCCCCCAGAGCTGGTGAGAAAACAGTTTGAGAGACACACACGGGCATAACCGACATACAAAATTTAAACAGAAGTTGTCAAAAGAAATTACAAGAAGAAGAGAGAGAGAAAAAAACACTGCAACATGACAAATGGCAAAACATTTCAGATGTTCAACTACATAATCTTTAATAACCATTATCTCAGACAAATAGTTGAATTTGCTTTACTTTGATGTAGTTTATATGCCGTAGAGTGTATCAAGCAAATTGAACAGAATGAGGTCCAAAGTGTTTTCCTCAAACTGAGAGCAATTTAGGATGAACCCTGCAGCACAAAGTGTTTGCTTCCCTTATGCATAATATCGCTTTATGTGACATTTCCTAGCAATCAATATGTGTGCTTTGCAGCTTTATGTCTTTGCCTAAATGTGGTGTGGAATTAAGTATGGCATTTGCAGGCTAGCAATCAGCCTTCAGCTTACACTTAGACGGGGGAAACAAGGCTCAAAAAATTGGAGTCTGTACTATGAAGTTTGTCTGTTTGTCTGCCTCTCTGCTTGTCCTTACATCTGCCTGTACATCTGGCCAGATGTTCACTGTCAACAATTATTTTCAGATTTATCAGACTACCTAATAATGTATCAAAATAGTCATATTTAACAAAAAAAAAAATTCAAATTTAGCTTTTATTGGCTGCCATGCAATGTGCTGATTTTGTCTTTCTTGTGAACACATTTGTAACTGCAGGGTTACAAGACTTCTGACTGCATTTCCAATATTAATGTGTTTCCCAATTCATGATGTGGATATAAATTAATCATTTAGATTAAATTGCGTGTGTGTGCGTGCGTTTTTTGTGTGTTAGTTCAGCTTTAGTTCGGCTGATGTGTCGAAAGTCAAAGCTGAAAAGATGATTTGCAAATGAAAGGCTTCGTTTATTCAGTGAATGGCTTTGTGTATGGGAGTTCAGAGTTCAGCAATGAATACAAGGTACAGGATTGTCCTTGAAAGTAGCCAATATCAGTGTGGGTGTAAATGTGTCCATGGTAAGAGGGTTGATACTTTGTGTGCACAGGTGTTTTTCATCTCTATCTCTCTATGTAGCTATCTGGTTATGACCACAGTGTTAGTCAAATTAATAATTATCCTTTATCCTCCACCCAACATTCTTTCAATATGGCAGCCTCTGTAATCTCATTTGTCAAACATGATGCTTGCAGCTATGTGAACAATTAAACGGACAATTATAACTGTAAAAAAAAAAAAAAAAAAAAAACAAAATG
>JAPZEB010000024.1:15927347-15938538 GCA_029783705.1 Chaetodon striatus | reverse complement strand
AATCTGCTTGGAGATAGTTTCATTCCAACTTGAAGGGACAGTGCATCATTAAAGTGGAAGGCTTTTGCAATTTAATTTCAAATTTCGGTGCAGTCATGTAGACTAATCATAAAACAAAACCATGTCAAGTATAATTATGGTGTGTAAAACATGGGTTAAACTGATCTTAACCCAGCCACTGAGTATGGTTATTTCAGGTCATTCCATTAAACAGAGATGCTGTTTGGACAGAGTGAGCCTGAGGAGCAGAATGATTAATGTGAAGGCAAATGACATGTGAATGTGGCTCATAAAGAAGAGCTGAAACTAATTACTCATTCAAGATTCATACAAATAAGACAATGTGAGAGGCGACCTAACCAGATTTAGATGAATATTGAAACATAGATTGTGTGACACTGGGCCTCATGCAGCAACATTCTCTTACATGTCTTTTATATTTTCTCTTAATATTCTGTCAGGGTAAAAATAATAGATGTCAATTCCAGATGCATCCATAGACTGTATAAAATAATGGACCAAGCTACCGTGACATCACCATTTGGTTGTTTTGAAGCCTTGGGTTCGGCATTTCAGCCGTCGCCTTCTAGGTTTGTTGGAAATGAGAGGTTGGAGCTGTGGAGGAGCGAGGGGTGGATCTGACTCATAGTCTGTAGTGACACCTAGCAGACAGCCCGCCACTCAAGCAGCCTCGCCCTTAAATATGCATAACTTTAAGCCTTATAAATGTAAACAGGTGAGTTATATAAAAATTCACGCCCTGTACAGTTGTCATGAATGTGAAATTAGCTATAGAGACCAGAGTTTTTGTACCAGGCTGTAAACATGATTATTTCTGCTGGAAAGTTGCGCGTTTTAACATGGTGGTCTCAGGGGATTGGCCGGCTTTTGGAGCGAGTCTCAAGTGGCCATTCTAGGAACTGCAATTTTAAGCACCTCCACTTAGATGCACTGAATGTGCTTCACCATCCAAACCTTGTCTTGCCCAGGTGTGCTGAATGATGAATCCCACTTGATCATAAGTAACCTATTAGCGTAGGCTATGACTCTTAAACACTATAAAAGTGAGGGTGTTGTGCCGTGTGCAAATGCATTGGCACATTCCCAAGAATTGCAGAGATGCCACCAAAAAATCTGTAAAAAGAAGAACACGTTCTAAATGTTCTGTAAGTTACCATGCTATTGTAGTGGAATAGTAGTAGTATAAAGTGCCATGAGACTAAAATACTTAAGTAACATACTGTAAAAGTACATCAAATTTGTACTTAAGTACAGAAGAGTAAATGTACTTAGTTACATTCCAGCACTGGTCAGCCCAGGGATGCAGAATAAGTGAAGTTACAGTGATTTAGATCGATGGAGACGGCACAGTGGTGCAGTGGTTAGCATTGTCGCCTCACAGCAAGAGGCTTTCTGGTGGTGGGCGTAAACCCTGGGGTGGAGGAGCCCTTCTGTGTGGAGTTTGCATGTTCTCCCTGTGTCAGCGTGGGTTTTCTCTGGGGCTTCCTCCCACAGTCCAAAGACATGCAACCTAGATTAATTGGTGACTCTAAATTGTCTGTAGGTGTGAATGTGAGTGTGAATGGTTGTTTCTCTATGTGTCAGCCCTGTGATAGTCTGGTGACCTGTTCAGGGTGTACCCTGCCTCTCGCCCAGTGTCAGCTGGGATAGGCTCCAGCACTCCCGTGACCCCTAACAGGATAAGCGGTTACAGAATGATCTGAGTCATGCTCTCATGTATTGTAATGTACTAATATCATGTTTCACAGATGTCTGTTTGAACTTTGAGTAAACATTGCAGTTTACGTTTATAGTGGTATTCAGACACACATATGGAGGCACATGGTGGAGCAGCGTTCACCAACGCCAAGTAAACTGCCATTTGCAACAGCATTCATGAACTCTAACTGGCGATTTAAAACTATCATTGAACAACAGGGACAAGAAGTTTTGTTTTCTTAATGGACTTTTGTTTTTGAAGAACGAGATAGTAGCGTGCTCGAGGACAGTCTTTGTCATATCATACTCGAGACAAAACGCAGGTGCTCTTGAGGAAAAGAGTCAGCACATGGGAAGAAAGATGAACTTCAGGCACTCATGCGTGGAGCAGGAACAGACGCAAAAGACTACACCTTAGATTATATTTAGGGTTACAATTTAAATAATCTTTCCTTCCTTTTTATCTGATGTATGTTTTTTGATGTTTGTTATGGTAATTTTTCTTTTTTTTCTCTTTTTACATGGATATTTTTACATACATGTATCTGGTTGGCAGTCATTTTTCATTTTCGTACG
Organism: Chaetodon striatus; assembly: GCA_029783705.1. NCBI lineage: Eukaryota > Metazoa > Chordata > Actinopteri > Chaetodontiformes > Chaetodontidae > Chaetodon > Chaetodon striatus. The sequence goes on along the minus strand of JAPZEB010000024.1, from coordinate 15,936,243 downwards.
GGGATTCCTTTTTTTTTTTTTTAAACACTTGTGGAGGTGTGTCACCTTTAAAATGGCTTCTCATTGTAATCCATTGCTGTCACCCACCTGTGCTCACTTAATAATCAAGATTGGGTGACACCCCCTACCAAACTTATAAAATGTTTGCTTGACTCCTGTCCACCCTTTTGCACCCTGACAAAGACCTTTGGGTCAAAAACCGGTCGGTGTGTTAATGTAAGCAGCCATGTTTTGAAATAATTTTTGTTGTGGTAGCAAAGATTTTACGGATAGACTGTGGCGCACCAGGCTGCCTCTGCAGATGGCTCTACTCTTCGTCTTAGCAGTGCACTGTGCTGATTATGATAGCGCCACCACATCGGCATAATGCTGCACTCGCAGTGACAAATGACAGGAATCCAAAAAGTCCACACTTGTTTGAGAACAGTATTTTCCATGAAGAGTTTGTAGAGAGCCGGAGGCGGGACTGAATTTGACAGAGGCAGTTGCGTCATAATTCTCTATGCAGGAAAAACCCTGATCATCACTTGCCTGCTGTTGTCTGAAATTTTATTACAGAGTCTCCTGGTAGGGCGTTCATAGTTGCTGTGGAAGTGAGACCTCAGTTTTGCCTATAGCACTATCACTCTATTAAGGTTTCCTTTTGTTTGATAGATATAGGGATACAAAGAAATATAGGCTCTGAAAATTCAGCTCACTTGTCATTCAGTTTGATCCATCACACTGAGATTTGTTATTTGAAACTATACCTGTGAGGACAGCACATTTTGCTGTCTTACAGGTCTAGACATCTATATGTATACAGTTACATTCAAAGGCTGAGATTTAGTTACTCAGCTGCCACCTGGTATACAAACTGTTATCAGCTCTTTGGGAGTAAAGTACAGCAATTTGATGTCAGGAGTATTTGACTGGGTCAGGCCACATTTAAACCTTTATAAACCAGCCAGGTTTGTAACTGGACAGATTGTAGACAGTGGAGATTTTGGCAGGGAGCCTGTCAGAGCACAGTGCGGCTTAACCCCGTTGACTGGTGGGAACAAAGGTCAAAAACAACAAAACATTCCAGATACTGAGACCAACGTGAGCTATCAATCAACAGGCAAAGCTATAAAGAGAAAATGTAGACCTGCATTGATCCATTGTACATTTATTCATTAAGATATAAACTGAGTGGACTTTCACAACTGTCCTTTTATCAGGTTGTGCACACCGCCTTTTCATTCACCTAAGTGCTGGAAGATATATGTGTATATTTTCTATTACAAACCATGGACAACCTCCACCCCAGATGCTCTGTTATCTCTTCAGATCCTAATACTTTTGATTTTTCTTCCAGGTGCACAAAAAGTTAGGAACTTATTTCACTGGCCTTTCTTTCTGTTGGAGTTGTCATCAATTTGTGACTACTGGCAGTAACCCAAAAAGCGGTCGTGAGGACAACTCAGGCAATCAGTTAAAGCCATAGCAATTCTCCAAACATTTTCTAGCAGTGTAGGTGAGCAGTTTTCCCCAGCAGTATTTCCTGATACATCCCCCTTTTTTAATGGTTGCTTACATTGCATTTGCACAATATGTGTCCTTTATCTCTGCAGCTTGGTCTCCAAAAACTCGCATTTCTGCTCTGTATGTGTATGAATCATTGAAATCCTTCTTTGTGTAGGCTCATAGTATGCATACTTATCGCAATATCATCCATCGCACTCAAAAATGGCAAAATCTCACCATGTCTGAAGTGAAACTTAATCAAATCATGGAAATGAGCCATATTCCTCAATGTACCCTTCATCGTATGTTGTTTCCTCATTTAAACAAGACTCTTACATTTAAACAATAAGTTGAGTCGTCACATCATAACATAAAACACCATGTTAAAACAAAAGTGGTCATGTTAACAATAAATTATTGTGTTCATTCATTCATTCTTCGTAACCGCTTATCCTATCAGGGGAGATTGGAGCCTATCCCAGCTGACATTGGGCAAGAGGCAGGGTACACCTTGGACAGGTCACCAGACTATCACAGGGCTGACACATAGACAGACAACCCTTCACACTCACATTCACACCTATGGACAATTTAGAGTCATCAATTAACCTGCATGTCTTTGGACTTTGGATCTTTGGACTGTGGGAGGAAGCCAGAGCACCCGGAGAGAACCAACACTGAAACGGGGAGAACATACAAACTCCATACAGAATATATAATAATGTGAAATGAATGTGAATGTGAATTTCTCGTTATAACAATACAAGTTATCACTTTACAACATGACATTTTTTATATCATAAAAATTAAACTATTTCATTCATGTTATAACAAGATAAATAGTATATTGTTATAACAACAATAGTATATTGTTATAATGTGAAAGTATCTTGTTAAAACACGAAAATATGGGGTGTGTTCCGAATCTCATACCTGTATTTTATAGTTTAAGTAGGTACTGCAGCTGCCCTTAAAAAGTACGTACTGTTGCATGCAGCACGCACAGAATCGGGACATACTACTTTCTCATAACATTACGCACTGAACTTTGACCCTCTTGCTTTTATATCCCTTACCGTGGAGATAAAAGAAATGCAACTTACTGAGTTCACCAGAGACAAAGTCAAACCCGTAGAGCTCTTTTGTTGTTACTTTGCAACTTTGTTACTTTGTATGTAGTTTAACTTTAAAGTTATAACTGCACAGATAGTAGATTCTAACATATTATATCTGCAACAGTGAAATCACTTCTGCATGTCTCTGTCAGTGTTATTTTTATAGTTATGTCCTTTTGTTGTTTGTAATATCTATGATTATTTTGTTCACTTAAACAATCAATATTCCTATTATTACTGTTCAGGTAATCAGTGGTCATCAGTCACTTGACTGCACTGTCATCCATCATTGCAACTTCTGACAGCTGCCAATAAGCCATCATCTGTCTGCAGCTCAGTCGATGTGACAGATTTGTGTGGAGGACTGTGGGTCAGAATAGCCAGAATGCTGCATGATAGCTTGCATACTGCAAAATGGGATCGGATGTAGTAGAACACGTTGGTATTTCTGGCATACTGCATTTCACATACTATGTATTGGGATGTACTAAATCTTTTTCTGGCATACTAGATAGTGTGGCAGTATGGGTACTGGAATGCACAGATCTTGTAAACTGTGAAAAAACATCTTGGTAAAACAATAAGATTTTCACGTTATTACTTGATACTGATCTGTTTTTCTTCCTGGTGTGGCAGCAGAACGTAGCTGTACAACGGCCCTTAAAATCTCAAAGACAAAGGAAAAGCTACTCCAAGAACATCCCTTATTACGGCTTTTTAAACAAAGTGATGTAGCTCCCTTACATTATTCTCAGTTACATGGTCAGCTAACTGGGACTTTGTACCATGAATAAGAGCTGTTTATTGACTAGAAGAGTCAGCAATTTCCTTGTTAATAGAATTTTACGTGAATGCAGCCCTCTCATAATGGCCCTTTGGGTTATAAATGGTACATTGTTTAACATTGAAGCCAGTAAAGACCCACAGTGTATAGATTAAAGTCTGTTTCTTATGATTCTACTCAAAATCTACGTTAAACTGCACATAAATGTCACAAACTACCCGTCCCAATGTGAGTGTATGTGGCTGTTTGTAGCTGCGCTGAGGTCAAGCTGCATGCATGCTGAACAACAGTAGAGTCAAAAGAGGTCCTATGAAGAGTAATTCTGCTACAGAAGCTCTCTCCAGCCAACCTATTACAGCGTATTAACTGGCTTACACACCATTTTAGAAGTGGTTTGAAAAATGATTTCATTTCAGAGGTTGCAGAACAATTTGTACCACTATCCTGTTTTCCTCTTGCTCGCAGCCTCCCCTGCCTTCCTCACACTGCTTTATTTTCTGCCAGCACCCAGGAGAAACATATGCCAATAGCAGTTTATTAGAGGCAACTAAACGGCAAAAAACATCCCAGATATTTTATATTTTGTTATATTTGTTTTAACCTGCCAGAGAAACAAAAATAGCAACTCATCCAACACTGACAGATGCGACTTCAGATGAGGCATATCCGACAGTCATATAACTTTTACAAGAGTTTACAACAAGACATAGAGTCAGACAACTAACTTCTTATCTGCCAAATAATTTCTAAGATTACTAGATATTTCTACTTTGAACTATCTGGTATCTGTCACAATGCCGTCTATTTCTATTTCTTTATCCCCTTGTGAAATCTTCATAGATTACACATCTGAATCGAATAAAGTATGCAGCGTGGTATCAGGAACGTTTCAGCTTATCTAAGATTAGTTATCTCAGAAATTGAAGGGGATTGATGTGAGAAATTCGGATATTTGAAGTCTACATCTCTAGAACTAAAGATGCACAGGTTCACAAAGCCTAGAAAGACTGGAATAGGTCACAGTGATTCCTTTATATGTGCATGTGTGTGCGGAAATATGTTTCTGTAAGTGCATTGTGATTGTAAATGCAGCACAATGAATATGTACAGTATTCATTACTGGATCTGTGGTCTCTCAAGTTGCAGTGGCGGCATTTTCCTTCCTACACATCTACCATCAGCGTTGTACCATTTCTTAATTGAGGGTTACAAAAGTAAAGAGCCCAAGTAAACATATTAAGTAAAGCGTCGCTGATTTTATGTAATAAGTTGACATCTTGCCTGTGAGAAACACTGCAAAGTCACTTGTTCTGATTCATTGCTATCTAATTCGGGATCCTGCACACCTGCCTCTAATTAACGAGGAGGTGTGGGTGCTGCAGTCTGTTGTGTTTTCTGGCTTTTGTTCACACATGCACAGACACGAACACTCTGTATTTTCTCTGAAAATTCTCAGTCATTCAGGTAATTGGTAAAACACCTCGGTCAACTTAACCCTTTCATGCATAAATTATTAAATGCAATGAGAGAATTCAGATTTTCAGCCAGTAGGACACTTTATTTTTTCAAACCTGTTAACCTTTTCCAAACATAAGAGGAGCAACATAGTGTGCACAGTCCTACATCCGGGTTGCGACTGAATACAATAACTGCAGCTGAGCTCTGTTCATTTAATGTCCCCTGCAGTTGGAGAAGCTTGGTAGTCGTGAGGGGAGAATGTAACTTCACAGTCTGCAAAAGCAAGTAAACTTAGAGTTTGGGGCTTTTTGACTAGTTGTAGGCGTACTGCGGAGCAGCGAACAAGGCATCTGAGCATTTCTGCAAGTCTGCCTCAGCCTGTGCACATTGGTAATATGCCAAATGTGGTGCCTTTTTCTGTTCACAAAACTGTAATTGTATTTGTGAAAACATGCCAGATTCCATTTTGTTTGGAGTATGCAGCTGGTCGTAAAGTGCCGTCCATTCATGTGACTCTTCACTGTGTGACGTCAATTACTCAAACAGGTCAAATGTTACGAACACTGCCCCGACCATTAGTGCGAGTGAAGCCTCTTGTATCTGTGACAATCAAACCAAATTTCATATGTGCCATATTTTAGATGTATTAAGTTTGTGCAGCCTTGCTTTGTATTATGTTTTCATAGTAAAAAAAAATGAAATGCCAGTAAAGAGTTATCATGTTTTCTGCGGACATGACAGTACCAGTCTTGAGTTTTACAGTGTCAACATAAAGTTTTTATTGAATTCACACCCTGTCCTGTGTTAGCCATAAACCATAAAAAGGAGGTCTACCAGCTCTGACTTCTAACACACTGTATGCATCAGTAAATGGTATTGCTCATTTGTCATTGTTACTCTGTTTTTTTGTGAGAAAAATATTTAATTAATATTTCAATGCATTTAGGGGGTGCAGTGTAATTTATTGTATTATTTTATATAAAAGCAAAGTTCAACAAATGCCACTGTCAGAAAAAAAGTCAAGATTAATGGCCACACTGCAGAAATCCTTGTAAAAGTAGTTTATGCAGCATAATTATGATTTAATTTAGTTTTTTTTATTATTGAATACCATGCTTGTCAGTGGAAAAATAATTTGTGCAGGAAGAAACATACGTATCTCTGCTTATTGCTTTTGCCATTTCAAGGACGTCGCTTGTCTCACATTTTTATTCGCTAAGCACAAAACCTGTCTAAGTATGTTATCTAAAGCCTTGATCTAGGACTTGTCAAAGACGTAAACATTCTAGCAACTTAAATTATTTCACTCTGCAACTCGAAAAGCGCAACAAACTGATTGTAGTTCCTAAATGCATCTTCTCCGTGCTGTCTCACCCTATTCCTGATGGTTGGATCTTAATGATCTGTCGGGAAACACAAACGTATTCACTTATAGATTCGAGGGTGTGCACTTAGAAATGCATTTGCAACGACGGGTATGTATTTCTGTGCAATCTGTACTTACAGAAATGGAGAATGTGTTGTCATAGTCAATCAGATTCTGTCAAAACAGCACCGTTGGTCTGATAAACCAAGGCACGAACCTGTGATTGACAGTCTAAGAAAAGTATTTGCGTATGCAGTAAATATGTGTCAATCACTTCTTTATTAATAGTTGATGCCAGTGTCATTGGGGTTTCAGGCACAAAGGGTTGTTGTTATTAGCTCAACTTTATGCAACACTTCCTCATCAGGATTGTTTTTATTTCAGGAAAAACTATTTTCAAGCACATACTGCAGTTATGATTACAAACTCAACTCTCAAGGTATAGGTCTATGGAAACAGTAAAGGACACTTAAGAATTAATCGTGCATAGACAAAGACCATAGAACTGAATGTTTGTTTTTTGTTGTTTTTTTTTCCATATGTATACATACTTTCCCTCGCACTGACCATGTTGTAGTTGCCACATGCAAAAAAAAACCTTGTTGTTGAACATAATTTGGGTTTCACACATTCATCCAATCTTACAATTCTTGCCAGGCGAAGACTATGATGTACGTGACAGTTCCAACATGACAAGAACTAAAAAGTGGGACATAGTTAACATAAAGGAAAAAAAAGAGCGTGTCCATTGAATGGGAACTACTTTTATATACATCATTCCAGCTGCATTGCTGTCTGTATGTTTGACAGTGATTCTATTAGACCGCCAACTCCCCTAAGGCAGATTGCATCTGCAGCTGCTGGATAGTCTTGATCTCAGCTGGTTCAAGGGGAAACATCTTGAAGAAACAATCATCCCTGGAACACTGATGAAGAATTATTCATTTTTAATTATGTGGAAGTTGCAATGGTGATATGTCACATATGTGGAACCAATTGCAGAGAGCACCAAATGTGTCATTTCTGACCTAAAAAAACAGTCTTTCCTGTCTTTGTTTGGGTCAGTACAAAACAAGAGGGTCTACTCTCGGTATAGGATTAACATCACTCGAAAAACGACAAAAGGACGGCCTAAATGATTCTATGACTCTTTTCATAAAGCTGTATGAACTGAAGTTGAGGGAGCCTGGTGTTGGCTGAGACAGTGAGCCACATCATTACGCTGATCAGTCAAAGTAAACTATTGACCATCAGTCCACAAAAGCGACATTCTTGCCCACTAGTGTAAACGTTGGGGAACACCCAGGGCAGCCCCAGATGCAGAACCCTGGATGGTGATCGTGACAATTTGAGCTAAAGAGTGGAGAACAAAAGAAAAAAAAAAAGCCCAGTGAGACAAGGAGTGACAAGGCTACGTAAATATACTTGTAACTGAGAATATACTCCACACGTATGAACATGAGAAGTAAAATAAATGTGACTTGCTCTATAATTGTTAGTCACTTTGAGCCTGAAACACATTTTATACATTTTATACACTGTTGGAACGAAGAGAGTCTTACTTCCCTAATGATATTCTTATGATTTTTGTGCTACTAATATTAAGCAAAATACGTCACATTACATAATGACCATCACCAAGTTGTGATTTTGAGAAAAAAGTTTACTGTACGGCTGCCTCAAAGATACCTGACAGAGCCTTGGTTGTCCTGGAGTGAAAAATACACAGGAAAAACTTGTGAATACTTTTTTGTGGTAAGCAAGGGAACGCTAACAAGAATATGTTGAAGAATTGTCAGAGTTGATGATTTAATAGCTGAAGAACTTAGAGAGACTTTGATAGATCACACATAGTATTTACCGAAGACTCGATTTAGGAGAATCACAGCTCGAGGCCTCTGTTAGGCCTTCTGCTTACCTGACGGTTAACTCAAGCATAACTATCATCCATTTTCTTTACTGACCAAGGCGAAAGGCTGTATACCCAATAATTCTGTAAAGGAAGACAAGAAACTGGTCCGTTTGATGAACAAAGTTAGCATACAGTTAGCAATGGACTTCACATAGCAATATTCATGACTGGATTTATATGAGGAGATCCCTTTTGATCCTTTTGATCCGTGGACCCTTATGGACTAAAGGAATGTTAATAACTGAGAAAAGGACAGATATTCAGACTTAAGGACCACTTCCAAGGTAGAGATTCAGCACATTTTTTTTTCCATCTCTCTGTTTACCATGCTGGTAAATCTAAATAATTTACACTTTGGTGTTTATGGTGTCTATGAATTAAACTTTAAGATTGAATTTAAGAGAGAATCCGACTTAGTTAACTATGTGTAGGCTAGCATGTCCATATTGACACAAGTTTAAACACTTAGTGATATATTTTGATGCACGGTGCTAAGATGTATGCCTTGTGACTATAATGTCAAGCCTTTCATTCATAATTTCAGGAAGATGTAGAGAAAGGGAGGAAGGCGTTGAGTAGGACCAGAGTGAGATTGACAGATGTTCCTTGCTAGCTTGTCATCAAGCTTCTGCAGGATTCAATATTGTACTAATTGTCTAAATTAAGGTATTATTATAGGGAAAGTAGTGTCATATTCTGAAAGCTAATTCTTTGTTTATTTAAAATCAAACAAACCTCCTAAATTGCAAAAAGAAAAAAAAAACATGATGTCA
>JAPZEB010000024.1:15898155-15913448 GCA_029783705.1 Chaetodon striatus | reverse complement strand
AGCCTGGAAATGAAGGAAATCTGAAACGACTGCATTAGAGTCAATGGAGCACAGCTGTGTTGTTGTCGCACCCTGGTTTGAGCCAGCCCGATGCTACATTGTGACTTAGCAAAGGGTCAATTGTTCTTCTTGTCAGCTAGTATTGCTGCGTTCTGTGCTGTCCCAAGATGAAGACAAATTAATGCAGTGATTCTGATGCATGGGAAGATGCTGACAGCGGAAACAGCCGATCAGTCATTTAGTGAATGAGCCCCTTTTTTTGGTAAAGACAAACTTTAAGCAAGCATGAAAACGGTTTTGTGCAAGTGAGGAGGTTTTATCAGATGTTGCTGTTTCAATACAGCTCTGTTCATGCGATACTTCAAAATGCACATTTAAACGTGTTCATGGAAACACAGCTAGTAAAAGGCTGTATGTGGAGGCACTCGTCAGCTGTTACTTTCTACCTTGGGTAAACAAACTCTGATATCACCTTGAGGAAAAAAAGTACACACTGTGTTGTGTTAACATCCTGCATGTGCAGTATAGGTTTACAGGACATACAGTTGGATGCTGTTGATACATACAGGATATCATTCTTATGTAACCATAGGTCTACCTCAGTGGAAGAGAGCCTTGCTGATTGGGAGATCAAACATTGGCAGCTGGAGTAAAATGTATCACCAGAGGGCCATGCAGTAAATTAAATTATGCTGAAATTCATGAAGACATACCGTCACTTAGCGAAGACTTGGGTGAAGGCCATACACGCTGCCACTGTAAAGGCATCCTTCAATGAACAATTAAGGAAGAAATGAGATGACATTTGCTTGCTTGAAGGTCACAATCATGCCTCACCTTCTTAAGCCAAAGACACCAACCCTCAGGTAAACGATCTGAACTCTAAACTAGGTCTTCAGATATCATTTTGAAAAATGACGCCCATAATCCCATCACTCTGGGGGTATTAGCACAGCATGTGGGTCAAGTCACCAGGTAATTGAGAGTGCTACCAACAGGAGGGAGCAGGAATACACTTGAGTATTTCCTTGTGTCTTGAAACAACCACACACTCTAGTCAATTTTCTTCCATTATCTTCTCACTCTCCAGTCAGTCTTCCTCACGAACTGCTGCTTCCTTCACACTTTTATTTCCTTTCTACTGACTCATGTCTTCTACTGTCGTCTGTGATAATTTCTCTCATGTCTTTCTATCTGCCTCTTTCTCCATCCCTCTTATAAGCTTATTTATGCGTGTGTGTGTGTGTGTCTGTGTAGTGATTTGCGTTGCTAATTGCTTCAGACGGGGCTGTAATAACACCGCTTCTTTTAAGTTATCTTAGTTTTAGTTCTTACAACTGCTAATCTGTGTGTCTGACCACTGCTAAATTCTGCTTTTTGATCTTCTTTAATGTGAACGCTGTAAACATCGCGGTTGCCTCTTGTTTTCCATTATCCTGTAAATGCATTATGTATGCAATGAAATAAAGGAGCTTTAGCTGGCTTTAGGGTACTTTAATCGCATCTTGTTTTTTTCTGACTGAGGAGTGCAGACTTAATCAGAGGAAAGTCCACTGTAATCGAAAGGAGACTCGGGCTCTGCTTTTTCAGACGTGGTAAACACCGCAGCATTGCAGGCTGCTATATTTACAATAAACACATTAGGAAAGACATTGCCTTGTTCCCATTGATTGGGTGTGAAACGCTGGAGAAAAATACAGTATGAGAAAGAAGCACAAGGGGCTGTCTGGAATCTTCGCAGGTAGGGTCGATATGACCCGTGAAGGAGATTTCCCTTAGAAAATGGATGCGTGGGGTGTTTTTCGCAGTCTGTGTTGCTAATTGCTGCTTTCTTCAGAGCCCTCCAGTGATAGTGATGGAAAAGACCCTCAACTGTTTTCATTTCCTCTAAAGCCACTGCACCTTTAACTACGTTTGAAGTGCTTTGTGTATCTTTTGCATTTTCCACCCATAACTAATGACCATTCTCTTGAAAAGAGTACATTTAAATCCCAGAATTTCAACACACATAGCGATGTTGCATTCCAGTCTGCTACAATATCTGCCCTAAACACATTGAAAAACACTCTGCCTGGGAGAAGCTGATTGATTCACAAATGCAAAGCGGAGATCATACTGTCAAGCAAAACAAAGAGACTGTCAGTATGTGTTTGCGCCTTACTTTGCGAAAACATAAAAACATAAACATTTGTCACTGCTGGAGACATCCCCAATGTTCTGGCAGCTTTAACAGTCACTTGTAGAAAATGAATATCAATGTAGAGCTCTCCAGTGTAATTACTGCAAAACGATGCTGGATGTGTTTTGTCTGTTACCTCCGACTTTCAGACATAAAGAAACATTATACCCGATTTTAGTGACCTGACATTTAGCACAATGATGCTGTTGGTGTGGCATTCGGTGGGCGAATGCAATGTATGGTCTGATTTATCAGCTAAATTTGACGGGCCTGCTCTTTTTTCCTCTATCCCGCAAACTTAAGAGCTTTGTCAAGACTGACTCACCCGTCATTCCCTGTGATTAATAGTTTTCCTAATTGAAATCAAAAAGATGCATGAATGCAGCATGCTAAATAGAAATTTCCTCAGATTCCAGCCCCTGGAGTTACTCTTTTGCATATGATTGGAATGACATGGTCTGTCAGCATGGTTTAATATAGTTTAATGAACTGCAACTCTATGTGGATGAAGCTAAAAGTGCTGAAGCAGCACAGTCTGCTTACCTTCAGTGCCGCTCTTTATTGCCAGGCTTTTCAGCACCAACCAACTGGGTACCAACTGGATTACAATAAATGTGTTGCTGGTTTATTGGCTGTAACAAAGTTTGTCAGTGGGTTTCAACTGTGTTTACCCAAATGGTTACATAATGGGTTGTGTTTGGGCTTAATGGGAGAGTACCAGGACAACATACTGTGCAATAAGTACATGTATTGGCCCATAGTCTCGCATAGTCAGATCTATACTATCTAAAGCTGTGCCAGTGCTGCAGAGGTCTGACTGAACCCTTCATAATTCTGCACTAAGGGAAAAAACAAACAAATAAAACAATCACAATCATCTTGGGTGGTGCTAAGCCTCAGATGCAGAGACAGTGCCCTTGCAAAACAGTGTCGGAAGGGAACTTATTTGGAGGGAGAGGTGAGCACTGTCATTAAAATCACACTTTACTACCCTCCCATTTTTCCCAGGAGACTCCCGTTTTTTTATTGCTCTCCCACAGTTTCCTCCCGTGGTCACAATTTTCCTGTATTTCTCCCAATTTATGGCAGATTTTTACATCTTCTTTCTTTTTTGTTAGCACAGCCTGTTTCTTACACTGCACTATATGTATAAGCCCTACGACTCTTAAAGTCTACAGTTTCATCCCCATTTTCTCTGACCCTGCGGGACCGGAGAGCGGCACATGTCGGGCCTGCAAGAGTCGTGCGCAACTGCAGGTGGACACCTCACCCCTGGGCACAAGTCCAATGGGACATTATAGCAGAGGTTTGAGGGGTACATTGAGCCCTCTGCTGCTGCAGGGTACCCAGCTACCATGTGCCTTGTGTCTGCCTCGCTTAGGCATCCAGGACCCAGGGGTGTATGGGACAGGGAGGACAGCCAGCTGTGGGTCCCTGGCATGGGCCGAGCCTACAGACTGTCCGCCCTCCCTCCTCCAGCAGAGTACCCAGGGCATGAACCAAATTACATGTATTTAACATAAGTATTCTAATACAGTGTACTTAATATTTTGGTATTTTATGTTCGTAAGTATATATTCCCAGAATGCAGAGAATGTCTCTGAAACTGCATTTTTCAGGAAGAGGACCCAGAAATCCTCCACTTTGGTTTTGAAATCCTCCCGATTTTTGAGGTCTTAAGGTTGGCAAGTATGATTTAAGTGGGTAAATCCTCACAAAGAAAACTCCACATAAAACTTTTAGTGCTACTAAAGTAGCAAAAGTTATCTGTGTATGTTGTAATTTCGGGGGTTATTATATGTTTTTGTTTCACAAACACCGCTAACTGAAGCATGGAAATAGATCTGGCTGTGCTTAACTAGATTCACGTAATGACAGGGATTTTAAAAATACCCAGGAAGCATGTTACCATCTCAGATTGGCAGCCAATGACAGGCTTTATACTCACAGTCTAAACCATGAGCCAGACTAATAGGGCCATGACTTGTCCAACATGGGCACAGTTTGGATTTTATGCTGTCCAAAGATGAATCCAACACAACAGTGAGCTCTGTGAATGATTTATGCTTGCCAGTGTTCGAGTTCTACTCGTGCCATATTTGATACATGCTGTATGTCACTTACAGGTGCAGCACACGCAGGGACCCCGGGGTAAAATATTCCATTTAACTGTCCTGGGATCCATACAGGAAACCCTCATCAGGGCTGTAGTCAAGACCACTGTTGAGTTAAAGACTAAAAGTCAAAGATCATGTGCAGTAGAGTCTGAGTCAAGACCAAGACTTAAGACTAAGTTATATCCAAGTCCACTTCCAAGACTAGGCTTCAACCAGTCATTTTTGTCTTCTTTTTTCAGCAGTACATCATTCAGAATATCATGCAGCATGAGACTAAGTATAAGGGTGTATAAAACAGCCAGTCACTATTACAGCTGATTGAAACCAGGTGGAGTTTCATTGAGTTGGGCAGAACTGTCAAGCTCTACACTGCACTAAAGATGTCTCAACAGTTAGCATTTGCAGAGCATTAGATTGCCATTCAAATCATTGCCAACAACTATAATAGCCTAATCTAACTGGTAACAAGGGCAGACAGCTTGGATCTGTTTTCTCTTGTGTTATTAACTCTCCATAGCTGAGCGAGCACGGCAGTGACTAATGGCGGGTGACTGATCGCTATCATCTACACTGAATTACACAGAAAAACCCATACGTCCATAATTGAATAGCCTCAAAAACACACATAGTCTGGATGTGTGGGAGAACCAAGTGAGGTGTGCCTAAATGTTTAAAACAGAGCGCTTACTGTAGAGATACGCTGTGCACATGCAAGCAGGATGAGTGGGTGAACCAAGTGAGGGATGTGTGCATTTAAAATAATTATTGGTACTAATTTCTGCAACAAAAATTTATTACATTTACATAACAATAAAGCCATCATAAATGTGACGTGGATGACAGAGGGATAAACACAAAGTCAGCATGAAAAAAAAGATAAAGAATGAGGGAGAGAGCCTGCTAGAAAGATGATCATGAGAAAAAAAAGGGAGTAAAAATGTAAACCAGAGTTGTGAAAGGGCAAATTAGGAATGAGAAGAATTAAGCGGGACGGTCGATGCAGAGATGACGCTGTACCCTACACCTTAGCCTGACGTGCACCGCCCCAGAAATAAAACTACACGTCACAGTGACGCAGACCTCTTGTCTATTTTTGTAAGCTGAAACCATTTCCCTCAGTGAAAATGAACTTTTGTTTATTTTAATTTCACAGATGAGAAACAATAATTTGTGAAGACAATAAAGCCTCCACAGAGTAGCATTTTAAGTCTTGTTTGTGATTTATCCTGGCTTCATATGAGCAGAGGAAATCTACACTATTGGCTAGGCTAATTTATACAATGTAAAATTCCATAAGCTTATGCTAATACCATTAGCATGTTGTCTTTGACTGGAAATTGGGTTGAGTATAAGACAATTGTTTTGTCAGTGAACCTTCTGAGTTGTAATAGATCCAAATTTTGCAATGTTACTTTTGTTAAATGTTGCTGTTGTCCCTGGCTTTATACAATTAGAGGAAAAGTCTGCTAACTGCTAGACTAATTTATACAATGTAAAATGCCATAGGCTTGTGCTAAAAACATTAGCATGTTGTATTTGTGGGGAAAATGAGTTATAGTGAAGCTGATTTGTGTACTTGTATTTGAAATAGTCTCTATAAAGCCATGTTTAATGTGTGTTTAATGTGTGTTTTGAGTCGACTAAACTTTACGGCACTTCACAGCAACCCTGACGCCCACTAGTGTTTTCGAGGTGTAACTGCAGAGTGATACAGACACACCACCGCACAAGTGTAAATACTCACAACGGCATAGGCCACGTGCATAGGCTACGGCGTAGGCTCTGCATAGAGCTGATACACAAGTATAACTCCCACTTTACACCTTCTGCAAGAACTGTGCTTCATAAGTAAAGGTTTAAGAGAGGGGGAAAGAAGGGAGAGCTGAGAATGAGGTAGAAAGACCAAGATGATGACAAGAGGAGGAATGTATGATAGATTATGAGAGGTAAAATTAGTTGGGCTGAAAGAAAATGTATTGATTACAGAGAATGATGGACAGCTAGGGCGCATCAAAGAAAGTGAAGGAGGATCAAGTCATATGTAAATGATGACAAGAATGAGAGACTGAGCAAATTACTTTGTATTGTTTGTACAACATGATGTATTCACATGGGTATAAAAAGGGATGATGGAGTGAGTGAAGAGTGAAGAGGGAGAGCATGGGGTATGACTGAGGAAACAACAGGTGAATAATGTGGAGGATGAAGGGAACGGGGATGACTCGGGGAATAATCAAGAGTAATGGGGAGAAATATATTGAATGACAAAGAAAAACGAGAGGGAGAAAAATGGAAAGGCTGATAGAGGAACTAACGTGCCTGCCTGTATGTAATGTGTACAGGTAATCGTTTTTTCTCGTTTCACAAAGCAGGAAGACGGAGAACAGGAAGTATCAAATTGCAGTGTGTCTATTTTTAGGCAGCCTGTAAGATTGTATGCACTCTCAATTGTTCGTATATGTTGGGCAGATTCACTTTATTGGATAATAAACCGGGATATCTCAGATAAAGAGAGAAAAAGCATATAGCAACATCTTTTATCTTTCCATGCTGCAGTACATTGTCATCCCTTAATAAAAATGTTCTGCTGAGGGTTTTAGGAGTATCAAGGGAGGAGCAGAATGGAGAGGTAGTACTTTACACAGGCCTCCTACTGAACACAGGTTCAATGCTATTGATTAGCCTGGTGGTCAGACTGAGCAGGCTAATATACTGCTGCCCACTGGTACACACACATATCACACCATGAGTTTTGAGTCATGTTGGAAAGTGGAGATGGTTCCATATTTAGCCGTCTTGTTAAAATCTCACAGGTGGAACTGGATCCTCAATGACGTCAGTGACATTTTGAGTCTCTTACTGTTTTACAGCAAAGACAACTCTGATTGCAAGAAGGATGTGACTCTATCTGTGTAATGAAAATGAAATAAATTTAAGTGGCCAAGTCGGATTGATTCATCCTAATGTGCAACATGCCTTTATCAAAAGCCAGCTTTATTTTGTGTAAGATCACACCAAACAGACAGGGTTATGAGTCATACCTTCATATCTAAGATAATACAGAAAAACCCCTTTAATAAAGTCGTAGAATAACACGCTCATGAGAGGTGTTTTACATAAGATGGTTGGAGATGGTCAGTTACAAATCTTGGTGTATGATTGTGCTATGTAACAGCTGTTGAGTCTAAATTTATGCCGACATTGTTCTGCTGAAGTTAGGTTTAACTGTGAAGAAACAATTCAGGTCAAGACAGCAACATCCAAATGTATCAACTAGAGACAAACTGGAAGGCAACCTCTTCTGACCATGCCAAAAATAACTAATACTATAGATGTTTATCACTGCGCACATGCAACTAAACTTGCGTAATGCTGTCACTTACATCATGGAGAATACCGAATTAAAGATTAATGTGCCTTCATGTGTGCATTTTAATCAGTCTATTGTACCTGGTGGTCTATTGAAGCCTGGTGGTCTATTGAAGACCTATAGGGAAGCGTGAATGGCTTATTATTAACCATATTTACTGTTTATGATCCACAGGTGGTTGCAGATTTGCTTTCAGCTACACAATGTAATCATTGCAGTTCTCAGAAGACACAGTTCTGTTTAACTACATCACGTCATCGCAGACAGAGATCAGCATATATTGCCACTGTAATATGATGTGTCAGATGCTGCTTTTCTAACAACTGTTAAAAAGGCTTTGACAGGTGTTACTGGAAACAAATTCTAGGTGAGGAAGGGATTGTCCTGAGGGGGTTTAAGTGGTGTAAACTGGAAAGAGAAAAATCTGTCTGACAAGTTTTGTTGGAACTATTTTAAATTGGGTGCGTGTCCCTCAAGTCCCGAGAGTGTCATCATGGCCAGCACCATTAATTGCACTGCATATATTTTTAAAAAAAAAAGAAGTCGAGAGTACTAAGAGCACAGGTGGATGTGTGCTTCTAAGAGATTCAGCACACAAGATGTGGATGAGAGATGCAAGAAAGACTGTTACAGACATTCACCTCACCTTTTTTTTTTTTTTTTTTTTTTACACCCCCTGCCTATATTACATCTTGCCAAAATATCAAACAGGTACCGGCAAGGAAAAATCCCCAGTGTGCCTCAGGAAAATGCCAGCTCACCATGCAGCCGCACAATGATAGAGCCCATTATGAGCTCACAGCATTGTGTAATTTACTCCGGGTCCCAAGCAGGGCCATGATCTACTTCTCACTCTTCTCTCTCTATCCTGACTTTGTTGTAAAGTTTTTTTTTTTTGTTTTTTTTTTGTTTTCTGGAGGAGTTATTGTGAAGGGAGTATTCAAAAGGGGTGCTCAATATCAGTTAGGCTATGGAAGTGCATGTTTACATCAACAGTGTAAGCAGAAGTAACATGATTATACAGTATATACCCATAAGAAATCCTGGTAGTGATGGCAACTATTTTGTTTTTTGTATGGAAAAAGACACAGATAATAACATCATAAACATATGAGCTGCACAATTAATTAAAAATATTATCAAAGTTGCATTAAGGCAAAGTGCAATATCCAAATCAGAGGAGATGCAATGTTTTAATAACGTTAAAATGTGTCACAACATACATTATATAGGAAGCATTGTGGTGCTACAGAGTTGCCACAGCCTACAAATCAAATTAAAGACATAAGTGACCGTGCTTATTTTATACATACCCCCACAAATCTCACATAATCAGTTTTACTTTTTTTTTTTCACTGAAAATGAAATGCAAAAAATTACCATTCCCACTGAAATATGAGGACTCCTACTGCATTTGTAATATCTGTCAAAAATATTCCCAATTCAAGTTTTATGTATTTATTTATAATAATTATTAGTATTTTGCATATCATGCAGTCCTAATTGACATTCATTTTTTCTTGCACTTGTAGAAGTAAGAAAAAAAAAAGGATCCTTTATTTTGCCAAATACAGCCACAGGCAGGAACTTTTAATGTGGCTCCACATAAAAATACAAAGATACTATGTGAGAGAACCACATGACCACACCCAGGTTCTTCCATTACTCATCAGTTTTTGGTGTGGTACTTTATAGACATTTAAAAACTGTGCATTCAAGACGGTTTTAGATCAGCTCACATTACGTTGTTGATGTCCCTTTATCGAAGGTTGGGGTTTCAAGTTCAAGTTCATTTGGTTAGGACGGGGTGAATGATGCATCGTAGCATTTAGCTTTGGTCTGGTTCCTGAAGTTATACTGATTGGACAGTTTTCGTGATTGTCACCCTGCATCATCAGGACCCACAGGTGGAAATCAAATTCCACTGACTGACAGAAGTTGATGCAGCACGTTTATACTTCGGATGATATATTTTTGTCCCTCGGCGTCACAAAGAGCTCTCGAGGAGATAACTGATTATAAGCATTATTAGTATAATTAGACTGCAAATTGACCACATAATAATGACTAACAGGTAGAGACAGGACGAAAAGGAGGCGTCTTGTACAGTAATGATTCTGGGCTTATTATTGTGCAATCACTGTCACGCAGTTTTTAATGGACTTAATGAAGTGACAAAGTACACAGAGTCAGATACAAGAACAGCAGTTTTAACAGCTTTTTAACTATTAATCAGGGATAATACCCGGGCTGATAGGCATACATGTTACCATGGTTACCAAATAATTTTCATAATTAGGTTATATACATGGCTATACACATATCAATTTAAAGATCTTGAACAGATTTCACATTAACAGATGGATTTATTGGTAGTTTGGCTTTTGAAATCATGCTAAAATCACATACCTGCTATCATGAAAGCCTGTGGTTGGTTTGTTTGCTTTCACACCGTAAATGAACGATACCAGAGTCTGCTTGGAAGCGCACCGAGACCCACCTTCTCCAACGGTCTCCGTTCCGTTGTTTAATCCGTACCACTATTTGATTGACAGCTCTCACACAAGCTCCAATGAAGCGTACTAACCAGACAAACAGACCCGAGTTTGATTTACCAAACTCAACACATTAGGTGATAAACACCCATAAAGCACTGCCAGTTGTTGGTCACGTCAGCTACTGAGCTATGTTTCACGAGCTAAGTGTGTTGCCGTTAGCAGGTTAGCCATTTCCCAAGCTTCATGTATTTTATTTTCTAGGAATGATAAAACAAAAAAGGAATTTCTCGCTTTAAATGTTCTTAAATGCTTCTACGTTTAAACTGCTTCTCTTCTTTTTGACCACATTTCTCTGCAGGCCAGTGACTTCCTGCCAGTTGCATTGTCTTGAGAGAGGCTATCTTTGTATCTACTTCAACTCATCCCACATTTTCCTTCTGTTTTGTAGTTGCCCTGTTCCCAGTGGAGGATAATGGAACGGCTGTGGTTCTCTTTGCTGTTGCTGGCAGCAGCATGCAGGGGACAGCCGTGTCCGAAACGCTGTATGTGCCAGAGCCTTTCTCCATCGCTCGCTATCCTCTGCTCCAAGACAGGCTTGCTGTTTGTTCCTGCTGCCATTGACCGACGCACCGTGGAGCTACGGCTTCAAGAGAACTTCATTACGGGTAACACATCTGCCACACTGTCCTGTATTGCATTTTTACCATCAATCATGGCAGGGCATTAAGATATTTTTGCATAGCCCAGTATGTTCATCCTCACCAATCACTGCCTTCAATAATTTCCTCAAGGGGGAACTTACTGCATGCTACAATTTTAAGCAGCAGCGGCTTTAGCAAAAGTGCAAAGAGTGAGTAATGTATTCACAGGTTAAAAATGTCGCTGAAATTCAAAGGGAACACTGGAGGCAGTGAGTAAGTGTGTCACATGTGAATGATAGCACTGAAAGCAAATGTTGGCTCAAGTCACAATTCCTTTTTGTTGGACATGACATTAAGTATTATTTCTTATGAGTCCGGGTATTTCTTTTTAAGTTTCATACTTTGAAACTTTTTTGTTCTGTCGTTCAGTCTAGCAAATCTCATTCATGATTCATCTCCTCCTTATATCAAAGCGCTCTCTCGGATACTTTGAAACATACTTATTTTTAAGAACTGAAGTGTTGCTTTATCCTTTTATTTTAATCTGGATTCCCATTAGCTCCCACCAAGGCAGCCACCTAATCTTCCCAGGCTCCACTTAAAAGAAACTCCATTCCATAGTTCTCCAAAACAAAAGACACACAAGCTAAAAAAAGACTGCCTTCACAGAGTCCAGAGATAATTTGATGCGCCATTAACAACATCACACAGCCACAGTTATTTAAGTCACATCGTTCACGTCCAAATCAATTTCAGTTTAGCAATACCCTGTGCAAAACTGGAGATTCTGTATCTCATTTTGAGCACCAGATTCTCTCTGCTGTCAGCTGCGGTTCCTAATGTGTTTTGCCAAAAAGTTAATTTTACAGAAATTAATAAAACATACTTGGTATCATGGGGTTCAGACTTTGAACTCTAAGGCTAATTAGGTATGGGCTTGTCTATCTAAATATAAAAGATGATGCTCTGCATGTGACCAAACGTGGTCATCAGCATGTTCAGCAGAAAAGTAGAAAAGTATCCTTTTGGTAAATTTATCCTGTCACTGCCTTTTCCAGTGCTGATCTTATACTTCTCCTCCCTGTCCATTTCTTGAAAATTACAAACCTGAACTATATTTCTTTGTTCAGGCAAACATCTGTGCTTTGTAACCTTTATGCTGCATATGCACCACCTTACTTCATTTTTTTCCTAATACTGTGCCTATGTAATATATCCGGCCACTTAGGACTCAATTGATAGAGCATCTCTTTGTGTTTACTCTGTTCACTCCCAGCTGTCCGAAGAAAGGACTTTGCAAACATTACCAGTCTGCTACATCTGACCCTGTCCAGAAACACCATCAGTCAGATTCTCCCTTCAGCCTTCAGTGACCTGCGGCGACTGAGAGCACTCCACCTAGACTCTAATAGATTAACAGTGATCAAGGTGAGGCTAAGGGATGGATGACTGCATGGATTAATGAAGGTAATGAATAGTCAGTTGGATCACTGGACTGATAAAGAGACTTAGAGGCCTTCAAGTTTGGATGGGCGGTTAATCGATAGACGTAATTGAACGATAGGCCTGCAGTAACAGAAAGATACATGTAACAGTCCAGTAGATAGATAGTAGATAGACAGTATCTTAATTATGATATTACCATGGTGCCTTTCAAAACATTTTTGCTTTTTCACCAACCAGGATGACCATTTTAAAGGCCTGACCAACCTTCGCCACCTAATCCTTGCCAACAACCAGCTCCACTCTATATCCCCCCATGCCTTTGATGACTTCCTGTCCACATTGGAGGATCTCGACCTTAGCTACAACAACCTTGCCCAGGCACCCTGGGACACAATCGGGCGCCTAACCAATGTCAATACCCTAAATATGGATCATAACCTCATAGAAAATGTTCCCCAGGGGGTATTCACCAACCTACATAAGCTGGCCAGGTAAATGCATAGATGAGCAGATGCAAAAGCTGGTTTACCAATCAACCAAATAAATTGTTGTTGATCAAATGATGATATGCAAGTCTCTCCCTTTCTCTTCTGGTCCATCTCTCTTCTTCTCTCTACCCCTTCCCTTCACAGGCTAGACATGACGTCCAACAAGCTAAAGAAAATTCCACCAGACCCATTGTTCCTGAGAATCCCAGTTTATGCCAAGTCCAGGGGCTCCCCTCTCTCCTCCCTGGTGTTAAGTTTTGGTGGCAACCCCCTTCACTGTAACTGTGAACTTCTGTGGTTAAGAAGACTGACCAGAGAAGATGACCTCGAGACATGCGCCTCTCCCCCTGACCTCAGTGCGAAGTACTTCTGGACGATACCTGAAGAGGTGACATTTTGAGCAGTTGCAGGAAACTAATAAAAAAGTTGTCTCATAACCTTGAAACCAAGGCAGACCTTTGATGATTTAAATAATAATAACAGTAATATAAACAATGACCTTACTCATTTTTGTCCTTTAGGAGTTTATTTGTGATCCACCAGTTCTGACCCGGAAATCACCTCATACAGTGGCAATGGAAGGCCAGCCTGCCAGCCTCAAGTGCAAAGCAAATGGCGACCCAGAGCCTGAAGTCCACTGGATCAGCCCCGAAGGGCGACTTATATCTAATGGCTCCAGGTACTAACATTCTCTCTGCACAGTCTTGTTTAATCTACAATGAATTACTTTTCTCGGTAGGCCTATAAATTTCTCAAAATTAAAGACAAGGTGTTAATTTAGGGCATGAGACTTGTCCTCTGAGAGCACCACTCCATATGCAATGATGTCAGAAACCTGGCAACCCAGTTGGCAGGTGTAAGAGAGGGGCTGTTTAAATATTCCTCCCTGTACTGCTCCAACTCAGTGCTATGTGCCAATGTGCAACCGAGTCAGAAAGTCAGACAGTGTGTCTCACATAATTTTTGTCTTGGCTGTAGTAGTAGGGCGTGGGCACATGACTCGTGTGGGCCAACTCTGAATCAGGATTAGAAGGCAGTTGTTAAGGTCACACCTTTCTCACATTTCCATCTGGTGACCTAGTTGGCATACATGTCAAATATGTGGGTTCCTAGTTATGATTTTGCATATGCAACACCTGTTATAAAATGACTGATAGTTTTGAGATATATTGTCACAGCCCTTTTTTTTCACGCACTTTTGATCTTACATTTATATTTGCATTTTTTAATCAGGAAGGGCTCATTTATGGATTATGAAAAGTTGTTGCATTTTTGTTGGAACACCTATACTAATGGGGATGAAGCCCACAAGCAGTCAGCAACATAGCCCCTCAGCTTGGCAGTAACCGCACTGCAGTCTGGATAGACGCTGGTGGTAGAAGTTGGCAGCAGCATCAGGTGCTGGAGGCAGCAAAGTACAGGTGCGACTAAATTGGTTGATAAGGAGAACCATGATTAGCAATTGGTTCGTGAGCAGGTTTACGTGATTGGAAGGTGTGGACCAGAAGGGAGTTCCCTCTAAAACTGAAACTTACAGAATAATTGTGAATCACTTCACAACCAGAGGTGAATGTGTGAATGGCGACTGTATAGGCCTGGTTCATTGTAATGTGATGTTCTGACTATGTCAGCTGTGACGCCCTCATACTCCTGAAATGTTTACAGTATGTATCCATTACGTTGTCGTAACATTTACCTTTGAGTTATTGTATTGTTTGAATGAATTAACTTCATGATCTCAATTTGTTTCAGAACTTTGGTTTTCCCTAATGGAAGCCTGGAGATCAACGTAACATCCCTGAAGGATTCAGGTAACTTCACCTGCATTGCCTCCAACGCGGCAGGTGAATCCACAGGAAGAGTGGAGCTAGTTGTTACAGCGATGCCCCACCTGGCGAACAGCACAAGTCGCAGCCGAGATCCTTCTTCTGAACCTGCCCCCTCCGACATCCTAACCTCCTCTAAGGTTGCGCTGCCCAACAATGAGACAAGAGGAGCGGACCGGAGGGTCTCATTGGTTGAACTCACAGGAAACTCTGCCCTCATTAGATGGAGCAGTCAGACTCCTACAACTGGAGTCAGGATGTTCCAGGTCCAGTACAACAGCTCCGGGGATGACACGCTGGTTTACAGGTCTGTCTGTCTACACTGTCCCTTAATGATCTGTCTGTCTGTTTTTACTATCTATGACTACTTATACGAACTCTTTAAGGAGTATTAGTAAAAAGCATTTCTGTGCCTGTATGGGTTTGTCAGTGTGAGCATGTGTATGTGTGTGTGGAGCTGTATGCAAGTTAATCAGCTGGCATCAGCTGCTACTATGAAGATGAGAGCAGATGATAGATGACACAAGTGGAGATTAGCCAGTCATCCAGTTGTAAAAGTCCAATCAACTGAAATGATAAAGTTGTCTGTAAGTGGAAAAGAGCCATTACTGGGATCGCTGGGCCTGGGCCAAATGTGAGGAGTGTGGCTGTTTTAATGTTTTAGGTTTGTTGCAGTGCTGCATTGATGTTGTTTCATTGCAAGTATTTACCTTTTGGCTCTATGAGTA
>JAPZEB010000024.1:15845071-15857124 GCA_029783705.1 Chaetodon striatus | reverse complement strand
CAGACTATCACAGGGCTGACACATTGAGACAGACAACCATTAACACTCACGTTCACACCTACGGACAATTTAGAGTCGCCAAATAACCTGCATGTCTTTGGACTGTGGGAGGAAGCCGGAGTACCAGGAGAAAACCCACGCTGACACAGGGAGAACATGAAGGTCTCCCGCACCCCGGATTGAACCAGGAACCCTCTTGCTGCGAGGCGCCAGTGCTAACCACAACACCATATAAACTATGTAATAGTTCGTCGTTATGTTCTTCTGTAACATATGTTTATGAACTTCATCTATGCTTCCTTGATTCATTACTGTAAATTATGGGCACACTCCAAATTTGATCATGCTAAAGATAAAGAGTTGTAGGAGGATCTTTTATTTTTAACTAGTCCACTGCAATGTATCTGACTCCATCTGCTCTGTACAGTAAAAAAAGATGCTTCTTGATAAGCTTTCAGAGCTTAATATGTTAAGAAAGAGTTAACGGAATACAAGTTTTGAAAAAAATATATATTGTAATAGTGTCTGAGGGAGCAAATGGGACAGCAGCACATGAAACTGTGACTCTTAAGTTTTTATGCCTCTCAGTGTCGGTGCTTAAAAAATAGTTATGTGTGCTATAAAAGTGCAAATGCTCTCCCAAGGTTGTCTTATAACTCTGAAATGTGATCTGTCTTGAGCATGTGTGTGAGATAAAGACAATGAACAGAGATTATACTGACAGAGAGGCAGAGGAATTAGAGATGTTGGGGGAAATTAAGCAAAAGAGGCCGAGAGAGATGGAAAGACATCAGGACAGAGAGGAAGTGAAGGGGAAGAACAGAGGGAGGACAATTACATGCAGGTTGTAGGGAGAGAAAGAGAGAGGCTATGATTTTAAAAAGAAGACGGAGAGGGACTGTGGCACAACACTGCCAGAGTAGAAATCTAACAGATCCAGCCGCTCAGTGGAACCTTAAAAATACTGACTCAGTTCCCCAGGGGAAGAGACATGGCGACGGCTCACCTCCTGAGAGGGCAAAAGTACTAGGCCCTCAGCTCACAAGGTCCCAAAGGGGAAGTCAACACAGAATGGTTAATTATGTGGCACTCATTTTCATAATTAGAGCTTGTAACATCAGATTGTGTCCCCTAGGTCCTGTGAATACCCAATGGCTACTCTGTTCTGCAAAAAGTGACAAGCTGAAAAAGTGGTTTTATTAAATCTTCATGTTTTCAAAAGTGAATTATTTCAACAAAAAATGTCCCTGCACTGACAGATGGCTGTGTTACGTTCAAGGAATCCTGTTTTGCAATTTGAAGTTTAATGTATGTGCAAGCATCCATCCATCTGTGTCCAGTTCAGTGACATATTTGTGTCATTTTTTGCAGCGTGTCTAGCAGGACGGACAGGGCGTGTGCGCTGCAGGGACTTTGCTGTCAACCCTTTGCCCTCCTCTGTTCTGTACCGCCTGCACTGGAGGAATAATTGGCACATTAAATTATTTATAACAGCCAGGGCACATTATCATAAATATTCACTTGACGTTTTGCTTAGATCAACAGTCAGAACCCAGGGCTCCGGATGTGACTTCATGACATCTCCTATGTGAGTGTGTGAGTGTATGGATATGTGTGCATGCATTTTGAGTGCCCAAGGGCTGATTGATGGACAGTATTTACAAACAAAGCGTCCTCCCGTCAGTCATCTTAACTGAATGCAGACAGCATGAAAATGTCAGGCTCATGCACAGACACAGATGTGCACGTGAGTGCACATATCCGCAGTGGGCATGGAAATGTCAGCCGCACTCAGACTGGGCACACTCACTTGTGAACATGCGCGCACACAAAGGACTCGGCAGTGCGACGCCCTCGTCAGTCTGCTGTTGTAACA
Organism: Chaetodon striatus; assembly: GCA_029783705.1. Classification (NCBI taxonomy): domain Eukaryota; kingdom Metazoa; phylum Chordata; class Actinopteri; order Chaetodontiformes; family Chaetodontidae; genus Chaetodon; species Chaetodon striatus. Next base: position 15,855,248 of record JAPZEB010000024.1, on the reverse strand, counting down.
AGTGCCTCTAACGAACCTGTCACCGCTCTCGCCCGAGACAAGACAATAATGACATGATAACAAAGTAGAGCTGCTGATAACAGGTCTATTAGCATCTATTAATGCCATTTGGCCACAGACGCCGTCTTCGTCAGACTATGACTGACTACACCTCTGCTGTGCAGACACAATGGCAGCTATTGTGCCACTGTGCATTGAATATCAAATGCTGTGTGTGTGAGTTACTTCAGTGGCACAATTTCATCTTATCCCTATAATAACACTGTGTAAAAAGGTTAAACTGCATTTTCTTTGCATCATCTAACAGATTTTAAACAAAAGACTGTGACACCGCCAACTGTTTTCTTATGCACACAGCATTTTTTGGATGTGTTATCTGCCTGCCAAAGTTTGTTTTTGTGAATGCAGCACAGACTGTAGAATAATGGAAAGAAAAAAAAGTAAGCAAGCATCAGCCATATGGTTTCTGAAGGAAGATTTGAGGCTGTATACCAGTGCTATTATTGGGTTTACTGCTCGCCTTCATCTTTGACAGTTACTGGTGACAGAAAATTCACCCTCAGGCTAACGGTAATAAGGACTGTGGTTAAAGCTGAGGTGGCACAAGCAAGTGGAGTCCATGATGCCTGAGTGCAATTCATATCTGCCAATCTCGTAAATGACACCTGTAAACTGACTGCCAATTAAGCCTTACTATTTTCTTACCAAAACCATTATTTTCTTCACCATCAAAACTTTTGTATGTTACAAGAAGAGACATTAAGGTTGTGATTCTGACTTGATTTAAGACGACTTAGTTCTACAGCAAAGCATCCCTTAGAGCTACTGCAGACAAGGATTTATGAGGAATAATTGGTTTCGCGGAGAAGACATTTCGAGCTTTTAGTCTGCACATAAAGTCAGAGGAGGAGCATCTTTATTTTGCACGTGTCACTCGGCAACACACTTTCAGAAAGACGTAACTTTAACTTTAGAACTTCCTGTGCATCTGCAATAAATTGTCAAAGTGTGACTTTTAACAGGACTGTCCGTTATATACAATGTGTATAGTTTTTTAGTCAGAAAACATTTTAACAAACTGTATGAAAAGCACACGCATACAGTATATGTACAAATACACACACACAGTCATGTATGCAAAGTTGAAATCGGCTCGGACCATATATTTCTGTCCGAACCTGACAAAAGCCCGAGAGAGTGGTAACGAGCCTGCGGACTGCCCCTAGTTTATTTAAAGTTACAGTGGAGAAAGGAGACAGCGTCCACCAGGGATGGCTTGAGCGCTGTCCTCCTGTATTTGAGCGGTCTCCCAGCAACACGTGACAAAAAAAAGGTCTGTCATTTCAAGGAAAACCCAACCCGAGCCCAAACACCATAAAAATGTAAATAAATAGCTGTACAAACCCAGCCCGATCCATTCAGTCCCATCAGGCTCGGGTCAGGTATCCACACTAATGCACGGACATAAACTAGCCCCCAAGTCAATGTCATATCATCCAGATACAAAGATATTAAATACATACATAGTACAAGATAAAAAATGTAAAGTTTCAACAACTGTTCCTTCAAGGAGAAGCGATATCTATCTATCTGCCTACCTACCTACAGTGTCTACCCATCTACCTTCCTACATACTGTACATATATCTCATGATGTGGTCTATCAGGTCTGGCTGTAAAAGGCAGTATGCAAATTCTGTTCTATTCCCTCTGTGAATTTCCATTTCAGTTATCAAGCAGTTAGACGGTGAAAAGCACACTTAAGTTGTGCTTTGCGGCAAACAGGCAAGGAATAACCTGGGGAAATGACAGCAATCTAGACGGTAATTACTAGTCTTCGATTGCAATGGTGTTGAAAGCAGTTAGAGATGAAAAGCCAAGAAAGGAGAGCCGATGACGGGGGAGGGGGGACATGTCAATACATACTGTATTCTCTATTAAAATGTAGAGATACATGAGAAAATACACCTGATAGTTTCAAAACACACCGACAGGAACAAACTATCTTTTCTGAACCAGATCACTCAAAAAATATGCAGAGAAAGCAACATTACCATAGCTGTTCAGTATTCAGGATGATACATGTGCTGTGACAGATTGGTCTCAGTCACAGCACATGGGGACGATGCCTCGCTCCCCACTTCCAACTGGTCACTGTGAAATGTCATTGGGCTCTCAGCGGAGGGTGAAAATAGTCATAGTTGAAACATGGGTCGGGTTTGTATTAATAGGCATTATTTACACCAGAGTTCAAGGAGTAAGTTGTCCAGAGTGATGGGACTGCAAACGGCAGAAAATTTTAAGTTATTCTAAGTACGGTGTACTGTCATTTTTTAACAGTGAATGTCTGCTGTCAAATTTTGTGATGTCATAACTAGGGCTGTCAAATGATTAAAACATGTCATCAAATTAATTACATGCTCTGTGATTAATTAAACTAAATTAATCGCATACGTCAACTTTTACTGTGAACATGTTTTTTTTTAATTCAGTGCAAATGAATTTTGGCAGATGTGTCATAGTAAAGCTGCTGGATTTTGGACATAATTATCCCCCTGTCCTCTACCACTGAAATTGGTCTGCAGACCACTGCAGTCCATTTTGCAAGGGAATTAGTTAGTCAGACACAGGTAGACTTACTCAGTTTGTGTCTGAACGCCTGGTCAAATGTGGCTTGACAAGGCTTGCTGCTAGCGTTAGCATCAGAGGCTGTGCTAGCTCAGACCTCTGGGTTTGCCGCTAAATGCTTTGTGTTGATATGATATTTCAAGTTGGAAGTACTCCAAAGATACGAAAATTCCTTACTGCAGGAATTGCAGTGAACGGTGCTCCTATCAACAGTTCCATTTGGGTGTTTTTTGAAATGTAAATGCCCCCTTCATGGGGCCAAGCAGTGTCGTCTCGTCTGCCTCCATCATGTGGCAAAGGCACTGTGACCTACGATAACATACCAGGTCAAAGGACACCATGGAACACGTTAATTCAGCATTAATTTTTTTAAAAGTGTTATTTTTTCTGTGATTAGTTAATCGAAATGTATGCGTATTTTTGACAGCCCTAGTCACAACCTTAAAGATTTACAAAATCCTAAGACAAAATCCTCAATTTATATAATGTGATTGATTGGATCAAAGGAGGGTTTTTTTGTTTGTTTATTTTTTTTTAAATCAAATAAACTGTCTTTAATGAGTAAATCTAATTTATAGTGCTACGAAACTGCTGCTAGATGACCCTGTCAGGCAATTATCCTGACAAGGATAGCTTGTCACATTGTGAATCCGCGGTTCATACAAACGAGCTAGTTTTTAGCATGGGAGCTAACTTGCCATCAGGAAGAGCAGATAATATATCTGTTCCCTGTTATTATCACAGCTACCTGATCTGCTTACAGAAGGGTGATCGATCGCAGCAGGCCTAGTCTTTGGGCCTGTGTTGGTAAGTCTCGTTCAAGTTTAACCATCTCCCGTTGTGGAGTCTTCACGGGTTAAGTCTTGCCGTATCTGCAATTGTGCAGAATTAATTTTATATATTTCATAAAGCTGCACAGCTTTCAAATGTTGATTTCGAATTTGAATGTTAGTGTTGATGAGAGAGGTTTCCAATCTTTGTACTGTTCAGTACAACCATAATTGTAAGTCCATGGAAGTCACTGAGTTGAAAGATGGGTTGAAATTAAGTTTAATGCAATCATGTAACCCGAATTTCAAGTAATAACATTTTTTAAACTGGCATAATTGTTATATGATGAAGATGACTTACTGCTATGACTATAAGGCAATTCTATGAGACCATTTTTGACTGGCCCAGCAAATATGTGCAAGTGATGTGATTACTAGAGTCAATGAACACACTATAATATTAGAGTACATTTAGATGGTGGAAATATGTGAAGAAAAAGCAGTCATGAACCAGCACAAGGTGAGGAAGAGTTGGCTGAGGTCAAATTTTTAGTGAACATCATTATCATTATAAATTATATAAACAAGTGTTAAAGCTCAAGCACACATTATGTGAGGGCCTCTTTCTATATCTCTCTCCTATTTGCAACTCTCTAGTTCTCTCCGGTTGTCTGTCTTCTAAGATTGCCAAGAGGTCCGTCAGAGTTGGTTGGCTGCAGCTGGAGAGGGAGTGGTCTAAAGATATAAATTGGCCGCCATCCTAGGAGTTCCTCCTCTTTTTCCTGAGCTGCCAAGAAAAACTCCACATGGCTTTTACCGTAGATTAGCTTGGTTTATAACTCAGCCCTTAGCTTGAGTTATTTCGCTTTACTTCTCCCACCCTCACTTCACTCATCCATACACAGTTCAAAGTACCAATGCCTAACATTACCATATTTTATTGAGTTTCTATGCTTTGTTTAATAATCTCCTTTTGTTGCCTTTCATTTAAGTGTGGACTCTCTCCTGTGCTGCAAGTCCTGAGCCAGGTTTTTAAGATTTGTGATAAAAAAGGAGAGGATAAATGCTCAGCAATATCTGAATAGACATACTTCAAAAAGGTCAGCAGCAAATGGGGTTAAAGTTTGAATAATTTGTACCTTCACTGCAGCCGCAAGGTGTAAAATCTGAGCGATGTGCTTTGCCCAAAGTAGCAGGTTTGGCATGATTGCTCTCTCTGAAGGAAAACAATGGTTTGTACTCATGCAGAGCATTTGCTAGTGATCGTGTGTTAACAGCTTGTTAAAGAAATAAATACAATAGGGAAAAGGGGATTATTTTGAGGAGTTGTCAGCTTATGCAATCATTTAAACACATTAATCAGGCTATTGTCATGCTTGCAGTATTTTTGTGCATGTGTACATAGAGCCAGATCACATGGCGTGCGCTAATCTGTTCAATTCAAACAGCGACATAGTTGATCTGTTTGTGTATTTGAATGAGTCTTGCCGTCTTTTAGTTGTGTGTGGGTGCACGTTTATGTGTACGTGTGTGCCCGTGGGTGCGAGGATAAACCGAGGAGTGCCAAAGCATAACTGACTGTTGATCTGTTTGTATGGTGTGTGTGCAGTCGTACAAACCATTAGTTTTGCTTAGCAGCTGTGTGTGTCTTCCAAACTAAATCGTGGAGGAAAGGAATCCATTAAGCTGTTTAACTCTCTCTGAGTGTGTGAGTGTGCGTGTGTCCGTGGTTGAACCCATTAACTGAATAAATCATCCAGTATGATTGCGGTGTCAAATGGGCTTGCTGAACCATTTCTGCTTTGCCCAGCAGTCCTTGTCCCTTTTTTTAAAAGTCATGACACACTTGCACAAGACCCCAAACTCCCAGCCACAGTTAATTATTGATCGGTTGGAAATGTCGCTTCAATCCTCACACATCTGTATAACTGTGGATGTACAAAACACAAACAGATGCTGGCCAGTGAGCAAATTAAATGCCATATGCTGATTTCATTAGATATAATTGAAGTTGCTACAATCATTTTTGTACATCTGGCAGCAGCGTAGGGGGCTGAATAAGAAACCCATCCTTCCAGTGGAAGGCCCATGTTCATTCTCCTGTGTCAGCACTCAGCCTGTTTAAGTGTCCTTGAGCAAGGCGTTAAATCCTTCATTGCTCCGGGGTTGTACTGACCCTTTTTGAAGTCATCCTTGGTGAAATAAGAAATTATAAAAAAAACAAAAAAAAAACATGTACAAATGTGTACAAATGTATGAGTTTGCGTTTATGATGGAAATCTTAAGAGCTGTTTAACTCATTATTTAAAGAAGTTTCAAGAGACCTAGATGTAGCAGCATTTAATGAAGCTTAATTAGGAAGAATTAGAGATAAGCAGCACAGTGAATCACTTTGTGTGCCATCCTATTTCTGAGGGTTTTTCTCAGTTGGGAGTACTTAACCCTTTGCTACATCTACGAGGTTCACTACATGCCCAAAGTAGGTTTTCCCTTTCACAAATTCTGTCCGGTACTGGATCCTAATCCAGTAATGATGCGTATTTAAGTGGACATACACTTTGTCTCTCAGGTCACATTCAATGCATTCTGATGGCCAAAATACATGAGACATGGATATAGAATGGGGGTTTCAAACTCAAGTTTAGTTCATGGACCACATACAGCCCAGTTTGATCTCAAGTGGGCTGGACCAGTAAAACCGTTGCTTAATAACCTATTAATAAAGACCCCTTCAAATTTTTTGTACATTCTGAAAATGTTCATCCATTTACAAAACAAATGATGAACAGCCTGCGATATCCTAAGAGAAAATACATGCAGACTCAACAGTATGTCTCAGTTTTTCCTCATTCAGTCGGTCGACTACTCACTTTCATTACATGTGACTTTTTTTCCTAATTTCCCACTAGAGTGGAAGCTATTGAAGAAGCAGGTGAAGTTATACCCTGCCTTACAAACCATTTACAATCTTAAGTATCTACTCACTGTTAAAATTGCTCCTAAAACCTGACACCGCTCAGCTTACACAAGTGCATCAATATTTGGTGTGCAAAGTCATCTAGTGGGCCGCATAGGAGCGTTTGGCGGACCGTTCTGGCCCCTGGGCTATATGTTTGAAACCCCTGATGTAGAGCGACATGTCTGCTGCAGCATGCCCCGGCAGTGTGTGTCCAATTAATTAACTGAGGCTGCTACACTGATCACAGGAGGTGATGCGTGGGTCAGAACTTTTAAAAACATGTGCCAACCTGGCCCGTTATGAGAGCCAATGTGATCTGCCCAACCTGTAGGCATATGCGTTAATGAATGACCTGAACCCACTCGCAAACCCACAAACTGGAGCCTACATTTTAATACTACTTGCCATTGGTTAAACTGAATGTTATTTCCAGTAAATATCACCAAGTAAACAGTGTGTCTTCTCAGCAGAGCAACCTTCTGAGTGTTTTTAGATTTCAAATTACAATAAATCACTCAAATTGGTGCATCCCATAGTTTCAACACTTAATCAGTACCAGGTAATACAGCCTAGCTTCCAAACTCTACACAGCCAACTGCATCATCACCTGGTAAAACTCAATATGCACACAGTGACACTGGAACTCAACCACATGCTACAAAGATGGAGTCCATGTAACAGGTAAACAACCCCGCTCAGCCCTGCTGACATGATGTGATGTGTCTATGCCCCATGTCGTTAGGGCAGGGGTCAGCAACCTGCTGCTCCAGAGCCATGTGTGGCTCTTAAGCCCCTCTCCAGTGGCTCCCTGTGGCTTTGACAGGAAATTATATGGAAATAAATACCAGTTTGTTTGTTTATGTTTATTTTGTTTATTGTCCATACACAGATTTAAAAAAAATCTTTTAAAATTCCGTCAGCTAAAATGTGCATCATTCCTCTGGCCTGATGCCCTTTCTTCTAAAAACATCGCTGGCAATGGCAACAGTAGTCTTGAGTCTTTATCGCGAGGCTAGCTGTGGATTCCAGAACCGAAAAGGGAAAAGTCTCAGGGGAAAACAGTGAATTTTATGGTGTGTAGACAAATTTGTTTGCTTACATTGGCAACGCTACAAAGTTAAAGTGCCAAATAATGAAAAATAGCCCGCTGCAGAATACCCACCTTAATGTAACACATTAATATATGCTCATTCAGACCTCTAAGTTATATTGATAGGCTAAATTTAACTTAAAAGGATGCATTATCTTTTTTATGAGGCTCAAATTTGTCTTGCAACTCCAGACAGATTTTGTTTTCTTCTTCTTCTTCTTCTTCTCTTTCTCATTTGATAGTAAAGGTTGCTGACCCCTGAGTTAGGTCATGAGGGGAGACGGGGAAGCCTGTTGCATCTTTAACAGATATCAGCGTATTTCACATAACCTTGGTTACCGTGGAAACAGAGCCAGTCCAGCCTTATTAGACTGCACCAACCAGTCATCCCTAGCAGACAGAGACTTAGACTAAGGCACTGAAAGAGAGAGGCCATGACCCTGTACCGCACTTTTAGGTTTGCAACTGACCCTGACATGAGTCAGAGCAACGCTGTGTCACATTACCTTTAGCCCAAAGGAGGAAAAATCCCTTTGCAGCATTAAAGCATCCAATTTTTTCACAGCATTTAGTCCTTCAAGTTTAACAATGCCAATGGTGTGGCATAAGATCCCCCCCGAGAATTTCCTCTACCTCATCATACTCACTCACTTCTCGGTTCATGTGCAGCTGCCTTTTAGCAAAGCCTCGGGGCAGTGGAAGTTTCCCAGTTTGCTTTCTATTAAGAAGACAGCACCTACAGGCTAGGGGACACACCAAGGGATTTTCCACACTGATTTCCACCAGATTTGCCCCTCTTGACACTCACAGGAGAGATTGCATTTGGAGGCGATGGTGATGATTGGCAAAGATTATCTGGGTAGTGTGAAGGGGTTCACTGATTCAGTCTCACCCAATCTGGTTGGATTAGATTGATCTGAGCTGCTTCAGTGATAACATAATTGATATTTATGAGCTGACATCTGATCGAGTCCAGTGGTGTGTCGGGTGTGCAGATATATGCCAAGAGTAGAGACTCATAGCCAGAGCAAGGCGACGAGATGAGATGCGTATCTACTGCTACTGATGAATACTCAATTATGATATATTGTATTTTTTGGGAAGCCATTTGTCATATTAAACAAAAAGGTTAAACAGCATGACTTTACCTATAAACCTATAGTACCTAGTCGTATCGTTTATTTTTAACCTTATTTTATTTTGTTTGTCAATGCACTTTGGATTCATCTACAACAGCCAAAATACATGGGGTACGGATGTGCCATGACACATCTGCAGCAGCAGAAGACCGAAGCTGCTGTACTGACCGGGGAAGCTGCATTTGCCTGTGTGGACATCGCACTGCAAACACTACTTTCACGCAGGTCTTTTTTTTTTTCAATGTGCGGCTCTGCACGAATCAAGATATTAAAACTATATAAAACTGTTTAAAAAACAAGTACACACATTTTAAAAGTGATCAAAATGAATACCTCAGTGTGACAGAGGCGATGTGATACAGCACAACAACCTTGTGAGCGGTTTTAGATTCCACATTAAAATAAATCAAATCAATGCATCTTGTAGTTAAAACAATTCAGTTAATTCATTCAGTACCAGTTGATATAGCATACGCTTCCAAACCTTGCATAACCAGCTGCATTATCACTTGGCAGAAGTCAATATGCACTCACTGCAGCTGGCACGCAACCACATGCGACAAAGACAGAGTCTGCGTGGCAGGTAAAATCCCCGCACCACCTCGCCTCCATGACGCGTGCATTCTTTCCTAAGGCATTTTGGCCGTTAGACAGGACAATTTACCTTAAATTAAGAACAGACTTACTTCCCTTTTGTGTATGATTATATGCCCACAAAAGGTTCTTACTGTCATATGTTCTTCATTGTGGTGTAGTCATTATGAAATTGAATTTAAAAAAAAAAAAAAAATTAAATCACTATGACAAAGAGCTCACTGGAATGAAACCAACTGACAGCAAATCACAACACAGTGAAATGTCAAGGACTGGCTAAGAATATAGTGCTTTACACACTGGAGCTCCTTCATTATTTCTGTTGTCATATATTGGCAAAACAATACCTTTCACCACCCTGTCTGGCGGGTTCTCACTTTTTAAATTGATGACATTGGGATCACATCATTTCTGCTTAGTTCATTTTAAAGGAATTTTACCTTGTACCTGGAGGTTTTGTCACTATGTGCTCATTCTTAAATTCAAACTGTACTTGAAATGAATAGTTGTCACTTTGAAATCCTTATTACCTGCCAACAACTGTATGGGTATTGAAGACTGATGCACTGTTAGCATCAGAGGTGATGTAGTCACGTTGAAAGCTGCTCCCTCTGTCTCCATGACAATTTAATTAGAGTCAGTCACGACTTTTACATAATGTGTTTTGAGTCAGCTGACTGTGCTCTGAAGGAGACTTTTACACACCTCACTTTGCATCGTGACAATCACAACTCATATCTTCACAAACAGCAGAAATATCATGTATATTTAAGCAATAAGTTACTTGTTAAAATGGAAAATAGTCTGTCGGACTGCAGATAGATTAGAGGCTCGTGTGCTTTGCAGATTTCACAGTAGGACAGCCCTGTTTTTTTCCCTCTAAAAAAAGATGACTTAGTTTGTCTTACTGCGAAGATGAAAAGAGAGACAAACAGATATGGGAGTTAGGAGACCTCCCAGTCAGTAGTTTTTTTTTTTTTTTTATTTAAAAAAAAAGG
>JAPZEB010000024.1:15792372-15802616 GCA_029783705.1 Chaetodon striatus | reverse complement strand
GAGGAATATGTGTGCCTGAACTGCTGTAAAGGCCAGAAGAAAAAGAACTTGAGCTATTAAGCAGTTCAGCTATAAAAAAAAAAAAAAAAGAAATATATACACTTAGCAATACCAGCAAGGTAGCTAAGAACTGGGCATAAATGTGTATGTGCATTTATGGAGAATGTTGCATTATGGAGTAGTTTGAGTTTTCTCATTGGAGTGTCACTCAGGCATCACTCTCACCCACGCAGATCATTCAATGGTCAAACTGATCAGGGTTCAGTTTAATGCAACAACAGCTTGGTGTGACCTCTGTATGGCTGCTAAGTAATTATATCAGCCACCACCTACACTTACAGTAGCGATTTTTAATTTCCAATCTAAACAAGTGTGACAAGACGCACATGGGGTCAAACATGTAGATCCTGTAGTGGCCACTGAGTGCTCCTGCGTGCCCCCCCACCCCCCACCTCCACAGTTACCTCTTTTATCCACATATGGATGAATAAATGGTCAGTGCATATATATGTTTTTAACAGACTATGATGAAAACTCTCTATAGTGTCCCCATAGTAAGAAGATGATGAAAAGGTGAGAGGCTCACATCGGTCCATTTCCGTTTTCAATACCACTTCACTCCCCCTCTCTTTGCCCCTCCATCCCAGTGTCTCTCCACATGACGCACATCACACATCACACACAGGTTGCCTCTCAACTGAAATGAGATTCAGCTAATGTCACTCGCTGCACGTGTTCGAGCCAACTGAGCCACCAGGTGTCCTCAACTCCAATGAACAGAGGAAAGGAATGACTCACTGAATGAAATGATGTCTTTCCAACTAGCCGCCTTTCATTTCACCTGGCTGGTGGTTTATTAACAAAATGAATTGATGCTAAATTTGTGGTTCTGTTCTTGCTCACACGGTTGTGAATGATGGACTGAATGAATGGTGGTTGTTGGTTTTCCAGCCTTGAACTGTTAAAGTGTACAATAGCTAAAATCAAACCATCAAAAAATGCCTGCTGCACTGCTGCTACTTTAATTCTCCATCCACAACAGGCATTATTTAGAACACCCCTCATCACTTCAACAAGGCAACTGAATGGACCTTTAAGAGACAACCTACGTGCTAGGCAAAGGGAGCGGGGGTGATGGAGGCAATTGTTTGCAATCAGCAGAGCTCAGTATTTATAATAACGGCACCTCATGGTGAATTTCGTTTAATCTTCTGCAGACAACCATCAGATGTGTTTTAATGAGGACAGCTCACAGTGAGAGATAACTGGAAAACTCTGCTCTCCCCTGGTTTTATCTTAGGTTGGATGCACACCACAAGATCTCATCAAGTTTAGTTCAACTAATTAAACCCAAAGTTACCGTCCTCTCCCAGCCCAAATTTTCCAGATGAGGGAACTGCTGTGAGAAAGCCACAAAGGAAAAACATGATGGTTGAAAATATATTTTCTGAATTTGTATGTGTGGAACTGCTTAATTGGGGCTAAATCTTGTCAAAAGCATGTAGCGTTTGTCCACATTTGGCAGGAAGTAGCAGGGGGGCTGCAGTGATCTGAGTCTGTATCTAAAGGAACAGCATTGGAAACCTGTCCAACCAGTGGAACATGCTGATTGGTGTCACATCATTGTGTGCAGCTCCCTCATTGTGCTGGGACTTCACATATTACATCTGATATCACACCTGCACAACAGGACATGGCATAGAACAAGCTACATCATGAATATGGAATGTGCATCATCTCTGGATCATGTGTGAGAAATAAATAAAAGGCGGTTATTTGATTTATTTATCGTCGGCAGCTGTTTCTAATCTCTTTTGGTGCATATCTGATACACTTTATGGGGAATGAAGGTTTGCTCTGAGTACTGCGGGTTCTGTAGTACCCCCAGTCCTACGCAGTTTAAGTAAATAGAAAGATCTATCAGTGTGTCTGTATGACAGCATGTCTCAGGTGTTTTCCTGCCTTTTGCTCAGTGTATGCTGGGATAGGTTTTTAAATTCCCACCTTTACGCTTACACTATATAAAAAAATGAAAATAGAAAATATAAAAAATAAAAAAAGACAAGTTATTCTCACATCATGATATGCCAACTTTACCCATGTTAAAATATTTACTCTGCCTCTGCAGCACATTTTTAAATCAATTCCCAAAGTCTTTGAAAAGTGAAAACGTGCTGCTGAAAGCTGTCCATGTGGAGCTCCGCTCGGCAGCAGCTGCCAGACTGCCACGGCAAGGCAGATGTCAGTGTCGCCACTGTGTAGAGTCTATTTGCACATGTAGATTTACAGCAGACAGTGTTGATTGAAGTTGCATGCTGCGGCTTTATCTGATACCAAAGATAAGTCAAATACAGAATTTTATGAGGTTTCTGTCACCAGAGAAATGGGTTTAACTAATCAAGATGGTGGCAAATGGGACATCTCTGTTGACTCCAAGCTTACTCAAATAACACATTCAAGGCTTCCCTCTCACGTATTTAATGGATGCAGTTTTGCAGAAAGTAGAGAAACGCCACATGACTCTGAGACCGCCATTGTTTCTGTGGTTTCTAATGCAGTTTAAGGTCCACACAGTTTAATATATTCAGCACCATACTTGCGTTTGGCCATGTCGTCAAGCTAGTTCGCTGTCTCTGACAAGTAGCTGTCCATTAGTTACTCACTCTACAGCAGGAAACGGCACTTCAAAATAAAAGCTCTGTGCTGGAAATTCACTGCACTTAGAAATAAAGTGTGTTTTTTTACAAACTTGGCATGTTTGTGAGTCACTTGTGGTCCGTTCAGAGTGGACCCTCGACCCATCCGTTGGGAACCACTGCCCTAATGTATACAAAGGTTGCTCTGTCACTGCTGTCAAGTGTTTTTAGCTTAATGTTAGAGGAGACAGACTGGAAGTTAGACACAAAGAGATGCTGATGTTTGGTTTTGGCCATAGTGGTTTTTGACAGTAAAAGGCCAGCTTCCATTATTGTTAATGGAGAGCAGCACAGAGGGGCAGAGAGGGGCCAGAGCTTTGAAAATGATTTGCTGTCCAGTGCAGTCCTCCTGCAGGTCTTCCAGGAGAGAATGAAAATGCAGAAACAAATGACAGCTCTTTCCAGCGTTTGGGGGATTTGAAATTTGAGTGTTATTTCAATAGCTACTGAATATGCATTCGCTTGAAAGCTTGAATTGGTTAATTAATTTGTTTCTCAGATTGCTATGTGCTACAGCTTCCACCTGGCTGCGAGCAGTGCCAGCAGTGCTGCTATGAAAAGACATGACAAAATGAAAAACAGAGAAGAGACAGCGAAAGTTTCACAAGTCATCAGAGTCTAGTTAGAGGACAGCTTCATCGAAACGATCCCATCGAAGATAAACAATCCTGTCAGCAAATCTGAGCGGAGATTAGACTCAGTTGAGGGACTTGATTGAGATGTTACCGCCAGTGGCTGAAGTCATCTCAGGCCAGTGTACGTGTGTGCTTGGGTGTTGTTTGTGTGTGTGTGTGTGTGTGTGTGTGTGTGTGTGTGTGTGTGTGTGTCTAAAGGGAGATACAATGAGGGAGGAAGGGAGGATCACTGGTGTGAAATGAGACAAATAAGTGTGTCGAGGGCTTTTTGTGTGTTTGTGTTCATTGTTGTGTGTGGTCGTTCTTCCATGTTTTTGTGTGCTCGGCTATTGATCTGTATGTTGTGTGTGTGTGTGTGTGTATTTACATAATGGACATGTGATATACTATGGCCTGTAATTTAGTGTATCCCCTTTAGGGATATTGTAACAACTGAATTATTTATTTTAATACACATCACAAATGTTTTGGTATGCGTACTTAAGTGCCCATTGAAGATGTGCAGTACTCGGTCCTGTACTCTCTGTAACAAGGTGAAAATGAGCAGTAATAACTGTCATGCAGGAGACAGGAGCTGGTGATCTTTCCCTAACCTTTACTAAGCGTTTTAGTTTCCTGTCCTCCACTACAGCTTGTCCTAACCCTTATCTTTCCCCATACTGCAGCTGCAGAGCGCAGACTTTGTAGAAAGAAAGGAAGAATTTTTAAAAAAATACTGTCTATGAATTTAATCAGGGTTTGTCAGCATCGTCCAGTCGACATTCAGAACGTCACTCTGGACAAGACGTTGAACATGTTCTGGGAATATTAACATGTTTTTTTGACCTTTTTTCCTCTTTCAATGATTGAAACATCAGGGTCCCATCTTACATCTGATGAGAAGCAACTCACAGCGCAGCACGACTCTCACTGTTAGTTTCAGACCACCACAGTTGTCATTTTCACGGCCAGCAGCCATGATGTGTAAGTAGCACTTGTGCTTATCTGTGCGCCCATGGGTGTGTAAGTCTTAAAATGAGGTGTGGTCAGGTGCATTGTTGGCGTGTTGCTATTTCAGTGCAGCAGAAAGCGGCTGCGCCATCGACCAACAAAAACATGGTCTGGAGTCAGCCATGTCTCGGTAAGAAACACCCGCTTATTGTGGCACCATCCTGGCAGGAAAGGCAGCCAGTTTTTGGGGCACTACACAGTGACGGAGCACTGAAAGACACCCGCATTTGTTGCCTTAACCCTTTGAGGTCAAGGGCATAATTGGCCATTTTTGACTACTCTTGATTTTACCTTTAAATTTCACCTTAAAAACTGTTTACCTTGCCTTGTGTGGTGTCATTTTTTCAGCACAACCTCACCTGTGTGAGTTAACATTTATTTTTTCATGTTGACATACTGTATTAATACATTGGGCCTAAAATCACATAAAAACACTACCAACAGGACAGGGAGTGTCATGGTTTGTTTTGTTTTTTGCTTGCGAGCACTTTCCTCAGAGTAGCCCATTTTTACCGTTTCTCCCTGCACCAAACGTGACGACAACATTCAGGAAACAGCATGGTGTAAATTATTTATCATATGTCAGGTTTTACTTGGCCTATCAACACATTTAAAAAGTGGTATATAATTTGAAGTTCACACTTTTGACACAAGTTGAAACGCAGACTCAGCGAGGCTGCGTCTTGCTGCTACGTCATCTTAAACCGGTCATGTGATTTGACTACAGGGGTAAACAGCTGCTCATATAACACTGATGTGTCGCTAAAACACAATCAGATTTATCGTTAGCTGGTCTACAGTGGTCCAACACCTGCCACACCATCCACCCTCCCCTCCACCTTCCAACGACAAAGTCAGCTCATATAAAAGTTGATACTCTGAGTGGTCTAAAGTCAGAGAGGTGCAGTATTTTCCTGCTATTTACAGACTCATTATCAGCTCATTATTCAGATAGCAACATGAGCATACATAGTTGGGTTCACAACACGCGTACACTCTACGGATGTTTTGCGGGCGGGTGAAATAACACATCACTAATGAGGAAGATATTAACAACATTCTCCAGAGTGTGAACATAGCAGAGAGCAGAGCTGCTGCCAGACACACTATTAACAGACACCCTGTGTGTGTCTACACACCAGGAGCAGCGTGACTTCATTGGCTATTTCAGAAGCTGAAAGTTTAGCTCTGTTTCCTCTGTCAGGTTCATAGCTACAGGTTTTCAACTGCTGCTGTAATGTCCCACGATATCTGCTGCAGTGACATCACTGCTCTGACTGCGTTACTCTCAGCAGAAAACTACTCGCTTTTCCACTTTGCTGAATCCACCATGTTCATAACGCTGCAGCACCTGGCTTTTAAAGAGAATGGGACGACACTGTGATTGGCTGAATTCATGTCACGCCAAAAACACACCTATGGTTAATTAAGGGACTAAATACAACCCCTTTAGCCAGATTATGTGCCATTAAACTAGCAAAAGTGGAGTCGCCCTAACTTCACTTACATCACTAACATCAGAAAACTAGAGCCAATGAGAGCCCCCCCGCTGCATCGCCTCAAGTCCCCGTCTCTGCCAAATGTTGCACATGAACACATCCAATCGACAGCCAACAAGCAGGTATGTTCTGTGCCTGTGTGAGAGGACACGCCTTTCCACACCAGCGGGAAGCGGCCGTCTGTAACCATCACTTGAGAGGGAAACAGGAAGAGCATGTTGATGCTAGTTAGCCAGTTAGCACATTAGCATATTTACCATGCGCCAGTGAACAATAACACAAACCATCAGGAAACGTTTCTGCTAAAAAGAAAAATGATCTGAAACCTGTCTGTCTCTAAACTCTACAACATGGAGAAGAAGGAGAAGAAGAAAAAGACGACAAAGACAAGACAAAGAGGAGGGAGAATAGGAATGTATCAGGGAGGCCTCACATTGCTCACACACTGTCCGTCTGTCCGCTCTGAGCCGTCAAAACCCTCTACGCTCTGAAAATCAAACTTGACATCCCGCACTGGGCGCCACTTTATATTCTGGCCCACACCGTACAGAAGAAAGATGCTCCAACAACAGCTGACACTTCTCTGCAGGCAAAACAATTGTTGCTGGAAGAATTCTTAATTTGGACTAAAACACACCAGCAGACAAACTGAAGTGTTGTTTAAATCGACTCAGAGGCTGCTGAGGAGCCGGCCGCACTGGAATGGATCTTTTTATTAACGGCAGATGGAAATTCCTAATTACTAATGGCGGGAGGCCTTTTGGTCGTCCTAACCGGTGGGTACAGAGAGATGATTAGCCTCGCGTGAACTTTCTAAAGCCCTGAATCCAGACCTCTCCCCTCCCACTCCCCTGCATCAACATCGCTATGCAAACCTGCCTGTGTCAACTCAATTTATTTTCCAATTTCCCGCAGGGTGAAAGAGTGGCTCTCACTCTCCGTCCCTGTCTGCCATCTATCACTCTACAACTCTCTATCTTCTCCTCCTCCTCCTCTCTGTTCTCTCTGTCGCTCCCCGTGTCCCCTCGTCTCGGCTCTTATTGTCTGCTGTTGTCTTCCTCCTCCACGTGACGGACAGGTGACCAAGACGAGGCAGACAGGAGGAAACTATTTATAGTTTGTGTTAGAGATGAAACAATCAGCGGATTAATTGAATAATGGATCGACTGAATTAAGCAGACCACTGTTCAAACAGAGAGGATGAAGCTGTTAAAGAAATCAATATATTTATTTAAACAAAGAATCAGATGACTGGTGAAACTGCTCTCAGTGAGATTATAAC
Source organism: Chaetodon striatus (assembly GCA_029783705.1). Lineage (NCBI taxonomy): Eukaryota > Metazoa > Chordata > Actinopteri > Chaetodontiformes > Chaetodontidae > Chaetodon > Chaetodon striatus. The sequence continues at coordinate 15,795,514 of JAPZEB010000024.1, read as the reverse complement.
TGACTCAGGAGCTTCTGCTCGTTCGTCTCTTACAGCTCAGTTTGTTTCTAAAGGTGCATTAAGTGTTTGCTTCAGTCTGAGCTCTCATCACCCTCAGCTCAGCTTATTCCAGCAAACAAGCTCTGATGAACCCGCTGAACACAACCTGCCCACAGGGGCGAAAATACAGGCGGTACAGGCAGTGCAGTCACACAGGGGCCCCTGAGGTGGGGGCCCATACAGAGAGCAGCCCTCCAACAATGTGTTAGCTGGAGAATGGGCCCTTAAGAGTGATCAAAGAAGAACTCTCATTACATGAAAAACAGCCATGTGCTATATTAGGCAAACCATCTCTGTCATCAAAAAGGTATGATCATTCTATAACTGCAAATAAACTATTAATATTATTAAATCAAATTATTAATTTCTTATTTTCTTTGTTATTTTTTGTGATATACAGATATGCAGTGATGAACGCTGAGTGATGCGTATGTTGATGTTTTCCAATGTCAAGTCTCTGATCATGTGACCAGACGATATGTGCACGATAACGTGCACTGCGGCCTGTCTTTTTCCATTGTCATTCTTGGCCGCGCCCAGTCAAGCCATGCCGCGCTGATTTGTGTTTCTACTGTCAGTTTAGAGGTGCTGTGCCACGCCAAGCCACACCAGAGATGGACCATCTCCAGAGTAGGTCCAAAAGCCGTGCTGCCTTCCCCTAAAGCAGGTAGCAGTGATGTCTCACTGACTGCAGCAAACCCCTGGCGCCCCTCCTGAAACAAGCCGTGTGTGTTGTGAGACTGTCCTCTCGTCTGTCTGCAGGAGACCAGAGAGACAGGTGTCTTTAAAAGTCTCTCAGTACGTCTGTAGCGTCTAACTGAACCTCTCCAAACCAAACCATGACTGTCAAAAAGGGGTGACAGTGTGCACTGCGGCCCATCATAACTACCTTACACCACTGCCTCACCACCACCAAACAGCACACACAGAGTGTGACCAGCTGCTGAGGAGAGTAAAACATTTAATAACAGGCTGATAATAATAATAATGATTTCATCTATAAAGCCTCTTAAAAAGCAGAGTTTACTAAGTGCTTTACCAAACAGAGTGAAGCAGACGCAGGATAACCCTGAAGGCAATAAAACAGCCGAAAGCCAAATTAGGCCGAGCAACATCAAGACCAAGCTGAGGTAAGATTAAAACAAGAAGACAGAAAACACAAAAATGCACTGAAGGGAAGACAGTCGCTGATGATGATGAAAGACAAGAACAGTAAACAACAATAAACACAACAGAAACAATATCAAGACAATAGCACATAACAGCATGTCCATAAAGACGTGACGTTCAGCAGCTAATAACAGAGACATTTTCCTCAACAGTTGGTGGACACCAACCCAGAGCTGAACAGAGAGTGAATGCTGGACATACATATATTCATCAGGTGGACACAAACAGGACTCCAAATAAATTCATATGCCTCCAAAAAGTCACCAGACTTTGAAGCCAATCTGACAAAGTGGCCAAACTGTGTAACTACAACTTCCAAACCATCACATGAACCACTGGGCCTGATATTTCAGGGTGTTTTTGTGATAATGATATTCTTGACGACATGACAAATAAGTTAAAAAAAAATTTAAGAAGACAACTAAATCCCATTTAAACAAATGTCCCCTGGGATCAATATATATATATATATAAATCACGTCTGATCATCAGTCTGTAACCTGTGACAGGCTGTTAGGAGACATTTGTCCCGTAGGTTTACATCACCAAAGCTTTCTGACACAATCACTGTGCTGCTGCCAGAGGAGCCGCTGAATGAGTTCCCTCTGAGCGGACGCCACACTTTATTCACCACTACTGAAGCTCCTCCTCTTTTTACTAGAACCCCCGCACAGTCCATCGTCATCTCACTGTCAGACAGGCTTGTTGTTGCCGTGGGTAACAGTATGACATCAATATGTCAACAAGTCAAAATACTGAGTATCACGTTCTGAATTTTTCGTATCATATAAATATTACACCAGTGTCATCGTGAACTATATGATATGGCACGCTCCCAGTTGCCTTGGCACAATCCTGGGAAGCAATACAGGACAGGACGCTAAAGGACACCCAGTTTTGTTGTTTGTTGGTCTGTAGTGGTCTACAGTGGCCTGCAGCTTAGCAGGCGTCTCGCCTTGGTGTCACATCATCCACTATCCCCTTCACCACCCAGTGACAGTCAGCTCAGCATCACTTCAGAAACGTTGATATGATTCGTATGAAACGGTCAAATGTGACGAATCTCTAGTTTGCTGAAATTAAAAATGCCAACATTTTTTTCCTCTGCTGATTAGGCTGACAAGGCTGGTTACTGCCTGACCCCTCCGAAACATGGATTACAAACAGTCTCATGTATGCATAAGTAGCGTGTTTCAGCACGCTCAGGCTGCGACACTTGTAGGCAGAGGTGTTTTAAATAAGAGTCGGATTATTCTGCACGAGTTGTGTGAGAGTCTATCAACGTATGTTGACGTAGCTTTGCTGTTAAATGCAGACCCCTTGTAAGAGCCAAATATGTCATTTCACTCAGTAGACATTGACTGTATTTACTATGCATGTGCACTGGGTGGCGTTGCATTGGTAATTTGAGCTTAGCCCATCAATGTAGGAAGAACATTGTTGCTGTCAGGTGTTCGACCCTGGAGGGCCAAATGGTTTTTGACTCCTGTGGCATCAACAGTGTTCGACATGATGAAGGTTGTGTGTTCGGTTCTGGATGAAAAATGAAGAAATGGACATTTATTCAACCTGATGCATGCCGGTGTGAATAAATATGATGATCACACTGCAGCCAGGGCCTGCAGGTGATTTTCTGAACACAACACAACAAAAGCAAACTGTGGCATCAACCGAAGCGAGCGCGTCAGCCAGGTCAAGCCGGGTTAAATACCTCAGTAGCTGAGGTTCGCCTTTTGTGGATTCTCAGTCACACCATGAAGGCATGCGAGAAAAACTTTTCTTCACCAACTCATGGTAACACGTGGGGGATAGTTAACATACAAATGGTCATTTTATGGTGAAGCATTCCTTCCTTCAAGGGCAGGAAGGTGTGCTCTCTCTGCATCAGGCTTTCCTCATTTGAAAAAAAGTGACGAGCAGCTAACATCAAGTC
>JAPZEB010000024.1:15779295-15792272 GCA_029783705.1 Chaetodon striatus | reverse complement strand
GAAGTCTACTGTATTTGACCATAAACAAATGTTGAGTGAGAGTTAGAGAGGATGGAGCCTACCTAACAAGACCTGCATGTCTAAGAAATTCACGAATAATAAGAATATAACTGAGATATGCTGATAAATTCACAACACATCAAGTGGTAATGCTTGTCTGGCTTCTGCCATCAGACAAAAACAAAATTGTGTATAACATTTGTTTTACGTCGAACATGGTAATGTGTCAAACACACAACCAGATACTTGGAAGATGCCAAGATTCAAGAGCAAAGAATCTTTGAAAGGTTAAAAAAAAAAAGGCTGGCAAAAAAAAAGCGAGAAACAATTTATTTTATTTGAGAAAGGTGGGGACAAGGATTTAGTGGGGGGTTAAGTGGTTATCAGAGACAAGAGTCGAAGGTTTGAAAAAGGGGAAAGGAGTAGAATATAGGATGCAGGAAATTGGAGAAAGAAACATACTGTTGAGCCTACCTTAACTTAAAAATACTTACTGGAGTTTAATGCAAAATAAACTCACAAAATGTCAAGAAAGGAAATATTTTCTCTTTATTGCACAAAAAATACAACCACACACCTTCTGAATTCAAGTTTCTCTCTTTTACTGATCTATCACTAGCTTAGAGTCATTAGTAATGAGGCAAACTGTGTTATGCCCCTAATAAAAAAGTAACACTGTCCCAAATGAGTTAACTTTTATTTAAATCATAAAAATTATCCAAAGCACATATTACCTTGTATTTGCATGTGGGGTACCTCATGCAAAAGCTTTACAGCCGTACCCACTCAGCAAGTGGAGGTTACAGCTATCGGCCACTATCGGAGCCCCGTTCCACCATTAAGGGTAGTTTATATATAGTCTTATAAGTGCCGAATAAACGGTCAAACCAATGAATCTTTCAACCTCTACTAGCTGCAGCCTCTAATCACAGAGTGCTTCTGAGTCACTCCAGGCCACAACAGACCATCGTGCCAGGAAGAAAGCTGGTAAAGGCCCTGGAGACCGACCCCCAGCCAGCTGCTGCAGCAACTTGAACTCATGTAGCGCCATCGTACAGGATCGCTCCAAGTCCCTGACACTGTTGTTACCGTTACACAGGTTAGATCTGGCGCTGCCACTCATAACTAGCCTGCTGAGCAGTGGTCAAGGTAGCCATATTTGACGATAGCTGATATATTTGTTGTGTCCGCAAACCCTAATACTTAGCAAGACTGAATATAAGACAATAGAACATGATGTTCTCTCTGATGAAGAATAAGTTGCCTCGGATTAAACGACTCTTCTAATACTGAGAATCAAGGCTTTACAAACAAGAGAAAGATGTGTGAAAGTATGTTAGGCAATTATCTGACAGACAAAGACACTATGGAACAATTTAATATGCTCAGATTCCCAAACCACAATCCTGACAAAGTGATTGCGAGGACAAGAAAACTACTGCTCTGAAAACAAACACATTAAAATACGCCTGTGACTACAGAGGCCTGTGAAAAATGTGAAGGTAAAGAAAAAAAGTATTGAGAATAATTTGAAATATTTCTTTGCTTTGACAACAAAGGCATTAGGGAGAGAATCGTGATTTGAGGATGGTTCAAGGATGGGTATAAGTACTTCTTGAGGTTCAAGGGGATGATTGTGCTGCTCCAACTGAAATGGGAGGGTCATAAAAACTAAATTAAAAAGGAATGAAACATGTAATCATTGCTGCATAATCCATGCTACCATGCCTCTGAATACAAAGGAATGCCTGAAGTTTTTGAATTTATATAACAACTTGACACAGGGAGTGCTGAATAATAAGATATTGGCATTGCTCGGCTGCCGTCAGATCGACGTGCCAATTATGATTTCAAATGTCTCATAACTCAGGTATATAAGCAGAATCAAAGCCTTCAAAAGGCGTGGGAGAAAATTGTGAAAAGCCGGGGTATTTCCTATGATATGTGAGACACCAGTAAATAATCACTAGATGCACATTACATAGTCAGCCTTCTGGTTTTTATGTTTAAAAACTGTTATTGTTCCTTCTGTTAGCTGTTGTGAGACAGCAACCTTTCCTGTAGTTGCTGTCTCACAACAATAAAGTCCCTTCAGGACTTTGCAAGCTTTTTGGGGGATTGTTGCGGCCTGAAATGCCCGATTTCATGGCAGCTTGTCGAAGAGAAATTGTGCAAAAATAAAGTAGTTGCAATGCTGTCCACGATTTGCAATAGCTGTCCCTATTATTATTAGCAATGTTTCCCACAGAATTACAATCTATTTGTGGTGGAGGGAATGTGGGGGGGTGTAGCAACAATACCTGATCGCCAACAATCAGCTGTTGTTGCAGCTCAATGCCACACTTAAGGACCTTCGCTATGAGCCACTCTCCCTCTGCTGTATCTGCACGGTTATCACAAGCTAATACAGCAGCAGAAGCTAACATCCACCAGGCCTGTAAACAGTCCCAACAGTCTCACACCCACACTGGAACAGCTCAGTTCTGTCACTGAACCCATTAATAACCATTGGGTAACATGAGTAGTGTGATGCTAAAAGTTAGCCCTGTCAATGTGTTCGTCAAACATGGAGCTCACACTCCTGCAGCAGCAGTCTCATAATAAACACAGAAAGAGACAGAGAGAGTGAATCAATATGTTGCGTGCAGCTCTATAATGAGGTTTTAACTGTTTTAACTCGTCAGTGGTCAGTAAGTTGCAATGGTTGAACAAAATTGCAAGGTTGCACCGAATTCACAGGGATACGGCTGAATTTGCGTTAACTGTTGCAATCTAAATCATACCAGACTCCTCTCAAGACACTTTTCATTTACAACACGTCTTTTAATTTTAAGGTTAGATTTACATGATTGTTTTCTTCCAAAGACTTGTCAGTGATTTTCTTACTCTTGTGGATACAGTAGTCCAGTTTGGTCTTCAAAATGATTTGATCAAACAGCTGCAGAGAGTGAAAGTACAGTACCTGAGAGAAATATATATTTAGCTACCGGTTTATTTGGTCCAACTAACTAAAACTAATGCAACAGTCCTGCAATAACTGTGACCTGCCTCAGAGGTTACAATGTTCAGTTTTTGCTGTAACTGTTTCAGAGAGGTGTTGATTAGACTTTAGGGTCATTTTGGAGGCTGCAGTTTCTAGTGCTGTCAAAGTGTATTGTGTTGTACTGACAGGTGTTTCTTTTATTATGTACACTGCATTTTATGCCAATTAGGGTAGGTTAAAAACTGAATTGCTTTTCTGTATAGAGTGTATATTAAAAGGTAAACACAGCAGATGGTTATTTATTGATAATAATTGTTAAAAGCAAACTGTCATGCACAAATTTGACATTTTTTTTTGTGTGTATATGTGTATGACTTTTTTTTATTGGTCCTCGTTGCAACTCCTTCAACTGCAAAGCTAATTTAATGGTGAAGAAAACATTAATCACAACAAGATACAACCTATTTTCAGTGCATTGTTATTTTCTAAACTTTTTTTCCCCCAAAACTTTATTAAATCCCACATGGTAGAATGTGGCTTCAGGTTCTGTTGAAAGTGTGAGTGAAAAGACAACATTTCTTGTCACTTTGCAATGAAAAGAGCTGAAAGCAATGAAAAGACATGAATACCTAAGAGTAGAGATATTGTTATTCAAGGTTTGGTCAAGATACACCTATCCATCGACCTTACTGGTTGGCATAGCAACACTTTTTTTCTGGTATGCAAAAACGGCAGAAGGGAATAATAAAATGAATCTCTCCCCTCGACTGACTAAACTGAATCACATATATGTAAGCACTGTGTTCAAAGCCCTTTACCACGGTAAATGAAACTGTTTGCGCTGTTTTAGATACAGTGAGGTTCACATTTAATTGTCTGTAAAATAAAGTTTCCACAATGACCTTTATTAGGAGAGATTCTGAAATCATCTTCTGGCTGTAAGCACTCAAAAAATACAGGGACTTTACTCGAAGTGCAAAGGTAAGAACTCCACAAGACAAGAAGTGTATCAAATCCCAGATTAAATAGGGCCATAATTGCATCTTAAAGTATATTACTTCATTTTTACCACAAGGTAGTGAAGCTGTGTTAATTAGAGAAGCAGTTAGCACTCAAAGCTTTGCTTCCTCTGCCCTTGTATGCATCTTCACCTGAGGATCATTCAGTATACATCATGTGAATGGGTTTGAATTGGATTTCTCACTAAAATGAGATATTTTATTTGAAGAAAAACTTACATTAATTATACATCTTCACACCTTTGCTGCAAACTTGCACCTCCTACCCTCCTCTTCCTACAGTTAAAAATAGCCTTGTCTCACTACATACAGCACAAAGGAAACTGAATCCTGGAAGCAAGGCAAGGGAATACTTAAGTGGTTTATGACAAGTCAATTTCAATGGTTGGACTGTACATCAGGATACAGTATGTGACAGAGATGCTAAACATGCCGACAGTTTCATTTAGCAGAAAAGAGAAAATACAGAATTTTCATCTTGAAGCTAAGGAGCACATATTTTAAATTCATATATTATTGAAGACTTTCCTTTTGGTGTTCATGCTGTGCTTTTGAGAAGTATTGATCAACATGTCATGCATTTCAGTTAGACCACCTACAGTGTCTGCAAAGCCACAACGGCTCCGCTTTATAATGTTACAGTGGGATCCGTCTTTGCAGCAACATAGAGTAAGACTGTTTTAAAATCTGGAGTGAAAGGTACATTTTCCTGATTGTTCTCAATCTCAGGAATAAAAAATACTGCTTCCTTCTGCTTAAAATAACTGTCTTTTTGATGGATATAACTCTCACACACACACACTGCTTCCTGACAAGTCCTTGTTGTTAGTGGGTACACAAAAAGCTTCACATTTGCTATCTTTACATTCCCTTGAATGCTAGCACATTCATTTAGAACTTGAAATAAACAGATACGTCACAGGTGTCTGGTCATACAGTCCAATCACTTGATGTTAACCCACACTGTCCAACCAATCAGAATGGACACACTTTATATTCCCATTAAAATCACAGAAATAGTGGCGTCATGTGGCTTTACTAGCTTTGAAGTTATTTCTAATGTCACAGAAATCACTGATCGAAACCTGTGTTTTGTTCATACTATCAATGATGTAAAAACATTTTCTTTGGCGCTCTGCACAGATCTGACACCTGCATGCCTGCCCCTGAGCCCTCACCATTGCTCTCTGAAGCTCAGTGCACCGCTATTTCCTGGCAAAGGCAGCGGTGGTAGTGGCAGTGGCGAGTCGTAGAGGTCCCTTGGGACCACTGATAGACAATAACCTCATATTTTAAGGTTCATAAAATTGATCCAAAATCATGAATATATAGGATATTACTACAGACATTACTGTTATCTTACAATGCAATGATTGCTGTGACAGCAGATGCTGTATTCACTTATGTTGATGATGATAATGTTTAACTGTCCAGGGGACACGCCATCTTCTTTTCCCTTGATAATGCTACATTGTGATTAGTGCTGGACGATATGACTATGTATGATATATCAATATTTTTTCAAGCAAGATAGAAATCTAAAACACCGTTTATATAGATATATGGTCAACCTGCGTTCCATGACGCATACCAGTGTGCATCTCTCCTCTGTCAGACTCTCCGCACAGCTCCACCCCACTCACAGGTTCTCCAGCAACACGGAGAGACACAGAGCTGCTCCTCTGTTTAATCTGTCTGTTAATAAGTCTACAGTGCGACATTGGCCTATATCACCACCTTTACACCTTGCATTAACATGCGTTTTTTGCAATCAGATTGCTCTTGACCACATGACAGTACACGTGAAAATACACTCGAAACGCATCGAGGACGGATTGTTATTGTATGTCGTTGTTGTTTTCCGATCAGCCAAACCACTTCTGAAGGTTGTCAGGGACGCATTGTGACCACATCCAACACAGGTGTAAATGCAAATGCATCTCCAATCCACATGCAACAACTCCATGGGCAAAAACACGGAAGCGAGGTGCGCCAGCCAAACACAGGAAGAAGTAAGAAGGCAACAACAGTACCACTCACTGGGTAGCGAATACCAAGAAAAAGAAAACACCGATACTAGCCGAGGATGGAGTCAAGGTGAGACGAAGCGTCTGCTCTCCATTTAGTCCAACAAAAGTGTCCATACAATAACGCGACTTCAAGGGCAACTATACTCCCCTACAAATATTCTTAATTGTGTCAAACTACAATGGATTTAGGCCAACATGTATCGCCAGTCAGCCTGTAAATACCAAGATATGAATTTTTGTCCATATCGCCCAGCCCTAATTGTGATGCAGTGATTCTGATTGAAACTGTATTGACTCATGTGGATGATGACCCAGTGATGTTTTCCTGTCCAGGGAATGTGCCGTGTTGAAAAAAATATTTTCACTGGCAGCTGCCAGCTGATGTTAACATCACTGATGTCCACCCACATCCTGACAGGTGGCATCCAGAGTCAAGCAGTCGCAGTGTTCCTCACATGAATACATTTGCTTGAAGTTTGTAAAGCTTTGCTTTAAGTTCAGTGTTGAGGTGCCACATTTATTCTAACTGTTTATTTAATCAGAATTTTAATGCATTAACTAAACATATGCTGAAACGGGTTGATTATACAGGCACTTTGGGACCAGAAAACACTTTACAGATAAGATCTAGTGTTACTATTATTTATTTTTTAATACATCTAGTGTGACATACAGTGCGTATGTAGATATGCTGTTAATAGACAAACACAGTTTACGGTAAGTGCTGTTCCGTATGTAGATATGCTGTTAATAGACAAACACAGTTTACGGTAAGTGCTGTTCCACATGAACTCTGATCACTTTGCTCTTCCGCCTACACTTCAAAACATGACAGACTGGGCCGTGAGTTCATAATCGACCCATGCTGTGTAAGTATTGCCCTGTCAGTTCATTATGCAGCTGCTGTTGTTTCAAAGAGTAACACAATCTTTTTTTTTTTTTTTACATAACAGATGAAACGCACCAGAGATGAAAGGGGGAATGAAATGATGGAGGAGGGGAGGAGGAAAGGAGAGGAGGAGTAAAGGCAAAGGAGGAGGGCAGAGAGGATGGTAATCAGATGTCAACTGTGCCTTATGCGCCTGTAGAGCAATGTGAGTGCACACACACACACAGACACAGACACACACATATACATACAGCTGGGTTGTAGTGATGGAGCACATGGCTCAGGATCTGTGCCCTTTTGTTCCTGTTTTCTCTCCCTCATATCTCTTACCTTCTTGTGTCCCTGTTTCTATGTATATCCCCTCCTTTATATTTGTGCTCTTTGTCTATTTCTTCATCCATATCTGTCTCTGTGTATCTCTCTGCGTTACCCTCCATCTCTGGGTCTGTCTTTTTTGTCCCAAAGGGTTTGTCCTATTAAACTGTGAGTTAAGGACAAGCCGTGGTGGGAGGAAATGAATTTCCTCTCCTCCTATCTTTCCTCCTTTGGCCTTCATATCAGCTCTACGTCCCACCCTATCTGCTCCACTCCTTCTCCCCTTGTACTCTCGCTTCTTCTGCTTCTTTTCATCCCGTCATTCCTTTCCACAATCCCTCAGCCTCAACGCCACTTTCATCATCCCCTTCCCCTCTCGCCTCTTACTCCTTTGCCCTCTCTCATTACTCACTTGCTGCATCTTCTATTTTTTCCTTTTACCAACAAGCCAGTTGTTTGTGTATGTGTGTGAGTATGTAACAGTGTGTTACACTTTCACAGTGTGGCGTGTTTTCTTTGATAGTCTTTTGGCTGGCCTGCATCCCAGTTCTTCCCTCACATGGCTGAACACACAGACATTAAGAGAAAAAAAAACTTCCTCTTTCTCTTCTCTGGCTCACCATCGCGTTCGTCTTTGCTTTGTCTTCCCTCATCTCTGTAGGTGGCAGAAAAGGTGGTAAGGAAGGAAGGGAGGAGGAAAGAAAGGGAGGAAAGAAAGGGAGGAGAGAGAAATAAAATAAAGAAAGATCTCTAGAGAGACAGACTGCAGGTTAGGTGGGGACAAAAAGAAGAGGAACAAACTAAGTGGAAGAGACAAAACAGTGATAAAGATGTTCAAATTTGGATCCGGTAAAAAAAAAAAGAAAAGCCAAACATGTGTCAATAAACACCAACACTGTGTTAAAAGAAAAATTCACACACTTTACCCTGTCGATGTTGTTTAAGAAAGCAGGAAGTGTGTATGCAAACAGTGAATCTCAAGTAACACTTTAAGCAGGATATGAGTTGATGTCAGGGAAACGTTGTGCATGTGAACACAGTCAGTCAGTACTGCAGTGAGAGATCCAGCAAGTGATTAGGCACATGGAGGCGAGCAGGCAAACAGCGATGCAGTTGAGCTGCCAAATAGATGTGTACTAACTACAGCATGGCAAATCACACACACACACACACGTGACCACGTCGTTCCAACATTGTTTAAAATTCCAATATGCTCGTTTCTATCCACATACATTTGTGGTTACAAATTAGATGAAAGAAATCACATAAATGTTCCACAATTTCCTGATAGCTTAAAGGATATAACTCATATAACTGCAGATTTTTAGCGATACAGCATAATATAATGATATTTTTATGTAGCAATATCGTATTGCCACAGACAACGTATCTTTTTTTATTACAGAAATTATTAATGATAAAAATACATATTAAATGTTTGGTAGCAACATTTCACAACACATTTAAAATGACAATAATATTGTATTGTGACTTATGTATCGCGATAATATCGTATCGTGGGGCCTCCGTTGATTCCCACCCCTATCAAACACCAAGCTTTTAAAAGGCTAAATTCTGTTGTTAAACTTATTTATAACCGCCAGCCAAGTGATGCTACAGTTAGCTATTATTTGTATCATTACCTTGCAAGCAAGTCGGGAGCGTGTCTTTCTGTCTGGCTTTGTGTGTGTGTGAGAGACACAGAATGTTAATGTGTGAGGTGAATCAGAAGCGCATCGCTATTCTGCTTAGCAGTTGTAGGCTAGGCTATTGTGGGATGGTGAGACGACACCTGGGTGTGTTTATAAAAATGCAGCGTTACGATATAAACATTTCATATACCAGATGTAACACAGCTGTCACAGTTTGTCTCTGTTACTAGAGACTCCACTCTGCAGTTTAGTTTATACACTTTACTGATACATCAGAGAGGTACATAGTAACACTAGGCATTTTAATCTCCCTCTCTGTTACCATTAACTATAAATTTAATACTGATTAAAAGTCATTTTCTTTCACATCCTTGTATTGATTATGTTCATCTGTAGTGTAGCTCATATGGGGGCAGGGGTGCTGAGGATAGGCCATTTGACAATACCCCAGAAAACTTCCCTTTTTTTCACAGCCTAATGTTGGCAGGTATGAAGAGTCACAACTGTTCTTTGTTTTTGTTGTCCTAGTAATAGTAATGTCAGGTTGATTTGGTTAGGTCAGGGCTATGGAATATTAAATCAGCCATATTTTCTCACTACATCTTAGCCTTTCTCACCCTCAGGTGTACATACACTACAGGCTATACACTTCTTATAAAATACAAAATTGTGAAATGATTTGTTATTGTATCGGTTATCGGCCATGAGAAGCAGGTAATTATCAGTTGAAAAAATCCATATCAGTGCATCCCCAGTTTTAAGTGTATTTAAAGCAGACAGAAAAACAGTAAAATTAACAAAATTAGATATTTTGTGATGCTTTCGTAAGGTGCCATTTCCAAAACCAGTCCCAAAACTATTACTTTATGAAACACTCACTTAGTTTGAGGTCAAACTGTTTCAAAGACTTTCTAAAGCTGGACTTCTGAGGCAGAAAGAACCAGAAAAAAAGGTGGAGGGAGAGATCAGGACTGAATGAAAATGAAGAGCAAGAGATGCAGGCATTGTGTCTCTGCAGCTCTCCAGCTGGGCAGTTCGCTGGCATTCTGCCTTCACTGGATGCTCGCGATACAGATAGGATCATCCTATCATCGTACTCATTAGGAATTCAGAGACAGCAATATCACAAAAACTGCAGATTAGCCAAGACTTAATTTCTTAATACAGCTGGGCAGTTGGCTGGCAGTTTGCCACTTCAATAAGAGTCAGCTTTTTCATATTATCGTCACATCATTGAACTCACTTAGAATATAACAAAGGCTTACATTAGTGAAGCCTCTTAATTTCAGATGCAGTGTAATAGTTTGCTGGCATCCTGCCACTTTGAAAATGCTCTTAAATCATGATTTAAACAGGCACAGCGTTTTTCCCCCTTCATCATTAGGTCACAATGCCTAGCTGATCTACTTGTGGCTACCTACTAAACAGGAAGTGACCGCAATCTGATTTTTAAATGCCAAAAGAAAGGTGTGAAGCACATGGAAACATAAAATAGACACAACAAAAGCTGTAGAGAACAACATAGAGGATAAAAGCATTTGTATAAGTCATCTTTGTTGTTGTTCTACTTTGAAAATAAAACTTAATTTTTATAAATTACTTTCTATTATTATATTTTGCTTCCTGCATGCATTGATTTGAATATAGGCGTAATTACTTTAGCTGTGGAAAACAGAGCTGCTACATTTATCTTATGGAGGTAAATTAGTCCTGAAAGTTAATATGACTAAAATTTGCATTCCACAAAAAACTATATTTATCAACTTAATACATGGTGGCATGTTGTATTAGTTGGAATTGCACGTGTCAGCAAATCCTATTTAATTCCACTCTGGCAGCCTGGCCTGGAGTCTGTTTCTAAGACCGAGGAAATCCATGTGCTGAAGACACACAGAATATTTGCCAAATCAGAAACATCCTGGGAACGTGGATGAATACTTAAATTAATGATTTGAGACAATAATCCAAAGGATAACATTAAACATTTAGAGCACTTATTTAAAACATTGCGTTACATATTACAAAAATCATAAGTATCATTTCAATTTAAGTCCCATCACATGTAGGCCTGTTATATAAGTAATAAGCGTCATATTAATGAACATGTCTAAACTGTCACCCTCCTCCAGACCCAACTTGTACAGACCCCCTGTAGATTTGAACAATTAGCTTTAATTAAACTGGAAGACAGCTTTTTAAAAACTGGTAAAACCTGAAAACAACAACAAACAGGAAGCCACAAGATTGCCTGGGGGAGTGACTCTATAGCATTTATTTTCTTCTTTTAACAAATACATTCATGTAAATGTAAGAGCATAATAAATGCCAGAGTATATGTCTATTAATTTCTGACCCTGCCTATAGTAGCACTGCTCCGAGGCCAGTCTGATGCCAAGCACTAGAATTGGTAATCAGCTTTCAACTGCATGCTCCCCTTCAAGCTAACTGACCCCGGGACACTGGCCTGCTGTGTTTTCTGCTGCCTCCAATACAACCACCATTTTAGTCCAAATGGTCACTTCTGAGCAAATTGAAATAATTTTAGGGAAGTGTTTGTGACTGATGTGCCTTTGATGATAAGGAGGCAGGCAGTTACTTTCGTGCTGCTAAAATGCATCCCTACTGCGTCTGGGTGATTTAGAATACAGGCCATGACCTCGCTAAATCAAGTGAGCAAATCCAGACTCCCCACTCCCCATTTTTTCTGTCAATCTTCATTGTGAAACATGCACTCAGATAAATATACCAAAGATAGTCCAGGAAGGAAATTTTAGTCCCAGTTGTAGCTGATTAAAGTGCTGCAGAGTTGGACCAGAATGAACAGAATACTGAAGTGAACTGAGGAGGGTTTTGATTGACAGGCAGCTTGTTACCACTCCAATTAGAGAATGTTTACCACCTCTTGCTGTGTGCGTGTGCACGTGTGTGAGTGTGTGTGTGTGTGTAACTGCGTGGATACATATATCAGTATAGGTGTGTGAGACAGTGTGTCCGTCTCTGAGTGCATGAGAGTGTTTACAATTCCTTCAGCAGTTCTTGTCCTCTCGCCTTTAATTGGTATACGCTTGTATTGACAGCTTGGAGCAGCAGTCAGATTGGCACATTGACAGATGGACAGGGCAGGTCTCTAGAGGGAAGTATGTGACTGGTTGAGCTTTTTGTCTGTCAAACTGTCCTCGTCCCCTCTTGAAGCATAATAAGTTTTTTTCTATGGTTTTATGTTACCATGGAGAAGGAAAACTGATGGTCATGTTATTATATGTTGCAAAGATAAACAAAAAGAAACAATAAGCATTTCTTGTATCTTCCATCATAAATAAATATGGAAAAATATAACTGACAAATTATTGACAACAGTAGGAATTTATGGTGGACAGTGTGACAGAATGTGTTTTGCTGATTGGTCTTAGCCAAAAAAAAACAACAAAACCTTTACTTTTGAGTGAGTTGGATATTTATGTGGCTGTATGGCTTAGAATTTCTTTGGGTTAGCTCCTGAATGACACAGAATCATACGAATAGCAAATTAATTTCCAAAACATTTGAGGGGATCATTGTGTTGAGAACATGGACACACTTTACTGTGGTCAATGTGTTTGTGTGTAAGAGAGACAGAAAGCGAGAGAAGCCCCTTTCTCACTGCATAAGAAACCCACTTACACCCGCTAACATCTGGCTTTTGTATTTAATAGGAAAGGTTACAATCTGCATTCATTCCCAGGACAAATGATAAAGTCACAGGTATTTATCAGCTCAGCTCCGATCAGCTTCCATTTGCAGTGATGGAAATACAACACCCCGGGTGGATGTGCTAAATTTTAGCCCCTTTGCCGGTGCAATTCAATGACATGCCACCAGAAAATACCTTAATTCTCCGACCAATCAGCACTCAAACATTGTTTGCACAGGGAAATATCTTAAAAAGTAACCACCATAACATTTGGGGGGGGGGAGGGCTCCATGCTACTTTTTACTGTTTACTAACCCACTTTCCAGCCTGTTAGTGACATCAAATGAAAGAAAGAAAAAAAAAAAAAAACACACAGAAAGGTATACTCTTCTGCTGCAGCACAGCTCTAGTGTTCCTGC
>JAPZEB010000024.1:15742786-15763123 GCA_029783705.1 Chaetodon striatus | reverse complement strand
CCAACTAGAAAACAATGTTTTGATGCATTGGATGTGCTGAATGTGCATATTAAGGCAGTACAGGAGGAGGCGCACATGTACATGCTCATGCTTGTTTAACCCAAACAATGCGTAATGTGACTGCAGTTGGTTCAGTTCAAGGTTGGAACACATTCTCACCACAAACGAACTGCACCAGTTTTTTTGTGACCGGCCCGAGACCACCTCCTCAAGAAGGTCTCGGTCTGGTTGCTTTGGCACCCAACTTTCTCCTGACCCAGGAGACCAGTGTTTATGTCGACTGTGAAACTAACAGTCAATGCTCAGTTATTTTGTCACATCAGTCGTTAGTTCTGTTAATCAAATGCCATCTTCAATCTTTTCCTAACCTTAACCAATTAGTTTTGTCCGACCTTTTCTATGTCAAAATACTAAAAGCTGTCTTTCATAATAATGCTGGGGACTTCTGCCCAAGCATCAAAACATTTCAAGTAGGGATGGTATCACGTTGTCTTATTAAGTGATATAATGTTTTTTTGTTTTTTTTTTAACTAAAACAAACTCTAAACTGGTCAAGATGGCTATCAGATTTCGATCATGGCAATTTCCACCTCTCAGCTCTGGGTTCAACGAGGTTAAATCTCATTGGATTTTGACTGGACTAAAGTGCAGGGACAATGTCTTTAGACTTGAAGCCTTTCACTTTCAGAGCTTCAGATTTGCCCAACAAACTCAGACTTGCCCTGATGGTTCAAATGGTCCTGTCAGTTTTCCAGTTGGCAACCATTTAGTATAACAAAGCCTTTACTCTCCCTCCCCTCTGTCTTTCTCTCCATCTGTCCCTTCTCCTCTAGCCTTCTCAGTAACTGCTCCCTTTCCTTCTGTTTCTATTTCCTCACATCTCTACTTTTTTTTTTTTAAGACCCATTTCTTTCTTAGCGTTAGTGTACTTGTTTTTGTCTTGATTTAGTTCATCTTAAGGCTATTCATATAGTAATTGAGATGTGACTGCAATCCTCAGTGGAGCTCACCAAAATACAACTTGCTGCACTGCTGCTACTGCCTTTACTAAAATAAACCCATGGGAAGAGTAGGAGAGACAGACTCAGCTCGGGGTATATTTATGTGTGTGTGTGTGTCTGTGTGTGCATATGTCTTACAGCAGCGAGCAGCTGGACAAAAGAGATGTAAATAAATATATGGAAGACATATTAGAGAGTAAAGCAGGGGTGCACTTGGAGAGATAGGAGGAGAAATAAAAGGCAGGAATGAAAGGATAGCCTGGATGGATTTATTGTGTCGGCATCATAAGATGCTAGCAGACAGAGGTCTGAGAAAAACAAAATGATCATCAAAATGATTCAGGTGTTGTGAGAGAGTGAGTGATGAAAATGGAGACAGAGGAGGAGAGACGGGAGGATGTCGAAAATAACAGATGAGACAAGAGTGAAAAAAGACAGCAGTGAGAATTAGAAAGATAGACCAGGTGAAAGAAAGGGGAAACAACAGGCAAAATTACTGAATGATTTCAAGTCAAATGGCCTCGGCCCTTTAATTTAGGGCTTATATTGTATTAGCAAAATACATTTTATTATTTTACAATTAAAAACTTAAATTATTCAGTCTCTGTGTCAAACTTAATCTCATACTGTTGTTTTATGCATTTAGGGAACAACATATCCACTTTAAAAGTGAGTCTGTAGAAGTGATTCCCAACCAAGGGCACAATGATTTGCCATATAAAAACCACTGTCAGATAAGGTGAAGAAAACTGATCCTCTTGGTACAATGTAATGTTCTGCTGGGAAACCTTGGGTTTTGGCATTCATGAGAATGCCACCTGACATGCACCGCCCACCCAAACACCAGTGCAGACCAATGGCACTCCCTAAGGGCAGCTGCCCCCCCCCCAGCAGGACAACACGCCATGCCACACTGCAAAAACTATTCAGGAATGGCCAAAAGAACATGACAAAGAGCCAAGGCATCAACCAGGCCTCCAAATTTCCCAGATTCCAATCCAATAAAGAATCCATGGGACATGCCAGTACCTGAAAGGTGCTCTGTCCGTGCCTCGACAGGTCAGAGCCAAGTTTGATCCACGATAGGGTCTTTGACCTTCAAGGCATGGACACAGGACCCCTGGGAATGTCCTGTGGTGTCTGGCACCAGAGCGTTGTTGGCAAATCCTTTGAATACTGTGGGTCGCAGCAAGGTAGAATATCAGCATGTCCCACAGATGCTTGATCTGATTGGGATCTGGGGAATTCGGACAGCAGGTGGATGCTTTCAGCTCTTTTTCATTTTTCTTGGACAATTCCTGTGCAGTTTTTGCACTGTGGCATGGTGCGTTGTCGGGCTAGGGGGCAATGCCATCAGGGAGTGCTGCTGCCATGAGGGGAGTTGCTTCGTCTGCAGCGATGTTTGAGTGGGTGGTGTGTACCAGTTGATATCCACATGAATGCTCAGCCCAAGGTATCCCAGCAGAACATTGTATTGTAATGAGATGATCAATATTATTCACTTTATCTGTCAGTGGTTACAGCTGATCAGTGTATATCTCTGCAGTTGTCAGGGGGTCAGTGCAAAGATTTTGGAGCAGATCCACTAAATAGGTCAGAGTAACAGATAAATAACTGAAACAATTGCTAAAGGTAAGAGATGAAAACTAAAAAGTCCAGCTCTTGCCACTCTTGACAGTAGATGCATGTATGATTGCAAACTTAATAACACTAATCCAAACACTGACAGTTCATTTGTATGAAAACAAAATTGGGAACATCCACCATCATATAATTAAAAGTCAATATCCAGTTTTAATTCAATTATACACACTTGGAACACGAAGAGTGTTTTTAATGAAGGAGTGCTGCGGAGGTACATCAGACAAAAAGGATGTGATTAACTGGCGTAGAGGACTTTACTCTTCATGTTGTGCCTAACAATGCCTCGGAGCTTTTAGCTTGGCTTAGTTGCTTAATAAAACTTCTTCAATTCTGACATTTAGTGGCTCAGTCTCATCCTGCGACACATGGTCAATTAAACATGTTGGGATCCTTGACAACTGGGCACATGGTTTAATTTGTTTCCTTATCCACAAATAAAAAAAAAAAAGGAATATATTTTGTTCTTTTTAAATATGCATGTTAAAGCCTACCATTTTATGTTTAAGCTTACCTCCATCAGAACACTTTTCTGCAGACTATTGGAGCATCATATCTTCCACTGCCTGCAGTTTAATAAAATATTCTGGGTCCCTCTGTTTTTTTTTCCCAAAGTAATAGCTGTGTATTTTGGGGGGAGAAAAGTGTCTTATTTTTAGACTTGGCATTAAGAACTTCAGTTTGGGTCACTTGCTGTTTCACGTGCTGAAATACAATGTTTGAGCTGGCTACGAAATATTACAGCGGGCATTTTAGTGCGGACATCTAAAACTCCTGTAATGTTACGATTGGCCTTGGGGACCTGCTTGATATTATTTCCCAAGCAGCCCCACCCGGCTTTTTAAACCACTCTGACTCTGCTTGTGTAGTCTATGACAGCACAGGATAAATAATGCAGTGCTTCTTATAGTGCTCATGCTCTTGATGCTTCTTATAAAACTTAAGTTCTAAAGTACAGCTTAACCACTCTGAAACACTTTTACACACTCTTTTTACAAAATAAAATTAAGAAAAAAAACATAACAAGTGGCAAAGAAGGGGGAAAGAAAGAAAAGTTCAGAGTAAGAGAAAGGACCCCAAAAGATTTGTGTGTTTTGAATCTTTCTTTTTGTAGTGAAAAGGCCTGCAGGTCACAAAAGAGTTGAGAAGAGACTTCTTTTAGATCCTAGGAGTAGGTCAATGTAGAAGCAGCTACAACAATATTTGGCTTTTGGGAAATCAATGCCGATCCTAACCAGACTCTTTCAACTATAAAAGTCTGAAGAGCTGCTTTGATGTAACCTACGACTTCAAGTCGGTAAGATGTTTTAGAATCAGAGTGGCCAATTTCATTGCTCAAAAACCAAAACTCACGGGATATCAGTCATAGTCTCAGGGTGAACTGCAGTTTTATTACCCAGCTACAGTTACAGTACAAAATGGCAGAATTTGCTTTAGTCTGCTACCCATGTTTATTTATTAAGTCATGTCCCTCATGTCTAAATAGCAAATGAAACGTACCTAAATAAATGCAGCAGTGCTGCTGCACAGATCGGCTATTCAGAATAATCTCAGATCCCAGCATGAGATCCGTAAATGTTCTGCGTAGCAGCATAGACTTAATGTAACGACCTCCTCTCCAGGGTTCCCAGCTCCTAGAGAGATTATCTGTGTGATCTCCAGTAAGTGTCTGCAGTAGCTGTCACTGTATGCCAGCAGCATCTTTTGAACTCTCAGGATCCAGAAACACCTACAGTTCATTTTGACATAGACAAGGTTTTGATATTACGAGGTTTTCCCATCAGTGCACCATCAGATCCTGGAGCGTATAATAAATCTCTACATGCAGGTTCTGGAAATATAAATCACGGGGTATAAGATAAACAAGCTATCAGGTTCTGCAGAAAACTATGATCTTCTTAAGTAAATAACAAAACTCATGATACTGTCTAACAAAAGCTTGGCACCGAGAGCCAGGTAAATATACTTTTCAAATATAATTGTGCAGTGGTTGGTCCTCGTGAAAATCTCCGCCTCTTGAAATGAAAGAAGGCATTGCTGATGAGTCTTATAAATATAGCCTTTAGAGACTTTGCAAATGACTGTAATTATTGCAAAATTCAGAAAAATTGAGTAAATTGCACGGCACAGAAGCCTGCTGCTATGGATACCTATCTATGTCACCATGCAGAGATAAGCACATGTTGAAACTGGAAATATTCCAAATTATTTTTGTCTGATTAATCTCTATGTACGTATGTGTAAATCCCTACAATAACAGAGAAAGGAAAAAACAGTCATCAAAAAAACATCTAATCCTTGAAGCTTCACTGTGGATGCTTGCCAGGTTTCTTTCATGGGTTGTCAGGTTGCGATAATTTTTGATAAATGTACTTGGAACATGTTGGCTCTAATTTGGAGATTCTTAAAACATTTCAACCCACGACCCGTGAACCTTTTTTGCTCTCATCCAGAGACTCAGGCTAAAACGCTATGGTAAATATAATAAGCACATTGGTACTCTTGTCATGTGTAAAAGCACCACAGGTAGGAAGCCCTAGACTGAAACGTATTAGAGAATTATTTATAGGGAGGCTGCTTGAAGCAGGTACAGCCTGGCACCCATGGGTGAAAAGGTTCCCAACAGGTTAAAACAAATGCAAATGACTGATGACAAATAGCATGTGGCACATTTGTCCGTGTGCTGTAACTGATGTATTTCTGTGTTAATGTAAGTTGGTCCCACACGACTTTAACCCTCATGTTAAAAAAAGTCACTATGAAGCACAGTGACTTCAACAACAGGCCAAGACCCGCAGTGGTCGTCACCTTGCCTCCTGTAGGGTAACAAAACGTGCATATTGCAGTCACACTTTCATGAATTTCATACACTGTCCCGGTAATGCCGAGCACTGAAACAACATGAGTACTCTCCTGACAGCAAATCAGAGAGAGGCTAGTCTTTGATAAAAATGTAGTTCACCTACTTGGAAATAAGGAGAAAAAAAGCCAATGCAGCATCACTTGCAAATGCCTTTGGGGCTTTTCACTGTCTCCATTTCTCAAACACAGACCTGGTGATGATTTGATGGCAAGATCTCCTGTGTATACTTTCAAGATGACTTTTTTTTTTTCTCTTCTTTTGACTACTAGTATCAGTCTCAGAAGCTGATGCTTTCTGTGTTACTATTGCTCAAGATTAAAGAAATTAACTGTAGACTTATCTGCACTGTGATATTACAAAGGCAAGAGGCAAGGAATAAATACCAATGTGTGACCTGAGCCATCCATGAGCTCAGGATGCTGTGATGTAAATAAGACAAAACACTTAGTGTTGTCAAGACAAGGAATTAATACAAACACATTTAGCTATACAACTGGGAGAAACATTGTTTCTTGGCCATGTGCACAATAGACATTTTCACAAAAGCATAGGTCCATGATAAAGCACAGAACACTG
This sequence comes from Chaetodon striatus, assembly GCA_029783705.1. Taxonomy (NCBI): domain Eukaryota; kingdom Metazoa; phylum Chordata; class Actinopteri; order Chaetodontiformes; family Chaetodontidae; genus Chaetodon; species Chaetodon striatus. The sequence continues at coordinate 15,757,042 of JAPZEB010000024.1, read as the reverse complement.
TGTACATACCACTGTAAACTAAAGTCTGTTTACACTGAACTTAATATATATATAAAATAAGTTGCTTTCTAAAGCTTAGTTATATGCTACATTTAGACAGATTAAACAGTAGTTTTTACTAAATGTGATACAGTAAGGAGAGGAGTATAAATCCTCAGTTTCATCACGATACAATATTATATTGATTCTATGGACAACGATACGATATTTGCCCATATTACAAAGTCTGTCATTTGATTCAATACAACTTTGGGGCCTGCGATCAATGTAAGACAATACCATTAACATAAATCAGTTACAGAAGAAGCTGACGCTTTTGGCCATAAAAGATAAAAACACGTTAACACATGAATAATGTAAATAATTGTAACCACTTCAGTGCAGTGAAGTTTACTTTAAACTGACTCCACTAACACACATAAAACAGCACATGAAATAAGATAACCCTAACTGTTTTTGCTAGTCACCCATTATTAGCTTAAGCAGGTTTACATTGCATATATTAGCCTAGTGGCTAGCGGACTTTTTTTTCCTCTACTCACAGCTTAAGAAAATACATGTAACGTTATTATTTTTCTTACTGACAGTTGCTTTGAGTAACTACATCTCCTGACAGAACGGCATGTTTGAATTTCAGCCTGCATGCATGTTTTGTTCAGGCTTACATTGTTGCAGCTAATGTTGCTGTAGTGAGAGGTTAGCGGAGTGACATGTCTGTCCAGGCAGGTACGCCATGTTTTATCTTGTAATGGCATTGTTTGGGTACGGCGTGTGCTGTGAGGAAATACAAAATCTTTCGATGTATTCTCCAGTAACTAACATTATCCTCATTGTCCTTCTCTTGGCTGCTTGCCATCTGCCTGCTGCTGTTTGACGGTGACAAAGACTTTCAAAATAAAAGTTTATCCTAAAGAAGACAATGTGGATCGATGTTTTCACTTTGCATTGGTGACGTTGGATCCTTGATCAATGAATTGATGTATGCAGAACAATCGTTACACCCCCATTAAGTGGTAGAAAAGACAATTCCAGCAGGTTGAAGAGTACACAGGTTACTGCATCATGTAAGCACGTTGTCCAGTTTCCTGCTTTAACCTGATCTCACCTACTAACCTAGTTGCTCTTGTGCATGTACTGTGAATGCAGTGACTGTGTCTGAAGCTCTCAGGTCATATTTTACTTATTCACAAAAAAGAAACAGACCTCCAGCTTTAGTACAAAATTTAATATTTTCAGCACAATAATATAGCTTTGATATTGGAGCTTTGTGTATATAATACACCTTTAATTAATAAAAACATTCATGTTATCATTTGCCTGGCTTAGAATGAGATTATTTTTTTACTTAATTGGGTTCTGGGCTGGGAGAGTTTAACAATTCCCACCATATAAAGCTGTATTTACAGTTTATGTATCAGTGGCTGAGTTGCTATACTCCGCTAGGTCAGCACCACATAGTGCTGAAGGAAAAGACTGCCACTGAGTATTGAATAATGCATGGAATAGAGTTAAAGAGATAATGAGTAATGTAGTAATGCAACAGTGCATGCTTCTGGCAACATTATTAACTACAGGCTAGGAGGCTGCATTACTGTGGGGACAGCCAGACAGTCTAAAGAGGATTATATAATAGCACCAAAGGAGATGTGACTTATGCAGAGGTATGACAAAGCAGATATGACTAATGCACTCCCCAACAGGCAACAAGGCAGTAGCTGGCTGGGATATAAACCCTGTGGACCTGTGTCCACCAATCACCATTATTTTTAGCAAGAAGTGCCCAACTGCTGCTTTGGGAGGCCACTACAGTCTCCATCTTTAACTGGAGAGTTTTTAGCTTTCAGCACCTACACTTGAAATACTAAAGCACATGCAGCCTTCTCTGCACTGTCAACAGCTTCTGTAATAGAAGGCGAGTGAGGATGTAAGACGACGTCCTCGGAGGAAAGTATTCTTTAGCCTAAGGAGGAGAATGACACATAGACCTGTAGGAGATCTTTCACCGGGCCCAACAGGGATTTGGAGATTATGAGTAACACATAACAGTAATAACAGTGTACTGCTGGCTGCTTTTTATTCACTGTGGGCCTGAGGAGCTTTGGTCTAATTTTCTCTGTGGCCTAAAGATGGATTTATTGTGCAGCTTCAGGAACGGATTCACTCACAAATAATTGGTAAATAAATGCTTCCAGCAGCAGATAAAAGGAAGAACTCAGAGAAATAAAATGCGTGCTTTGTTTCTGGTTACGTATCTCTGATTAACACGTCTGTCATTTCATAAATATTCTTTGTTCTCTCCCTCTTTTAACGGTTAAGTGTGATTTGAATAATACATATTGAAAAAAAGCTCCACCCTTGCATACATACGGTCGTCATCAGTCTGTGTTATTCACTGTAATTCAGGAGTTTTATCACAAGGTGTTGTATAAAATATTGCTCTACTTCCTCTCCACCTGTGTTTCCTCCCTCTGCCTCAGTGAACAAAAGATTTCCTGTCAGGAAAAAAATGAGAGCATTGCCCTTTACTCAAAACACAGCATGTTTTAGGGTACATTGCATTGTGATCTATTGAGGCGACTGTCCCTGGAGTGTTGTGCTTCACCCCAAATATAAATTCTCCTTGTGCGATGGTTTGTGCATTGCAGTGGGGTATTGCTCTTTGATTTGTGAAGGGGTTGAAACAAAATTCTGGCATTCAGCAGTGACGCTTTATTAGCAAAACTAGAATTACCGTCTAGAAGTTGTATGCCTCCGCCAAATTAGTCAAGTTGCAGTTTACATCCATGTCTGTCCAGATTCGCATGTAGCCACGACAGATGACAATATGGATGTTGCTGTTAGGACGCTACAAATTCTAAAATGTGGATCTCTCACACATATCTTCAACCAGGCAGCACAGAAGATAGATACAATCAGCACAGTTTCGAGGTTAGCACCAAAGATTAGTGTCACCAATTCAGTATCTAGCCAAATGTCTCCCCTCCTGTTCCTGAGTTATGGTGTTCAATAAGGACTAGAAAGGGTTTTTTGCAGGACATTATGATGTCATAGTGATGTTGACCTTTAACCTTTGGGATATAAAATGTCATCACTATTTCATGCTATGCGACACTTGTATGAAATGTTGTCATAATTAGTGCATGAATTATTGAGTTATGGCCAAAATTGTGTTTTGTGAGGTCACAGTGACTTTGACCTTTGGCCAACATATCATAATTAGTTTATCCTTGAGTCCAAGTGGATGAAAACCATGACCTTACCTACTTACCTACTTATAGACAAGTACAGGCAGAGTCCAGATTTTAAAGTTCAGAATTTGTATTGAAAATGAATATAGGCAGGGGGGTAGAGCACAGGCAAATGAATGGTGTCGTTGTCCACAGGTAATAGCTGTAACAGCTAATAATGATTGATGATAAATTTGACTGACAAATAGTTTGTTAAAAAGAAAAAAAAAAGAGGTTGGCAGAAAAAGGCGTTCACCATAAATGTAGCCTTAATGGCACAAATGAATGACACTGACATTAAACAATGGTCACAATATGTAAAAGACACAGTATGTTAAGGCTGGAAACAATGTGCTAAAAATGCAGTAATAGGCAACAATAGCCACGATTAACATTCATGAATATTAATTAACTGAACAAACAGTAAAAGAGATCAATTTCTGATGACTGCTAATGTTTTCTACACTCAGCAACATGAATAGTAACAATCGTAACACAAATAGAGTGTCCTGCGTCACAAACAAATAAATGAAATTAAGAAATGTCGATGAAGATTCTCAGTCATCCAGGCCATGGTAATCATAATCATAATTTATCACCCACTTACAATGCAGTCTTGGGATCCCTTAGACTACCCATCTAACCCTAATGACACACAAGATGGCCAGTTGGACCAACAACTCACACGCGACCTCAGCGACTGTGTGAGAGTTCACACCCACACTGAGTTTGAAGCCCATGACTCCACACCAGTCCTTTAGAACTAAAGAAGCTTCTTGGATGAGAGGCGAAACGTCTTCAAGAAACTCAAGAAAGTCCAGTTACCTATGATAAAGCACTTACGGAATTAAGAAATGGTGACATGGCACACAAACCTGGCAGCGTGCAAGTGCAACACATAACAGACAAACTAGATTCAAAGAAAATAATCAGCCTCCTCGTTCCCAAGGGCAAAGTGGACTCACATAGGGATTTACTCAGCGGGTAAGTCAATATGTTTGGAAGACTGGATGAGATAGAACAACACGGATTGCAGCCCTCCGACACTTCCTCCTCATACCTGGCTGTATTCAGCGCGCCCCACACATCTGGGCAGTTTATATGGCGCGCACAATGAACTGGATCATACTGTGAGACAGCCGCAGAATTCTTCACAGTATGTTTGTGCCAAAATGAAAGAAATTAGCTTCAGGGGCCGTACACATGACGTGATTTTTGCCGCATGTCATGTAACAAGGAAAAAACAACCACAGCCAACAGACAGATACATTTCCCCTCTTCTGTAAATATCAGTCTGTGATGCAGAAAAGCTGATCATTTTAGTGCAGGCCTACCCACAGCTTTTCATCTGTTTTCCGGGTGCTTAAAAACACAGCATGTGTGCGGCCCTTAAGGTGTTCTTGAGATATCGTGTTCACAGGAATGGGATGGATGTAAAGTCACACTGACCTTTGACCACCAATTTCTAATCAGTTCATCCCTCAGTCAAGGTGGATGTTTGTGCCAAATTTGAGAAAATCCCCTCAAGGGGTTCTTGCACAGGCATAACAATGTCTCTGTTATCAGTCTATTGTAGCTGCTGGAAAAACAAAAACAGCATAAAAAATATTGGGCCCCTGAAATGACAAGACACATCAACAATAACTGTCTTTTTTTCTTTAACTTTCAGCGACTCACAATAAGACAGCGGGTAAGGAGATATACACATATTGACACATCACCTTTAAAGTCAATATTATTTATTTGAGGTCATGTTTCTAGCCTCACAGTGATTTGATCCATTGTTGGCATAAAAATATGAATTTGTGAAGCTGTAAAGAAGCACCATGTCCCTCTTGTATTACCACATGGATTGGAAAGTAACTACTTGAAGCCTCACACACACACACACACACACACACACACACACCAGCCAATGAGCCTCACTGTATCTGAATAATGTGGATCAATGTACAACACAGTAGCCTGTGGACCAGCTGGTATTAAATCACCCAATCATACTGCAGAACACTGACCAGAAGGCCCATTCATCACCCAATTATAGGCCAGCATGCTATCCACTGGCTCATGACTCAAGGTCTGTCAGGAGGAAGGAGAGCACTTTGGAAGACATGCAGGCAGCCACATGTACAGATGTGCATGTCTGCATATGTGCTTAAGATTACACAATGTACACATCCATAACAAACAAATACACACACTGACACATATGATGCTTCTGTGTAAAAGCAATTTGTCTTTTTATGTAGCCCTCTCTCCTTCACTCATTTATTTCTCATTCCAACGTATCCTGCAGTATCCCTGTCAACACTATCCATCCACATACACAAACACAAACACACAGCCTCACACACAGACATAAAACTGTTGCAGAATGAGTCTCCTCTCTCACAGTGTGACAGATAGTAGATCAACCAGCTCTATGTCCCCCCGCACACACATTCTCTCTTAACGCGGAGCATACACACATAAGTTAGCCTCCTCCCTGGCGGTGCAGCAGATAATAGAGAAGCCGGACCAGAGGCCCTTGCTTTCTACCTGCAGCACTGGGTCATTAAGTTACTGCAGACCCGGTGTGAAACGAGACGGCATGGAAGACAAGGTGAGACATGAGGAGAGACTAAAGGAGAGGGAGGACAGCGTGTGAGAGGAAAAGTGGTGTGAGTAAGAGATAGAGACGATGAGCGTTCAGAGGAGTGACAGAGTCGGGGAGAGACAACAAGAAACAGTGATAGACAGAGTTTTGTGGGTGGGATGTGATGAAGAGATGAAACATTCCACCCATCATTAGTGAAGTCGTGCCAGTCTCTGAAGCTCCCCTAAGGCCTTGATATGGAGGGTCGAGCTAGGGTCGCGTCTTTCAACTCCACCTGGCTGCTGTTTCAATCAGTCAGCAGTACATCGAGTTTCACTTTCTCTGGCACCGCTGCTGGGAACTTAAAATCACAGAATCAACTAAGCCATTTGCGGCCGTGTAACTTGCAGTTGATGTTGACTGGAATCACTGGTTGAACACAACACTTCAATTCCAAAATGCTCTGTATCCATTTTGGAAAACAAGTTCTGCCTGAGATGCACCAGCTAATATTTGGCCAGTGATGCTCTACACAAATCTCCTCTGTGCTTCTCGGTTTCTCTAACTCACTTTATAGCGCTTCACTAGTTTCTCTAATGCCTCTCATGAGTGGAAGGTTGCTGGTTTGCTCCCGGCAGGACTAGCGAGATAAATCCGGGTGGGGGAAGTGAAAAAGCTGCTGCTTGCTAAGATGCCCTTGAACAAGGCACTTAACCCCCAGTTGCTCCAGCGGGGCTGCTCACTGGCTAACTGATAAGCCTCTGGTCGTACTGAGGCAGCTTCCAGGTGTGAAAACTGTGCAAGTGTAGAGAAAACTGCGCTCCTAGAAAAGAAAGAGCATTCATGCACAGCAAAACTGCACTGGTAGTGAGTGTGACTCAGAATGTCAACTGTAGTTTAAAATGTACTTTTCTTTCATGCTGCTGTACCAATCATTTAGAGGAAAATAGGTATCCTTTGTAAGTGACTTTATAGGTTCTGCTGGCAAAAACGCACTATGCCTTTCAAGTGACAAAGAAGTCTGTCAGATGTGGTGTTGAACAAGTTTAAAATAAGCACGTACATGAGTGTGGGGTTTCAGTAAAAGACTGGACACTTAACTTGACAAAGCAATGACATAATCCCACATGTTCTGTATGTAGTGCAGTGCTGACTATGGTTGAGCCAGTGCGAAAATGTTCAAACCACTTTCATATAAGCCAAACACGCCATGTCCCAACAGCATACAGGCGTCCAACTTAGGGCTGTCAAGCCATCAAAATACATGCTGTAAAAGTATCTTTAAACAATTCAATTCAAATTAATTTCGGCAGATGTGTTGTAGTAAAGCTGCTGGATTTTGGACACAATTGTCCCCCCATCCTCTAAAACCAAAACTGGTCCACAGTCCATTGGAATCCATTTTGCAAGTCAGTTAGTCAGTCACAAGTCTGAGTGCCTGGTTGAGTGTGACCGAGGCTGGCTGCTAGCGCTAGGATCAGAGGCTGCGCTAGCTCACACCTCAGGGTTCGCTGCTAAATGCTTTGCGTCAAGGTGATATTTCAGGCTTTAAGTACTCCGATGTTAGGAAAATTCTTTACTGCAGGAATTGCAGAAAACGGTGTTCCTATCAATAGTTCCATCTGGGCGTATTTTGAATGTAAATGTTCCATTCATGAAGCCAAGCAGCGTTGTCTCGTAACCACCTATAAAGATGGGTGAGTACTTGCTATCTTTCTATGTTTGTACTTTTAAAACAGAAAGCACGTTTCATATTGTGATCTGTACTGGAAATGACATACCATATAGCCAACATGTCTTTGGGACATGTCTCTCATTGGCTTCAAATCCAAAATGTTGCCATATTGGTGTAGATTTAGTTGTCTTACGAGACTAACTCTGCAATGCCTCATCTCATCATCCAACAAAACTACATGTACCACAATATAAGCACATAAACAACATGCCTTGGCCTTCCCCCTCCCACCTCTGCTGACGTGATCTCCTTCATGTTGTCAGCCTTGGCTCATATTTAGTCTCTTTGCTGACTTTTTGATCCCTTCTACATGTGCAACTTTTCCACTCCAGTTTAGCATTTAATATTATTCCATAATTATGGTGAAACCGTGGTCACAGTGTCCGCTATCAGAAAAGTTATACCCTTGCTTTAGCTGTGAATAAATTACTTTCCCTTATCCTCTACCTTGTAAAATACAAGAATAAACCTCTGTCAGGCATGCACGCACACTCACACGCATGCACAAAATGCGTCTCGCAATCACACACATTCATATGCATAGTACCTACACATACACACACTCAACAAGAAAGAATGAGAATCAAGACTAGAGTGTAATTGCGACCTAAATCCTGTGATTAGAGGGAGTGAAGCGGAGAGAAGCTGATCAGCTGATTTGGTTGATTAGCCTGACGCTGACGACTTTAATTCACTGCACAGAGTCAGACAGAGGACATGGCAGCATAAAGGAGTGTACAACTGTCTCCTGTTATTTGCAGAGTAGCCTCTCCCTCACTTAGCCAGCAGTACCTTGGCAAAGCTTGAAAGAGTTGTGTGTTTTGTACTGCGTGTGTGTTTTTGCTTTATCATGACTCTGCCTTCTTCTAGAAATTATCAGCTAATTGAGAGTGCTTTGTCCACATTTTTAGAGTAAAATAAGACATTTATTATAAGTACATCTGGCACTTCCTCCCACATACTGAACATTCTCAGTAAAAAAATGTTTGCAATGCATTTCCAAGCTTCCTACACAAAAGAGCAACCACACCAAAATGTATTTTTTGAAAGTGAATCTTCTCTCAAAAGACTCAGAGGCTTGAGTCAAAAGATTCTGAACTTTTCCCTCGCAGTAACCCCAGTTTCTAGTTGCGAAACTCTTATTTTGTCCAGGTTTCCTCATCTCCAACTTCTGAATCCAACAGCAGCTTGACAGAAGGTCAAACCACGAGGCCCAATTCTCAGAGAGGTGCTAAACCCCCTTCCTCTCCTGATGAGTCTCTTGGCTCTGAGTGCTGGTGCTGAGGAGCTGATATGGCTGACAATTTGATGGAGAATTGACAGAAGCGATGTTGCCCTATATGTGCTGTGGTAGACAAGAGAGGATGTAGTGCTAAGTATGTGAGCTCTGCCTGACTGCTGCTGCCTCTCCCTGCAGTGCTGGAGCTGAAGGGCAGTCTTGTTCATGGAGAGGCACCTAATTTAAGAGCGGCACAGATCAAGCAGAGTGACTGTTTCCTGGCAAAGTGGCAGTTCCATTGGGATCTAGTGATTTTTACTTCCACCTGGACCAGTTCTGTAATTTCATGGCTTGCCTTGACATCAATTGCACCGAAATGGGTGGAGGAGTGCACTAAGGGGGAGCAGCAATGAAAGTCATGAGCATGGCAACTCAAAGCACCATCTGAGAAATGCGCATGAATTGCAGGTGTAACCTGTACAGCTTCAGCCAGCATAAGTGAATATACAATCAACTACATGTGCATTACATTTACCTTTGCTCTCTTGATATAATCAGCCCTGCGAATTCAAGTGGGATGACAGAAGATGAAAGATCTGAAGCTGAGCACCTTTAGGGTTAACAGGCTGTTGAGTTTGGGGACCTATAATCATAGAAAAACTGTTGGCTTGTGTACAATCTGTCTCATTACAGCTGCCCTATTGGATGTTGTCTTGAAATCAAAGTGTTTCCAGGTCTTTACTATTACTTTGCTGAGTACTTCATTATCATAGACAGGGATGGTGCCCCAAATTATGAAAAATAAGACCCAAGTTTAATAAATTCGAAAGATACTTTAAGGTAACAGACAGGCAGTTTCTGTCTGGCCTTTGCTATTTACAGGCAACCTGTGTCATTACAGCAGTAATAGCTCCTGCAATTACGGCACCAGCACCTACTGCAAACAATAAGGTGAATAAAGTGCAATTTTTCTTGTTTTACTTTTTAGCAGCAGTTGATTTTATATGTGTTGTTGAGGTTTTAGATATTAAGCCTTCAAAATGTTTAACAGTTTTATCATTTTGTTTCAAATGAAGGCAGAAACCCTATACGACCTCAAATTACACACAAATGTAAAGAAAGGCTATACAGAAAAATGTGTTTATTAAAATCCAGTTTAATCAGCATGTAATGACATAATTTTGTCAAAATTAGTCCAGCTGCACACTCAGTTGGAAAAGCAACCTCTTGTATAATACACGATAAGGTAGAGCAGTTCTATGCTGTACGGTTTGGGATATTAGTGTGAATGTGCATTGACTCCATAAACACAAGCAGCACTGCTCTAGGGGAAATGTGTGATAAAAGAGACTGAGAATTAGTAAATGTTTTGGTTTAGGGGGGAGAGTCTCTGACTTAAAGGATTTCCCACGCTGGAGCTGAATAAAAGAGGTAAACAGTTTCAGTTAAAAAAAAAAACTGCTGAGGAAGACAGCATGATCTATGGACTGTAAATTTTGGCACTTACACTAAAGCCCATAGGCTATTCAAAAAGGCTGATGATGAAGAAAACTGAATGGTATGTATATAATACAGCTTGTCTGTCACAAAACAAGAATATGGATACAACATGGCAATGCAACATTTACAGTGCAGGCACACTCCATCAATTATATAAGCTATACATGCATGGATGGTTTTCCATACTGTACATACCTTTTTACTTTATTTTTGTACTTTGACTACACACAATCACAAGGCACATGGGACAGACTGTTGTGCCTCAATGACAAGAGGAAGAGTTCACAACATGCACCAGTGTCTAGAGAAAAAAGATTTGCGTGATCCACCATACTAATCTCTTATCCCTTGGTGACATTTGGTGAAAAACTGTCAAGACTATTCCAGTTGTCTAGACTGGAGTTAATGCACAAAGGCTTGACGACTTTATACTGACTGTCGGCATGTTTGAAAATCTGTGATTATTAGAGAATATTCCAGATTTTAAAATGTATATAGATGCATGTAGTTACAAATACTTGACATAGCCTTCATTAACAAATAGTGTGCATTGTGTAAACAAAAACAGAAGAGTAACAGCTGCTGCAGTTTTGTTTTTCCATTACACAAAGTGACAATGTGTGGGTTTGACAGGGACATTACTGATCAGTAATTCAGTGTCTATGATGAGATTAAATTAGCCCACTGGATGGCATTTATTATGTCATTATGTCCTCTGACACACTTGCCATACCATTTTAAACTGCTCGCTGACAAAGAGCAGGGTTATGGTCAAGTGAATAATAATTAAGGGCATTTTTGTAATCAAGCCAAAACCATTTTATTATGACTGTATGTTCTGCATCAGAGGTCGCATTAGATGTTCTCATTGTCCATCATTTTGACAGACAGGGCCATTAAAATCTGTCAAAATCTATTACATCCCCCTTATTTAATTTTCTTTTTATAATTGATAATACGACATAATTGATATCTTCATTTATTAATTTTGATTTTTTTTTTTGACAATTAATGTATCAAAAAAGCTTAAAGATTTGGTATTATTAGGGTGTAGTGCTATCTGTTTAAGGACTGGAGCCCACTGATGACACGGGCACAGTTAAAGGTCCTGACACATCAAGCCAACAGCTGGCTGTTTGTCAGTGTAGGGTGTTGGTGTTTGGTGGGGTAGTGGGAGTTGTCTGTCGCCCTAGTTGTTGCAGTGTGTCCCACACCATCAGCACTGGTTGGCCATGATTGGCTATTTTTCAGCTGGTTCAGCTTGCTGAATCAGCGTCGCAGATGGCGGGGCCCATGAGTGAATGAAATCACTGTGATTGACAGTTCAGCTCAGATCATGAAAAGAGAAACAGAAGTGAGGAAAGTAAATGGCTAAAGTCAAGAGGAAGTGTAGCAGTGCGCAGGCTAAAGAGAGCTAGACAATGAAAGACTAGAAAGTTAAAATTCGCACACACCCAACTGGACAGGGGTGTTATTTACTTAAAGTCACAGTACAGTATATCGATATGACGATAGCCTTCAGGTTTTTTCTGTATAGTCAAAACAATGCAGTCAATGAGAGACGACCCCTGTAACTGTTGTTTTTTGCTACCTCAACAGCTCTGATATTGTCTGGTCACCAACTGAGGTCAAGAATAGGGATGGGGTGTGACAGCCGGATCCAAAATGGACCCGGCTGTTGCAATCCTAACAAAACAAATGACCTTAAAAGATTTAGTAAAGGCCGGTTCAGTCCAGTGTTTTGCGACGAGGCAAAACCACTTTAGAACATTGCAAAGAAAGTTGCAGCAGTGTAGATTTGCCATCTGAGCTCGACTCAAGCCAGCTGACGGTGTCACCTGCAACTCAGTCGGTCAAATTGTCGGCAGTTAGTTTTAGAACGTAAAGCTCGTCACCTGTTTCTACAGCCATTTGGCCAGAGTTGTTGCATAGAGATGATACACCATCTCATCTAGTTGCATTGGTGTAAACCGGCAGGCTTTTGGAATGTTGCAGAATGGCGCATCGCAAGTACTTGCCTGTTTCAGCTCATCTTGTCATGAATCTATGGTCTGAACTGGGCTTAAGGGATTCAAAAGGATTCTGATTCGATAAACAGATTCGGAGCTGGATAAAGATTTGATAAAATCCCAACCTCGCTAGTCACGCAGCATTATAGATACAAAAATTTCCCTTTAACTGTTTCACTTTATTTTGTGTCAATGGAGGTACTTTCTGCTGTCAGTAGTTGGGTTTTCAGTGAGTGGCAAGGCAGGATGTAAACAGTTTTCAGACAGTGGAACTGAAATAAGCGTGGGTAAACACACATTTGTAATTTAATGGTCTCAGATTTTCAGCAGCCCACACTCTTCCTCAGCCCTTGCAGTCAAATTTAATTTTTAGGTGGAGTGAAAACACAAACACTAAAACACGATAGAACAATGTCCCTGTTTGTATGGGGCTAAAACAAATGCTTCTGACAATGTTATGGTCTCATGGGTGGCCAGACGACGCAGTGCTGTGCCCCACTGATTGATTTTCAGCAGTAACATTTCTATAGTCCGATGGTTGTTATAAAATCAAATTTTGAGCCACAGTGAAATGCACCCACTGCAGAGCCGTGCCTCCGTTTTGTATGCAGCTGACTCTGGAACAGAATAGGATTTTCATTCAAGGGCAAACACACATTTAATATTAAGTGCATTCAAGAAAGGCTTTTCAGCAGACACTGAGCTGTACAGACCCTTTTACAATTTAATTTAATTAACTCTGAGGGACTTTATCAGCAGTTATTTCAACAAATGTTGCAGCATTGCTTTAAGGACTTATCATCACACCATAGGTAAACAGCAGCCCAGTTTGTGTTCATCTGAATACAAATTCCTAATAGTCTCAAGGGAATACAGCAGACGGTCTACACAGTAGGAGGCTATTGGGCAGATAATTTGTAATTGCAACATTTCCTTAAAAATATTAAATTAACAAATCTGTTTTGACTACTGCAATGGAATCCATTTGTACAGCAGCACTGCTACGTCTCTGTTTTTCAGCAGCAGTGCTTTCAGCTGAACTGACAACAATGAGCAAAGAGCACTGGGACATGGACGATACGGGGCCATAGATTACTGGGACCCTGCTTTAATGAAGTGGCTGTTAGTGAGATTTGCAGCAGATAGTAAACGAACATAACAACTCTGCTGAAGTGCAGTCTCATCATTTCGTACATGTAAACAAAGTTAGTGTCTATAAAGCATGTGTTGTTAGTGTGGAGGCAACATGAAGTTAATGGTATAACAAGGAGATACATGCGCCCATTATTACACAGCAGCAGGGCACCATCAAAACACTGGCCTCATTTTCAGTGTGGTGTTATGGTGCAGTTTTATGAGGAATTTGTGCATGTGCTGTCCTCTAGCATCAGGAAAGAACTATATAAAACACTTTTTTTTTCCATGCCCTGTTCGTTATGAAACAGCAGAGCGGTCGTAAGATGGTGGACAGATAGCTTCAAAAACAAAACCACAATCAGCTACAGGAAGTAATCTGCCAGGGCTCAGAGAAGCTGAGAACTCTGACAAGCATCCAATTGATGATGAATGGGGTTGGTGTGCGTGTGTGTGTGTGTGTGTGTGTGTGTGTGTGTGTGTGTGTGTGTGTGTGTGTGTGCGGTGACCCAGCCAGTGGGAGTGATAGCAGCGCTGTGGATAAGGGGGCTAAAATAGAGCCCCAACTGTAAACCTCTCAGCCATGCGACTATGGGCTTAGCTAGATCACTAGCTGGCAGCTGCTTTGACTCAGTGGTTTTGCCACCTGTCTACCCTGACATCACAAAGGGAGTATCAACCTGAACGGACTCCCAGACGTGCGACTTCTCCCAGGACCACTCTCAAAATATTGTGGGACTGGAACTTATGATTATTTTAATTAGATGTCAAGTCATCGACCCATTATTTTCTCGATCACTTGGTCTATAAAACATTAGAAATTCCAGTTTCCCAAGGCAATATCTTTAAATTAACAC
>JAPZEB010000024.1:15708018-15718342 GCA_029783705.1 Chaetodon striatus | reverse complement strand
CGAGCTATGGATAGTCCAATTTCAGTCGGACTAAGCTGTTTACATGCATTTAAAAGTCCGGTTTCAGTCAGACTAAGTCAGTAATTAGATTTTCTCAAGCTGCATGTAAACGTACTTTCAGTCAGAAGACAGCAGAGTGTATTGCAGCGTCTACAGAAGTGTTCAGTACGATGGATTTGAGGATGTGTGTGTATGTGTGGCAAGCAAGGAGAGAGACAGTGTATCTACACTCGGGACAGACAGGACTGGACGTCAGGTTAGCAGAAAACCATGAATGTAACAGTGAAGGTTAAGTGTAAGCTAAAGTTTGCAGAATTCCCAGACTAGTGAAGGGATTTCAGCAGCGCACAGAAAAATTCACATGTGTTTTGCGTGATCTGATTGGTTCCTCTGATCAGCCTTTAAACTTTTTAAACTTGTTAAACTTGTTATCTGCTGATAACAATCAATGGCCGGTCAATTGGAGCACCCTGATCTGGGGGTGTCTGATTTATAAACTCGCTCATCCCCTACACTAATGCCTTACAGTAGAGATAGCGAGTTAAGTGCACATGGGTTGATTTTTATATAGCAGCAGCACTAATCATTGAGCGGAGGTAAATTTACATCAAGGAAACACTGGACTTTGGTGAACCCCTGATATTCACCATGGGGACATACATGTGTGATTTTGAGTTAAATATCTTACTATTGGATGTGATTTCTTAAAATTTGGTTAAGACATCCTCAGGCTGATTTGTTAAGTCTTTAGTGACCCCTTTACTTTTTTCTGTAATACCATCAACAGAGTCCAAAATTAACTTTTTGCCTAACCAGCCAGAGGGGCTGGTTGATGAAAAAAATCCTTGAAGCAAGCATATATCTTTTTACAGTCAAAATAATAAATTGCCTTTTTGGGTCTCATATATATTTGTTTCAGTGCAGTTCATTGAGACAATAAGGTATTATGTTGAATACAAATTTGAAGGAAAGGCCAGAGTAAAATCTGAAGCGAAATAATTTCAATATATTGAACAACTCATCACCACAGCATCAGCATATGAATAAGTTCCCTTAATGAGGCTGTGTAAATGTCATGGGCTTTTATTGTGAAAGGTAAGAAAGAAAGAGTGAAGCTACCGTGCTGCCACTGACAATGTGGGAGGCAATGAAGAGTTTGTTCTCTTGGTTAAACTGCGGGGCCTCTGTGTACTCTTATTACCTTTATAAGCATTGGCACAAGGCTAGCTAACAGTAGATCGGTGGCGAATGATAGCTTAGAGGATCAGCTGGTGTCCCATAAGGTAAAAAATCCCCCAAAACTGGGAGCATTCAAGACGGTAAGTTTCGTGGCAACTTTCATAAGTGTGTGTGACCCAGACAGCGCGGAAGCAGCAGAGTAGTGCAACCCTAAATGAAACCAAAACATGATAGAGACTCTAAAGATTTATTTGAGACAAACATTTACCCACCAGTGTGGTGGATAGTGTCGAGTAATCGGTGTCCAGAATAGTTGTTCAATGATCTGTTTGTTCTGTTTGGGCGGTAGTAGCTCAGTCCATAGGGATTGGCTTGGGAACCTGACAGTCGCTGGTTCAAGTCCCCGACCGAACCAAAAATACAGAGCATGGACTGGTAGCTGGAGAGGTGTCAGTTCACCTCCTGGACACTGCCGAGGTGCCCTTGAGCAAAGCACTGAACCCCCAACCGCTCAGGGCGTCTGTCCATGGGCAGCCCCCTCTGACATCTCTCCAGTTGGTGCATGTATGGGTCCTGTTTGGGCATGTGTGTGGGTATTTCCAGGCCTGTGTGTGTGTATGTAAACCACAGTGAAAAAACTTGGAATTTCCCCTCGTGGGATTAATAAGGGTATATAAAAATATAAAAATACTCGTCTTCTTCTCTTAAATGTATCTTGGAGTCAAGGGGATAGTACTCAAGAAGTCACTGGAAACACTTGGAATCAGGTGCAATTGAGTTCAATGTGTTCACAAGCAACAACACATACAACTCATGGGTCAGGCTCCGAAACCAGACTGAAGACTCACTCTCAGTGCTCTCTCTTTTATGCTCGTGGAGATTCTACGAGTCTCCACCTCTTTTCCTTAAGCTTACCTTAACCAGAACCTAATGGTGTATTGTCCAGGCATGTTTGGACATGACTCTCTTACATAATAGTGTAATGCCCTGGGCAAGTTGGACATGACTTTGCCCGAACATATTGGAAAGGCAAGTTGGACATGCAAAGGCATGGCCTAACTTGCCCTTCCACTATTCAGGCCTAACCCTACTCTGTTTTTTAAAAACATTTAATCATAGTGTTTCTGTTTTTTAAAAACATTTAATCATAGTGTTTCTACTAAATGTGATCAGATCAGAGGTGACATATACTCAGTACAATTATTAAATCAGATATGTGGATGAGTGCATTGATATGTACTTACTCGGTATATGGATAAATGCATGCTGATTAATACATTGATTAATCCATTCCATTACACGTCCAATCAGCCAAGGCTCATTTTACACTACAATAGTCTTCTGCGATTTATTTGCCAAACAGAAAACCCACCCTTATTTGGCACTTGGCGGGTGTTAATTTTGGACCCTGACCATTATCTGGTGAGAATTAAAAAAAAAAAAAAAAATCACAATACTTTGGTCTATGACTAAATACCTGCAATATGGAATTCACACCAGCCCCAACAGTACTTTGTGTTTATCACTACATGGCAAATGTAAGCATGCAAACATAATTAAACAGTGAACATGGTAAATAATTCAACTGTAAAACAATGGTGGGAGAATTAGTAATTAGCTCAAAGCACTGCTGTGCACAAGCCTAACAAAAGCTGTCGGCGTGGCCATATACTCATAGTCTCATTAAAAACCATGTGGTCATGCACTGCAAGCCTGCACCACCACCTGTGTCTGCCCACACAGGTAAAGGGGTAAAAAAAACAAAAAAAAACAAACCTGGACTCAGACCAGCTAGTGTATCACATCACAGTCTAAGCAGCTTTCAGCTTCCACAGACAGGTACTTGTTTAGCTCCACACTGCACCAGCAGCCTTCATGACAGACAGAGTCAAAAAAAAATCGACACGTGCAGCTGGAGTCTGAAGTAGCCGGCAAAGCAGTCAGTTAGTAAAGTCTTCCAGACTAGCAGCTTATTTGATTGGACACTTCCTCTTTGGCTGCCAGATTCCTCTGCTGCTCTCGCCTCAAGGCAGAAACTCTTTCTGTTCTTTTCTCATGTTCTTTTTTTTGCCTCTGTCCTCAGCCTGGTCTTCAGAGGAATAAGTGCTCTGTCAGTATTTTAGCTCTGCATTCGTCTCTCTGGTATGACGTAGAAACAGAGATATTGGATTCTTAATCCTATGTGACCCAGAACTGATTGCTCTGTAGCTGCCTTAACACGAGATGCAGAGAGCACACACAACTTTTAAGGTTAAGGATTGTATTCCAGTGTGAATCCAGTCTCTGATCGTAGATCCCAGGAAACTTTTTCTGAACATCCTACTTACACCGAACACGAAAGCAATACAACAGCCCAAAAAAAGACCATGATACAAGCAGCCAGTGTCTGTGAAAACATCCCAACCTAACTGTTCCCAATTACTGTAATGAATTGCAAAGAGCCAGGAATATCAGATTTGCCTATAAACGTTTTATCCACAGTGATTTTGTCACAAGGTTCATCTAGAGTTTCATTTAGGAAAGCCTACATGATGTCTCTTTAATGATGATAAGAGACAAGCATAAAGCATCTCAAGGGAGCTTTTTCCACACCAAAGTGAAATATATAAAAAAAAAAAAATGACTGACAAGTCTTGAAACTTTTTTTTTTACGATTCATGCACCGCAGCCGAGTTGTGTCCCAGAAAAGTTATGGAGTAACAAGGCATGTGACAAATTGAGAAGATGACAGCTTAGAACCTACAGCGAGAATCTTCTCTGTATCGACAGCACTTAAAAAAAAAAAAAAAATCTTTTAACACTCTTCCTCAACTTGTCATATCTTTCATGTTTTTTCTTTTTTGCTCTGAGAAATCGTATTGAGGGAACCTATTAAAATTAGCAGTGAAAAGAATCCATTATCTTTTGAATTTACAACCAGAGAGGCCAATTACAGTAGAAGCAAACGTTAGCCTGGGAGGACTTTGTGAACACCAGCCCTGCAGACTGCCATACTGATCAGATGTGACTCAGTGGAGTGACAGTGTCTGTAGCTCACTTATCTACCTTTTTTATCCTCAGCTATTAGCTGGATTTAAATAAACATCCTCTCGGCTCCGTGCAGCGCTCATTGACCGATCCCCTTCTGTCTTCTCCCGTCTAGAAATCCAGATGTGAAAGGATTGTGGCGAGTGATTTTTTCCCCCAATTTAGATAATGATAGAGAAGCCAAGAATAACTGTTCTGTGCTCCGAACCAATGATAATAAAGCAATCTTTCAAGCCACCAGCTTTTAATGCAGATAGCATAACTTGTCTTTTGGCGACCACTAATGTTCCCATTAAATATCATCAATCATTAACAACAGGGACATGAGAAGATGTGAATATAAACTGAAACAGTGTCCTCTTAGATCCCTCCTACCTTGTCTTTTAGCTTTCCATACTTCTGAAGCTTTTTCAAAGCCCATTATGCCCAATTTCTTGCATCCTTCTCCTTTTCCTATCTCCTGATTGTCAGTGCATGAAATATACCACTGGAACTTATGATGTGGAAACTTACTGATGTTGACTACAAAAAAAAAATACTTTGACTGTGGCAACCATTTCAAACTGTTCTGCCCGCTGTCTTGCATCATTATCCTGTCCCTGCTTGATTGAGGAGGCACTCATTGTCTCGCACACTGTACAATGAGAGCACAAACTTCTTGAGGTATTTTCTCTTTCCCCAGAATATTACAGTTTCACCGAGATAAGCCAGTAATCCATTACACATGTTGTTATATAGCGAGCCAGAATGATAAGAAACTGAGAGAGCTCAGCTCAGTTAGCAAGGGAAATTACAGGCCAATGTCAGCCTGACCTGGCATTTAGATTTGCGAGTGTTGGAGCTGACAAGCAGCGATTGTATCCAGTGCTGATGTGTCCACAGGCTTGGTGAGGCAGCTGGACATGATGCAAGTCCTTTCTTTTCAAGCCCGTGGTCTATTTTTTGTCAGACACACCACCATCTGTGAGCTGTAAAATGCACTGTTTTCATACTTGGAAGAGATATTATGATGTGTTACAGATTATGTGGTTACAGAGCAGCCTGACAGACATTTATACTGTGCCCTCATTCAAAACTGCTTTGGTCCATGATGCAGTACCTGCTTAGAAATCTGAAGACCCGTCCATGGTCCCTCGTAAGGTTTTATTTAATGAACATGATATGTCAATAACTGCTGTATTTGCTATTGTTCAGGTAGTTTAATCATACGACCTATTGTTCAAAAGCTACACCCCTTGTGGTTTCATTGATGTAGACCATTCCAAAAAACAACCACAACAGCAGGTTCAATAAGCACATCTTTCAGACAAAAAACAAACCATTATTATTCACCTGTGAAGTATTACTGTAACCTACAAATCAATATTATGCCAACAGAAATGCTGCTGATACAGATCTCACACACTGCCAGTGGTCTAGGCAATCTAAATCCAGCAAAATATTTACTCCAAACACATAATTATATTCACAGATATCCACAAACTGCTACTGCATTATTTCAAACATTTGTATTTCTTCACATATAATCAATTATTTCTACCATTTTTGTGTGAACTTGCAAACTCCTCTGTATCAAAATGGTGCAGAACTCCTGACCTTCTAATTGACACCTCACTTGAGCCAATAGGAGCTTTCACTGCTGTTGCTATGGCCTCAATAGCCAACGAGAGCTTGTGTTGAAGGTAGGTGCATCCCTCATACTTTCTGGTCTTATAGCCAATAAATAGCCGGCGATTGGCCTGATGGCTTTTTAGTCTTGTAGCTGATGACACTACACGAAGCTCCTTCTTTGAACCATAGACTATTACAAATGTAAATAAATGATAAACAAATAGCTCCTCTGTTGTATGAAGCAAAAAAAGTCTCATCAATTTAGGTTTTCTATAAGTGTTTTTTTAAATACAGTAAGCTCCTAAACAGACATTTATGTCTTTGTTGATTAGTTTTTCACTCATTAACACATTCAGAACATTTCTTGACCCTCTTGTTGATTGAAAAGCACTTGGATGAACCATTTTCTGTCATATTGTTATCTACTTTAAATTTGGATCAGGTGTAGCCTACCTTCATGTGATGGCCCCATTGTGTTTTCCAGCTATTACCTCCCAGTTCTAGTCATCTGCAGCAGCTTTTTTTTTCAAGAATTATTCAGGCAAAAACTGAAATATATATATTTCAGTGTGTTGAAACTTACATAATTCAATGACAGAAGAACTTAAAGTGATTTTGACTGTCGAAGAAAAACGTCAGCGTCACCTTTCAAATGAGACCATGCATGAACATGTACTAAAAATGGAACATGAATAGCTTACAGTTTACTTTGGGTGTGCCTTGGCATGATGTTTTCCGTAAATTAAGGAGAATTTTACAGGACCTTTTAAACATACCTTTTTCAGGAGGAGTTTTTTTTTTGGTCCAATTTTTTTTGCCTGTTTCGTCATTTGTTCGTTAGTGAGGTTGAATTTGGTCAATACAGAAATTGAAGGAAGACAAGATTCTCTGACAACAGTCGGATCTTGTGAAACGTAGCAGTTCTGTCACTTCTTTCTTTCCTGGTTTTTATGCCTCCAGCATAAAAACTCTGAGAATCTGTTCATAGTTTCTGTCAGACACCTTGTTCTCCTTCTCTTATCTCACCCGATCTCCTTTGTAACCCCCACCTCCCTCTTTTATTTCACTTTTACTCGCTTTCCACTATCTTTGTCCCTATCCTCATCTCACTCCCTTTTCCACCCCCCAACATCTTATTCTATTATGTTCTGATGTGCGATGTGACCTTTAAGAGAGCAGAGCTGACAGGCTCTGTGCTTTGATCTCTGGTAGATATTTTATCTCAGCATCCATTTTGGCACCGTAGAGATGACACAGTGTTCTACAGATGCAGCCCAGATGTCAAAGGGCTCACGGGGGACCACGGCTGCAGTGTCCACCAGAGACACCTCTTCACAACTTGCTTTCTGTCCCTCGTCACTTTTACCGCAGAGCTTTTCACCCGTTCAGAGAGTATAACGTCAGGTAGAAAAAAATACTTATCACTTCCATCAAAGATCCAAGAGAAATGTCAGCTTAAAAACACACTGAAAGCAATATTTCAAGGCAAAAGATTTGCTGTAAGCAAAGTGTTTCTATAACCCAGAGGTAAAAAATAATATATATTTCAAACAGTGCAGCTCAACGTCTACTGGTCAGATTTTTTGTGACCCATAAAAAGTGTTTTTATATATCTGAAGATTGGGACTGGATATGGAGTACTCTTCGAACTTTACAATGTGTAAGATGGGTTGTCGTAAACTTGTGATCATGTAACTTGGCAACAGTCTTATAACATCAGGTAGAGAGACATAAAAGTGTGTCAGGTTTGAAAAGTAATGAAACTGATTCCTGAGGCCAGTGCCTTGGACTGCAGAGCTTTATAAGATTACACAAAAGAGTAAAATATGAGCTCATGACTGAAGTAAAACAAATATTAGTATTAGAGGGCAGGAATATGGGAGTCTAACCTTGTCATCGGGGTGGCATTTTTATAGTCTGATGGCTGCCGTAAAACTGTGCCTACTTAGGGCAACAAAAAAAGTTTATCTTGGTTGTGTTGGTACAATGGACAACCAAAAAACGATGGCAGAGGAGATACCCGCACACCAATGCAACTGGGTTGGACAGCCGCTTAAAGAGCACCCTTCTTTTTGTGCAGGGATGTCCTAAATACATTGACTTTTGTTTTGGCATTGATCTCAGCCTATGAACCTTTTTGTGGCTGCCCTGCGTTGGTGTGCAGATATGTCCTCTGCCGTCCTTTCTAGGGCATCTGTATAGAAAATAAAAATAATCTCACTTTTGGCACTTTGTGGCCAGGTTCACCTGGGACTTTTGTGGGTGGAGCCTGAGAGAATACATTATCAAACATCATAGTTGGCGTGTTAGATCTTGTGACAGTCACAACCAATCAGCAGTCACATTCACTGCTTTCATCTCCTTGAAACAAAGAGCTCTCCTCGCCTCTACGGGGAATCATGTGGGGAGTTTTCGTCAGAGGAAATCTATTGTTGTCTAGGACATGCACATGATGCGACACCGCATGAAAATAGATACTGTATACACGCAGTATAGACGGCCTGTTTCTGAGAGGGGCAGAAGTTTTCCTTCTATAATGAATGATTCCCTGGTTTTATAAACAGTCTGAGCCATAAGCCGAAATTAATGCTGACATTTTGTCACTTCTCTCAGAAGTTACACTGTGGATTAGAAAGATTGACAGGTTGATCTAGTTTATTTAGTGCAGAAAAAAATAAGATAAAATAAAGAGAAATTGCCTTCTGTATGGGTATTATTATACTGAACTTGAAGCAGCTGTCATAAGGTGTTATGCCATGGCATTACCACACTCCCAAGCCATTATGGTCACTGACAGCCCCATGATGTTCAAAGGATTTTATAACCTTTCATGCAGAATGGGTAAAATGATCAAAAGCAGTTCTGATACTTGACCTTTTTAACATAATATCATGCTTGTAATGCTTAATGAGGCCGGACAGGAATCAAACAAAGAGGCGCAGATGAGAGCATTGCAGCTATAATTGGAGAGGTTACACTGATCATTGTGAACTACGACTCTCCGTGGGACCCACAGAGCCGAACAGAGAACTGCTGGAACTGAGAGAAGCTAGAAGGAATTTAAGGATCCATTTTAGACCACCAAAAATGCATTTGCTGAAAATCAATATGATTATTACCCTTATGTTTTTAGAGATTTTTTTGCATCATCATTCATCTTGGACTTGAAGTGCATGACCCACTTTACAGACTCACATATTTTTTATGTTTACTGCAATGCAAAACTATTGACTTTTCTATGCACTGCAGACAAAAACAAGATAAATGCCCTGAATATGTTTCACATGTTGCTGTTTCCTACGTGCTTAACAATATCTTCCTGTTAGATCTGTGGTATGAGGCCCATTCTGTGCTGCGTCAGGCTCACAATTTATCTCCACAAAAGCTGGCTGATCTGTCCACGTTTCACACATTCACATAAGCACATAGATGCATAAACAGCTGCACGCACAAAAAACACACATAAACGAGAACACACACATAACATAGCCCGAAGCAGCCGAATTACAAGATTACATAAATATTCATCTGCACAATGGGATTATCCAGTGGAGTGTACACACATGAACACGCAGACACAATTGCACTGATAAACACGTGCACATATGCACGCACACGACTCACAAAAACCTACATGCAGAAAAAGTGGGAGTGGAGAAATTCAGGGGCCAATTCATTTGAAGCGCACAAGTCCTCTGTGGTGTAGTGCAGACAACATGAGATACAACTTTAGGATGACATTAAAGCAACAGATCTCAGAACAATGCACATATAGATACATGACTTACACATGCATCTTCAATCTTCTAAACACACATACAACAAAGAACAAAAATGATGCATTCACATCAAAAGGTATCAATGCACACATCAAGCACATGATTTACAAATTTGCAATGCAGCACACATAAACAGCCAACAGCAGCCTTTTAGATATGAAAGCTAATGAGTTAAACAGAACCAGGAGGAAGAAACTCTCACAACCAGCATGCACCATCAACAGGTGACTTAACAACCAATGCATGTCCAAGATTCAAAGGCCTGCAGTGTGCATGTAGACAACTTGCCAGAGCACAACCGTTTCATGAATGCACACAAATATCAGCGCATAACATCCCATGTCATTCATAAAATCAAAAGCAAGCACATAGCACACTGTTTGATCCACACAGAAAGCCACAGCGGGCCATTTAACCATTAGCAAATACCCCAGCAAGCACATACAGACAGGTAGGCCTATAGAGACAGTAAAGTTAACTTAAATACCTTAATTGACGTCCACGTCCATTCCTTTGTCCCCTGGAGATGAAGTGGTCCATATCCATAACATCCCACTGCACTTGAGACTGCACTTGTCCTTTTGTTTGGTGAAGAAGTCCTCATGTCCTCTGTCCATCGCCTCTAGTCTTCACAGCAGCACTTTACCAGAGAAGGGGAACTATTATGCTTTTCCTCTTTTCTGACCTATAAATGTTGTTACAGTGTGAGATACTCGTGTTAAACGATG
>JAPZEB010000024.1:15634969-15646406 GCA_029783705.1 Chaetodon striatus | reverse complement strand
CTCAGTCTTAAATGTGTTTGGGGAGAGTGTTCCAGAGGGAGGGGGCGGCTATTGAGAAGGCCCTGTCACCCCAGGTCTGGTGCTTGGTCCTGAGTGGTGGAGTCAGGAGGTTGGCGTCAGAGGAGCGGAGGCTGCGCAAAGGAGTGTGGCGGTGGAGCAGGTCAGTGAGGTAGGAGGGGGCCTGGCTATGGAGGGCTTTATAAGTGAGGAGAAGGACTTTGAATTGGATGTGTTGTGGGACAGGGAGCCAGTGGAGGTTCAGGAGGACAGGGGTGATGCGATCGCGGGAGCGGGAATGGGTGAGCAGAGTTCAGGATGTACTGGAGTTTATTTAGGGCTTTGGATGGTGTACCATAAAGAATGCTATTGCAGTAGTCAATTCTGGATGCAGCAGCAGAGAAGAAGAGTGATGGGTGGAGACAAGGCAGCACTGGTGGTATGATTGACATGTTAATGTACAGTACAACTGAAGATACTGTAAGTGACACTGAAAACAATTCAGCAATCTCTTATTAAGATACAAGTTTACACTCAAAAGGGCATTATACACCAGTATTATACTCATCAGTATAAAATAATATCTTGTTTACTCTCCTTTGTCAGTGCAAGCACATGTCCTTTTGTTGTACAATAAACTGCCTCTTTTGTCAGTATCTGCTGAAACATACAGATGTAGAGGCTGAGGCTAATTTGGTACAAGTGTGTCACGTTGATCAGTTGAACTACTCCAAGCTCCCAACCCTCAATCCCTGCCCTCTATTCCACAGTTTCCCGCTGTGCAGCCGAACCAGTAAAGCATCTGGCTTCCACTGATGAATTCATTTATTTATGATTGGGTGGACCACTACATAAGTCCAAATTCTCCTGGGATCTCTTTTCCTGAATGGGCCGACTCATTTAGCCCGGGATGCATCTGGAACAAAGAATCGGCTAAACAATGCGATAAATACGCCTCGACGAACAAAGTGATCGTTGGCAGAGCAAATGCGTTCTGTTATTGTCAAGAGTACGTTGGGTAGTTAAGATCAGAGAGCTGAGATACTTTGAGCTAACTCACACTTTGATCACATCACATGGATGAGGCTTGTGATTATTTTCCAGTATTTTCCTTGGGACCAAACGTTAGATTTGGGTTGCAATGAAGTGGAACTTGTTGATGATGTTTATGTGTTTGTGTTACATCAAAGTCCGGGTTGGGATTTTCACAGCAGTCAGAGCTCAATAAAATCGTTACAGGAAGTTAAAAATGATCATATTTAAACATAACAGAAGAAAAGGTCCAAAGTTCTGGGGTACTTTATGCTGCCATAGCTTTTTCTTCTAAATAATACATAATGGGTTTCAGGCTATGAGTAGTATAGCTTAAAACACGAATATAAAGATCAATTCTGCTCAAGTTTAAATTCCCATGCTGTCTTTTATTGCAGTATTTTGTAAGTTGCTTCATATTTTATTGTACAGGGAGTCATTACGGTAAATGTGACTTTCGGAATCCACCCACCACTGAGTCCTGTGAGACTATCTTGAGCATCTTGGTCATTCATCAGGTTGACACCCATGCTGTGTAGTCATGTATGTGTATGCGTGTGTGGTGAAACCGGTTCACAACCTTTGACACCAGTCATTCCTTCCCGTTTTCCCACCTACACGTGTACGTACTCGCCCTCCGCGGCCTTGCTGTCTGATAAAAACAGCTGGGATTTTTCCAGTGGGCTCCTGAATGTTTACAGAGGACACTTGTGAAATTGTGTAATGGTTCAAATGTGAATGTGTGGTGAGAAGGTTATGTAAGTGCATCTCTCACATCTGATTCATGCGTTCTCAGATCTGCATGAGTGTGTTTGTGTGTTTGTTCGAGAAGGGGTGGTACTCTGAAAATGCTGGAGTTGAGACACCTTTCTCTGCCCCTCAGCGTATAAACACACACCACCAACATTCAAAGTCTTGGAGAGACACTAGCAAGGCCAAGCTAGTGGGTAGAATATAAGATTGAAAAGTGCACACTGCACACCCACAGAGACACATGCACATAAACACCTGCAGAACTGCCTGAACAATTTCAGTTTCACGAAGAAGGTCAGAACGCAGACGTGCGTGTTGTGGCAATGATTCAGTTCCCCAATGTGGGGAAACACATTTGCCTTTTCAAACCTGCATGTGGAGGGAGCTAATTGCAAATCCAAACATGAGCTCTAAGGCTGCCCTCATGTCCAGTCCTGTTAGTTCAGGCAGTTATTTGCTTTTCCACATTTTTCGCCATCTAAATTCACATCTAAATTGCTACTTATCTCAATGGGGAAATAATAAAGAGGAGTCAGAATCACTACCCACACGTTAACCTTAATTGAGTACCAAATTGAAAACTAAGGTAAAAGAGATGGTTCTCTGGGTGGTGATTAGCTTGAATCGTGAATCCTGTGACCAGTGTGCCCTGCTGGATTTTTTTTTTTTTTTGGAGCTTTAAAGCTTTTGCTAATTTCATTCTCTGGGAGCGTGTCAATGTTCCCTCAGATCAGTACCTCTGCCAGTGAGGTAATATTATCACCCCTGTAATAACACGGGCAACCCTAACCTCTATCACAGTTACAGAAAGGCTGGCTCTGATGCTGAGAGAACATGGTGTGGCGGGAACATAGGGCCTAATTTGAGATGGGAAAAAAAGTTCATGAGTGAACATAGGGTTGAAGGGACATAGGGCCTTATTTGGGATAGAAAAAAGGTCACGAGGGAAAAGGAGTAAGGGAACATTGGGCCTAATTTGGGATGGAAAAAAAGTTCATGAGGGAAACACAGGGCTGAGGGAACACAGGGCCTTTTTTGTGATGGCAAGTGGTTCATGAGGGGACCTAGGGCTGAGGGAATATAGGGCCTAATTTGGGATGGCAAAACAGTTCATAAAGGAACATAGGGCCTAATCTAGGATGGAAAAAAAGGTTTATAAGGGAACATAGGGCTGAGGGAACATAGGGCCTAATTTGGAATGGAAAAGAGTTCATGAGTGAACATAGGGATAAATTTAGGATGGAAAAGGTTTATGAGTAAACATAGGGTTGAAGGGACATCAGGCTTTATTTGGGATAGAAAAAAGGTCACGAGGGAAAAGGAGTAAGGGAACATTGGGCCTAATTATGGATGGAAAAAAAAGTTTATGAGTGAACACAGGGCTGAGAAAACAAAGGGCTTAAATTGAAATGGAAAAAAGGTCATGAGGGAACATAGGACTGAGGGAATATAGGGCCGAATTTGGGATGGAATAAAATGTTTATGAGGGAACATAGGGCCAAATTTAGGATGGAATAAAATGTTTATGAGGGAACATAGGGCTGAGGGAACATCCATCCATTCATTATCTAACCGCTTATCCTCTTGAGGGTCGCGGGGGGGCTGGAGCCTATCCCAGCTGACATTGGGCGAGGGTACACCCTGGACAGGTCACCAGACTGTCGCAGGGCCGACATGTAGAGACAGACAACCATTCACACTGACATTCACACCTACGGTCAATTTAGAGTCACCAGTTAACCTATCCACAATCTGCATGTCTTTGGACTGTGGGAGGAAGCTGGAGTAGCCGGAGAGAACCCACGCTGACATGGGGAGAACATGCAAACTCCGCACAGATGGGCTCCCGCACCCCGGATTGAACCAGGAACCCTCTTGCTGTGAGGCGACAGTGCTAACCACCACACCACCATGCTGCCCCTGAGGGAACATATAGGGCCTTATTTGGAATGGAAAAGAGCTCATGAGGGAACATAGGGTTGAGGGGACACAGGGACTTATTTGGGATAGAAAAAAAAGGCCACGAGGGAAAAGGAGTAAGAGAACATGAGATGGAAAAACGTTTATGAGTGAAGATAGGGCTGAGAAAACAAAGGGCTTAATTTGAAATCGAAAACAAGTTTATGAGGGAACTTGGGGCTGAGGGAACACAGAGCCTAATTTTGGATGGAAACAAAAGTTATGAGGGAACAGAAGGGTTCGGGAACATAGGGCCTTATTTGGGATAGAAAAAAAGGTCACTAGGGAACAGAAATAAGGGAACATAGGGCTTAAACCTCTATGGCACCAAGCCATAGAGGTTTAATTTAGGATGGGGAAAAAATTAAGAGTGACCATAGGGATGGGAAAACATAGGGCTTCATTTGAAATGGAAAAAAAGGGTCATGAGGGAACATAGGGCTGAGGGAACATAGGGCCCAATCTGGAATAGGAATAACGTCTGTGAGGGATCTAAGGGTGAGAGAATGTAGGGCCTAAACTAACTTGGAATGGAAAATGAGGCAACAAAGGGTCGGATGATGATGGATTTGCCAACTGAACTTCCAGGGGGATTCTTTCTGATGCTGTCTGATATTATACGGGAGTGAATGAGCTTAACTGGTTCAAAAATATCTTAAAGTAAATAGTGCCTCTCTGCTTAAACGGCACCAGTATTTGGAAGGGCCGGCAGTCAAGGCAGGATATTAAACCAGTGTTTAATCCGGTGTTTTTCTTTTTTTCTCCAAATGTATGCTTCATTATTGTGCATGTGTGTGTATGCTTTTAGTTCCACTGACCTGTACACCACAATCAGTTTACAGTAAACTGTTGTGGTTTCACAATGTGCACGTATTCCTGGATATTGGCAAATATCTGGCGGTGTCAGCATACTGTACAACATGTCCTGTAAAAGTCTTTGAGTGTGTGTGTGAACCGATACCCTGCTGCTGAACAAGGCTCTGTCACAGAGGAAATAATAGGCTTGATTTCCCAAAATGGCCCTGAGTAATAATGATACCTTTGTCCACTGACTACCGTCTCAAGCAGACAACAGAGCAGGACATAATGACATATATAAACCGTGTAATGAGGACACAGTTTGGTTCACCGAGTCAAATACAAAGGACTGAAACTCATTAACATGTATTACATATCTCAAAGAACTAGTTTTTCAGCTTCGTAGGTCATGTGAATGGCCTCAAGATGTTACAAGTCATCTGTGCCTATGTGATGATATCATACTGTATATGTCTGAGCGGTGAATATTTAAAAAGTGAAAATACCTTTTCATTAGATGTGTTTCATTTGCTTTTAAGCGTGGGTCGGTTGCCAATTATTCTCAGAAACATGTTTGACGGCAGTGGGATGCATGCCCAAAATCACACACATAGCATTAAACAGATTAAATTTAGGGAAAAAAACAGGCCGATAGTCAACAAGTATTTTGTTTACTTATTCAAGTGTATTTTTTCATATCCAGCAGCAGGGAACAAGCAGTTCAGTCTGGCTGTACATGGACAGTTCAGGAAAATCAGAGCCTAAACAAACACCACTTCAGACAAAGTGACCCTCAGCTGCAACTCAAACACACACCATGATCCAAAGTGCACTTCAATAGGAAAAAAAAAGTTTACTCCCACCCTGTTTACAGTAAAATCTTAGTAAAGTCTTTAGTTTCTTTTAATGTTATCAAGTTAGGGTGTTCACAGAGACAATGAGCATGATTTAAAAAAGAAAACGTATTTTGGAAATCTTCACTCAGTTCACTCTTAAGTACTGTTTTTGTGTTTATGTGGTGTGACCTACATGACCAATCTAGCAAGTGTGACTCACTGTACAGAGTGTACAATCCTCCAGTAAATCTGACTTTTTAAGACTGAGTCTGTTCTACTGACTTTAAACAGCAGGTGGCAGCACCACATTGGTAAAACAGACATTAATAGAAAGGCACAGTGCTACAAAGTGTAAAGCAAATACATGCCTTTCCAAAACTTGAAAGCTATTCATGTGGGTTAAGTGTGAAAGCTCTTAATGTCCCAAATTACCGGCAACAGTAAAACAAACACTTGAAACCGACTAGCATATGTCAGGAAATGTGTGGCTTTTGATTAATGGGTATTTTTTTCCAGTATGTGCTTATATTTTCCACACTGATCTCTGGTCTTTCCATGTTGTATAAAGCAGCAATATCTGTGATTATGATTAAAGGGAGCAGATTTGTATTGTTCTACAGATACAGGTTTTTCCAACATTAAGAAGAACAAACAAAGTTGACCTAAATATGTCATGCACAGGTGATATATGAAATGTAAATACAAATGGAACAATATGATTAAACAGTTCAGCAAATCCAGCCATGACAGGAGTAAACTGTCCTTTCAAAATGATTACAGATTGGGTGGAAAGCAGACAGATGAAATGAGCAGCAGACACATAGGAAAACATTCTTGTATGGCAAAAATGTCAGAAGTTTCTGTACTTCTGCTTTAGAGATCCACCCTCCCTGCGGTGTGTTATTTCTCCATGCCATTTTTACCGCGTTTAGTGAGATTGTTTTTGCTCTATATTTCTGCTTTGGTCCACATGACCAGGCCTTCCTCTCGCACAGGTTTTGTCGCAGAACGCCAACGCTGCACAGTCAAGCTGTTGTGGCTGAGGGGTCATCATAGTTCAAGCAGTGATATAGAGTGAACTCCACTCCCTCTAAGCCTTTTAATAAATACATCAATTAAAATTCAATGCACAGTGTCTTTTTATTTCCCATTAATTCAGTTTGCGTGAAGCCTGGCAGCTTATTGTGTACGTTGGCCTTACTGAGAGTTCACAGTCCCAGTGACATTCTCAGTCTATTAATATCAAGGCGTGCCTGCCTCAAAAAGGTCAATACCCACTTCTGTTGACAGCTTTTGCCACACTGACATATTTTTAAATATTTTGTTCACATGCTGCTGCGACAGTAAGAAGAAGTCTGGCTGTTGTCTTCTCTGAACACAGGCAAAAACAGTTCCTCACAGTGTACTGTATGTTTTCAGCCGGTCACAATATGCTGCATAGAAAAGATGCCAGAAAAAGCTTATGGGTTTAGTTACAATTGACTGTCTGCTGGCTTCAAAACACTAGCAGAAATCTGTTTTCATTGCATAAAAAAATGTTCTGGGTAGAGCTGAGTCTCTAGTTTTGCTTTTAAAGCAGAGCTGCGCCTCAGACAGAGAGGAAATGGAAAGGCTTTAAGAAGAGGAAGTGAGGCCCCTTGGTACGTAGGAGAGGAAGGTTCCAGCGGGGGGAAAGAATGCTATTCAAATCAAATCAAAAGCCTGCTTGGTACATTATGTACTGTACATAATCACACTTCGCCTCACACGCCCTCCTTTCTCATTCTCTCTGTACCAATGAGCAAAGAAATAGTTACTACTGTTGAGCACATTATTGCTGCACTTTTGGCCCTGATCGTGCTGTTGCAGTAACTTTACAGGGGATCACTAACATTCAGGTGTTAGAGCTGACCATTTGACCAGACATTTGTGCTTCACACAGTTGATGTGTGGATGCTATTTTCTACGCTGTTTTACAGACTGTTAAAGACTACTAACTTATTTCATCTTACTTAAACCATTCCTGGATGCTACTTGGACTATGATGGAAAGCTTCTTTGACTTGGTGGTGCATACTGGATTGAGGAAACAGGCTGTCTGCCTAAATGTTTAAGAAAAAAGTTAAACATTTTTGGTAAGTGTGCTTGTTTCCTGTCTTGCTGACAGGTTGATGGAAAGATTGATGCTACTTTCATGTCTGAGGGTGGTATCAATCTTATATCTCTATCTATATCTAACTTTGAGCAAGACGCAAATAGACCACTTCAAACCTGACGATGTAAACACCCTAAATGGGTACTTTTGTACTTCCTGTTGGTTCACGGTGTATGTGAATGACATCAGCTAACAGGAAGTAAAGAGGCAGCAAAACTTTTGCCCTGGCAACAGAATAGCAATAAATGGTCTACGAGCATGTTTCCCAAAATGTCAAACCTTTCGTTAAATGTTTGCTCTGGCAGTCAGGCATCAGTCTTCAGGTATGACTAGAGCCAGCAGCCCCCACTCCATTATTCCTTCACAGTTGTAACCACGCCTGAGGGGTCCACCACCTCATGCTGTTTACATCACACCGTTAGACTGTCATAGTGATGCAACCAGGATTCATCAAACTAGACAAACCTTTTTTACCTTTCTGGCCATCAGCAGTCCAATGTTGCTTTTCACCCTCGTTTGTTTAATATGGACAGGGGAAATACTGTGTTGTGGTTTCCTGCTATGGCCCGAGTGCAAATGTTTTGCTGCTATGTCTTGTGGTCCAACAGCTCTTCACACCTTGCAATGCTCAAACATGCCCTCCCACTACAACCACAATCACTCCTTTTTTCCTTTCTGTCAGATCACACCATGGCCTGTTTTGGTATACAGTTTATATGTAGAGTTAAAGTGGAGCTGGTTAATGGAAAGTAAGAGCCCACTTCTTCCGTGGGGTCAAGTTTTTTTTTTTTTTTGTTTTGTTTTTTCTGGTCCAGTATGTATTAACTGTGGAAAACCACCTACAACCCCCTGACACAACTCTGAAGTCTCACGTGGCTGCTCCAGTCAAACCACAGAATCGGTATGGCTGATATAATGTCTAAGTGACGGTTGTTTGGGGGTTTACCCTGGGTACATGAGCATAAACTAACAAAACAATGACAACTGACCCTATGCAAAGCCCTGGTGCCCTTGGTTTCTATTGTGAAACGCACCCAGCATAATAAAATCATTTTCAACAATAGAGATATTCTAAAAGAAAACCCACCTCTGAAATATCAGAGAGTAGACAGAGAGGACTAAGATATGCATCTGAGAGGTACACCCACAATTGGTTGGAGGAATGTTGAAATAGAGGTCAGTGAAACTGAGGGAAAAGCTCACCAGTTCCAATGCAAGTGTCAGGGACCCCCTGTCTTGACAACTGACGTTAAGGACAAACATATACAATCATCTTATGCATTATGACTCCCTGTAGCTTTCCTCAGCTCATATATGTTTTAGCCCACTGTTAACAAACTAAATCGTCCCACTCTTCCATTTGTTTAAAGCACAAAAAACCTCAAAAGTACAACCAAAGTTAAAACACAAGTAAGCTAACTTATACTTGATATTCAACCGTCTTTGTTTGCTAATGTGCTGAGCTAGCTAATGTTAGCATCTTACCTTGGAGCAAACAAAGGAGTTTTTGTTGAGACAGAGAGCACACTACAGCAGGGGACAGATGAGGTGTCCATTCAGGTTTTGTTCAGTGTCAGGCAGCTTATAATTGTATTTTTCCCCCTACGTTTTATTTATAGCATTTCAACACTTATTGTGTGTTTGCTGAAGTTCCACTGACCAGATTGAGAGCCTGTCTTCACCTAGTGTATTCTCTCTGGTACAGTTTATTGCCATGATGTAATGTATTATCCGCTCTATTGCCATGGTGAAAACAATATTTGGTAGAAAAAAAGAGAGAAAGACAGAAAGAAAAACACCAGTTATTGATTATCCACAAATCACTGAAATATCCAAGCTTTCTCAATATTGCATTCCTCTTTAAACAGCGGGAGATTTGTGGGAGGAAGCTTCACTGAAAAAATGAAAAACAGATGTTTCTGGGGTGTGTTTGCTGCAGGTTAAAAAACAATAAATCATGAGCTAAAACAAGGCAAAAAAAAGTCTTTTAACAGTTAAGGATAGAATACGTAACGACTGCTGTCACTCACACAATGATTTCCTGTACAGGCTCTGCTTCAGCCAGTCATTACACATGCAATGAAACATGTGCAGCCGACAGATGGTTGTGAATATGAGACAGATTATTCAGAGTGAAACATTCGAGTCACACTGTGCCTGCACTCTGTTAAAATTCTCACTACATATATGACTGTAAGCTTTCAGAATGACAGCTTATACCACGTGTAAGAAGGGTTAACAGACATCTGAGTCTTCAAAACACTTGACACTAGGTTAAAATAAGTTTTTCAGTAACTCTGCCCAATGGCTTATTAATTAAATAGTCACCCAAGAGACTGATTGAATTTTGGCAAACTGAAAATCATTGTGCAGTGCAGGCCTTTTAGTAGCTTATATGGAAATATGTATACTGTCTCTTAATTATGTCTTTGCTTGTTTTTGCAGTGTGTAAAATTTGGGATCAGGGTCATTGTCAAAAATCATAAAATTTGTCATTTTGTGTTGCCATGATACCTATGTCGGATTTTGTGCCACATTCATCAAAGCAGCAATGGCCAACCAATACATGGCTTACCAGCAAGCAAGCTTCGTTTAGAGTCCGTAACCTTACACTTTAAGTTACTTTGATGTATTTAAAACAAGCAGATACCAAGTTTTTATCTCAAAATAAATATAACAAATAAAATGTGGCTACAGCATAAACTTACAGAAATGAATTCAACTACTGTACTTAGCAGCTCTTAATGGGTACCTTTCTCTACTGTGCTACAAACACTGGGAGACTTTCACATTAGGGGCCCAGGCCTGGTCCGAGAACACTTGGCCTCAAAGTCCAGTTTGTTTTATTAGTGTGAAGACTGAACTGTACGCGGGCACAGATCATCACTTGAAAAGGTGTTCTCAAGTATGATTTGCGTCGGGTGAAAACCAACTGTACCGAAACATGAAAGAGACCGCCATCTACCACATGTAGCAAAGACATTTCGCTATGCCACTAGTCTCCTCTTTAATCTGCATATGCAACGATCACGACGATGTCAACCTCTAAGCAGGTGGGCCAAGAGGCTGGTTAAACTCTTCCGTGCGACCCTGATTAGCCAGCTACGTTCACGCTTTTCATAATGTCCAAATGTGTGCTCATGATTAGAGGAGTATTACCCAAAGAGTCCAGTAGAGGGCGAAGCCTGTGTGAAATAGAGTAAGATAACTAATGTGAAAGCTGAGCTCTGGGTTTGGGGCTTAATCATAGTTGGGTATGGTACTAATCAAGCATATCTAATACGGAAACGTTCCTAGAGACACTAACACAACCTCCTCACCATATTTACATGTGTCTAACATGCCCCTAGATGAAAAGGGGATAAAAGAGTGGTAAGCTCTGCTGAACTTTGGCTACTTGAACACCAAACCAGAAGCATTTAACCCACCATGGTAAATAACCAGCAGTGATCACAACAGCCATCACTGCTCCAAGGATGAAACTAAGTTGCACTGGTTTTTAACTGATTGATCATGACTTTAAGAACTCACCTCAATCACCTAGTGCTCGAGGAGTGCAATGTACTCACCCTCATACTACTGTACTTCTCTTATTTGCTGTGTCATAAACTAAACTTTTGATTTTAGATTTATGTTGTACTTCTCTTGACACAATAGTGTGTACAATTATATGTGGGTACACCATCTTGGTTGACTCCCCAGACTAATTGTCATGAATTGAGGTGATTCAGACACTGTCAGACATCTGTCTGAGTTTTGGGATCATAAAGCACTTCAACATGGATGGAATAAAGCAATCAACCTGTGAACTTCACCCGCTCATGAGCCTGTGCATGCACTCACAACACACACACACACACACACACACACACACACACACACACACACTCAGCCAGTATAGACACTCTGACGTCAGCCTAAATTTACTG
>JAPZEB010000024.1:15617821-15629844 GCA_029783705.1 Chaetodon striatus | reverse complement strand
TTGTTTGAGATGATTATTGAAAAACTGGTTGTATCTTGGTTAAAATGTTCTAATAAAGGAAAATATTGTAATATCTTATGAGCTGTAAAATGGTTTAAAAAAAAAAGAAAAAGACATCTGAATCGGCCCAAAACATTGTAATCGGTGCAAGTCTACTTTCTTTATTTTATGTGTTTAATGAAGTCAATATATCATCACTGGATTTTTCACTCTAATATCAATATTGATATCATCTTAAAAAATCCTGTTACATTGCCTACGATAGAGCACTTATGATTACCATGACCTGGATGACTGAGAACCATCACCGACCTGTTGCATTAAGTTCCATGTGTGAACAAGGACAATATAGTAGGACCACGTTAATTCTCATTAACTTTTCTAACAGGAAGTTTTCTTTCTCCACTGCAATTTTCCCTAATGAAGCCAATCCAGCAATGTGGAAACTACTTTGTCTGCTGTCAGCTGCTGATGGGGACACTGTCCCTTTTCTCTCTTGTTTTACAGCTTCTGCTTGAAACATAATTTCCTTTGACGTGCACTCAAACATTTCAGGCAGCGCAATACTAAAAGTGTGTTGTTCTGGCCTCATGACAGTTTGATCTACAGGAGAATAAATAAATAGAAGCCAAAGGACTTCTGTCACACAAACGTGCATTGCTGCACATGTGGCACAAAGACACACAGTCCACATTAGGTGGAGAGTTTGTGTTTGTGTGTGTGTGTTTGTGTGTGTATGTGTGTGTGTATATGTACAATGGTACTAACTGGCATTATTTAACCCTTTGAATCTTAGCTTGTTTTGTTTGTTTGGTTGCAGCATGGTTCTGGGGATCAGGCCCGTTCACCACTTTGGCCCAGACTGAAATATCTCAACAACTGTTGGATGGATTACCATGCCATTGGTCCAGGAAATCCCACTGACTCTGATGATCCCCTGACTTTTCTACTAACACCACAAACAGGTGAATATTTTCACGTCTCTAGATGAACTGTCACACAATCTGGTCCAGACATTCATGGTTCCCAGATGATTACTCCTTATGACATGCGACCCTATTCCTCTAGTGCCATCATGAGATTCACATGTGAGGTTCTGAACAAAATATGATGTTGGATTGCTCAAAGCACTGCTGTGCCTAAACACAGCCTCACAGACCTGCTCACATAGCTGACTGAAAATGAATAAATAATTAAATAAATGGATGACTTGATAATTATATGGCTAAATCTGAAGTTATAGCAAACTGTTCTACACTGAGTTATAAAATCCATCCTCAAAACAGATCAGAGAACCAGCAGCATGTCTGTGATGTTCGTGTGCTCTTGTTTTATACAGTATGAAGGGGTGTGACTGACTGTAAAGCAACATTCAGTGTGCATTTCCACCAAGCAGTGTTTCCTCTGGATCTTTGGGTAGATGAGAACAATGCATTTAAACACTCCCAGCTCGCATTGGATGTCTTTATGATGTCAGAAAGATGTTGGACTCTTAAGTTGGACACATGTTTAATTTTGGTTGGAATGAAAATCAGGTTGATGATATTTTAAATGTCTAAAGACGTTAGAATTTCATGTTTTGAGATTTGTTCTTCATGCCCTAAAAAGATTATTCTGCGTCAAGATGGTGTCGGCATAAGACATTTGGAAGATACTGGATTTTAATAACTTAACAGCAACATTCTATGTCAAATTGATGTCTGTATTAGATGTTGTAGTGACATTAAATTTTGGTCACCCAGCGTTACAACCTAAATTCAACCAAATATCAGCGTCTACTGATGTGGTGGTGCCCTGGGCCAGTGGCCACATGTTGTAGCACAGTGAGAGCATTATCGGCACTGTGAAGTAATTATCTGTCTGGATGGACGCTCATTTCACTGAAGCCTTGTTTCCACCAAGCAGTCCAAGTTGAATTTGGTTCAGTTCAGTACACACTGGAATAGTTATTTTGGAATTTCCATTGTGAAAAGTTGTGGATGGTACCAATAGAACTGTTTAATACCTTCACCATTATTCATCGCCCCTCTGTTGGGGTTCCTAGTACACTGATCCATTACTACAAGGTGGAGCTAGAAACACTGCAGTCTGTTGACTGGTCAATAGAGAACTGTTACTCTTGCTCAGCGCTGAGCTGTGGCTTGTTTTGAAGGTTACGTAACCACTGTTTGTACTGTGGTAAGCTTTTCATACATCAGTGAAATATAACTAAAAAATGAAAGGAAGTTTGGCTGCTTTTCATATTTACTGGTTAACAGTTAGCAGCTGTAGACTGAGAGAAAAAATAATTTGATCCACTGTACTGTTCAAAGGATACTACTGGCAGCTACCATAAACTTTTAATGTGGAATGTTCTCTTGCATTGTTAAATTTCAACCGGATCATGTGAATTGCATATATTCTATTTCCTTTCTTGGAGAAAAAAAATAGCAGGGCATCATTCTGGTGCTCTAAACCCCTGCTCTTGCTTGACAAAGACTCAATGCACAAACCCACTATTTTTAAATTTCTCATCAAGAGAGACTCTCACTACAGCCTGTTCTTTATTGCTCTAAATGTGTCAGTGTGCAACCCTGTTCAATGGACGTTAAATGAGGTGCAGAAGGTCCTCTGTATCCCTGATGAAGAGGAAATAGATTGAAAACTGGACAGAGCACTTACTGACAACAACCCTGCCTACATTTCAAAGTACTGTTTACAGTGGAAAGGCTGACCAGACCTTGGGTACCTGTCCTTACAGGCTACATATGTTTCTAAGGGTACTATACTGAAAGTTTTGGTGGAAACATGGCTTTACAGTATTTCTTTGTTTTCTTTCTGGTATGAAAACATAATTTAGAACAGACTGCTATACCTCAGCCAAACCTAATGGAATAATGCGTTACATTTATATACTTTGAGTCTAAACCAACTGATTTAATGACTCTTTACAAACTTCATGTACTTGCAACTGGGTGGAGAAACCTTTGTGAGGCAAGCACAGAGAGTGAAATGGTATTTTCTCACTCAGGTTGCACAGAAATTACTTTGAGCTTTCGACACTCATTCAAGTGAATGAAACACAAACACATATTCGCTAAGTCTTACCTTATTGAAGCCCCGCAGTCCTCCATGCAGTGCATTAGGTCCATTATTGATATCTAGTTGGTACTCTTTTCCCTCCACCACAAAGCGTCCCTTTGCGATCCTGTTGGCCACGCGGCCCACCGTAGCTCCCAGGTACCGCGTATCTGACATATAACCTGACGCAACACAACACAACACAACACAACACAACACAACACAACACAACACAGTTTATTCTTCTTCACCCCTACCAAAGTAATGTCTGGCCTACTATAAATGGTAATAGTAGTATTACTATAAATACAGTGTTCCTGGGCATATTCAGTTGCTGCCTAAAATATTTTTTACTGAAATTTAAAAAATAACCAAACGCTATTGCTCCTGCATGACATCACGCAGCAGCAAATTTAATGCAAATATAATAAACACACATAAAATAAGTCATATTACAAACACCACAAATATTACAGTAAACATTTTCTGTTTAAATTTCGAAAGCTACAAGGATCCTTTAAATACAGGAGTTACTTCATTTCTACATTGCAGTACTATAATGAGATCATTTTCTCTATGATCTCTTGATAAGTGGGGTAGCTCAGCAAACTGACCTGTGAAATCAACAAACATCATTCTCAAATATTTTTAAATTCTGAAATAATTGCATTCACTTTGATTCTTTCTTATGCAGTCTATGTAAAGAAACACAATTATCTTCCTGCCTTCCACATCATCGAAGCCCAGGGTTACATCTTCCATCTGACCATCCTTTCCTCTGCTCCACACAGACCTGATGATGGCACCCAGGGTAAGAACCTCCACCTGCACCTGGGAGGACTGGAGGACCCACATCTCCACAGCACCCAGGCCAGCCACCTCTCCCCACTGCTGATGGCTCACCTCAGTCATCTCGGACCTTTTAACACCCACAGCAGAGCAGAGCCGAACTGAACATTTCCTTCACATCGTGATTAAAATGGCCATTTTTTCTAAAATCACATCTCTTAGTTTAAGTTAAGGACTGTTGATTATTTTTGAGGGGGGGGGGGGTGACGCAAAAAGGGAGAGGCATGTCAATTTTTTTTATCACTTGGAAAGGACTTCTGTTTTTTCTTTTTTTGCTTAGGGGATGGGCATTCAATTGTAAATGGCTCTATTTTGTATTTATTTTAGTGATTTTTAAGGAAAACACGCCTTCCAAACCCGCCTACATTACACCATTTATCATTGCCGCAACCTGTAAAAACAGATTTTATCAGTGAACTTTTAAAATTCCGACATCATGTGTAACAAACTCTTCCATCAAAAAAACCCCAAAAAAACAACAACAACCAAATCTGAGCCTAAAATAGTGATATTTCATCAAAATCACTTCATTTTCTATGTCTCATTTAAAATTTTGCAAAAAATCAACTAACCAGCATGCATGACAAGAGTGTAAGACCAAGGCTCTTTTCAGCTCCGTCTTCAACTTTTACCTGCTAACTTTTAACTTTCAAACATCAGAGAGGGAGTTTTCTTATAACTCATTTATGGTGGAGAGAGGGTCATGTATTTCCCCCCAGTCTCCCAGGGAGGCTAAAGGAAAACTATCTGTAGCTCTGGGGAGGGTAAAACAAAACAAAACAAAACAAAAAAAAAAACAGGAAGAGAAAGAAGAAGAGGAGAGCTCCCCTCCTCTCATAAGTAAAGAACAATCTTTTATAACCCCAAATTATATCTATTATGTATATAATGTGTGTCTGTGAGGTCACGCTACATTTACAGGCACAAACACGAATAATATACTAAATCACCCAAACTGCAAAATGCCCTTTAATAGCTGTGACGAGTAGGAAAACATCGTCTCTCTCTCTCCCTCTCTCTCTCACACACACACTTTGAAAAGAATACCGGTGAGTAAGCTGCTTGCTGTTAATTATACGTTAGGCTATGTCAACTCTTTACTAACATTTCTCTGGAATCTGTGAATATGACTTATGTACTGATGTAGTTACCTACAACACCGGTAATACCAGCACAGCTTGTGGACTCTGACCGACCATGGGCTTCAAATGTTTACATCCGGCTTCCCCTCCGCCCCCCGTTCTTCTTCGTCGTTGGTTTTTACAGGTCGTTCACATCCAAAATGTCACATTAGCAGCCTCTACTGGAATAATAACAAGACCAGAGACTGATAAATAAATTATTTATTTTTTATTTATAACAAAGTATGATACAATCATTGTTATAAAAAGGTGACTATTCATTGTTTATGAGAGGAGGGAGGTGGTGGTACAAACGAATTAAAGCTTCACTTGTGTAAGTTATAATTCCTTCAGAACCCCAAAACCTCTAAGTGGATCTGAAGGGCATGTTTTCATCAAAAATCTCCAAAATCACACAATTTATCATAGCCAGAAACTGTGACATATGGTTATTTATAGTGGAGAGAGGGTCATGTATTTCCCCCAGTCACTCAGGGAAAAATATTTGTAGCACTGGAAAGGGTTATGATATCTCTCTGTCTTTCTCTCTCTCTCTGCATATATATATGTACATATATGTACACACACACACACACACACACACACACACACACATATATATATATATATATACTGCAGACATATTTTCTAATTTTTTCTATTTTTAATCTTTATTTTATTTTTAGAATACATTGTCACTCTTCACTTTCTGTCTATGCTGCTTTGACATGTGAATTTCTCCACTGTATCTTATCTTATGAAGTGCGCAAGAATTGCACAGTGCATGTAGGGGGTGTGGTCTCAATAGCCCTGCAGTAAGCAATGTGCTGTGGGCATGTGATTGAGGAATAGCATAGTGTGCTTGCATTAAATGTGGTTGTTTTAGCCAAGATTATGCTACAATATATTTTCCCCAACTACATTTAAATTCCCTGTTAAGGGACTAAACCTTCAATTTTGTAAATTTCTGGTTTATTCCCATATATTCCCATTAATTCCCATGGAAAGTTTCCAACTCCTTTTCATGGGCTGTGTGGGGGCTGAACTTTTCCAGAAATCATCTCGGCTTAAAA
This sequence comes from Chaetodon striatus, assembly GCA_029783705.1. Classification (NCBI taxonomy): domain Eukaryota; kingdom Metazoa; phylum Chordata; class Actinopteri; order Chaetodontiformes; family Chaetodontidae; genus Chaetodon; species Chaetodon striatus. Next base: position 15,623,741 of record JAPZEB010000024.1, on the reverse strand, counting down.
CAACAAGCCTTACCATCTGTTGCAGGTCACATTTAGGTCTTCATTGTAGTTCAGATACTGACATCCCAAAATAAGTTTGGTCTCATTTTAAAGCAGAGCATCTGCTGATAATCCCAGACCTGATAGATTATAATCCACTAAAGTTAGGCAGGATACAACTCAATAAATCACTTGTTTTGGTTAGCTTTGCCTCCAGCTTAACTTTCAGGGTAAGGTAAGAGTGATGACCAAACTGTTGATGTAGTACAACCATTGTTAGCTAATAGCAGCTGACAAATGGCTGAAATAGCATTAGTTTGCTAAACGAAATTGATAGGTGGGTAATTGATGTTTCAAGGATAGGTAACAGTGATGACTATGTTCCATTTTTAGTTTATGTGCAGCATCACATTTTAACTTCAAGTCACCAATGTGTTGTTAGTGGCTGAAAGAAACAGCTGTAAAAATATATCAGATAAATATTTTTGGAACTTTTTTTGCTGAGATCTCTTAATCAACCTCAGTCCTGATCAAAACTATCAAATCTTGAAAAAGTTCAGGATTTTAACCCTTTAAATGCCAATGTCATAAGTGATGTCACTGATTTGGGGAAAAGAAAAACACACACAAAATGACATAATTTTAACATAAAAAGTTCAACATAAGAAGTGGAGACTGGATATTTTTATTCACCTGTTACGACAGTCTTGGATGTCTCAAAGATTAGTAACAACATTGGCTTTGATGCATTGTTAGTTTTATGAAACCCACTACAAAGACTTGTGCGTAGAAAGCTAGTTTCTGGCTTTTCTTTTATATAGCTAGTTGAGTTTATCACCATACTACAGTGTAGCAGGAAAGCTGCAAGCAGCGTTGGGCAGGACCTTGCACTCTTGCCCGTTGCCTGTTTCGACCTCCAGCTCCAGCTGTGTGTTTTTCTTTCTGTGTGTGTGACTCCACTGTTGACCTAAGGGATGTTTGTGCACATCAAATATAGTCCACAGCATTTCAATTTCAGGTTAATCCAAAGACAAGTGTCTGATAAGAATAGCTTCCTTTCGCCACTAGGTGAAAGGTGCTATGACTATCACGGTATATTGTCATATAATTGTGTTCAGGGCGGGACAGATATGAATCATGTTAAGTTTGATGGAGATCGCACCGTTTACGCCAAAGTTACAGCAATTTGGTGTTTCATGGCAAGACCTCAAAATTCAACCCCCCGCAGCAGGCGTGCCTCTCAACATGGGGTTGATCTCTGAATTAGTTTTGATCACAACGTAGTCAGGCTCACACAAACCAAGTTTGGATCCAATCCAGTTAAATGTGTAGTACAAGTTTGTAAAAACACAACACCTGGGAAACGCCAAACGTCACTAGGTGGTGCTATGACTATGAAATATGGTCATATAAATGTATTCAGGGCAGGACTAAGAGGAGTCAAAGTTTTGAGAAGCACTAATATACATTAGACAGGATCCAATTCACAGTGTGATGCTTGATGTGTGGCTGTCAATCAAGAGCAATGGTCGTCATGGCAACACAAAATGGAGGGCAGCACACAGGTGCAAAGCACAGTGACTAAGCATTGTCTTAAGCCTGTGCACAAAAACCCACATGTGGAACACATGCCTCTCGTGAGCACATCGTTAGAGGAGTCCTTGCCTGCGGGCTCGGTTCATAATAATGTGTGTGTGTGTGTGTGTTTTCATCTCTCTATTTCTTTTAGTCTAGACCTCTTCCCTCACTCACTCACACAGCTTAGGCCTGTGTGTGTGCGTGTGTGTGCTGTGTGCCATATAAACCAGTCAATGACTCAGAGTCCATTATATAATGCGGACTGCCCAACCACTACTTTAGCTGCCAGTCAAAACACTCGGTCCACCCTGTTGCTGTCTGTTCACAATTAGAGACACCTTATCAAGCGCTGAAGTTCACACTGAATCAACAGTCAAGTTTTGTATACATTTAAACACGGCATATAATCATGGTTTGCTTTATTGTTATAACACACAAGCCACCATGGAGATAAAAGATTATTTTCTCACTGTACCCCACACACACACACCCCCACACACAAACACACACCAGTGCCAGCATCATTTCCTGCCACAAACTGAGAACAGGTTTCACCTGCTTATGTCATAAGACCTCGCCTTTCTCAAACTTAAGCAATGCCAGGCCACACCCTTATGTCCCCAGGCTTCTATCGCACACACTCACACACACACACACACACACACACACACACACGCATGTTAACACATTTGTGTATCAGTGTAATGTAGCAGGTTGGTTTTGTTTGTCATGTGATGCTTTGCTCTCTGTCGTTTTCTGTACCACCCATAATTTCTTCAGCAAACAACTTATCATATTCTTTTAATTTTGTTTGAACTCTATGTGCAGCTCATTCCTCGACCGCCCTGGGTAACTATCTTTTAACACATCAGCGATCAACAGTAATGTAGCTCTTTTCCTGTCACAGTAAAAATGATGAATTGCAGGTTTTCCTTTGTATTACCCTGCGTGTGTGTGAGTGAGAGAGATTAGCTCTTTTTGTGTAAATGACGGCATGTGTGTAGGTGTTGAAGTCCCAGCATTTTGACCCAGTTAGCATCACAAAGAAGATGTTGGCACTTTTAAGGCCTTGATGAAAGACTGAAGACAGCCCACAGAGCGGGTAGGTCTCAGGGTTATTAATAAAAACATGTTTGCTGGGCCAGGTTGTTGGCCGCATTTTACTCGCCTTTCCTCAACAAATGCAGTTCGCTTGCAGTGTTATGAGAGCTCCATAACGAAGACACAAGACCAGACAGAGAAGTCAGCACTTCTCATAAACAGTGAAGCTCTTACGGAGAAAAAGACTAATGCCTCAGTGCTTATATTTACAGTACGTACATTAGAAACAGTGGAAGTGTATATCTGTAATTTTCCACAGGATTAAAACTGCATTGATACGATGATAAAGCACATCTTGTACATTTGTAATGTTGCAATAATGATGTTAAACTGCACTGTCACTGTCACCTGAGAGGTGTGGCTTGACAAACCTGATCAACATTTTTTTTTTTTGCAACATGTCTATTGTTTAAAATCACCAGTGCATTACAGTAAATGACAAAGATATGGAGAGAGTCTGTTTGCTTTGAATCATTATATATTTTGATGACGGCTTATAAAAACTCTCTGCCCGAACGTTGCATCCTGCTCGATACTGGTGTTAAAAAAACAAACTAGCATTAGCTCAGCATTGACAGTTAATGACTGGTATTATTTTCATAAGAAGGCGCCAGTTGAATAACACCAGCATGGACAATATGTTGGGCTATAAAGAACAATAATGGGTTTTATAATTACTGTTCAGCTAGTGTGCAACTGACAGCGTTAGTGAGCCACATTTAAGCCCTGTAAAGCCAAATAAATACCGCAAGACATTTCTTAATTTATCTGTGGGCTATATTTACTCATTATTTGCAGTACCATTAAAGCATTTGCATGTATTAAATCAACAGCTGCTGATATATTATCCTGTGTGCCAAAGCTTTCCTGTAAGTAGACTGTGTTTGATGTAATATGAATTTGAGTTATTAGAAATGTAGACGACGTTGGTGCACAGTAACAACTCCTTAATGTGTGCTTTCCTCCATTTTGTTTTGCAAAGAGGACCTGGAATGTGACATATGAACATGATCTTGTGTTTTTACCATCTATGTGAAAACACACACACACACACACACACACACCCTTTCCCATTACATCTTTACACCTTCATACTGTTTCACACACTTTACAAGAGAGCCTTTCAAATGTGAGGAGTGAGTAGCCACTATCTGTGTGTGGGAGAGATTGTGTGTGAGTTACAGCTCTGCATCTGTGTGCGTGTGTACCTCTGTGTGTGTGTCAATAGTGGTGTAGTGGGAAATACAAAGTGTATGTGAGAGAGAGGAAGAAAGCTGAAGGACTGGACAGAGTTTCAGTGTCTCTCCATATTCTCTTTTTTACGGAGCTCAGTGTTAGTGAGTTATTTATTTAGATCTCTGAGTCACATTTGGTCATAATGTAAATATGTAAAAAGTGTAAATGTAGAACATCAAAGTGAGCCTCTCTTACAGTTATAAGAATTTATGTCATTCTCTTTTAAATGTGTGTGTGTGTGATATATATCTGAGAAAAACTGCACAAACATTTCAAAACAATTTTAACAGTTAGCTGATGAAGGACATTTGCACATCAAACTGTGTCAGATGCAGGTGAGTTGGAAAATATCGCTTGAGTTTTTTGAACACTCTTGACGAAGGTGGACTGAAACATTTCATTTATGCATTGTGAGGCTGAGCAAGAGCAGGGTGCGGGATTTTCTGTTCAAAGAAAAAATTTCAAACAGAAAGTCCACCTTCCTTCAGATCCAATGACCCTCATTTATCAATCTATCACACAAACCAGCGCAGTTTTGAGAGCAGAAATCATCTTACGATTGGGTTTCGTTGTGATTAATGAAACTTTTTTTATCTCGCCAATCACGGCATAGTAATGATCAGGTGTTGATAAATGTTTTCGTTGAAAACAAATGTCATTTAAGTATCCCGCTCCAATGTATTTTTGGTTTATGGGAGTTTACAACATGGAGAGGCGTAATATGGCCATGATGAGGGACTTCTCTGAGCTGGAAATGGAAGTCAGGAAAACGCAAACTGGAAAGAAATCACTGCTGTGGTCAACTGTGTTGTAGCGGCCAGTCGAACACGAGGGCATCTATACATGTACCGACCTATGGCCTACATATATTAATAATATTAACCTATATATTAAATAACTTTGATATTGTTATAATAATCTATTCATATAATTGAGGCGTGTGTGGACACGCGCAGGTTGTGGAGAAGAACCATTGGCTACTAGTAAAATTACTACACTGTTGCTGGGTTTATTTATTTATTTTTAATGATTTTTAAAATAATTATTTATCTAAACATGCTTTGGTCTGTCAGTGTTAAAAAAAAAAGAAAAAAAGGGAAAAATTTTAAATAAATTAGAGCCGGGTACCAGCAGTGTTCATCCCTTGGCTTGAAGCCAGTCCCACAGAGCCAGGCAAATGCCATCTGTTACAGAAAGCGCATGTTCATGTGGTGGCTATACATTTTAAAGTGATTAATATGTCACTGCAATCATTTCCATACCAGTCAGAATATGGTCTGATAACAATTTTCCATCTCAGTCACATTGACTATGCAGCACCGCAAGACCGCACTGACTCAAACTTGCGTAGATGAGCTGAGACCTGATGTGAGATTTCATCTTAGCATCCACTCATAAATCGATAAATGTCGGGCTTTGCATATAAATGACCATAGCCCGGTTTTCCGTTGCACATTTGTTTCATAAATAAGGGCCACTGAGTCCAACATTTTTGCTTCATATTTTCACAAAAGCCACTGCTAGGACAGTCATAATGTACCTGTCAGATACCAAATATGTGCTCTTTATTCTCTAGAACATATTAGTGTCTCTCCTAATGTTCCTCCTGCTTGCTATCACCACTAGTGTCCTCAAAGTCACAGTCCAGTCCATCCTCTCACCATAAACTCACATGGATTTTCACTTGTCATAAATTCAAAATGTGTGATGACGACCAGGATGTCTGATTCTAAATGGGAGCACAATTCTCCCCCTACACATGTTCCTAGGAAGTTCTATGTAATATCAAACTGGAGAAACGCAGATTATCTTAAATGGGCACAGCGTTCCAGGAAATCTGGAAGCCTTCATTGGAATATATTACTTGCTGAACAATAAACAGAAGATGACTGAACAATAACCCCCCCTCGTAAATATGTACTCTGATTATAGAGCTGACTCATTGAGCTGGTTTAAGGTAGGGAGTGATGTCTTTTGTTTTGTTTTGTTTTGTACTGATTGCCCTGTACTGACTGTTGAATGACTC
>JAPZEB010000024.1:15588608-15607886 GCA_029783705.1 Chaetodon striatus | reverse complement strand
GGCCATAAAGTTAAGTGTGACGAGGGCGTGAGTTTTCCATAAAAACATCTCCAAAAAATGTGCTTGGTGTGCTTAAATAAAAATCTAAATATTAAAATGATACTATAGAGTGCTACAGAGAAGAGTGTTGAGCATAAGGGGTTGAACACAAAATAAATGTACAAATAGCAAACAAGAGTAAAATAAGCGTGCAGTTTATTTTTACCCACTTCTATCTTTTTTCCAGCCCAAAGTTTTCTGCCTTCTACTGATCGGTACTGATGTTGGCTGTGGTCTGATAACTGTTGACTATTTCAGTGCTTTGGTGGAATATTGGAGTCCTGCTGTAATCACAACAGAAAGCGAAGGAAATGAGGGGAAGTATAGCCGCACTTCTTCTGGGAAACAATAAGGTACGGTGATATATTTTCTCCTCTCTGTGGGTGAAAAAAACTCAGAAACTTCACAGTATACGATTAGGGACACGATGATTTAATACACTTCCTGAAAATCTATCATTAGTCATAGGAATGTATATACTGTAAACGTATGCTTGTGTGTGTGTGTGTGTGTGTTTGCTTTGCATATTATGTGGGATGAAAATATGACAACGATCAGTGTACAGGTCTAAACAGACTTATTTGCCACTTCACATCTGGCATTCAGATCCTGAAAACTTTCAGAGCTGGAATGATTTATCACCCTGCAGAAACCTCTGAATGAACATGTACAGAATAGGAATAGACACAACAAGTGTGAGCTACAGGCCTACATGGAAGGCATGTTTGAGAGCTATGTAAATAAGCCACTTTGCTTTCACATGCCTACGAAACTGAAGCATTTCACACAGCTCGCTAAAAATACACAGTTTTCTCTCTCTCTCTCTCTCTCTCTCTCTTTTTTTTTTTTTGTTGTTGTTTTACAACCCGCCCTTCTCTGAGCTCACCATGAAACTTGAGGCGGAGGGAGGGTCATCCGGGAACATACATGGAAACCCCACCCAAAAGCCTTGGGGAGGAGTTACAAAAGCACATAAAAGCAGAGGAAACAGAGCACAAACCAACTTGACTTAAAGCTGGACACACGTAACCAACAGTCAACCCTGGATCAGAGCTGAATCTTCTTCTTTTGGCCAAAGGGGTAACAGCATGTCCGAAATGCTTGACGACATCTTCGCAAAGGTGAGTCAAAGTTTTGGAATTTTGTTTTGGAAAAAAAAAAAAACGGCTTCACAAAGTTGGAGTGGGTCAGCTCTGTAACTCCTCTCCACAAAGTGTTTGCCTATTTGTTTATTCCTGTTGGTTTTATTCCTCTGTGAATCAGTGATTTGACGGTGAATTCCTTCTGAACTGAGTTTAGCCACAGAGGATTTCTTCAGTTTAAAGAGATAATGAGATAAGGGAGACAGTCAGCGCTGGGTTGTTTGTTTCTTCACTTCCAATCTTCTACTACCCGGAATATTCATGAGGAACAGAAGAGAGTCAAAAACTGCAACTATTTGCATTTAATTTGTATTTTGCGACTGCATGTAAATGGAAGATAAAGGTTCAGTGCTGAACAGTTGGGGTGTTTTTGTTTGTTTATAATTGCCTTCTTAATGACTTTGTTTTGGCATTTGTGTCTCATTTCTGTCTTTAAGAAATGAAAGATCATAAATATAAAACTGTTCCAGAATAACTTATATTTTGCTGATTAAAAGACTAACTTGAAACAGATTTGTTGTAGAAAGTAGGTCTAAAGAGGAAATTGATGATGAATATATAACATACATCAAAGTCTGTATCGTAACTTTGTCAACTCTCTGTTACAGAACTTCATGAACCTGGCCCTGGAAGAAGCCTTACTCCCGAAACAGTCTCAACTCAAAGGCCCAGGGCAGAGTCGGCTGAACCGGTCAACCTCCTTCTTCTCTCCGCCCTCCCCTCCTGCCTCCTCGAGCCACAGCATGAGCACTGAGCATGTTAACATTAACGACAAAGGCAGCCCTTTCTGGTCATCCAATATCTGGAGCCAGGCCCCCATCTCCAAACCCAAACAGCCTCCCTTCAGGCCCGACCGCTCCATGAGCCTGACTGAGTCCAGCGGCAACCTGCTCTCCTCCTTTGGACAGCTGAAGAACCTGGACGCTTTCCCCCCTGCTACTACTGTGGCACCACCGCCTGGCTTCCCTCCCTCATCGACCCTCCCAGCCCAGGTTCCACCAGTGGTGGCTCCTAATCGTTACAAGACTGAGCTGTGCCGTGGCTTCCAAGAGACTGGCAGCTGCAAATATGGCAGTAAGTGCCAGTTTGCCCATGGAGAAGCAGAGCTGCGTGGACTGTTCCGCCACCCCAAGTACAAGACAGAGCCCTGCAGAACCTTCTACAACTTTGGTTACTGCCCCTATGGCTCACGCTGCCACTTCATCCATGAGGACAAAGTCAGTGGAGCTCCGTTAGCATCCGCCAAATTCCAGAATCAGCAGCAACCGACTCCCAGTGGTCAGAATCCACGCCACCAGCTGCGCCAGAGTGTCAGCTTTGCTGGGTTCCTGGGCTCCTCACGCAGCTCCCCTCCTCCTCCATCATTCCCTTCTTCCTTCAATGATCCTAACCTGGGGTTCAGCCGTGCTCCCTCCGTTTCCCCACCTCCCGCTGATCTCCTCTCCCCAGTGTTTGGTGATCGGGAGGCAGCAGCATTCCAGTTTGGCAACCTTCAGACCCGTGCCAGCGCCGGAGACATCCACAACATTCCTCACATCCTGGAGCCAAAAGCCTCACGCTGTGTGTGTGGCCATGGAAATAACTTTAACAGCAACAACAGCAGAGTCTTTGCCAGCATGGAGGACGGGCACCACCAAGACGGCAACATGCTGTTTCCTGGTTCTGGAGGCCACGGAGGATTCACGAAGCCTGCTGTGCTCCAGCGTTTCTCCTCTGAGGACTCCCTGGAGGACAGCTACAGCAGCAGCAGCGGAGGTTCCAGTGGAACCGAGTCTCCAACGTTCGACTCGACCACCAAGAGGCTCACTGTGTTTGAACGTCTGTCTCTGTCCGACTAAGTGGATCCAAAGGGAAGGAGCAGAAGAGAACTGACACTTTGTTAACTGCGTCTGTTTATCTGGACTTTCTTCAGAACCAGAACTGATCAGGACAAGTCAACTTTTGACACAATAACACTTAAAGTTCTTAATTTATGTTTGTAAAGTGGAACTCATCTTGGAAAATCTACACATACTGAGATGATTTTAGTACCCAAATGTCATCAGACTCTATTTTTATACCTAAAAATATTGTGTAGCCTATTAGACTTTGTATGCGGTCTTCCATAAAAATTAGCTTTGCAGGTCTTGATAGTACCTGTAAATATTCTGGTTTGTACTTGTTTGTAAATCTGTAGTGATCAAAATGGCTTATCTTTAGTGATAATCATTAATTCCTGCGCCGCAAGGATTATCCCTGCCTCATAGGCTATTTACTCTTGGTGCCACAAACAGTATGTTTGATTCAGTAGCCTTAATCAGTAACACCTGACATGTGTCATTGATGCCATTTTATCTGTGATATGCACTTTACAGCTAATCCAAATGGGAGAAACTCTCAAAGCCTCCCTGTAGCATTCAACCAAAGCTTCATACTTCACTCTGCTCTGTGTGTGTGTGTATGTGTGTGTGTGTGTGTGTGTGCCTGTACTTGTGCATGTGTGGGTGTACGTGTGTAACCGTCATTTTCCTGAGACCTGGGGTGCAAGCATATGTAAGTTGCAGAATGCTGAAAGATCAAAGTGTGATAACATATAAATGTATGTCAGTTCAGATATGAGTATCTGTGTGCTGACACACATTTAATTATGTAAAACATTCTGTTATCTCTGCTCCTTTGAAAACTGCACCCCATCTTTTTATCGTCCCCTGTTTGTTTGACAACCTGGTTCAGGGACTTTAACACCACAGTATTCCTTTTGGTTATTGGTTGCCTTGTGTCGTTTAACTTAAACTAATATATTTATTATGATATTTATTTGTGTTTAAAGAAAAAAAATGTATTTTGTACTTATTTATGGAGAAATATTTTAACGTCTGTGAAATACCAATGTGACAAAAAGCAGTACAAAAGAGAATCTTATATTTTTAATTGCCTGAAAGGGAAAAAAAATAAATTTCTGAATAAAGAAATGAATGTATGCTGTTCTTTTTGACTCCAATGTGTTATTGAGTGAGAATTAGACACTTGCATCTTCACATGTACACTCACTCACCAACAGTATCTATTTGAGATTTAAGGGAAATTTAAAGGCAAAAAAGGGTAGAGTTTGAGGTATACTTTGCCTTGAATGTGGGACAGTATTAATACTAACACATTATTTAATTGATGTGTTCATATAGTCAATAACATTGGCCCAATGTTGTAAACAGTAAATGGCTGCAAGAAAGGGAATAACTTCCAACCTCTCCAGTGGTGCCCCCAAGGTGGGGCCAGGGGTGGCCATGCCCCCCCCTTGCACATTTCCTGTCCCCCTCACTGCCACCCACCCCCTGGCGAAAAATGATCAAAGGCCAATATAACTGAAGCAAGCTCCTATTTTAAGCAAGTGCAAATGTATCTTATGAAACAAGACAAACTAAGATATCCATTGGTACCAACCATGTCAGCATATCTTTTTGAAGAGGGGGCAAATAACACTCTCTCACCTTAAGATATCTGAATAAAAATGGGTTCTATGAGTACCTACAAGTCTCCCTTAAATTTGAGAAGGCTTATTTTCAGTAAATGTTTTGTTCCTCAACGTACTCCTTCAAATTAAACTACATATTTGTCTTTTTGAGAAAAAGGACAATGAGTTTATTTGAAGAACAATAAACCGCCTGCCCCATGTATAGATACATAACATAGTAAAACAGTATTGTGGAGCTAAACATGTTAAGTGTACCGGTATCCAAGGTGAGGGAGCCCCTCTGTGTGGAGTTTGCATGTTTTCACCATGTCAGTGTGGGTTTTCTCCTGGTACTCTGGCTTCCTCCCACAGTCCAAAGACATGCAGGCTAGGTTATTTCGTGACTCTAAATTGCCCGTAGGTGTGAATGTGAGTGTGAATGGTTGTCTGTCTCTATCTGTCTGTCTGTCTTGTCAGCCCTGTGATAGTCTGGCGACCTGTCCAGGGTGTACCCCCCCTCTCACCCAGTGTCAGCTGGGATAGGCTCCAGCGCCCCCACAACCTCCAACAGGATAAGTGGTTACAGAAAATGAATGAATGAATAATGATATTAACTGTCAAATAAGACACAAAATTATATATGTGATTCCATAACTCTCCATATTGACATAGTTTTCAACTTGCTTATATGGTGTCGATGTGCCACCTGACCCCATCTGGCCACACCATTGGAAATTACTGGGGGCACCACTGAACTTTTTCTCCAGCCACTTTTTAATCAGTGGCTAAGGATCAGTTATTTTAAGCCTCATACAAAAAGCCCATAAGACCCGGTTTCACTTCTTAGAGTTCAAAACATTTCTGCCATTTATATACACACAAGACCTGAGTTTATATACCTGTTCTGTTCCATTACAGGTTCATACACAGAGACAGAGAAAGAATGGCCTATTGCATGTGGAACTCTGAGCCTTTCCTCTCTCTCTGTTTTGTGGCACACAGTGTCTTTGTTGTGTATACAGTACAGATGACAGCATTTAGATCACCTCACAGTGGCACGTATACACATTACCACACAGCTTTTCAATCCAAGCTAAAAGCAGCGCTGCTTTGAAAACAAGTCATCGTGCCCTTTGCAATGATACTCGAAATTGGTATAACACAATACCTTTAGAGCTCTACAAACAGAGTCACAAATATACTAATAGGTATTGTAGATTTAAATAAGGTCCCACAGTACACATTAAAAATATCCGGTCCAGAGCAACAACAGGTCTAGAGCAGTTACCAGAGCTGGGAGTTCATATGTAAGTCTGCGATTAAGAAATCAAAAACATTATGAGAATTCCAGAGATCTTCCATCATGACCTTTATGATCGAACTATGTGGGTTAGCAAGATGGAATGGGATCAGGGAGGAGATCAGTCCCCACAGGACGAAATTAAGAAACTTCTTGGCAGAATCAGGTCATGCATTACAACTTTGGGCTAAATGTCAGAGACACCAAAAGCAAGCCAGTTCTGGATAAAATATACACCTGGTGCTCTGGCAGCAGGTGGGAAGAATTTTGGGCCCTCACTTAAGGAAGTACCTCACTGCTGAGAAAATGGTCTTCATAAAACTAGGCTGTCTATGCAGTAGAGAGACATAAATACTTTAATTGGTGCTATATGACTGGAGAAAACGGAAGTAAAGGGCCATGGCTTTAGCGTTTGCTCAAGAGGTAGAAAACCTACAACTACCAGAACGCACAACACTGCACCAGAACAACAAACACTCCCTTTGGGGGGTGACGTAATGCAAACTTGGATGCTTTTGGACAGGAAACTATGTGGCAGCCAGCTGGTAACAAACAATCTTGAAATACAGTTAAATAGTAAGCCAAAGTGTGTATCTGGAAAGAAAGGCGACGCAGTAACAAAACAGAATCTTGGTTCATATTTGATCAGCGGTGCTTAGTTTACAATTTGATCTCAGTATTTTCAGCCTTTGTTTTCACAATACAGGAAACTGTAGAGCGCCTGTGTGTTATTCACAGATTCTCATATTCCAGCTAAACAGTGCACTAAAATAAGTTTCTGAAGAGGAGAGAAATAGGCAATACAGTGGAAGAACCTGGGTTTTTATTTGACCAGCATTGCCTAGTTGTACTGTTTGATCCGAGTTTGGTTTGAGTCTGAGAGACAGAGAGAGGAAAGAGGGTGGGTGGGTGTGGGTGTGGGTGGGGGTCTATCTTGATTTGCTTCGGTGCATATAGCGGCAGGCTGTAGTTCGAGCAACAGCCCAAGAGCCAGATTTGAGCTGAGACATGAGCAGGGAGATCTGGACACTGGTTAAGTTGGAGGGAAGTTTATCAAAATTCATTTACACATCCCACCCACATTGTTATGATACAAAGCTAGTCATGACTGACTAGGGGGAAAAAAACATACATGCATTTCACAGGTGCTTCCCAGTTGAAAATAGCCTACCTGGCCACAGACCTATGACTTGACTTTAGTCATAGTCAGACACTCCTCGTCCAACTCATCCGACTGTGCCTTGGTAAAATAATGGGGAAGACTGAGGGGAAAATCCAAAAACCTAGATTTCTAAAGTTGATATATCAATAATGACTCACAGATAATCAGAGCTTAAAGGGCTTCCACAAAACATTGCCTACACTTGATTTTCACTACTTTAGAAATGACCTCAAACATGTTTTCATTTCATTTCTATGTAATTTTTGACGTTTTTGTAGAAATCCATTTAACCAGTTAACAGATGCACACAAGGCGCTCTCTTCACTGGAAATTTCCATCTGCTGTCATCTCCAGCTTTCTGCCAATTTGATGGATCACCTCTACTCCCTGAGCTGAATTACCCTAGTTCAGAGCCAAAACTTGACATGGGATTGTGTAAGCCATATTTACAAGTTAAGCAGAAGTTCATGAAAAACCACTGTTGCAATTTCCACTTTACACTCACAATGTGATCTTGTGTTGAGCAACCCGTCACCACTGACACCACCCTGCACGTACTGTCAAAGCACTGGATTCTGTGCAGCAAGAAAACACAATAATGGCTGACAGGCCCTTTGGAAAAATCTGTCAAACAATGACTAACTCTGCTGTACACAATCACTATTCTGCTGTTTTGTGAAATGGAGAATCTTGATTGTAATTTTAAGGAAATGATGAGTTGCAACAGACATTTAAAGTGATTTTGTCTGGATGCTGCAGTTTGTTGAGATAACTATGACCCTGAAAGTGCCTTTGGAAGTTCTTTTAAATCAGATCAAGACCTTTAGAGTCTAAAGAAACAGAGACAAGTTTTTATTGACAATGCTTCAACATTTCTGTTCTGCAACAATTGGTTTGGTGTTATGGCTGGTTTAACACCTCTGCAGTTTGGTTCAGTTCAAATAAACTCCTGTATTGTTGCCTGTCAGGTCTGTTTCATTTGGGCTGGTTTCAACACCATCATTGGCCTTCATCCACGTCCACACAAACTCCAGTGTGGTTTGTTTGTGGTGAAACATTTGATGGCTCAACCACAGGATTGTGTGATAGTGGATGTGTGACACTTGCATGAGTTGAAAAGCAAAAATAAGCAAATTTCCACAATTTGTATGCTGTCCAGTCTCCCAACATACTGCTATGATCCAAGGTCATTTAGTAACCACGGAAATGTGTGAGCATATCAAGATGTGTGTGCAGGGATTTTCCACAATATTCAGGGAGTCACAATAGGTTAATTAAAGGTCTTTTGTGCTGGTGTCTTACTTTATGGAAATTACTCAAAAAAAACAAAAAAACAATAACCAAATAAAAGGCAAATAAATCTTAAGTAATGATCACATTTTTTTAATTTACACAAACCACTTAACAATTATTTTATACTGTAACTTAAAATATAAAAGGATCTGTGAAAATTTTCAGTGTTAAGGTAACTGCAATGACCATAAACCCAATCCTACACATACACACAATAGCGTGCTAGCATATTACTCCCCTGCAGTCTTCCATCCACCCACCCAGACCTCAATATCTATCCCCACCCTAACTCTTTTCACACTGCAATGTGCATTTCTCTCCTCTCTCTCTGTACTGTCTCTGACAGATGACATTATGTCATTATGTATTAATTTACTTTGTTTTGCATCTGACCACCAGACAGGATGAAAAAACTAGGAGCACAGCAGAGGGTAAGAGTCAGAAAAAGATTAGTATTTTCAGTACTCGGTTTGTTTGTAATAACTCAGTGTGGAAACAAATGTGAAAGTACTTTGGTTTGACCTACAGAGCCAAAATACAACCTTCAGGGTGCTTTCGCCCACTTCTCTATCACATGTTGTTTGTCTATGCTAAGTGTTTTATGGTGGCTTACAATTGATATATAGTTATACACATGTCCAGCAATCAGAGTTTCTATCTGAAAGTAGTCTTCTGGCTAAATTAACATGCGATACAGGTGCCATTCCTGTGTCACATCTTGCCTTTAACAAGCTGTTTTTGACCCAAATTGAAAAATAGCTGCTAAGCTTGAGTCTAATTGGAAAATGCCGAACATATCAGTTCTTAACATGTATGCCACTCATATATTTTGAATCAAGTATATGTCAGCAGTACATGAAATACAACATATGAAAAGGTTACACCAGGGGTGTTCAGGGGCCGCATACAGCCCAATTTGATCTCAAGTGGGCTGGACTAGTAAATTCACGGCATAATAGCCTATAAATAACAACCACGTCAAATGTTTCCCTTGTTTTCAGTGTAAAGAAGTCCACTCTGGAAATGAATGTTCATCCATTTACAAAACAAATGATGAACAGCCTGAGAAAAATATGTGCAAATTCAACAGTATGTCTCAGTTTTTCCACATTCAGCCAGTCTACTACTCACTTTCATTACATGTGACTTTTTTCATAATTTTCCACTAAAGTGGAAGCTGCTGGAGAAGCATATTAAGTCTTCCCCTGCCTTATAAACTATTTACAATCTGAAGTTTTGTCAGTGCCTCAGCTGCAGGGGTCCATCTATGTTGTTTTAAGACAGAAGTCTGACACAGATTCTTTTGTACTGAAGCTGCTGGTTGACAATATTTCACACAATGTTCAGTGTCTTTAAATATGACCACAGAAAGTATTCATTGTTATTTTAGAGAGCTGTACTCTGGTCGTGGTGGAAAACCTCTGAGGCAGCATTTTACATGAGGTATCTGCTCGATGTTTAAATTTCTCCTGGAACCTCTCAGCCTTCACATGTGCATCAACATTAGGTGTACAAAGTCATCTGGTGGGCCAGATTGGACTCTTTGGGGGGCCGGTTCTGGCCCCCGAGGTGCATGTTTGACACCCCTGGGCTATACAGACACAGCTTGGATTTTAGACACTGACTAAAGCTCAGCTATGACCACTACTGTGTATTGTGACTTGTCCCCGTTTGGACAAACAACAGGATGTGTTGTTATGGTGATGGACAATGACCACTGAGTGTAAACAGCGAGAAAGAAAGAAGGCATCAGTGTGTGTTTGTGTGTTCACAAATATTAACTTAAAGTTCACTAAACTGCACAGCTCTTGCGTGACTAAACCATTTTGGCAAACTATGAGAAAATATGTGAAAATCCTCAATTGATTTTCTCCACAGCACCAAATTAAGGTTATATACCTTTAGGCTTTTTAATTTCTGCAAAGTTTTTGAAGTGTTCATTTGACTATTACCGATGTGTTGTTCATTTCTGTTTCATATTACCTCAGCTCCCTGATCCAACCACTGCAGAAGGTCATTCCCTTAACACAGGCCTAACATTACCACCACCCTCTGTGGAACTGTTAATAATCAACCACAAAGCTGCTGCTGTCAAAACTCTCTTTACCCAAGTCACCTGATCCTGTGCACTGTGCACACAACACACACACACACACACACCTTAGAGATAAAGTTCAAACCTGGGTGGAGATCTATTAAAGCAATTACATATGATGTAGTCTAAAGGTGAGAAAGAGACAGAGAGATAATCTTATCCAAAAAAGGTTAAGCAACAGTAACACAAGGACAAAACAGGCATTCGTGCACGTCAGCTAACAAAGAACAGCAGAGGGTTTGTTCTAGAGGGATGGATGAAAGCAGTGTAGAGGTAGGACAGAGAAGAGTTGACATTGTTAGACTTCAGTTGGCTGTGAGCTGAGCAGGTAGGAAATAAGAGCTGAGGCATGAGGAAGGGACAAGAGGGAGTGCAATAAGAGAAGTAAAGGTAAACTTTACGATCCCAGCATTGTGGGAAAAACAACTGAAGGTTGTAAAGAGTGTGACTTTGCTCTTATCAGCAAGCAAAAAGAGGAGTTTCTGACTGCAGTCTGTTTTCAGCTTTGCTGCTGGTCAGGCCAGTTTTGTTGGAACTTTTCAACTTGAAGCAATCGGCAACCAAGATTGGATAAATCATGTAGAAACAACACGCACAGTCACATTCCTACCTGCGATATGTGCAAAGGTGTATGCTGCCGTGTATTCAAGCACAGTCACGTTACAGTCCTGGATTTTTTTTTTTTTTTTTTTTTTTTGCACCTCCTTAACACCTTCCCCTCCCTCTCCTTCTGTCACAACCTGCGGATTAAGCATAATGGTTGGGTAATCTTCCAACTGCAAAACCTTCGTCAACCATTCAGAGTGTGACGGAGTACATTATGTAACTTCTCCTTTGCTAACTGGGTTATTGGAAAGCACTGGTTTTTTTTCTTGGAAAAGATAAAAACCTAAAAAGGTTAATGTACTTTAGAAACTTGAGCTTTGTCCCATTACTCCCCCTAAAACCCCCTCTTTATCTGGTAGTTTCCTGCTGTTTGGAATGGCCTCGAAAAACAGTGGCAAGCTGCAGCTTATTGAACGAGACACAAGCCACGATTAAACAGACACTGGCAGAAATGTGGCAGCACTGAATCTTTAGAGACAAGCGACAAGCTCTAAAAGGTCAGACATTCTTATTCTTTTACTTGTGTTGTTAAACAGCAGTCCACGTCCGCTTTAATGCTCCAGTACTGCCCTCCACTGTTCAACAAGTTACTGGTTTCCCATTTTGCTTGGCGCAGTGGTGATGACCAACATCCACAGAGTAAAGCTGTCTTGAGTCACCAATGACTCACATTCACGTGCAATCAGAAGGGGGGGGGGGGGGGCAAGGTGTGAAAAGAGGAAGTGGGACAAAGTGTTGGTGTCTGTAGCTAAGAATGCAATTTACTTTTGAATTAATGGGGAAAGTAAGAATTTTGGAAAGTCACTTTCAAATGTATATTTTCCTTTATTTTCTAATCAACTGACTAATTGTTATTTGAGAAGGTATTATAATTTCTTCAGATTATTTTTAAAGCAATACATACATACACACACACACACACACACACACATATAAAATAACATGATACATTTGCTGAAGCTGTCACTATATTCACACAGCATTACATGAGGCGGATCATCAGTGAAAAAAATCCTATTCCTCTGCCTACGCTATTGCCTTGTAGGGCTTCTCATGACCTCACCGGGCATGAACGAACACAATCAGAGCCAAGGAGTCTCGAACACAGCTGTCTATGATGTCAGTTACTGCTCGTGAACTTTGGTCAAACTGTCAGGCAGCGCTGATTAAAGATTTTAGTGTACTAGAAAAAGAAAAAGACGACTGGTTGCTCTGTATATACAAACGTAGGTCAAAATCTTGTTTTGGGTGCTCATGGAGAATGGGAAACAACTGGATCGACAGGAAAGCAATCCAGGCACTCTGAAAAAATGCATAAAAACGAGGCAGGAAATATTAAAAAGCCTTTGTTGTAGTGGCATTAAAAGAGCCAACATGTTTCGCCCACTGCAGGATTTCGTCAGTGCTTTCAAAACATACAACACAGGTATGGCCCCACCTATGTAATGGCAGGGACCAATCAGAGCTCATCACAGCTAACGACGAATGAAGATGGTGGAGTCTGACTCCAGTCGGACTGAGTGGATACACGCAGCAATCGTTTGATTTTCAATCGAATTATCTAGGTGTGTTAGTCGAGCTATGGATAGTCCACTTTCAGTCGGACTAAGCTGTTGACATGCATTGAAAAGTCTGGTTTCAGTCGGACTAAGCCAATACTTTGATTTTTACTGAGTGAGACCAGTATACTTAAAAGCATCCAGCTGATGGATCCAAAAAGCTTCCCTTTCTCTTACCCCCGCCCCCACCCCCGACAAAAGGTTTGATGTGTCCAGTGCCCTCTATGCGTAATAGGGAATCATTATATGTATATTTTAGTGTACTGTTTAGCTGTAAAATGAGAATCTTGGTCTGACTGGTGGGTGGTGCTTGGTTTTTTGGTCGACTATTTCCTACATGGCGGATGGGTCACAAGCATTCTCATTTTACAGCTTAACAGTTCGACCGCAGCTCAGGAACAGTGACTAACATGATTGACAGCAGAGATTAAGACTCCTTGGATCTGACTGGTTGTTTTCGGTCTGCTGTGGTAGATTCTAGTAAATGCCATTAGACGCATTGGAGGGACGTGATTTTTATTTTTCAGAGATAGTCTGTCTTATGTTCTCATTTCAGAATACAGTGACAGTTTCAGCAAATGACACAAAAATATGTTCATAAAACTGAACTGTGGTTGTCAGCAGAGCTCAAGCTTCACCCTGTGCTTATTATTATTGGTTATCCGCAGTTGCACACTTCTGAATACAAGATGCTGACTGCAGTTCAAAGGTTCTGTGTAAATGACTGATGATTCATTTTTTATCCACACATCTCGTTTTACACAAGGAAGCTATTAACAGAATTTATTTATCTCATCATTTCAATACAGACCACTATATCAGTAACAAATACTGAGTATGACTCGACCACGCTGAGTATCAGCTAACTGATATGACAGATGACTAAGCGTCTTATCTTTCTCTGTATTTTAAATGCACCGCTAATAGACTAAAATTAGCAGAATGCAACTTTAATGTTGCATGACTTGCTTTAAAGAGACAAAGCAGAATGTAGTATAGTTCATGACAGGCTGGTGTGTTTAACACTGTAGACATAATACATGGCCCACGGCCTGCTGTGCATATACTGGAGATTAATTGCTATCCATCTACCAAAACAAACATCCCTCCTACTTCTAACCTACATATTTGCCTACGTATTTAGCTAGAAGGGTAGGAGGAGAGGACCCAGAGAAATTAAGGAGAAATAGCAGCGTCAGTAAGTCAGTCTTGGCAGGGAAGGAAGGAGGAAATATCTGAGTAGTGACATCACAGCAACAGAGTGGAAGTGCTATCCTTTTATAGCCATGTTCTCTCTCTCTGCCACATTCCTCAGCTACAGAACTCAATCAACTCCTCCTCCTGCCCTCTTTTCCTCCGACTTCACTCCTGCGCCAGCCCAAGTGCTGTGACGCAAACGAAGGGAACAGGGGGAGGAGACGGAGGAGGAGGGGGAGGAAGAAGCAGGGGGAGAAGAGTTGGTAAACTCTGTGAGGGAGACGGCAGAAAAATTCCCTAAACTCCCCCCTCCTAGCCCTCCTGACCACTTCTCTTTTCCTTTCACTCCACTCTTCCTCTCTCCACTTTTACTTTCACTGGCTGGTGTGATTTGGCACCGACAGTAGACCTGGAGGAGTTCCTGATAAAGTGCTCTATTTCTGATTCACAGGAACACCTTTCATTAAATTTCTAAGGTGTCTTGAAAACCCCTGATACACCAGAAAAGCCCATAAAGAGCTTGTCACATTTTAAAGAACGCATAAGGGATGTTTTTGTAAAAAAAAAAAAATTACATTTGAGGTCAATAAAACATTGCATGTGACAGTAACGAGACAAGACAAACATATGTACTCATCCACGAGAATAGCTATCATACATTATGATCTAATTAATGCAATCCTCCTATTTTATAAAACAAGAAGCGAATCCAGATGAGTCTGTACAAACTGATCTGAAAAGCAGAAATGACACCTACTGCCTGTTGCGCAAATATGAAAAAACAAAATATGTATAACTTGGCTGGCAGCCTTTCTTAAAGCTATGAGCATAGCAGAGTTTTATCTGAATTATGGAGGACATTAATGGTGTGCTAATATACTTCATTTACACAAATCGATTCAACAGTCAGTGTTACAAGTGTTCCTGTAGATGCTATTACACTCTCCAGGGCATGTATACTTGAATTTTAGAGGCAGAAAATAATCATGCCCACCACCAAACCAGTTTATTTTTATAAGTCGTGAATAATACTGACAAAAAATAACAGGAAATCAAGCCAAAGTGATTGTATTTTATATGAATTACATCATGAACATGAGCAGCTTGTTTCTGTTCACCTTTACATGAGGTTTTTTGTGTGTAAATGCTGGTTAAATGTTGCAAGTGCTGCTATATATCTTAAACACAAAAGCCTTCCCTGCTACCAACCATCAATCTGAGAGCAGGATTACTTTTGTTTGAATTCTTTGGCTCTGGCTTTCTACTTTACAAACGTCATTTCTCCTTTTTGTTTGTTTGTTTGTTTCCCTGTCAAACATAAGTCCATCCTGTGCTTTTAATACATGTTGCTAACCCAAATCTAGATAAACTAGAGTAAAAAAAAACCAAACTCTTGCCTTTTTATTGTTCTAACATGATTAAGATTAATTTAACTTTAGATCTACTTCACATGTCTCCCTGAGCCATGTGTGTCACCCCTGTGATGCTTCAACTCCCACCCCAGGGGTAAAAAAACAACCCGAGAGCCATTTTGAGGCCCACATTACAACGCATACGTGAGGAAGTACCAATAGATCAAATTTAGAGTTTGATCTCACTGTCATAACTGTCAGATTTTTATAAACTCGTACGGTCTGATCAGTTGCATCAAGCTGTTAGGCAGGAGAAGAAAGTCCCTTTAGACAGTTTCACATCTGTTTGTGTTATTAAAGTACATCTTTCACAACTGGCTGGCCCATACATGTTCAATGCACGCTTCCTGTTCATGCTCACACTCAGTACATGCTTCTCCTTTTAGACTTCACACTTCCTGTTTTTATATCAGTGTGTTTATTAACAACAGATGTGTCACCTGAAAATAAAAACAGCTTTCTGTGTTAAAGGCTAAAGGGTGAGGAGAGACAAAGTTTGACACGCTTTTAAACTGTATTTTAGCATTTCATTATGCTTTTGTGGTTCACACTTGTGTACTGTTGGTTCATTCTCACAGACCTCACTGTTTGAGGAGCATTGAGCAGCTAAAGATCCGGATATTCTTCTCAAGAGTTGGTGGTGACATGACCAGAGTTAGGAGAGTGAATATTAGTATGACATTTATTAGGTAGTCAAAGCATGTTGGTGTTGCCAAGTATCTGCTGGATGTGTAAATACGCAGCTGTTTGCAAACACACTGGCCATATCAGCTTCATAAGGTGATACTAAGTGACATTACTGTTAACATCCTGTTTCTGGAGCTATCAAGAGGCCAAAGAATCATTATTGTTAGTATAGCTGTTCATCCAGTATACCAGTTGTTCCCATATGATATGGATTTTTCATATACTGCCATACTGGTGGATGGTTGAGATACTTGCTGCAACTCTTCAATAGGCAGCAGAGTACTTAGTTCACCACAAGGAGCACAACGGTCGGTCAGAGGATGAAGAAAGAGACCAAGAGACCGGAGCTGTATCTTCACTTTGGAAGCATACTGGTAATGTTAGTCTGCAGCTGCACTTTTCCAAACACCATGGTAACTTCCGCATTTGGAGATTACGGAGAAACAACGGAACAGTAAATTCCTCCAGTTTCCCTTAAGTCTGTGGTGTGGTAACACGTTGCCTTACTCATAAGTTATGTAAACAACAAACGCATCTTGACAGAAAAACTACAGTCTGTAAAGTCAAAATAGCCTTTTGCAGGTGAAGAAACTCCGGCGGTTGTTGTAAATTGCCCTCTGCTATCGAGCAGCTGTTTTTGTTCAGAGTTTGTTCAGTTGACTAGCGAAAAAAATAGTATTTATTCTTCTTAAACTCTTAAAAAATACCCTGATACAAGTTTTTGGTACTTCCAAGCACTAATTATCGTTACTGCAGGTATAAAGTTATGCTGAACAGCCAGGCTTAGCTCCCTCAGCGGCAAATACACCATACTAGGATCAGCCTTGTCTAACTTCCAGGGCATTGGAAAAAGCAGTGGCTTTCGACATTAGACATGGACGCACAATGCACCCTTTAGCATCTGTATGAGACGCACTGGGCTTGCAACCAACTTCAATGTAAACCCATCTGCATCATTATCAGATGTTTAGGGCAATAGGTGTAGTTAAGAGAGCATGAAAGTCCACATAAAGCGGTGGGAGTGGAATTGTATGGGTCCAACAAGCACAGGACGTTAACCCTGGAGACCAGTGTTTGTGTCCCGTGTGAAACTCAATGTCAGTTTATTTTGCCACGTCAGTCTTTAATCGCATGAGACATTATTCAAGTGACTCAACTCATATGACTTACGTCAACCACGATCTTTTCCTAAACCTAACCAAGTACTTCTGTTGCGCAAACCTAACCAACGACCCCTTCTGCATCAGGATACAATGCAAAAAGCTTTCCCTAGCTTCATTATATGACGAGATCAGGTTGCTAGGTTTGGGTATAAATTCAGCTCATCACATAATGTAACACTTTCGAACACCTCAAAGAGATAAAAAGGCGTCTGTGAGCTTGACTGACTCTGGCTAATTGTACAAATCCTCACAAAGCAAAACATTTTTGTTTTATTTATCGGCTCATTACTGAAATCACTGAAAAATAGGCCTAATTTACGCCAACATTAGTGATGTACACAAACACTGCACATCATCAGGGAACATTAAAATTGATTTGTTGTCTTGAGTTAGTCTTCCTTATTCTTCTGCTCCATTTAGATATTCACAATAATTGTTTCTCCTCTAAATTACTTATATTCTCATTTTCTGCTGCAAGATAATATTTTCTCTGGGTCACAAGTTTCAAGACATTGTAATTTACATCCTGCACCTCAGAAACACCAAAGCCTCAATGCTGAGGGAGCAGTATTAAAGCTCAGCTGCTTCTTGTCAGTGGATGTGTTATTTTAGGTCCAGCGTTTTAGTTTTAAGCTAAAATCAGCAGTGGGCTTGTGGCGGCTGAGTCAATTCATGACACAGCACACACATCTTAGCCTGGAGGACAATAGGCCTCTCTGTGAGGAAGCGCTCACACACATTTGCACATATATACACACACACTGCTATGTTTATACAGGTGGGCAGAAAATGAAGTGGTTAGCGAGGTGTGTGTATTTGTGTGCGTGTGTATGCGGTGAGTTTGGTTATTGAAAGGAAAGGAATGGATATGCCTATGTGTGTTTAGTCTTGGCTTCCCTCCCAGAAATACATACCACAGTGACACTGGCAGTGCAGAGACCAGCAAAATTCCTTCTTATGAAAATAAGCATCACGGAAACGTAGAGGAGAAGAGAGGAAATGAGGAGGAAAGGAAAAGAGAGGAGGAGGGCAGTGGCAAGACAAAATAAGGTATGATAGACACAATACCATTAAAACTATGCAACTGAATGCATGTAATGAGTATCTGTTCTTACCAGCTTTCCCTGAGCTTTCAACCACATCTCGTGGTCTTCATCAGCAAATGGAAGTGGCTCGCGTGTCTTCATGTGAACTAAGTGTGGAACATCAGTCACATAAAAACAAGTGGTTGTATACAGAGGGAGATTGTTGGGATCTTTTCCCTCCAACCACTGATTTGTAGATGATGACCATCATGTGTAGCTGAAAGAAATGAGTAAGAACACTATGAGTTGAGGTCATTTGTCATACATAGTGATCTCAAGTTCAAGAATCAACTTCCAAGTGCACCCACTAGCTCACCTGTTAGAGCAGGCACCCCATGTACAAAGGCTGTATCCTTGACGCCCTTTGCTTCATGTCGTCCCTCCTCTTTCTGCCACTTTAATGCTATATTTGTCCTATCAAATAAAAGGCAAAAGGCCCCAAAAATGTCTTAAAAAAGAAATCAACTTCCATTTTACACTACAGTAAATACATTTTTATCATGAGAAAGATAAACTAAGGGTTTAGAAACCATACAGAGTTCAGTCAACACCTCTATGTATCTGTGATAGACTGAGTAAAATACGGCTAATATATGTAGCCTCTGCGATGTTATCCACTGGTTTTGTGGAGGATTGTCTTTAAGCCTCGAGTGTGGCATTTTGGCTGTCGCCATCTTGGTTTCTTGGAGCCAGAAGTGACCACATTTAGTCGAGAGGGTGGAGCTGTGGAGGAGCGTGGGGTGAATCTGACCGAGAACCTGAAGACACCACCAAGGCACCAGCTTGTCAATCACAAGGTAGCCAAGCCCTGAAGCATTCCCTACTGTATTGTCTATTTTACTCTGATTGGACCATAATTTACCAGATGAACATCAAGCTGTATTGTAGAGGTCTTGAAATGAGCGACTGAGAGCATAAAGTAGTTAGAAAAATAGTTAGAAGTCGGGTCATTTTCTCATAGACTTGTATACAACCTGCCTTCTTTTTGCAACAAGTGGAGTCTCTCCCTGCTGGCCATTAAAACCCCTTATTTTCAACTAGTGCTGTCAAACGATTAAAATATTTAATCGCGATTAATCGCATTAATGTCATAGTTAACTCTGAATTA
>JAPZEB010000024.1:15547957-15581096 GCA_029783705.1 Chaetodon striatus | reverse complement strand
GAGGGGGGCTGGGGGGCGTTGAGACCCCCTGTCTAACACACACAAGCATGCATACACACACAAACACACACACTTAATGGTGACCACTTGGCTGGACCAAAACAAAGCTTTTCGGCAGGCTTTGTTCTCAGCTGAGCTCATCTTTCTGAAGGGGCTCAGAGCTCTGTGCTGCTCTCAACAACTTTCATACTTTTCTCATAATGGGAACCAAGCATTTCAAAACTTTTATTTATGTGCAGCTTTCTGACCATTTTACGACATTTCTTTTCTTTTATTGAGCTCTTGTGAGGACTGTACACTTTTCCAGCCGGCTAACCTTTGAGACTATTCCCCTCCTCATTTTCAGAAGTGAAAATTGTCATCTTTAATTTAAGCTACTTGGTGTTTTTATTCCAACCATATGTGCTTACACTCTCAGTTTAAGCGGCAGTGCTCTGGTGGGAATCAAACCTCTGTATCCGACCACTGGAGGCACTGAACTGTACAGAACAAACCCAGAGCTGTTTCTTTCCCCTAACTGTTTGCCAACTTGTCAGGCTACTGGGCATGCTGTCGCAATCCTCTTTACAATCCCAGAGGTGTGACAACTTCACTCCTGGCAGACCTGTGTGGGTGTGTGTGCTTCTGAAATTCTGCCTCTGTGAGGACCAAATGTCTCACCAGTGATGGTAGGAGAGCGAAGGTATTGTCAGCGCTGGGCTAGGGTTTAGGGTTTTAAGTTGGGTCGCGATTAGTTTAAGGCTGGACTCTCTGGAAATTACGTCTTAATTTGACATTTGTTATTGCAAAGACAGAGGAACAAGCCTGTGTGTATGTGTGTGTTTGTGTGTGTGTAGGACTGTTGAATATTTTCATGGCTCTGCTCTGCAGTGGAATTTTTCACACATCTACCTTTACCTTTGAAATCTTAGACTTCACCCCTCCTTGTCTTGTCTCATAGGGCTAGGTTGTCTCCATACCATGTGTTCAGTCCTTCTGTTTTCTGCATGTGATCCTTTTTTTTTTTGTCCTTTTGCAGTTGCCTTTCCTTCTAGTGTTTGTCTGCTTTCTCTTTCTTGTGGCTCCCTTTGTTTTATAACCTTTCTTCAGTTTAACTACTACCAGTGGCACCTCCTCTGCCCCTTCAGACAAAAACAATATGGCCTCACATTAACTTTAAGACTCACTATCTGGCTTAACATTATTTGGAAAAAAAGCACATTTGTGCTCCAGCTTTAACTCAAGAAGGAATCTTGTGATCATGTGCCATCGGCTGGCAGACATTATCATAAGGTATCAGGGTTATGGCTGAAAGTTCTCATTACATTAACCCTAATTATTTGAAAGGAATACTTCACCCACAGAATTTTTATTGATTAACCATGCTGAATTGCCTTTCACTTGTTAAGAAAACTTTGTTCTCCTCACATGCCTCCACAGAAAATGGCGAGCATATCAATTTATTGATTGATTTGGGACCGCATATAACAACAGCAAAACTGTATCAAAACATCCATTTACTTACTCCCACATAACTTGTTCTGTATACCCTAATCCAGGTCTTATTTATCCAGACGTATGCTCAGTACTTCCCAAACACATGCATTTTTGCTGGAAAACCTTAGTATTGGAGTCTGGCTTTGAAGAGAGCATAGGTAAATTTCACTTTTAGTTCAGTTTTAAATAGCATGATTTTAGCAAAGATACATGTGTTTTGGAAGTACTGAATATACGACTGGATAAATGAGACTTCAATTATACTGCATGAGTGGGTGAGTTATAAACTGATGTGTTGATAGCCTGTAGTTTAGCTTTTGTTAAACATTGTTCCCAGTCAATCAATAAATCTATATGTTCACTGTTTTCTGTGGAGACATGCGAAAAAACCAAAGTTTTCATTATGAATTAAAGGTAACACAACTAATTGATATGCAAATGGACAGTTTTAGGGAGGTTACTTTTGAAATGTAATTGGTTACAGATTACAAGTTACCCTGTTAAAAATGTAATAAGCAACTGTTTAATTACTTCATTAAAGTAATCTAACTTATTATATTTGACTTTTTTTTTTAAATTATTTAACTCGTGAATATTTTAAACTGGGCAATAAAGCTAAAAAATGTCCAGAAAAAGGCAATGTTAAAAGAAGGCATTCCTGTGTGGCAAAAAGATGCAAGCAACAGAATGAATGTTATAATCTGCACATAAAAAATATAGTCGAATGTATCCCCTCTGTTATCACCAGCACTTCAACTAGTAACTGTAATTTCATCACAGATTTTCTCAGTAATTGTAACTAATCACAATTACATTTATTTTGTAATTGAATTACTGTTATTAGTTACATGAAACTAGCTACTCCCCAACACGGAAAATGATCATAACAAGGATGGTATCAGACAACACTTCAGGTGTTATGAGTGAAAAGCCTACTTGCACTTCTCAGCAAAGTGTTAGTGTAAAACAGGAAACGTTGGCTGAAACTTTATGACATATATAGATTAACTTCATGTCAGCTGTTTTTATTTCCCCCCACCTTCTTTTTATATTCCAGTATACAGATAGGTTGCGTTTGACAAAGATCATACACCTGTGTTTAGCCATGTTACTCACCGTAAAACTTTAATTAGTAGCCCAGCTATTATTTGCTTAAATCACTGAACTCAACAGGCTTACATTTGGGACAGGCCATTTTTTCATTTCACACATAACTCTTTCTCAGCAAAGTTAGGAAATGCGATCAAGTTGTTTATTTGAACCAGTCTTAATATTACTTGTATACAAATTAGGCTTTGAATAACATATCAATTACAAATCATTCATTTGATTTAGACTGGTTTTGCAGCACCTGAGGATTACGGCACCTGACATACCGACACAACAGCTTTTTATCCTGTTAAAACAATATTCACAACATGGATTAATTTTATGAAAATCCCTTTTGATTGTTTTAATTGGTGGACCCGTATGGACTAAAGAAATATGAACATTTAACTGGGTAATGGAGAGACAGACACATATTCTGAATTTTAGACAGCTTCAGAGAAAAGGAGTCACCACTTGTTTTTTCGTCATGCTGGTAAATCCGAATGAGTTACGGTCTTCTCTGCTCCTGGCTTCAATAAAACGAACTGAACGATTGAATTGTGGAGAATCTAATTAGCGAACAATGTGTAGCATCTCCGTATTGACAAAGGTTTCCACATCTATATTTGTATGCACAATCTAAATAACATTAGCTCAAGCGGGTAGCCAACAACCTGATTTTATACATCCAAAGAACTTCTATAAAAATGAACTACTTGGCAACCAGACCAGCGGTCTCATTTAAAAAACAGTGCATAGGATCCATACTAGCAATATACGAACAGACAAAAGCCAAAAATTGGGTACGCCAAAAAATATTTGACGGTTTCTACAATCAGGCTTCCACCTCACCATCTGTGTCGCCAATTTCCCGTCTCCAAAATCCTCATAAGCATGAGTCAAAGTTTCTTCCATCCAGTCGGCTTTTATAGATCACAACTTTTGCGTGGGAAATGGCGCACGCCACTTTCAGGCCTTGTTTTGTGCGCATGCAATGTTTATAAATGAGACCCCTGGCCTCTAATTGAGACAGGCCTTTATTTGTCAAAATGTGTAGCCACACGTGGCTAGTAAAAGGGACTGGGTGTTTAATTGGGACCAGGCTTTTAATTTTAATTAAGTTTTACGGTACCTGTTAACCTGCATTCTTTTATTTGCTCATGCAGCCGCTGAGACTGCAGTATTTCAAACATAATGGTGTAAAAGCTGCCTTGAGAATGTGCAATTTATATTTCAAGGTCATACAAGTATGAGCCTTTAAAGTGATGTGCATTTTGTCACTTGAGTCATGAAGCTAACTTTATAGCTACACTGTAGAGATGCAAACAGCTACGATTCACACCATGAAACCAGGATGTTCTTTGTGACTAAGGAATTAAAAACAGGTCAGATTAAAGTATTTCTCATGGGGCTGGGTGCCCTCATGCAGTGTGTGGACGGCTGTGTCTGGTGAAAACAACTTTGGGCTGACTCAGAGGCGTGGGAGTGGCTAACAGCAGTGTTAGGTTTTAAATCCACACGTGGTCGGGGTCTTGGGGTTGTTTAGCACCGCGTACAGAGCCAGAAACTTCTGAGCAACTCATGCCAGCGAGTTGCCCACGTCTATCACTGCGGGGGCAGACGGGACCGGACCAAACCTTTGATAGCTCAGCAACATGCCATCTTTCCCCCTCTACCAGTTTGCGGACCTGGAGGAGATGATGTGCAAGGTAAGAGCGCAAAGAAAGTTGAGCGCAGCAAAAGTTGGCTAACAGCAGGTCACGGGGGGTGAACGTTAGCTAGCTAGCTACTGTGCTAACTCTACGCTGTTTGCTATGTTCGTCTTTTCAAGTGTTGTTTAGCAGACTGTTGTTGAGCTGTGTTCACCGTTTAATTTACTGTTAACTTGAGGCTTTACCTAGCCCTTGGCTGTCATGTTATCTGAAAGTTAGCTAGAAGTGAAGGCTAACTTGTCACAAAGTGGGAGCAGTTGTTAAAGTTGGTGTTAGTCTCATCGTAACATCATTAAACTGTCTTTCAATTAACGTTAGCTAGCATGTTAATTGTCGTTAATGTAAGCTAACGTCGGCGCTAACATGTAATTTAAAGGGTTTCGAGGCAAAACTTACCTTTTTATGCTATACTTGCAAGAAGTCGCCATTTAAAGTTGTCAAGCTGGGTTGGTAGCATGTAGAGGTATTTAATTGACTTCATACCAGTGAGTAAGTTAACAATAGTTTTAGAAATACGAAGGTTTTCCTGTGCTTTATCCGCTGCGTTGCATCATCACGTATCTAGAGGATGCAGGTATGTGTGGGATGCCAGGTTAAACCTTTTGGGTCTTGTTAGTGTGCTTTTAAAAAGGCAGGCAAGATTGTTGCTGGATTGTGATACTGCTTATGTGAGAAATATGGTCAGCTGTCACCCTGCAACTTTATCTAACAAGTCTGAAAGCAATTTAGACTATTTAGTTATTTACTTAATAGGGACAATGTAGTTTAACATAGCTCCAATACATAGTATGGTACTGATGTGTTGCCAGTTTCCAACTCTTGTCCCTAGTTGGGCTTTTGCATGAAACCAATAATAGGCACAATAATAAACATAGACCCCAATACACATGCTACAGTACATAAACCACAATACAAACATCACAACATATCCCACGATACATCTACTATAGTCAAACCACAATACACTTACCAAAGTACACTTACCACAAAACACCAGAACACTTACACTAATACCTGTTAAAAGTTTGAGCACATTTTCCAAAATCATTTTCAGCATGTTGTTGTGGCCAAACTATCAATAACAATCCTCCAGTCAGACATTTAGATGAGCACATCTGGCTTTAACTTACTCCTTTACAGTTCTCTTGAAGGTAAAATGCTGAAACAGTTACACTATTGTCTTAAATATTGCATCAGAATACATTTTTATCGATGTCTGAATATTAATGTGTACTTCAACTTTATGTCCTGTAGCTGTGTGTATAAGACAAAATGTCCCTGCATGGAAATTTGTATCAGACAAAGTTAAAGGAACATTTCAACGTCAGTTATTCAAGCTGTGTTACCTTGAATTTGTGAATGTTTTTCTTGCTTGCAGCCACAGAAAACAGTGGACATGTTATATTTATTAGAAACCATGTTTAACAACAGCAAAACTATATCAACACATCAGTTTACAAACTCTCACACAACTTCTGTAGTATAATCCAAGTCTTATTTATGCAGTCATTTGCTCAGTACTTCATGCGTACTTGCATTTTCTGAACTGAAAGTGAAACTTATCTATGCTCTTTCCAAAGCCAGTACTCATACCTGTGGATAAAAGACACTTTGATTATACTGCAGGAGTTGTCTAAGAGTTTGTTAACAGATGTTTTTGATAGTTTTGCTGTTGTTTAACGTGGACCCCAGGCAATCAGTAAACCAGCCTGTCACCGTTTTCCGTAGAGGCATGTGAGAAAAACAAGGTTTTGTTCATGAATTCAAGGTAACATGGCATGACTGATGGATTTACAAATGGTCATTTTGTGGATAAATTATTCTTTTAAGATTTACTGATCAAAACAAAAATACATAAAAGAGTGTGAGTTCATTAGACATATTGCTGACTGAAGTACCGCACAGCTAACTTCCTGGTGTTTGCAATGCCTGAAAATAACAAAATAACAAAACAAAAACCATAGGTAAAACTGTAGGGGTGGACTAAAGTGCATAATCCAAAAGTAAATATTTGTCAAGTTAGTCTCTATGTATGCTTGATTTTAGTACCCATCATTCACAATGAATACAGTTTTTCACACATTAATTTATTCTGCCAGACACATAAAAAAGTATTTTTTTCAGTAACACAGAAATTGTGTTGACAAACATCTACCAGAAATAACCAATAAATGTGATTTGCTATTTGTATTTGTTGCTCTTGCTGTAGAGTTTAAAGCTGGAAAATCCATTAACTTAATGCATCTGTAAACATGTTGGCTACTGACGTAAATCTGAGGGGGAAAATGTATGTTTTACACGTGCCACATGTAACTTCTGTTGTGTTCAGTGAGGAGAAAATGAAGACCGTTGCATCCTTGTAACATTTGATCACTTGCAGAAATGTTCCTTCATTGTTCTCTCTAAGGGAAATGTCAACACATGCTAATATAAAGAAAGTTGGAGTCATTAAAGGACAAAGAAACCTGCCACAGAGATTTCTTAAACACATCTCTTGATATGCTAATGTTGTGTTGTTGTCTGTTCTTCTTACAGCAGTTACTGAATCTGGACTTGAGGGAGCAGAGCAGACCGCTACCACCACACAGTCTGGCAATGAAAGCAACAGGTTGCATTGGTCAGACGCGCAGCAACATGTCATTTTCCCTCTCGTCCCTCTCCTGCCTCCCCACGGATCCTTCGGATGGTGCACTACTGACCTCCAGCCAATGGGGGCAGCAGTCAGAGAGCCCTCTGCCCTCCCAGCTTGCTAATTCCACCCAGTGGGGGAAGTCGGGCTTCCTTTCCCAGCGCTCCATCAGCATGGTAGAGACCAGCAGCACCACAGCAGCAAGTCTTGGCTGGCCCGGGACTGACATAACGCACTCCCAAAGTGACATCAGCCCCACTGCACTGAACTCTAGCTCCTCCTCCGTGTCCTCTTCCTCATCACGCTATAAGACTGAACTGTGTCGATCTTTCACTGAGAGCGGCTTGTGCAAGTATGGCGGGAAGTGCCAGTTTGCCCACGGGCCAGATGAGCT
This sequence comes from Chaetodon striatus, assembly GCA_029783705.1. NCBI lineage: Eukaryota > Metazoa > Chordata > Actinopteri > Chaetodontiformes > Chaetodontidae > Chaetodon > Chaetodon striatus. The sequence goes on along the minus strand of JAPZEB010000024.1, from coordinate 15,573,796 downwards.
GCGGGATCTTAACAGACATCCAAAATACAAAACGGAGCCTTGCCGTACGTTTCACACCATCGGTTTCTGCCCCTATGGGATCCGCTGCCACTTTGTCCACAACAACGAGGAAGAAAAGAAACACTCCTCTCGTTCCTCCATGTCATCTTCCTCATCCGCAAACATCCCCCAGCAGCCATCTTCCTCCTTCCGCTCGCACAGACCTCCCCTTGTCAGACAGAGCTTCAGCTTTGCTGGGTTCCCCTCTGCGCCCCAGCAAGTCCTTCAGCCTGCCCCTAATGCTCACCGTTCTCCTGCCACTGCCTCTTTCACACGTGCTCCATCGGCCTCTCCCCCCTCCTGCGCTGACATTACTGACCTCCTTTCTCATGCTTTTCTGGAGGTGGACTCTGCCTTCGAGGCCTCCCCTGCCCACCAGTACCCACCCTCCATGGGCCAGGCCACCACAGCAGATCCCAGGTCTCCATTTCTTCCCTCCCCAGACTCTGGCTGTTCTCCATGTGGGCTTTCTCCGAATGCCTCCCCTTCCCTGAGGCTGAGTCCTAGTGCTAATCGGGGCTTTCCAGGGCCACTGGGTGCCCGATCCCTGTCCTACACCTCTCTGTACGACCAGGACCAGGATGGAAGCAGCTCTGCTAGCTCTCTCAGCGGCTCCGAATCCTGTGGTGGCATTAACGACGTCAACGGCAGGCGCCTGGCCGTGTTCAGCCAGCTCTCTGTTCCCGAGGATTCTACTGGGTTCTGCCTTTAGGCCGCAGTGTGCTGCGAACACAAACATACATATTTGCATACATTCAGACACAAACATGCAGCCCCGGCGTGCTCTGAGACACATTATATCCAGTACACACATATCCACTCATGCACACAATGCTTACACACTAGAACCCTATAAATGCCCACACCCCCTCACACACACACAGCACCTGGACTGACGCCCTAGACGTTCCTTGCACCTGCATAACATCAACAGAAACAAAGACTGATTCAAACACACAGAGAGAGATACGCCTTTTAGATTTGTGTGGTTAAAATGTCACAGTCAAATGCGTAAGGGAAGCCGCAGTGATGTTGAAACTGAAATGTGTGTTGCCACCAAAACAGATCACGTATCAAGACAGAAGTGAAGTAGTGCCGCAAGTGATTGACGCTTTACCAAAATAGTGTGATAAAATATCAAACAGCGACAAAGATAGTGTAATCACAGTGTGATTGGGCACTGTGCTGCTCGTTGTTGAGTCCAGCCACACCATCTCTGTTACATCCGAGTGATCTAAAGAATGTGATAAAGCCAAAGACATCTTTTGTAACTCAAACGTTTTGATTATGGTGGCACAAACACACACTGTAGGAAACTGTTGATTTTCCACTAACTGTACACAGTATTGTGCTTATAAGCTGGTGAAAGTATTTTTTTTCCTCATAACTCTACAGTCTGAGGTAAATTATGACCTTGACCCTGAATGTTAAGTTTTTTAACAACTGAAGTGCCTGTTGCATTATTTGGCAGGTCATGTGTTAAAACAAGATTTGCTGGTTTGTTTAGGAGAGATGTTTGGAGGGGTGTGAGTCTTTTTATTTAGTCAAGTAAGGTCGTGTGAGTTCAGGTGTCTCTGTTCAGAGGACTACAAGTGTTCTTGAGCCTCACATGCGTTATTGACAAACTGTCACCAGGTAAATGCCAAGCGACCAAATTTAACCTGCCTTGTGGGGGGAGTGAGGAGGACTCAGCCAAGTGGGCTCGATCATACTTCATCAAATCTCATGTTCATGACATATCATTAACTGTATGATTTGCTCACTGGAAAAAAGAGAATTTTATGGGCTTTGATAGGCGAAGTGTGCCAGTACAAGTGGAAGGTATAAGAGAAACTCCATCAATATTGAGTCATAAAAAGCCTAAATGAGATGCCATTATATCATTCTGCATCTTATTTTGTGTACACTAATCCGAACATAGCTTGAGTTGCAAGGTACTTGGCATAGAAGGAAAGTTTAATCAAGTCCTGTTTTACTTCTGGCATTCTTCCTAATCAATTGTGGTGCTAATATATGTATTTTAGATTATCTTAAACACAAACATTCCCAGGAGTGGGATTTTTTTCCTCCCTTGCCCACTGGCAGCACTGGTGATCCATTTTTGATAATGAATATTTATGTTTTTGCGACTCACCCCACCATATTTCATCTCTCCGGCAGTAATAATTTTTCCTGTTTCGCCTTTGTACTGTTACGAATGTGTAGTGTTCCTGGTCACACGTATGTGAACTGTGCACCCAGGTCTGTTGCCTTACTGAGCTAGATCCAGCATCCTGTAGGGTTAGGGTATGTCTGCTTAGCGTTATAGAAATGTTACATGGCTGTTATGTGTGTTTATGAAGTAGTTGGTTAGAGGAACAGACACTGCGCTGTTACTGGTCTATTTAAAATTGCCTTTTCATCAACATGTTTGAGGCCTGTTTAGTGTTAAAGGTGATAATCTTTAGTAAATTTCTTTAATTTATTTTAACGTATTTATAGAGGACTTTGAGTTGGTAATGCTTGTATCAAGTTTAATATATTTGGTTTCTTTTGTTTTGCTGTTTTTGTACTTGAAATAAAGTGTTTTTGTTTTTGATTTTTTACCTCTCGGAGTTGTACTTAATCAGTAAATTACCTACAGGTAAAATTCATACAGGCTCAGCAACCTTATACTGAGATGCCGATGCGACATTGCTTGTTTCTTTCAGCTTTCATCCTGCTTTTTATAATGTTGGCCGTGGCGACAGTGTTCACACATTTGTGATGTTTTAGATGCAAGGTGCAGAGGGGAAGGAAGGAAGCAAGCAGGAAACCAGCAAACTGACGTTTATGATTTTCATTGTAGATCACATTCCCCCCCAGTGGCCCTGTACTGTTGAGTTTAACTAAATATGGAGACAATGTCAGAAGTAAGAGAGAAGTAAAAGAGTTTGCTTCACTCTGAAGTTGCTATCTCAGATTAGACAGTGAAAAGACTAATGATTTCCTGGACAGCAACACAGAAACTGGATGACAAGGAGAGTTAATTTATGTAGAGGGCTTTTAGTTATCATTGTTTTCTATCAGGCTGAGAACAGGGTTGGAAATTAGCATCAGTGGCTGCTACATTTACTTCACCAGCCAGAAAAAACATTGGTAATTTACTAAGTGGCTGGTATGATTTTGGAATCCACTCGCCACAGTGGCAGGTGGACAAAAAAGTTAATTTCCAGCTCAGCCCATAAAGGAAATCTTGATCCTTTTAGGTTATTAGCTTGAAGGATAAACAGAAAACTCACCTCACACTGGGGCACAGGATTCACTGGACAAGTGTACTTGGATAAAATAATTAAAGATATACAATGCAAGATTTTCCTAAAAATCTTTTTCTTCTTATTTAATGTGTTCAGGACATGTATATGTGCGTACCCAGTGCAGAGGTGAGGTTGGGGCTTAATAAAAGGTAGCGACCAGGCGCCAGACGGTAAGAGCAGCCATCAAAGAGACAGTGCAAGAAAAAAAAAAAAGCAAATATAGCGAGAAGGAACACTAAACAAGGTTAAATCTGAGGTTGGGTTTCACAGTGGGCGTGTTTAAAAACAGTATCCGACAACCCTGCATAGTACACGTGTACATATGTGACTATAGACACACACACACACACACACACACATATGTAAATAGTAGGCATGGGTAATCAGAGTGAAACCCAACACATCCTTCATGTTTCCTGGTGTAATTGTGCAAGGTAGCAGGAAATGAGTCACACAGTTACTCTGCGGTGCATCATCAGCCTCAAGAATGGGCTTGCGCACCAGTGTTGCTGATTGATTCAGAAGTTATTCTCATAAATGCCTGAATAATTTTAAACTGTTGTGAAATCACCTGAGTTGACTAAAGGAGGGTCTTAAGGGTTCAGACGTACAGCTTAGCCTCACATTCTGAAAAACACACCATAGCGGAAATGTCTTGGTTCATATTTCATGTCAACAAAAGGCTGATCATTAGCTATTACTGTTAGTGTAATTAGCTATAAGTCATTTCAGCCTTAACCAATGTGTTGTAATATAGCAGGACAATGGTGTGTGTATGTGTGTGTGTGTGTGTGTGTGTGTGTGTGTGTGTGTGAAGTCATGCCATTGAGATTTCATGTGGAGATAAAAAAGCTTTTGTTAGGGGTTTAATCTGGACAATCCTGGGCTCCCACCCATGTCCCTTCTCCCTCACTGCCTCCACCAATTCCCAGTCTGCCTTACTCACTTTGTTTCTCTCCTTTATTTCAAATACATCCCCTCACCTCTCTGCGTTTTCCACCCTGTGCGGCAGCTGGGTAGTATTCTGGTATGACAGCGTGGTGAGCAACACCAGTTTGTAGAGCTAAGACGAGGACAATCACACAACTGAAATGGTCCTTAAATGAAACTACATTTCAAGTATCAGGGGAATATACTCCATACATGCATGATAAAACGGGAGAACAGCCACTTTTTTTCCTCTCACAATGTTGCACAAAACAAAGCAGGGCTATAGATGCATATGCATGGTTGACCCTCCAGGAATCTCTTTTTCATGCACACACACAAGAGCTATTATCTTGTCACTGTTAACATGAGATGGGCTGGCTGTCTGGGAGTGATTAGTGGCTGTGAAGGGGTTAAAGGCATGTGTGTGCCCGTATGGTTTGTGTGTGTGTGTGTGTGTGTTGTATTGTGTCTGATGGACATTCTCCCACACTCTTGCCCTGTGGGATGTAGTTAAGGCAGGCAGATGGCTGTATTCAGGTCCACCATGGGTCAACATATGGCCCCGAGAGACAAAGTTTGTGTTCGTGAGACACAGAGGCTCACTCTTACTATGCATGAGTGGAGGAAGTTGAATGACGAGGAAGGGGGGGGGAGAAAGGTAATAGTTAAAAAAAAAAAATGCTGTTGAAAAAGAAGTTGTGAGATAAAGAAGTGATGGGACAGTTTGAGAGGATGAAAGAGGGCGGCATCCTGTGAGATCATGCGGGCTGTAAATAAAAGACGCTTGGTCGTTTGCAGATTTGTTAGCATGCTCTGAGGACAATGAGACGGCCTTTTGAGACAGATACTTAAAGGGTAACTCTTCTGTTTTTCAACCTGAGCCCGAGTTTCCCATGTTTTATGTTGAAGTGACTAATGGGAACAGCAGCTTTTGAAATTGGTTCAGTATCTACAAAACAAGGTGCATCATAACCACTCAGGGCATGTTCGCACCATCAGTTTGCGCCCACTAAAAGTGCTTGTTTTTGCCTGAGAACAAAGTGTCTGTAAACATTTTAGAAAGGATCTCTACAGAGATAGACCTTTTTGTTTAAGAGTAAGATCCTTTTTGTTTAACCATAAACAGCCCCTATGTCACTATTACCAAAGCCACCACACACACCATTAAAAGTCGATTACAACAAAAAACCTCATAAAAACTACTAAATCAGTTTAATGATTACTATGCTACGTCTAGTTAACCTACCCAACTGCAAGCTACTTCACTACTAAAACTAAAGTTATTTCAACTAGCTGCAGTATACTTCAGTTATATCAACCAATATCAGTGGCTGCAACCTTGGCCAGGTCTCTCTTGTAAAAGAGATTTTCAATGTCAGTGAGACTTCCTGGTTAAATTTAATTTAATTTAATTAAACAAACATCATGTGGATGTTTTAAATCAAATTTAAAACAATACAACACATATATACAGTACAAATTTAATGTTTGTTTCAATCATTTTTATCCACTACCCTAATGTCTAATATCAGACAAGTGGAAGGTCACGTCAGTTGTCGTCAGATCTCGTGAGAGTATGTTGCTAAAACAGACGTCTCAAACAAAGTTAATTTTCTCCTGATTTGTCCTTTTGAAAAAATGCTATATCAGTGTCAGAATGTTTAGAGGGGGTGAGGCTTGTGAAAAATTGGTACAGTATTTACTTCAGTGGTTTTGGGGCGAAGGAAACGGTCATAATCTTTACTCACGTTCACTTCTCCAATTGGATTGAATGGATTTAGGACTGCCGCTAGTCTCCTACAGTGGCTGGGCAGCTGCGACACAGGAAATTAATTTGAAGTGGGCCGTCTTGGTTTATCTTTGGTTATATCAGCTCTATTTGGACTCGGGCTGGCACAAAACCAGGGGCCATATTCATAGACATTGTGAGAATACTCGGAGAGCTCCTAACTTTTAGTAAGGAGTTCAAGCTTAGGAGTGATTTAGGAAAGTTCTCAGAGCAACTCTGAGCGAGGAAGGGACATAAACTTTTACCTTAGTGAGGAGGTGTGGTTGACCATGTTTATAGGTGTGACGTATTCTTTTAGCAGATGTGATTGGTTGTCAGAGACACGCCCTTTTGTGAGCCTGCCAGGTGTGGACACCCAGTGGAAATGAAATGAACTGCTGACTGTGGAAGTGTTGTCATTGTTAGTGTGATCACTACTGATGGAAGGTTGACACAGACTCAAGTCATCACCGCTGCACTGTTGGATTTTCACAGTTTTCCAGATGTCTTAGTGTTGTGATTATTTTATTTCTGGTTTTATAGTGTAGGTGGGAAATGTGTGCGTATCCCTAATGAGATCGACCACACATATTATCCCTGCATGATCTAATCTGTAGCGTTTCATTTACTCACTGTCATCAAGCGCTTGGAGAATATTTGTCTGAGTGCTTTGTGTTTCCACCATTTTCTCCTCTGATTAAGAAACTCTTAAGCCTCTTAAAAGCCCTCCTCTGCTCCTAACAGTTTTTCACCTTAGGAATTCTTTTAAGGTCTGAGATGCTCAGTGAATAACTTTTGTCTTTACGAGGACCTAGTCTTAACTTTAAGGGGAAATTCTAAGAAAACGTCTCAATTCTAAGATATTCTTAGTCAATAGGAGCAACTCTTAGTACTAGGAAACATTGTGTGTATATCATGACACCCCAAACTTGGACATGTGGATGTTATACATCCACACATTTCGATCTGTGTACTACTTAACTTAAATACAATGTTTTGGACCCCAGATCAGTACTTGATGTTAATTTAATGGCCACTGCTAAATTGTCAGGGTTTAACACTGACTTTAAATTGCATTTAGTGATTTCAGTTTGTGAAAAGCTTTCAGGAGACTTACCACTGATCAATAGTCTCTGTCAGCTCCTCACACTACAAAAGACTTCAGTCAGTCCATGTGGACAGTGTTACAGAATTTTAGCAAGTCATCAATTTGCGAGAGTGAATGCTGGTTTTACTCACACACCCCCAACACCTCCTTTCTTTCTTCTTAGTCCCTGAACATCCCCCTCCTCCTCCTCCTCCCCCTCCTCCTCCTCCTTTACTCTCCTCCCTCCATTCACTGTTCCTCCTTTGTGGGTATATTGGTGATATTGTGATGCAGGGCAGGGCAGGAGGAAGGGGAGCAATGACATGTAGAGCAGCACACAACTGTTGCTGAACTCCCACCATCATCCCTCAATTTCCCAGAGCCAGTCTCTAGTCTCACTTCTGCTTGTAGGACATGTAGGTACTAGATGCGTTTCACACCGTTCCCCTTCTCACTGTCACACCTTCATCATCTTCCTCCTCTCCAACACTGCTCCCACTCTGCCCCCCCCCCATCTCTAATAAACTCCTCTTTTCTACTTTTCATTTCCCTCCAGCCTCCTGTAGAGGCTCTTCATTCTCTCCATCTCATTTTCCTCTCGCCCGCTCTCTCAATCTCACCCTCTCTTCCTCCACCCACTTTCTACAATTCAGCCCCCTCCCATTCTTTCTCTCTAATCCCTCTTTCTGTTTTTTTTTTTCACTTCTCCAGAGAGGATTTGGGCAAAGTGTTTAATGGATTGCAACAAATGGGCAAAAGAGTGGGCTGTAGTCAGGTGCTGCACATTTATGCAGAGGCCTAACTCAGTTTTCCCGACTGTTTTCTTCTTTCACAACATTCTTGCAGTTGAATAGACGTTCCCAAAACCACACATCTCGCTGTCACCTACGATGCACTATGCAGATCAGCAGGGGTAGAGTGGCTGTCTGCTTATAACCAGGGATCTTATTTAACTTTTCTCGAAAGCTTAAGCTCATTCAAGAACTCTGGTCTCGAGGGCCTCCGTACTGAAGTAAGGACATAACCCAGTTTGAGAGCTAAGGTTTAGACAAAGGAGTTCAGATTATATTAAAGGAGTGTAGTATTGCACTTCCATGAAGTTGTGGACCTGCCAGAGATAGATTTAAAAAAAAAAAAAAGAATGATCAAAACTGATTCAGCCGGAGCCGAGGTATCTTGACTTCTAATCTCTAGCATGGAGCAAGCTCCAAAAACACTGGGTCCTTCACTTCCCATTTTGCAACCATCAGCAACTCTTGTATAAGACCCTTCCTCCATTGTTCCCTAACTTAGTACCTCCAGTTTGTACAAGACTTTGTTAAAAAAAAAAAAAAAAGTCTGTGGTCTCAGCACCCAAGCAAAAATACCCCTGATGACATCATCAGGGGTATTTTCTTAGACTATAAAATGCTCCCTTGAGAGCCACAAAAGGCATTTTACAACTGTTTACAAAGGCCGATTGGAAACTGGTAGAGTGCCTTTTTCAGATGCAGTCCAAGTCACTGTCTTCCTCTCCTCCCACTATTTCATGGCAACTATCCATGCTCTATGGTGGGGTTTGTGAACGAACGTAGCTAAGCTGGGGGGCTGTTGTTTCAATGTTGTGGTAACACTGTTGTTGCTGGAGTGAAAAACTTATTACAAATGATAAAATGTCACTTTTAAATATATATAATTGCCATTATATCAGTCAAACCCTGGCTATGCTATGCTATGCTACCTGCAGTGTTGTAACTAAAAAGGATGTCTAGATATAGTCCAAATTTGTCTTCATTGTCACTTCATTGTCCATATATATGCGTGAGAAGTTGTCGACACAGTGAACAAAATTTTGCCCTTCGCTATGGACTGCCCTGTTACATACTAATTCCACTCCGATGTTGTAATTCGTGATAATAGAGTGGTGCTTGAGTAAGTCTCAAAACCAGGAAATAAAGTCAAATTTCGGCACGCCCCATTGTCTCGTCTTTAAATCAATGGATTTTTAGTTAGATTCCTGAAAAACGCTTGAGAAATGTTCACATTTTACTACACCAATAAATCCCCCACAAATGAATTTTGAAGCTTTTATGTCTCATCAAAAAGGCGATTGCTAACAAGTGGCTACATAAGACTACAGAGCATCATCACGCTGAACACAGCTTTATACCTCGTTGTGGTGGTGACGGTAAGTCATGTGACCGTAGTGTAGTTCATAGACTAATGTTTGCTTTTTATTTTTAATTCCTGCGATTGCGTTTACACTTCGAAAATTATGAAAGTCAGGGGTGTCCAGTAGCTCAGTGGGTGGAGCTGGCATCTCATGTACAAAGGCAATGTCGGCAATGCCGCAGCGTCTATGGGCTCGATTCCAGCCCATAGCCCTTTGCTGTATGTCATCCTCTCTCCCTTTCACGGTTAATCTGTGCTGTCCAATAGAGGGATAAAAAAGCCCAAATTATTATCTTAAAAAAAATGTAAACAGGGTGGTCATCTGTAAAAATTATTTGCTGAACAAAATGTGTAAATATCATAATATCATATCATTTTCTGCAATAATCCAAAGTTGAATGCAAAAATCACATTGGCTTTTTGATAAAGGACCCAGGGTGACACTAACTTTAGTGTCTGCCTAAAGGAAAAAGAAAAAATAACTTGCATCCCTGCACCACTCTATGGCCATTATGCCTGATATTCAATAAAAACTTGAGGCTAAAGTTTCTCCCTGTATGAGGAAATACAACTTCCACGTTGTGACTAATACAGACAGTAACTACTGTTGTCACAGCAGTAACAGCAAATATGGAAAGCAGCCTCCACACAGCAGTTTTTCAAGCCAGAGCCACGGTGACAGACAAACTGGAAACACACTGAATGGATTAAGTTACATGTAAAGACCTTTATTGTGTAAAACTATTAAACTGATGGCAGTGAAATACTGGAACGCTGTCCGGAATATTTTATTTAAACAGAGACAAAAATGAAAGCAGAGAGAGCACCATAATCCTTCAGTGAGAGCTATAACGTCATGTGGTGTTATACCAAAATGTAACTATAATGAAAATCCAAGTGTAAAACACTGTAACAAATGTGATGATGAATGTGTGGGTAAGCCTCATTAAAGACACTAACTTAGACCTCAGATTGATCATGGTTGTCTTGAAACTGAAGTTACAGTTTAGCCTGCTGGGACAAAAGGTTGATACTGAATATCTCAGGAGAGCAGTACACTCACATACAGTGGAACCTCTTAATGCCGAGCTCATGATATGGATCAACAACATGAAAGAAATATTAATAACTTAAGCAGGGGTGATGGGAAACGGGACTGTGGTTGCTAGAGCACACAGTGAACTGTGTTTTTATTGAGAGGAGTGATAAAAAAAGAGAAAAGGAAATGCTTTTCTTTTACTTAAGAACAACATAATCTAAACAGTTATCTTTACTGCCTATTGTGCTCTTCACAGCCTCAAGAAGAAGTGTGAACAAGTCTTGAATTCTTGGCAAAAAATAGAATGATGCAAAAGGTATGCAACATCTTGTGGTATCATCGATTACTTTTATCAATAACAAATAATTGAATAATTAATGGAAGAATCTGTGACAACTCCAAAAAACCATTTTAAAATCACTCAATTGTTAGGGATTATTTTGTCATATAAAACACTGTGCGAGTAAATACACTCGAGGTGTTTTACATGGCACTGTGCAGCCAAGTTTGTTCAACTAAGGGTTCTCTTTCCTCCCAGACACACAACTGGGAGTGTATTGGAAAGATAAACTAGAGACTGGAAAGACCAAAGTTGAGCAGGCAAGGGAGCCCTGGACAGAATTTACCCAAATGCTACAGCAACAGACATGGAAATACAAATAGCTGTTTGTCTCCATCTAGTGGCAACACAGCTGCAACTGCATCTACTGGAGATTTGATTTTCTTTCTCACTGTATCGAGTTGTCCTTTCTTTGTTTAAAGGCTTTGTTTCTTGGTGTTTTTGTCACATTATTATTAAAGTTAGAGAAAATTTTAAGTTGAGAAAATATGATAATTAAAAGAAACACCACATATGTAACAGTTTTAAGCTGTTTTAGGATTCATGTTTGAGAGGACTTTTATACAAAGCAAAGTGTCATTTGACAAACGTAACCCAGAAATTCATGTGAATTGGTTTCAAAGCCATACAACATGGTAAAAACACATTTGCAGCTCACTGTATGCTAGGAAGGTCTCAAAACTACATATCAATGCTGTGCAAAAAGGACAAAAAAATGTACATCTTGATACAAAACAATAATAATCCGTAAACTAAATTTGAGTGGTCAACTCTGTGATGTGGTATCCCTACAGAGGAACAGAGCGAGGCTCAGAAACTGTTGCCAAATCCAAAAATGGAACATACTGAAAATAAAATTCCTGCACCCATGACTCATTCTAGATTTGCATTTTGCCTTTAAATGAACTGAAATTCGAATGACCACCAGTGTGCATGAAACACCCAGCTCCTAAAGGCAATCTGCTACAAGGCAGAGCAAAGCACCAGGAGCTAGTTACAGATTCAGAGTGTCTGCGGAGAAACAAGCGTTGAATAATGAATCTGATGGGCCAGGTGTAGTGATGTTCAAAGGCTCACTGGCTGTTATTTGGATGGATGCTCAAAGAGATGGTATGGCAGGTGATGTTTTATCCTACATGAATTTTCATTTTCAATTATGTCTCAGTGAGTATTTCTGAGTCAGTCCTCCAGTCCTCTCAGTTTGGGAACATTGCAACACACTATTAAGAACATTAAATTACCTTGTGATTTACTATACATTCACATTATTGTATTCACATCACTGACAGTCAATATTTCTTTTCAAAGCTCAGCCAGGCGAGCTCAGTCAAGGCAAGTGAAAACTAAAGCTGAAAACATCATATATTATTCCCTTCAAGTGGGAAATAAACTATCAAAGTAAAAATGCAATAGGAATAAAACAAATCTTCTGTGTCAGAGTACCACAAGTAAGAGGTAAGCTTGCTAACCCTTTTTGCCCTTTGATGGATACCTGGTTGTCAGCCGAACCTGGCTAGTCCTGTTTGACCCAGTTGTGGAAATCATGATGGTGTTTGAGTCCCTCTGTGGATAGACAGGAGCTGCTGTCCTCTTATTAGGATTAGCAGAAACCCACAGGGCCCTGTTCATCAGCTCCAGGGTAGCAGGAGGATAAGGTCACAACTTCTGGATCACAACTTGGAACTTACCTGGCGAGACAAAATGAGGAAGAGGTAAACCATCTGTTCGGACCTTTAAAGGTATACTACGCAGGCTTGTCAGTTACAGTAGTGAAGTAAAAGCCAACTCCAGATTCACTCTCGTTTGGCATTTCACCTCACTATATTTGCGCTGTTTTGGTGCTTTGTTTCTGTGATGTCTGGTTCCTGGTTGCTACCTTTTAAAATAGCCCGACCTCACCTGCGCACTGTCAGCGTAGATGCCCATAAACGTTACACAGTAAATAAGAAGGAGATAAAAAAAAATACAGGTATAGGGCATATGAAGACACCACCACACTCTTTTATTGGGTCATAAGCATTGATTGAGAGTGATTACTTCTGAATGACTCTGTACATTTTTAGGAAAACTCTAGTACCTTACTTTATGATACCAAATTAATCTCACCAGCATGTCCTGACCTAACTGATCACTCAACCAAACAGTTTGTTAACAGCATGTTATGTTACCATGCTCTTCCCCACAGTAAAGAGAATCAAGAATAGGTGCTCTGATAGTACTTACAGGACGGCATAACAGAGACCTCAGCTGTCACCACGCTGTCCAGACCAAGGTTAGACAGAGCTCCTCTCACTACACCACATGAAAAAGCGAGGTACTGAAAGAAAACACACAAAAATAAAATTAACATGAGTCATACTGAGGTGGATTTTGGTTTCTTTGGCTGTAAGCAAACAAAAAAAGCATTAAAGGCCTATTTTAAGTTGATCTCCAGACAGCAGTATGAATGTAGGAGAAACAGAGTATACTTACTTTAGGAGCCTGATCCAAGTATTGTTTTCCACTAGATAGCTGAGTGAGCAGAGAAAATTTGTTGTCCTGCAGAACATAGGTACCCTACGACAGAAAATAAAGGCAGGTTTAACAAGCAACACATTTTAAATAATAACTTTGGCATTTTTCAACCTGGACCCTATTTCCCTGTGTAAATTGGTCAAAGAGACTGATGTGAACAACAATTTCTCAAATTGGTCCAGTACTGAGTGAGTGGGCAACGGCTGGGAGCTGCACAACAGGCTGTGATAGAAATTCACAGGCAATTGAACGCCATCATTGTACGTCCATTATAAGTGGATATTTTCATCACCGACGACTCAGATTGTTTTTATAAGTGGTTGAAGTGTCTCTTTAGCTTTCACTTGATCGGGTCTGTTTTGTTATTGCCTTGTTAAGCAGAAGTCTAACTCTGAAATACCACAAGATGTCACTTGTTGCAGGAAGTCCATAGTGGAAATGTGTGTGAGATCTACAGAGGGTATAGTAATCAGAGTAGTTTGCAGAAAAAAGAGTTTAGTGTTATCAAGAAGATATTCAATGTCATGGATTAACCTGATTTCAATCATGTGGGTGACGATTTTGGATTTGAATGCTGCCTGTGTGTATGTGAGCCAGAATATACACATGAAGAGTGGACGAGGAGAGAAAGAGGGGAAAAGGCAGCGGAGGGTGAACCAGCAGCAAGGCCACGAAGCTGGGAGACAGATGGTGTTCCTGTGGGTGCTGTCACCCTGTGTTTACAGAGGAAAAATGCCTTTTTTGTAAAGAGTGGTTTGCACTCCCAACATGTGCCCACAAAATGAGGACGTCCACTTCAAGTGGCTATCATGGACTATCTTCGTTGGATATGGACACACTGAAGTTTTGGCCTGTTGTATTACAAATGGATCCTAACACTCCTGTCCATACACTGTGTATGCTGACCTGCGGGTCTGCAGTTACCATTTAGACCAGGGTGACTACCAGTCGAAGAGGAGAAGAAATCTGAAGCTTATTTTTCTTAAGAAAATTGCCATTCCAAGAGTGGATTTGCCTGCTACAGACAAGTGGAGGTAGGCTAATGCTATTAGCTAAAGTTATTATGTTACATGTGAAAGTATGACAGGATAACAGCAAAAACAATCAATCAATAAACAATGAGGAGGTGCATAATATCAACTGATTCAACACTGCTTATAACTAATCTATATAGACTGATTACCCATTTTCTTTAGCTGACATTCATGATGATAAAATAAGTGATATCAACAAGCTGACACTGTCTCTGCCACTGTGTGTTTGCTTTGTGTGAAATGTATATTTATGCTTCAGCATTATATGACTTATAATATATGTTTATGATGTTTTATGCCAACAGTTGCCCTTCCTATCTATTCCTGCAACGAGTGACATCTCATGAGATTTCAGAACCAGACTTTCGCTTAACGAGGCAATAACAAAACAGACCCGATCAAGTGAAAAGTAATGAGACACTTAGGCCATTTATGAAAACAATCTGAGCCATCTGTGATTAAAATAATAGATACAGTGACAGTGTTCAATTGCCCCAAGTGGCTGCTGCCCAACACTGAACCATTTTCAGAGATTGATGTCCAATCGGTCTTATTCACCAGTTTACACAGGGAAATAGGGTCCAGGTTGAAACTGTAACTGAATATGATTTTGTATACATTCATTTCTTAATTTCCCTGCAAGGCTTGCTACAATTCAAAGGAGGTTTGCTAAGTCACGATCTTAGTTTAGTTTTATTGGAGATTTAGAAGCTCATTTTTGCCAACATGATCTGTGATATCGATCACAAACTAAGTCACAATTTGGCAAAAGAAATCAAAAATCTCTGTCAGTGAAAGACTACTCTATACATTCCTTTTACCTGATGGTTTGTTCTAAGGTTGTCAACCTGCCTCCTGAACACCTTCGTCCAGAAGTCTTTACAGATGAACTTCATAACATCCAACTCATCCTTGAAGCTGGGAGAGTCCCTGGTCAACCTAGATGGGGCAAACATCAACACAGGCACTTAATAAAAAGGAGGATGCATGTCGCACAGCATGTACTGCTGCAAATACAATATGTGTGTACTTGTCTACCTCTCAATGAGTCCTTGTCCCACCCTGAAGCCCATGCTTTCGAGGACAGACACACAGACAGCTCTGTCCTGGAGAGAAGAAATTCAAGCTGTTTACTTGCTCAGTGGACAGTAAATTATTGTGTGTGTGTGTGTGTTAGTGTGGTTTGTCCTGAGTGATTATCACGTTGGTATCTACAAATATGCGCTGATCAGCTATTCTGTGATAGTGTTTTACAAGGTGCTTCCACACCACAGTGTAACTCAAGGCTAAAATTATTCTTCACATTATGTATCAGTTGACTGATTCATAACACACCTTGTTGTCCATCTCTCCTTTACCGGATTGCTGCTCCTTGTAAATATGTGACACAATCTCCATGTGGAGAAAGTCAAACAGAGACTCGTCTGCCATACCTGCCAAACACACAAACGTGATTGAGTAAAACAGTTTCACTTAACCGAGTAAGTAATGCCTCAAAATCAACAGTAATGCTAAACGGGAAAACCCTTAACGTCGTTAGCATTAGCTTGACAGTTAGCGCTAGCTAGCAAACTGATGTTCTCAACTGGCAAAATAACTCAGACTTATTTTTTCCTATCTCCGCACATGAGACAGGACAAAGCATTACGTGTGTGTATAACATATCTTGCAGTCAATGTGAAGTGGACAGTTAAATGCACCGTACCTGTAGGATGCTAGCATAGACTGTAGGCTACAAGAGGTAAACACAAGCCTACTTCCTGGGTTGCGCTCGATATAGTTACCAGGGTACTCTTCGGGAACCACTCGGGCGGAGTTAGTGGTAATTAACCCCTAAAGTACCGTTAATTACATGCTCCACCAACTAAGCTCATGTAAAAACATACATGCAGTAATAAAACATATAATTTGCAAGAGGAGAGCGTCAGAAAGTTCGTTAGAGATTAGAAATTTACGTTGAATATCGGCATACGCCCTTTCATTTACGAACGGACTCTCTGATACAGAGCTGGCATGTCTTCCAATTGTGGTATGAAACGTCACTCATCACGTGACATGATAGTGCAGATCCGATTGGGTCTTGGAAAACAAGCCATTTCCTCATTGCTCATGTGATATGTGTTTTTAACAACACAAAAAAGGTTTGACAGTTTTGGGGTTTTGGGACTTTATATTTTAACATTTAACTTTTACATTGTATTTTAGAAACTCTCTGTTTAACCTATATTGAGCACAGTGTGGCTGGTATGTCTGAAATACTGTAGCATATAACTTCCCGTTTTTATTAGTTAGCTACAGTAACTATAGGTTGTTACAATGCAGCTAATGTAGCTCTCCCTGTGTGTGTGTTTGTGTGTGTGTAGTCATGTCCAGCAGCTACCAGATAGTGGTGCAGGGCGAGGCCTCTGAGACAGACTCTGATGATGAAGTCTACATCACCTCATTGCCACCTCCCCAAACTGCCACAGTCGGAGCCAAGGTTGTGTTGCATGCTGTGTGTATGTTTGTGAGATAAAAAGTGTGGTCAGTAGCATTAACCAATGTCTCCACCTCTCCTGTCATTAACATACAGTCTGCTTTGTTTGTCTGTGATCTTGGATGCTTGTCAGGTTCCTGGGGAGGCGTCTGAGACAGACAGTGAGGGTGAGGAGGAGCAGGCGGACCGAGCATCCTCACTGAGCCAGGAGAGCACACAGATACTCAGGAGAGACCTGCCTCCTCTTATTGTAGTTAGAGACCATCCCGATATACAGTCCATCGTGGAAGACAGGCCAAGTCCAACACACAGGCCACAAGGTGAGGAAAACCATGTAACAGTGGTTCCCAACTGGTGGGTTGCAGTTGAAAAGTGGGTCAAGTGACTCTGAAACATGTCAAGTTTGTAAAAAACACTATTTATTTTTAAGTATAGTGAATTTCTGGCACTGAGCTTTTATTTTGAAGTGCTGTTTCCTGCTGTAGAGGGAGTGACAAATGGAAAGCTACTTTACAGAGGCAGCAAACTAGCTTGACAACATGGAGAACACAAGTATGATGCTGAATGCTTAAACTGTGTGGACCTTGAACTAATGACTCAGAAGAAATTTGGACCCTGGGACTGAACCACAGCCATATAACAATAAAATAAATCAGTATAAGAGATATTTCAATGATTATTATTTGACAGAATACTCTTCACTCAGAGGTTCATTTACTGGCTTCTCATGATCTGCATCAGTGAGTGGATCATCCTGCTGTGTGAATAAATATATATATCGCTCATTAAAACTGATGGATTTCCGATATGGTTGAAAGCTCTGATAATGCTGGTAAGTGGACCTTTGAGTTTAGAGTATCTTGCCACAAAGGTAAACAAAAGACCCTCCATGGTCAGACTATCCTTATTAGTATTAAAATAGCAAGTAATAAATATATTGTGGAGTGTTTGTCATAGTTGCAATGATAAATAATCACTTTTCACCAGTGTATTTCAGTGCTTAATGTTTTTATCCCTGTCATGTTTCATCAGTGTTTAGTCACGGATGGCTTTAATGAAATAGAGAAGGGAACAATGAAATTCAGGTTTAGTTTTTAGTCATTTCAGTGTGTCGTTCTGTTTCCAGGTGAGACCCTATTACAACAGAAGTTGCAGGAATCTAACGGCCGGCTGTATTCTGACGTGGCACAGACACTACGGCAGGTTTATGGCAGTGCCACTCGAGAGGTACGTAGACCTGTTTGACTCTGGACAATTATTATTACATATATACATTAGGTATATAGCACCTTGCAAAATGCACTTTATAATAAATCATTACAACAGAGGCCTCTGCTCTTATTTCTCCAGTGTTGCAGAGCCAAAAAAGAATATTTGGGTACCACACATATTGCTACGCAGAGGAAAAGTAATCAGAATAATCCTGCATAGTACAGAAAAAAAGACGCTGTGATGCAAACCTGTTGTAATTTGAGCATTTATGGTGGTTATGACAAAGCGTTTGATGCAGTGCCAAAGGCATGAAGTTAGAATAGATAGAAATCATACTGCTATTTTGCATGCCAGTACGTGTAAAGTGTCAATATTCTATTATTACTAACAATCTTGTGAAAAGCAGCTTGTTACATCTAATTAGTTGAGGTTGAAATGTCTTCATTTAAGTCATTTTGTGGCTCCAGTTATTTGACTCTGATTGCTTTTGTGATAGGTGCAAAGTGCAACAGCTCAGCTGAACGCGTCACAGAGCGCCATCATCAACGCCTCCCACAGCATCCGATTAATCCTGGATGACCTAAAGGCTGTGTCTGAGAAGATTGACATCATCACCAGCTGCCAAATACTGCCTGATATTAATATTAATAATCCAAATAATTGTACTGCCCCTGCACCTTGAAGAAACAAATGAATATTTATGTTTAAAATATCATCATGGGAATATTTTCCATGAATATCAGAGAGTAGTAGAAAAAGCATGTTAGCTTTACTTCACAAACGTTTACAAACAACGCCTATGCATATGAACAAATATGTATACTGAACAGTCACACACTATTTATGTGTCAGGTTTCTCTGTCCTTGTGCCTGGAGCTCTGGGGATATTTCTGTAAAGAGTAGGAGTCGAGGAAATAAAAACATGTTCTGTCATCTCATGTTTTGCAGCTCTCTTCTTACACTTAAGTCTTCTTTATAAGGCATGTCCTTTTACGTCTTTGCTGTCTGTGGGTCCTCTGTGATAGGTCAAGGAGGCCAATGTGTGTACTGTAACGCCCCCACTATCCAATGGCTGCTGCCCTGATGGATGAAAGTAAGGGTGGAGATAACTGAAACAATTCTGAGGAATTTTCTGTCATGAAATGTATTGTTTATAAATACATTTTCAAAAACAGTAGCATAAAAACGAGCAGAAAACAAATCCATACATTAAACTGCGTATGTATTGTAGATGTCATTTTTAAAAAAGGTGTCATGTTCAAAGTTTGTTAATTTGCAGAAAATCAACAACACATACAGTTTGCCCAGTGTTGGTCATCTCAGCTCATGAGAGAGGACTGGGGTTATCTAATCACAGTTACAAACACAGCTACAAAGGTCAGTTGTATCCTGAACACAACAATGTAAGAGAATGCTACTGATATGACAGGCGTGCTTTATTACTATAACACTTTCCTGCGTTCAAAGCATCCTGTCCTTTTCCTCTGGTTGCCCTTCAATCCATCCATCAGTTAGGTGATGTCCCATTGATACACTTGTCCATCCAATCCAGCAGTCAACAGCTTCACTGTAAATCCACCCATGCAGACTGTGTGTAGTCGTGTCAGACAGGTGTGTAGATATACACAAACACCACGACCAGGAGGTTGAGAACTGTGCCCACAATACCCGCGAGGCCAAGCATGTGTTCAGGGTCCACCTTACACCTGGCCGCTTCATGGAGCACGCTGACAGGCTGGACCACCTGAAAGAGACAGAGAGATGTGCAGTGTGTGGATGCAATTTAAATTAAGTCAAGGCAGGAGTTACTGACATATTTCTGCCACCTGATGGCGCCATCAATACAGACATGACAACACTTACAGAACACAATATTAAACTTGCTGGTTTTCTTTGGTATCTTAAGTCCGTAATATCTGCTATCTGCAATCTATGTGTAATACACACATTATGTCTAATGCAGTAGTGGTAGAAGTACTCTGATCTTAACTTACTGGTAAGTAAAATACCACTGTGTATTATCAGCTATGAGGGTCCAAAGACAGAGGGATGTTGTATGCTGTAAAGCCCTCTGAGGCAAACTATGATTTGTGATACTGGGCTGTATAATCATCACTTATGTTGCAGCTGGTGAAGGTGGAGCCAATTTAACATCTTAATAATCCCAATCAATAATCATTATATTGTTGATCATATGCAGTATTGTTAACACGAGTCTGCAAAGTAAATTAGGATATTAAATACATTTGGAGAAGTGAAATATATGAATTGTAGTAAAGTAGATGTATAAAGTAGCACAAAATGGAAATACTGAAGTACAAGTACCTTAAAATTGTACAGTATAACAGCACTTGAATAAATCTACTTTCCCCCTCTGGTCTTACCTCTCTGCTGTTTCTCGTCCCTCTGTTATTCCTCAGTTCTGCTGGCATGTTGCGCTCCATTTCTCACCCTTCAAACTCACTCAGAACAAAGTAAAAACGACTTCAACTTCAATCCTGTTTGGTCCCGAAGCAAATAGATACCAGGCAGGACTTTGTGCACCATCGGCAGCTCTTTGAGTTAAAGTCTTCTTTATCCTCCTCTCCCAAAGCTCCAGTGACCCACAGGTCTGTAAGAAATGAGAGAATAAAGGGATGCTGTTTTGTTTCGCTGTGCGGCTGATGGCACAGACTGTCACAAAAGGCCAAGAAGCTGCTCTCTGTTAGGTTGTGTCGGCTCGTAGCTGCCTCTGTCTGTGTTTCTGTGTCTCCAGTGTATTACTGAGGGAATTAAGAGGCCTCAAATACTTTGTGTTGACGTCACCGGTGTCCTCTTATTTGTGTGTATGTGTGTGTGTTCTAATTATTGCTGTGTCTTTAAGTGTGATGGATAAGATTTGCCACTTTGTATCTGAGCTTGTGTGTGTGTGGAAATTGAAAGCTCTTTATGGAGATAAAGACAGTAGAGACATTTGACTGTAGCCACCAGCCACAGTTTCCTGTAGGGAGTTAGTTTACCTTTTATATAGCTGTTCATTGTCGAGCTTAAAATATTTAAGTTAAACAGACACACAGTGCAGTGTTGATTCACATCCATCATGCTTAAAGCAGACAGGAGAGTGTTTGCCATTGGTGAGCCTTGATGATAGAGATCCATTGAGGCTTCATTACAGGCAAACCTTGAGGGCAGAGCAGAGGTGAGCTGTTAGTTAAGGTTGTGGTGAAGCTCCCTCAGGCCATTTGTCATCGAATATCACTAGTTTAGACAATGGAAATTATAATTTGACTTAATTAGCTTGCAGGAAACTGCAGCTTTAGATTCAGGAAAATAATATTCACTTAAAAGCAGCTGAGGATAATCTCTTATTCTATCTAGCATAAATTGAGGGTTAAATCACAAGTCGTTCTCATTAATTGAATGTTCAAAGGTTAGATTCATATCATTTGTGTGTGCTTTAAAGGGCATCTACCAAATGATGACAAATCTGTGCAGAAATTTGGAGACAATTGGCTGAATAAGACCCCAAATAAGAAAAATCCATCAGGACCTCCTAGCTAAAAGTAATTCAGTCTAACACAACAGTCCTGCAATAAATGATCCCCTCATAAGTGTTGTAATGTTCAGTGTTTGTTTAAACTGTTTAGGCATGTGTTGATTCAATTGTATGATCATTTTGGAATATTTGGTGCCACTGAATTGCACCAGCTATCACACACACTTGTGCCAACAGAGGATGAACTCCAAAAGTAAGACTCACAAACACAGTGAAAAGTCTGTATTTGCCAAAACAGAGTACTATACACAGGTGATAGTCAGGTGTCCAAAAAACACAAAGTTGGCTCAAAGTGCAGTGTGCAGAAGAGTGGTCAAGAACACGAGGAGATCACACAGGACAAACAATGCTAGAACACTGACTAAACAGATAAGATGAACTGGCAAAGAGAGAAGGGCAGACAGACTACGAACACAAGGAGAGCAGGGTGAATACACACAGGTGGAACAAATCAGGGACGGGGCAGACGATTACCAAGGCCGGAACACAAACATAGGAAGTAAACGAGACATGACACAAATAGAAGTAGAAAAAAAAAACATAAACAAGCCAATAAATGAAACAAGGAACATAACAGAAATACGCTTGATGCTCAAACCACTGGAGTTAAAACACAGGGGTGAAAACAAAAGACAGAGAAACTAATATCAGCGACTAAAAGATGACACCAAATAGAAATAAACAAAAATTCTTAGAGTCGGGCCATGACACAGTTAGGTAAAGATAGATAACACAAATAGTCATATAATACAATACAGGTCAAGAACATCCCAGACTACATCTTCCAACATGATCCCAATGATGATTCAACATCTCTCTAAAACAGGATTAATAATATACAATATGTATATCTGTACTCCATGTTTCTAGTCTGTCAGCTTATACTCCCTCTTTCTATGTTATTAAACCTTTAAAACTAAACGGTTAATCACTGAAATAATAACTGTGTGTTCAGGGATCACCCTGGTCTGGGTCCATCTTCCCCTCCTGGAATAGTGGAAGCAAACCACAGAGGGAGTGAGGAAAGTGATGAATCAATTGATCAGGGACTCTGGTTTACATGAATATAATGAGACCCCGGGGACATGTGAGTCTGTGATCTTCATTTAAGGGTCCAGCTAAAAAAAATTCTCCTCAGATATCTATTATCTCTCTTATTATCTCTCTTTCCAGTGTGTGTGTGTGTGTGTGTGTGTGTGTGTGTCCCTCAGTCCCAGTTGTCCTGACTGAGCTCCATGTTTGAGGGCTGCATGAGTGATAAGTATCGAGAAATGAGGGCAGGCACTTAAAAACACAGTCAGGACAATCATCACATGTCATCAATGATGAGAAAGACCACACCTTCCCAATGATAATGTGTTGATGATTACGTAATGATGATTGTCACATCCTCATATCCTCCCTATAGCTGGGAAGAAGAAGATAAACTATTAAATTCCCAAGGGGAAATTCACTCTGTTATCATATACACACAGGCCTGAAATAAACACACATGCACAAACAGGACCTATACATGCATTAAATTAAGAGATGTCAGAGCCAGTAGGCTGCCTTAGACAGGCACCCTGAGCAGTTAGGGGTTCGATGCCTTGCTCAAGGACACCTCAGCAGTGCCCAGGAGGTGAACTGGCACCTCTCCAGCCACCAGTCCACACTCCATACTTGGTCCGGACAGGGTCTCGAGCTGGCGACCCTCTAGTCCTCAAGCCAAGTCCTTATGGACTGAGCTACTACAGCCCCAATTAATTATTATAAAGGAATTATATTAAAGTAAAAAGTGGAAACATGAAAATGTACATGTGTCTTTCTCTTCACAGAAAAATATAGACACTTCTGTATTTGCCAATGGCTGTGGGGAAACATAAACAACAACACTGATTGTCAGAGAGCAATATGTAATACATTACAGATTACATTACAGAAGTATTGTAACTATTTATTACCTTTTCAAAGTAATGTAACCTATTACATTTGATTTCTTTTGATTATTTTTCTAACTAATGTTTTACACTGGGCAATAAAGCTGAAAAACACCTTTTATGACCCATTTTGTCCATAAATATGCCAAAAGAAGACATTCCTGTCTGTTCCCATGTTTAGGTTACTTTAGTTTAGTTGCATGATAATAAGAAAACACAACACGCAAACAAAATATTTAATTTCAGTGCTGGAGAAGAAGGAAGCCTAATGGCTTTCAAAGTCCTTGCATATTAAAAACAAACAAAAAACAAAACAAATGACAAACAAAAGCAGCACACAAACAGAAAAGGAACACGTAACACAAACACATCTATATACATCTATATCTACGTTACATTCTACATCCAAAAACTTTTCCAAAAAGAACATAATTCAAATGTAACTCCTTTATTATCACCAACATTTGATCAATAACTCTTATGTAACTACATCTATTCCCCCAGCAACTGTTTAATCTGTACTTTAATTAAATGTAACTAGTTACTCCCCAACACTGTGAATACTAATGTACAAATAAATACTTGAAACACACTCAACATTCAACAACAACATCGTGTAGTCTTTATGTCTTCCTTGACAATGACTTTTTAATTGATATTTATAATTTTAAAAAATCAACAACAATGTGAATGACTCCATTCTGTTTTTGTATTATAAGGTTAGAGATACAATTTGGAGTCAAGCTTAGATAAATAAAATGAGCTGATATGTTGTTATGACTTTCCTGAGTTCTCCCAGTGGGAATGTGATTCAGTTTGAAAGTGAAATGTAAATGACTGTGATCTTTACGGACACAATGGAGCTTGTGCCTTAAACAGAGACCAGGTGCATCTGAAGGAGGTTAGAAACAAATAACTATGTGACTCAGTGGGTATTTTCCTTCAAGGCTGGGTGAACTTCTGAGGGACTTGTTACACTCAACAGGCAAGTAGGACATTATATTACTGTTTACATAAAACATCTTTCCTTGTTCCAGTGACAGTGGCTTGAGGCTCAGAGCCAGGGATGGGGTTCATGCTTGAGCTGGCAAACTAACTAAAGACTAAAATAGGAACACGGCAAACAATAGACCAGCGCGCTGCGAGAGATCATAAATGTTTGTGGTACAGAGAGTGCAGAGGGTACGGGAGAACAGGAAGAGAAGAAAGAGACTCTAGATTATTAAATCATACTAGATTATACATTTGATCTGCAGTCAGATCCATGCTGGAGAAATATAGGCTGGTGAGTCTTTTATAAATGCATTTGTGTGTATGCGTGTGCGTGTGTGTGCACAGAGGGCAGCCACCCACATTAGCCAGGTCAGTGGCTGTCTCATGGGGCGCCTGAGGACACACTGTTAGTTTATCTGGCTGGCTGAACATAGCTGCACACAACAGCACAGGTCTGCCAGAGCAGCTATACTACTTTAAAAGAACTCTGCTCTGTGGGTAATGACCTTGTTTTCAAACTGATAGCGCATTCAAGACAACACGAAATTAGGATGCATCCCACTGACAAGCCGGAAAGAATAAACAAGAGTAAAAATCCTCAGAGGAACCAAAGGGAACAACAGCACCGAGCACTCAAGTTGAATACAGCTGATGAAAAAAGTAAAAATGTGAATACACAAGTAGTCTAAATAAGAAAACAGAATTTGGAGAAGTTAGGACTTAGCTTTATTATTTTGTCAGCTAAAAGGATTTCCTTTTGTACTTTCAGGCTCCTTGATATATTTTAAGGCAGGAGTCATTGGAGCAGAAGGAGAAAGTCCCCAGTGATACAAATACAAAGTCAAATTTTGTTGGGATTGAAATCCAGTTTTCCAGAACACGTCCCCAGGTGGACAGGATCACAACAGAAAAGATCAAAACAGGCATGAGAGCTGTAAATGTCAGTCATGTTCAACTTCTATCCTGTGCTCTCAGAGCATACAGCTACAGCTACAGCTTTTCCCAGTATTTTAGCCAGTGTTGAACAAAGTACACAACTCCATTACTCGAGTCAAAGTGTAGATACTCTTGGTCAAATATTACTCCAGTACAAGTGAGAGTTGTTCAGTCAAATTTTTACTTGAGATAAATTACTGTATTCTTGCTTTAAAAAGTACTTAAAGTATTCAAAAGTAAATGTCCTTAGCCACAAAACCAATGACTCAAAAACAACCTCCTGGATTCCAGTGTTGGGCACGTTACTCTAAAAATGTAATACAGTACATATCACTAGTTACCTTCACACAAAAGTTATATGTTACATTACAATATTACTTTCTGTGTGGAGTAATAAGTTACTTATTACACCAGTGAGATCCATCCATCCATTTTCCAACCACTTATCCTCTTGAGGGTCACGGAGGGGCTGGAGCCTATCCCAGCTGACATTGGGTGAGAGGCAGGGTACACTCTGGACAGGTCACCAGACTGTCACAGGGCTGACACATAGAGACAGACAACCATTCACACTCACATTCACACCTACGG
>JAPZEB010000024.1:15520427-15536831 GCA_029783705.1 Chaetodon striatus | reverse complement strand
GTATGTGGGTGGGTGGGGGTAGGGGGGTAGTGTAAGGACAGGGACATAACACTATATTTTGATGCAGCTTAGCCATTCAACAGTGTAACGTGATTATTTCCAACCCAATTAGAGGGAATGCATGGCACACCTCAAAACTCAGGCCATAAAGCATAGGAGAGAAAAAAGAAGAAGAAAATGAGAAGATGACAAAAACAAAGAGTAAAGAAATATACGATAGAGAATATATATAAATATCCACATTTATTTTATTATTTACCTGCCCAAGTTTTGACTATAAAGGCGTTGTTGTTGTATTGAAGGTATGATTAATGCAGCATTAAAGGTAAACTATGCAGGATTTCTAAAAAAAACAAAAAAAACAATGTATAGACTAATACAAAATCCGTCTCAACCATCACTTATGACCCACTTGAGATGTGTGGTGGTGTATTTATCTGTAGAAACTCTGTTCTCTGCCTGCATTCTCTTACTTTCTTCTGATTTGCTATGTTCGGGATGTTTATGAGTACAGACACTTTTAAAAAAGTACAGTGCCAGACGGTATGCAGCATGTACTTAAGATGAAGTTACAAAAATCGCAGACACAGTGCCAAAAAAAAGCAAATATATCAACATTCATCATTCACTTTCAGTTCTGCGGGTATTGTTTACAAACTGACACTTCCTGCATAGCTTACATTTTTAAATCTAGTGTGTGAGATTTGGTGGCATCTAGTGGTGAGGTTGGAGATTGCAAGCAACTGAAATTTCTCCTGTGTGCCAAGCATGTAAGAAACTATGGTTGCTGTCATGAAAACGTCAAAGAGCGGGGCTTTCATACTGCAAAAAGACATCAAGCAATGGTAACTTGTAATTCTTTGTGTTCTGCCAAGTAAAGTTATTGTTTCTGTCCAAGGCGTCTGGTGGCTGTGGACGGGAGCAGCAGCAAAACATATTTTAGCCACCTAAAAAATGAAGCACCTAAAAAAATTCTAGACCACTTCAAGTGTCCGCTGTATCAAGATAATTTTACCGCTTTACCTTGCTGTCAGACAGCCCTTTCCATCCAGGAACTGAAGCTGTTATCTCAACAGTAATTTGACCTCGCAGCAAAGAGTTGGTGGTCTACTGCTGACTTGATCATTTAGTTTGTTTGTTACTGTGGAACTGACTTTTGGAACTGCAGTAGTACGTGGGTTGGTTTATACGCAGCAACAACATTGTGCAGAAACCTATGTCAGGTCCAACACATTCCCACTCCGACCTTGTTGTATACCATTGTTTGGTCGTGGACTTTCCACATCAACTTATAACATACAAGGTACCCTGGGTGCATTGGTTGTCGACATTCTGGGACGCCATGTTAACTTCTGCCTGTTACATGCATTTTGTGTTTTCAAAATACACTTCTGTTTTCACAGTCTCTTTCAAAATAAATGCACTACGCCACTACAACATCGCGAAGTGATGTTTTTTTCCAAATGCATGTGGTTATGTTTTGCCTACACACGCACATGGTTAGGTTTAGGCAACAAAAGCACGTGGTTGTGTTTAGAAAAAAAGAACAGGGTTGGCTTTACAATCACACAAGAAGTGAACACTGGCCTCCCAGGTAAAAGTCAGTGGTTGTTGGAACCACCCACTGCCACTGCCTCCCACCCTACTTGGCCTTTTGTTGCCTTAACTTTCATTGTTGTCCCGCTGCGTTTCCCTCTGACGCCTCCAGGTGCCATTAAACAATAATGGTGTCCAGCTGTGTATCATGCCGATGTGAAAGGATGGCTTTTTGCGACGGTGTCTAACACCAGAAGTCACTGGTGCCATTCTTTGACAACTTTAAAGTGAGACCGTGTTGGCAGGTGATGTGCGACAACGGTTTTAGAAGGGCTTTGGACGATAGCGTTTTGACACTAAAACATACATACTCAGACCAAAGTTTGAATTTTCGGATTTGAAATCATCAAGATCACAACTGAAAAGCTACAGACTGATCTAAAAACCTAAAAAGTTAACAGTTTCACTCTTAATGTCTTTTTTCAAAGGCCTTAACTTTACCAACAACACGGTGCAGCCCAGGAAATATGTTTGTCAAATTGTGTGACTTCCTCTGGCCATTTAAAGCATTTAGATTTAAATATATGCGTTTGCGTATTGTGAATGTGTACATATATAGGCTTGAAAAAGAGTGAGTCAGTGCTAGGCTCACAGCTCCTTCTACAGACAGAGAGCGAGCATGATTTATCACACATGCACTGTATATTTACACATGGAGTGTCATGCCAAACAGTTGCAGCATTCTCCAGTCACAAGCTCACACATTAGAAAATGCTACTCTCAATATACAGTTATTCCAAGAACACACACTGTTCCTCTTTTACTCTTTCTTTCCCTCCCTCCCTTCAAGAACACACATCTTAATGAACCGCAGCAGCTCAAGCATTTAGTCATTCAGATTAATATTTAACACATTTATTCTATTTCAGCCACTCAAACCTCCAATATTCCACCACAGAACAGCAGGAGGAATCAGATGTGATTGTCTTGGCACCGTGAAGGTTTTTACCCATCCCAGTTGGTGGCATTGTTGTTAAATGGAGTCTCATTAGATTCAGTTTTCCCATTTCAGTTTGAGTGGTTAGTTAAAAAGTTCTCCCTGCGTTATCAGGGAAAAAAAAGCCTCTATCTCCGACTTCCCTAATGTGTTTTTCCCCATGCGAGTAAGGCATTGTTTTAGGAAAACATGTAATTAAAGCTGCACATGACGAATGTTACTCTGAATTTGTTTTGAACCAGACTATGAGGACACTGTGTCGTGCAGTAGAAATACAGAGTCGCACTGGGGAATTCACCAACGGCTTCCCCGCAGAATGAGCAATGCAAGGCAGTCTGCCCTGTGAAACTCATGCATAATATTCATCATAATTGGTGCAGATAGCTGCTCTGCTTATTTCGCTGTCAAATTAATTTATATAGGGTGCGATATGAATTCCCTACGGATGGTCCATCTGCAGTGCAGTGTGCATTACTCAGAGAGTCTGAGAGGTCACATTCACTAGCAGGGTAATCTCATGGAAATATCTAGAATGGAAATAAGAGCCTGTGAAATGCATATTTTAAATTACGACAGGATAAAAAAAGACTGGCTTACTGGAAGAAGTCACCACGAGTAAAAAAAATTATCTTTAAAAGTTTAGTTTTAGAAAGTTTTATTTTGGTAAATGTGAGCAGTTGTGTTTGCTCCTGAAATAGCTGGTAACCGCTAATCTGTGCAGACGTAACAGGAGGTTTAATGTTCTTGAAAGACTATTTTGCCCTTAATTGCACACGTGGCACTTCCTCTGATGCTGCGTAATGCTTTCAGCAAACTTCACAGACAAAATGTTTAATTTTAAGGTTTTATTAGTAAGATTTTCAAAGGGCAGTGCAACCTCTGGGAGTAAGCCTACCTCAGGGTGGAGAAAGTCTGTTGAGGATGAGGTTTGATTTTATCTGACGTGGGCTCATCACCAGGGGTTTGAACACTTTGTTTTCCAGTGGAATTGTAAATGTGGGGATTGGTTAAATCGCAAGATTGAAGATTTGTGGAGGGACTGATAAAAATATTTCTGCCTGTAGCCACGATAAGATATTTTACGTAACTTAATTACAGCTTTATTTGGATAAGTGTTTCCACCAGCCACCATGTTTTTGACTTTTGAAAGATAGATAGAAAGATAGATGAGCTCAAATATATAATAAGACAGATAGAGGATGAGCTGACAGATAGACAGTTAATCACTCTGGGAGAAACAGAGTAATAGGCAACTGGACAAACATGCAGACTTAATTAAATGTAGACCTGCTGAAATGCTGCACTGTTGCAGATATAGTTGTATGGGTAAATATAAAGACAGGAGGTAAATAAGAAACTGAAGAAAAAAAAGGATGTTGTAAAAGAAATGAGATTGGCGGATGGAAGAAAAGATGAAGAGGGAGGAGATAAAAGATTGTGTGTGTTTGTGTGCTCCAATGGTCTGATCTGTACAAAGAGAATGAATACAAAGGACATTGAACTGTTCGATGTTGTCATTGACTCGTAAAAAAGACTATAGCAATTGTTGTTAGTTGTCGTGACAACACATCAGTGGGGCTGTAAAGTGTGTCACACTCACTAATTTAAGAACTCTGTTTTGCCCCATTTTCCTTACTAATTAGAAAAAAATACAACCACACACCTTCTGAATCCAAGTTTCCCTCTTACACCGAACTAAGACTAACTTACTTAACCTAATTGCCTTGTCAACTCATCGTAAAACACACTTCATTAAAATCTTAATATCTTAGTTGAAGTCCGTTGTTCATTTAGTAACTTAGTCCACTGTTCCAACAGTCACTAACTCTGGTTTGGTCAAAATAAAGCCTTAATTCACTGAGTTACATGTAAAAAATGTGCTGGCTCTACACACTGTTTCACCCCAGTAGTCTAATCTGTCCGCTGAGCAGCCGCTATCACTCATTCTTTGGAGGCAGCTACAGTTTTTAGTTTACATGTTTCAACAAAGATGCAATTTATGACATCAATAGAAAAGGAAATAACAGTTTCCTTCAGCAACTAACGCGCATGGTTGGGTTTGGGAAAAGAGGACAGGGTTTGGCTTTAGAATCTTACGGGATGCAAACATTGTTCTCCCGGGTGAAAGTTGATGTTTGTTGGGCCCATCCACCATCCCTCCCACCTGCCTCACTTGGACTTTGGCTGCCTTCGCTCTTGTCCTGCCACATTTCTTCCTTAATGGTGACCAACCACGTACCATGCTGATGTTTAATGACAGCTTTGTTTGTTGGTGTGTGATGCCACAAGTCTCTGCCCAAGCGCCAGATTTCAGCAACTTCACAGTGAGACCAGGTTTACAGTTACAGTAATATTCTAAAAATAACGGACTGTTTATTTGAAAACACACCACTCCTTTGCTATTTTGGTCGCTACTGCAAAACCTTACCTTAGTGAGTACGCAACTTGCCACAAGTTGGTTTGTTTATAAGGAAGTTTACACAGAAATTAGCCCCCTACAACGGCTGCAATGGCAACAGTAGGCATTAAAATGGCTGCACTCTGATCATCCTGCTACGTTACTTTGAATGTCTGTTCCACTCTTGTTTTAATTCTATGATCTGATCTTTGTCTGAAACCTTGGTAATAGGGAGACGAGACTGGCATCCACATCTTTTAATCACACACACACACACACACACACACCTACACACACACACACACACACACAGTGTAGCTGATGAGGTGGGTGTAATACTAAGGAGATGAGTAGGTTACCAAGGAGGGAGAGAGTATACTCTCATGTATATTCCAACGGCTTTTTTGGTTGATTGGTTGGTATACTGTAAACAGTCAGAAAAAGAAGTGCGTACCCTGTTTACCTGTGTATACCCTCCACTATGCCACTGCATACACACACGTGCCTGATATTAGATAGAACTGTCAACCCTTTACACTCCGTTCCCATCTTCCACCTGACTTTGCCTACTCTCCAATCAATTTTTAAGTAAAGTAAGAATAAACTACTATGTTGGGTGATAACGAGAAGACATGATAGCAGCATCTATCTTACAGTTGCCATTGTTTTTTATTTCTCTTCCCTGGTTCCAGCACACCACTTGACAACACTTCACAATAGCAGTTGTCCTGCCTGTGGCACGAATTGGCTAATTGTTCGTCCCCCCAAGGATCATTGGATCGATTGTTTTTTCAGTTGAGAAACCTGTTTCGTGTCAGGATGCCAGACAAATCAGTCAACTCGGAATTGGTGGTGTGGGCAGATTAAAAGGTCTCGACCCAGGCAAAACACACACACAAACATGCATTCACACGTATTTAAATACTATAATATTATAAATTTAAATCATCATGCACAGTTTCACCACTAATGCAGTGTGAGCGGAGTAGATCCTGTCCTGAGTGACCTCAAAGTTTTTACTAGCACTGATTGGCACTGACTCCAATGCTATTAATGAGGGACTGGAAGTGCATTAAGAGTTTTGTCTATTTCATTGTCCCATATTCACATTGTCCAAAAATGTTTTTAGGGTAGCAGCAATGCCGTTTTCAAAGTTGTATTTAATTCATGGGTGCGTGAAGGTAATCCTTATGTATTGTGGAATGATTTTACATGTGAAGTTTTACATGGGAAAAGACTGAGTCATATCGCATCAACTCACCAGTCATAATCATAGCAGGGCTGATGGTAGTTTTGCTAACAGCAAATTAAATGTTGTTTCCCCACAGTCACCAGCACATCACCTGGGTCACATGGCTGGCAGCTGTTAGCCACCACTGAGCCAGCAAAAAAAGAATGGCTGAATGAATGTTTAATTGCTCAAACTTTTCCCAATGTATCCTCTTAGCAATGTGATGTTCTGTAATCTTCCAACATCTGCACCACCATGAACATCTCCACTAATTTGACTCACTTCTGTTTTCATTTAAAAACAGTTATAGGGTATAAAAACCCCAGAAAGGATTGGTCTGTGGATAATCACAAGCATAAATGCCATCTACAAAAATCTAAAATTTATTCTGACTGACTGACAGGCAACAAACTAATCTAGTACAAACCAGGATGGCACAAGAATCACAAGCAGAAAACACAGTACACTGTGAATAACGCTGGAAACAGGGAAAACACACAGCCAGAATACACAAGGAAAGGACGGTGTTAACAAGGGACAGGTGACAGCAAGGCTGAGAGACAGGTGAAACTAATCAGAGCGGGACAGACAATCACAAAGGCAGGAAATGACACAAAGGAAGAAAGTAAAACAAGACAGGATACATGAGGAGCTTGACGTGCAAAGCCTAGGATCATGACAGCACAAGTCTATTATGACAGTTCGAGAAGCTGTAGCCCAAATGTTTAGTGTATTTTGTTTATATTAGATTCTACTATGAGTAGTTTTATGTATTATGGGTATATCTGTTAAAGACACCTGCTAACTTGAACAACTTTCCTCTGAATTCATCAAAAACTAATTAATCGTCTATATGGCCAATATTAATTGCTGGACCTGTTCATGTTGGAGTGTAATGCATACTCCACATTTCATATTAAATTGTCCTCTAAAGTGGACAATTATATGAGGTGATCATGGGCCATTTTATGGGATGTATTGTAGCCTGATAATGTTCAGAGTGATGTTGGTTTCTTCAAGAAGTAGCCATTGTAAAAGTTATAGTATCGCTTAGGGCTGTGCAATATATTGATGCCGTGATATGTGACTAGACATTGTCTTAGATTTTGGATATTGTAATATTGTAAATGTTGTCTTTTCCTGGTTTTAAAGGCTGCATTAAAGTAAAGTCATGTAATTTTCTGAACTTATCAGACTGTGCTAGCTGATGTTTTCAGCATCAGTAGTCAACCTTACAATATCGTTACAATATCAATATCAAGATATTTGATCAAAGGTATAGTGGTATTTGATTTTCTCCATATATCCCTACTTAGTGATATTTGATTTCCACTACTACCCCAACCTGCTGGAATGTTTCGTAGACGCCATCGCTGCTTAAAGATATACTTCACCCACAAAATGACCACTTGTAAATCAATTAGTCACGCCTTGTTACATTGAATTTGTGAAAAAACTTTGTTTTGTCTCCACTAAAATGGTGAACATTTTGATCTATTGATTGACTGGGGACCACATTTAACAACAGCAAAACTATATCAAAACACCAGACAACTTGTGCAGTGTAATCCAAGTCTCATTCATCCAGTTGTATGCTCAGTACTTCCCAAACACATGTATTTTCATTTAAATCCTTCCTATTTTAAACTGAAATGAAAGTGAAACTTATCTATGCTCTCTTTAAAGCCAGATTTCAATATTAAGGTTTAAGTGAAAATGCATGTGTTTGGAGGTACTGAGTATACAACTTTATAAATGAGACTTGGGACTTGGTCCCCAGTCAATCAATAAATCAAGATGTTCACTGTTTTCCGTGGAGAAATGTGACATAAACATGAATTCAAGGTAGCACGGCCTGACTAACTGATTTAAACATGATCCTTTTGTGGGTAAAGTATTCCTTTAAAGTCCCTTGTGTCTTGACCGAGAATCCTTCGACATGTGGACAGCTTCTGTGTCTCAGAATATCAAGCGTGTCTTGACTTTTTGATCTTCATCAGACTCTGCTTGGCTCTCTTCTCTAAAGTCTGCTATTCATTACAAGTCAACATTAACATAACCAAAAATGATGACTGCTGTTGAGTGAGCTCGAGATAATGTGAGGGCAAAGCTTGTAAAGCACTGTAGCAAAAACCTGGATTCTCTTAGTCTAATGATTTGAGACTCTAATGTCAAGAGCACTGTGTGTAACGGGGATGCTGGGGAGATTTTTATTCCATCTAATTGTATACCCTTGAAATCGACATCTCATGATGAGGAAATCTGACCTTTTACACCCTTAACCCTCCAAGGTATTTGACTTGTGGTATGCAAGGAAGAATACTAATAATGTCAAATGCAATATAAATAAATTGAGTTCTACGTGGTGCACACTACCTTGTCTGTACGCTCTACATCCAGAAGTGATCAGGAAAAGGAGGAATTGCAGGTATTGATCGGAGTCATTGATTGGTTGTGTTGTTGATTCCACTGAAAGTCTGAATATATAATCTTACAGCCTTTGTGTTTGCTACAGTACAGACACTGTTCAGTCTTTGCAGCGATCAATGACACACACAGCTTGTTTGAGCCACAACTGAGCTGTAAAGACCAGCTGTTTGTTGCCAAAAGATGTATATAAGACAGCCTATATGAAACCTGCATGTTACAATATAAAAGCTTTACATACATTCGCAAAGTCCCTCTCTCTCCCTCTCTTTCTCTCTCTCACACACACACACACACACACACACACACAAAGACACACACACTGAGCTGATGCACAGAGTGATGGTGTGGGAACCAGATCCGTATGACACTAGAGCGTTCCACAGCCTCATTACGAGCTCGGCTGGCCAGCACTGCCAGAATATGAAGCCAGCGGCCATGAAGCGACTGTCACTTCTCCTCAGCCACGGCCCCGCTTCCTCCGCATTTGTGCATGTGTGTTGTTATGGTGTGTGCTTGTGTGTGAGACGAAGAATTAGAGGGGGCAAGAGAAGATGAGTGTACTTACTGTAAGACAGTGTGACTCCATATATGAGCTGTATTCATGACAGCACAAGAAGAGTGATAGTGCTTCAGTGTGACGGAGAAAGTGTGATAGAAAGTGTGAGTGTTTGTTTCTGTTTGCTTAGCCGTGCCTCGCTAATTGTAGAAATACACGCTGTAGATAAGATAATCAGAGTAATACAAATTCAGTTTTTAACACTAAATGCTTTTTTGGATACGTGCTCATAATAAACGAGATCGATCCATGAAGCTTTGAGAGGTTCTCAGCTGTAAAACTGCCGGCCTGCAGCATGTGATGCATTTGCTGCTATGATATCAAGTTCATATCTCACACTACCACAAGCACAGAGCACATTTTGCTTGACACTCGTATCACAACAAGTAAAGCCTTCCTCCCTATCGTCCAGAGGCAGTAATGAGTGTACTAACAAGACAGGACACCCATATATCATCTCATCTCTGATTTCTGCCTCAGAAACCTCTTCTCATGGAATCATTTTGTAGTTTTCTGATGTTGGGAGAAAAGGCTGGCCATTAGGAATTATGGACAGGGGGACAACATTTTCCAAATTGGACCCCTCATCCACACCGACTCCACCACCACCACCACCGCACCCTTAGCTCTAGTACCAACATGAGCAATTTCAAATAAGGTCTTAGTCATTAGCCTAGCGACAGAGATGGATTCTCTAACAACCATTTCCAACCATCCAGGCCATGCTCTCTTTGCCATACATATATTCAATATGATTTCCAACCACCAAAGGTCAACTGAGTTATTTAAAAGGACAGAGAAAATGTTTCTTTCAAACACAGCTGTGACAGTTATATATTTCTCCTTTTACCTCGAAAGAAAACGAAGACAGATAAAATGCCCTCCGGTAAATGACTGTATAAAAGTAACACCAAAAACTGATCAAATAAATGACTGCAAGGCATTAAATCACAGGATCAAATCATCAGTAGAGGAGACACTCTTACTCTTCAGCTTTATCCAGCAATATCCAAATCCAGTGTTTATATTCTGTACATTTTTGCAATTCCAAGATTGTTTAGGAACCCTAAGATGCAGAAATACTAAATTATGCCATTATAAGACAGACCAGAAAATAAAATTCACTGTAGCAGGCTTAGTTTTAAAGCTAGAGTCATACTGGTATCAAATGAAATTACACTAACTAAGGCACCAACCATGTAATGATATCTTGTCGGGAAGGGGCTTAATGAGGCTCCAAATTTAGGCTAAATTCTGGTGATAGAAAAAAATTGCAATTCCAAATTTAGCCTAACTTTGGAGCAATGGTCGAAACAAGACCACACTATTTTCATAATGATGCTCATGTAGTTATCATGTAAATACATATAACTTGCTGTCCGCACTGTACCCATTTAAGGGTCAACCACAGACTTTTGCATGGCCCCCTCTGGGTCTTTGCTGGGGTCATTTGCACTGTCTGACACACCCTGAAGGTGGGCGGGAGAAAATTAGTGTTCACAAATATTAAAGGAGCTGTATGTGACATTAAGAACATTAATATAGCAGCAAACCACTGTCTACATTGTTATGATACAGTGGAGAAATGGCATCCTGAGCAGAGAATGAATCACACTACCTATGTATGTGTTGTTATCTGGCCTTCTCTGTTCATTGTTATGGTGGACGGTCCAGCAGCACTTCAATGTTAGTTCACGTGAGTCCCTGTGAGTTTGTTCCAGCTAATCATTGCAGCTCTTCACTGCACTTATACAGCAGTTGTCACTGATATAGGACGGAGTCGTTGTGCCCACCTTCTGGTTTCCCACCAGGTAAGAATGTTAGCTCTGTCTGCACTGTTGCTAGCGCTTTTTATAGAGTTAACACTGTTAGCAGTTAGCTGCCAGCTCAGCCACCTCCAGAATAATAGACATGCTCTGAATGTTGGGTACAGCTGCTTTAATTAGCCAAAGGTTAACAAACTATGTACAGCAGTGTGTTCTCTGGTAATTAAACCCCCCAGTATGGTAGATATGACAAATATCATGTGATTTAATGTTGGTACATGACTACAAAAAGTTAATTCGTGAGATATGGGAACAGGCATTCTGAGAGACACACCATGCAGGACTATAACATATCACAGCAACTTCTCATCCCAGGTCTTCAAATACCAATGCTTTCCTCACGCCCCTCGGAGTGTGATACCGACGCCATAGGCACCCCATGGCATCACTATGAGATGCACCCTTTACTGTATGTACGCACAGCTGTTTCCTAACAAGTTGTTAGCATCGTCAAATGGTTGTGGCTAGATTAAGGCAACAATAGTGCTGCTTAGGTTTGAAAAAAAACATGTTTTGGGTTAAATTAAATACGTGATGTGGTGTAAATATATCATGTGACACAAGTATGTGGACAGATGTAAGTTACATGGCATTACGTTGAAATAGCATTGACTTTGGGTTTTGCGCACAAACACAGGACAGCAGTCTCCTGGGTGAAAGTCTGTATTTGTTTGAACTATCCACCACCCCTTCCTCCGACCCGACACAGACATTTAAGCTCTTTACACTTCATCATTTGGTTTGAGTGTCAAATATTGTCGCGGATGGGTTTACATGGGAGTTAGCTGAAAGCCTGGTGCTTCTCATAGAGATGCCACACTGTGCCTGCAGCGTTGGCATCACGCTGAGGGGTGTCACGAAGTGTCTATAAGCTTCAACCTGGGAATGAGAGCAGGCAACATATCACCATAAGAAATGAGTGTTTGTGTTGATGAATCCGCTGACTTTAAACCTGTTTGGTTAAACATGCCGTGGTTTATGGGGTTGGTTCACTTTCCATTCAGGTGCCAGGCTGGATGTCATGTGACCTACTGGGCACTGGATCATGTGACCTGCATTAAATTGTGTAAATCAGTGGATGGAAACATAACGTGAGCCACTGGACCTACATATCATGTGGACTCTGTGCGATCACATGACCTGAATCTTATAACTGATTTATCTTCGTACTTCTGAACTCTGAGTTCTCTAATTGACCTTTCACCTTTGACCTTGGCCAACCTCCTGAGGGACTGTGATGCTCATTGGTGGATAAACAGTGTACATGCACTTACACACATGCACAGACCCTGACACACATGGCAGCCACGATGGCGTACCATACATTTAGAAATGTGTACTCACCACACATTGCACCAGGGGGGCAGCCAAAAACTCCCGTCTTTCTTCTCTTTATCCGAGCATGTTGTCAGTTTTTTCTTCTCCTCCGTCCTGCTGGTTTCTTTCACCTCCCTCCTCTCCTCCTCCTCCCCCTCCCTGTCCCCCCTCTCACCACTGCTGTTCAGGTCCAGCTCTGTCGCTGGTGGGGAGAATCCAGGCGACACACACACGCACGCACACAAACACACACGCTCACACAGCTCCGGGCGATGCTTTGAAAATGTACTCAGACACAGCTGGGCTCACACTCACACCTCTATACCCACACCCACACAAGCATACGCACAAACACAGCTGAGCTCCTCGACAGTTCTTATACCCCCATGCAGCCACGCACACACATAAACACGCAGCTGGTCTATCCGCAGCTGAATGGAGACTGTGGCGTTGTGTCTTCCCGTGTTACTGCCGTGATGTTTTGAGGAATCGGTGATTCAGGTCGGTTTGAAGGATGTCTCTATCATGAATTCTTGGTGACATTAAGTTGGAGAATCGCCCTCATGTAGTCATGGAGACAAAATTTAAGTATACATCCTCCCTCAAATTAAAGGATCCTGCGTGTTTACGCACATCAAAGCATCTCCACACTTATATTTCCTCAAGCCATGACAGCAATCCTCCACTGGCCAAATCTCTATAATGAGGCCATTTTTTTAAGAAAGCTGGAGCAGTTCCAATCAGTCCAGGACAAAATAAAAATAGAAAACATTTATGAGTGCTTCAGCTGTGTTTGGCTCCTCTCATCTGGCAGCGATGCACCCCAAGAGTGCCTGTCAAAGCAGGTATAACATGTCAATCCAAAATATGAATCTGTATTCATCAGCCAGCACTGGTCCTTGATCTCAAAGAAAAGAAGAAATTGTTCCAGTCCAGCTGTGGTCTCAGTGATCTCTCGAATGTTAATTGCCTTCTTCCTTGTTGTCCCACACAAGAATAAGCTCCTGTTCTTCTCTTTGTAGTTACTCCACGCTGCCCAAGAACTTGCACAGCTGGCCAAAACACACAAAAAAACAAAAAACCTCCAGGAAGCCAACTGTCTGCTAATTCATACGTCTTGTCTTAATTTGTAGCAACATTTGAACTTAACCCCACTCGGCTGTCATCTGACATACTTAACAGCTTGTCTATTCCGGTGTAAAAAGAATTAAAAAAAGCAGCTGTGTTTCTTCCTTCTGTTTCCCCCTCTGTGGTGCAAGGAGCGAGCTCTTTCCAGAGTGGCCTGTCAGCATCAATATTTAACAGGAACCTCTTGCTGTGTTGCTGTCACAGTTAAAGTTTCCACGTCCCCGACGTTGTGCATTGGATGACATGTTCTTCTGGTCTGCAGTGGGTTCCTTTTTAGCTCTCTGCTTGGATGTGAAATTTTGCTCTCATCTTGCCATGTTCTTTGTACCTATGTTTTTAGTCTGTTGTGCTCTTTTTTAAACTCTCCACCTCTCCATCTTTTCTTTCATTCTTAATGGTCAGTCTTCTTGAAGCTTCTCCTGCCATATGGAAACCTCGGTAATGTTCCCTCTCTGTGGCAAGACACAGTCACTGAGGACTTTCTCCCCTGGAGCTGCTCACATAGTTTTTCATTAAGGCTGTCCTTCTGTCCTTTGCCGTTTATTGTTCACTGCCCACCCTGCAGCAAACCTTCATTCAACCTTCCCTTAACCCTCTTCAGTCATATCAAACCTTCCACTTTCTAAACTTACCCTCTTCTCGCCTTTCTCTCCCTCTAGCAGGCTGATTCACTTGGCCTATATCTCACTCACTTGCCTGCCAGTGTGGCTGATTCTTTCTCATCTTGTCCTTCTTCTGTCTAATGACTGCTCAATTCTGGTCAAGTCCTCTCTATTTTCCCCCCCTATATCTCTCTCATTGTTCCTCCATCTCCCTCCACCTCTCCTCTTGCATGCAGAATACACAGTATTCTAGCTGCTGTGCTCTGACTCATACTGCTCTCTCCTCCCTTTTCCTTCCAGAGGCTTGCAACTGTTCCTCAGTTTTTTCCTCCTTTTTGTTTTTGACTCCTCTCTCTAACAACGCGTCAGGAGCTGTTTAGCATTTCTCTTTGTCCCGGGCACCAAAATGACACCTCTGCATCCTGTTGAGACAGATGGAAGGACAGCCTGTGGACAGACAGTCAAGCATAGAGACAAAAATGAAAATGAGTGACACACTTTCCCCTACAGGGGCAGGAGTCTGCCTTTAAATGTTTGAGTGTGTCTCTCCCTGTGTACCTACACCTGCTAATAGTCTCTTAGCTTGATTACAGGTGGTTTCGTCCCTCCTCTCTGCACAAGAGAAGTGTCTTTTTTTACTTGCTGAGGTCAGAGATGCAAGTTTTTCCCCCTCTCTTTCCCCTCCCCTGCTGCTTCTTCAGGTACACGTTTGTCACAATCTGGAAGAGAAATAAAAAAATAAAAGCTAAAGGAGGTTTAAATGTTGCCTGAAAACACACACACAGCAGCAGAGAGATTCTCTGAGAGGGACAGAGAGGGATGGGTGAAGAAGGATATGTGGAGATGAATAAAAAAAAAGAGATGCCCTCAGGATCTGTAGAAGTGACAGCAGAGGAGATATGGAGGGAAAGGGAGGAGGAGGATGAAGAAGAAAGGGGGTGGTGTGGAGAAAAGCTTGTGTGTGGGTGGAATGGAGAGATGATTGTAAGATGGATATGGAGTGAAGTGAGAGGAGGAGCTTGAAAGATGGAGGACAGGATGGGGGGAGAAAGATGGACATGTGCATCTATTTATGGATGGATGGAGGGATGGATGGATGCTTTGACAGGTTGAGTGCTCTTCTATGACATCCAGGAAATCTTTGATGCAGCTGTCATGGAAGAAAAGGGCCTCTCCAAGTCTCTAATTAGCCAAAACTATTCGGCAAAATTCTACATTTCAGTATTTGATTTCAGCTATCTGATATTTTACCTGTATGGGAATCCTGTCGTGCTGTCTCTGACAATGCTCCTCTACCTTTCTCATCGATTCTCTCCATCCCTCTGTCTGCTCCTGCAGTCTCAGTCTGTGCTATCACTAAAATGCAGCATCCCTCTTCCCTCCTCCTCCTCCTCCTCTCCCTGTCTGTTTCCCTCATTTCCCTCCCTCTTTCCCTCTACCCCCCTCCGCTCTCTATATTTGTCCTTCTCCGCCTCTGCCTCTGTTTCCCACTCTCTCCTTCCATCTCCTCTCCTCCTCCTCCTCCTCCTCGTCCTCCTCCTTCTTCACCCCACCCTCTGTCTCTGCTCCCCCATATTCCATCACCACCTCCCCACCTCACTCGGTCTCTCTCTCCCTTCTTGCTTTTTTCACCCCTCCCTCGCTAAGAGAAGCTTCGAGAACAGAGTGGCCAAGCTCTGGGAGAGGAAAGCTCTCAGGACATGTGAACACCATTCATAACCATGCCACATGAATAATACACACACAATACATTCATATTTTCTCTTATGCATGCACATGTTGAAAATACACACACACACACACACATACTCCGTTTTTCCCTGTCTGTACATCTGGCTGTCAAATACAACATGTCCTGCTAAAAAATAAACATACAACAAGATTTTTTATTATGCATGCATACCTGAACAACATTCACAATGCACACACACACACACACACACACACACACCAACGGCATCGATGATAAAGGCAGTTTTTCTTCAGTGTGACACAACAGCTGCAAATCAATGAAAGATTGAACAGAGAATATAGGCTGTGCATGCACAAACATACACGCTGACCCGCTGCACATGCTGGGTAAAGAACACTCTCATTTAAAATGGAAATTCTGTTTGACAAACAACCGAATCAATGAACAAATAAATGACATATCAAACCCACTGTGTGACCGCCAGAGAGAGTGTGTTTCACTGTGTGTGTTTGTCTACAGTGTGTCCGGATGTGTCTCTTGCCCCATATTAAACATTTGTGCGAACATTTGTAAAGTACGTCTATCACACAGTTGTTTGTGTGTGCGTGTGTGCGTGTGCGTGTGTGTGTGTCTGTGTGTGTGTGTGTGTGTGTGTGTGTGTGTGTGTGTGTGTGTGTGTGTGTGTGTGTG
>JAPZEB010000024.1:15502727-15514774 GCA_029783705.1 Chaetodon striatus | reverse complement strand
GCAAACAAGACTAATATAGAACAGGTGTGAAGGGAAGACTCTGGGAACAGGGAAGGACTAACGAGACAGGTGTGACAGAAAGCAGGACAGGACACACAAAGACAGGAAGTAAAACCAGGCACAACACATGAGGAGAGAGTCTAGAAAATAAAACAGGAAGCAGATGAAACATGAATGAATAACACGAAACTCTGAATCAAAGTCCATAGGAAAACAGAATATAACAAATCCAGGATCATGACAGACATATATAGCAAATGGCACTGTTTTTAAATGAATTATATTCTATTTTTATCATCTATCTTTGAACACAGGTATGTTTCAGAGGTGGCTATCGGAATCACCTGCCAGTGCCCACTCTCTCTACGGGCCCCAGTGCAATCACTTCCTGCATTCTCTATTTTTACGCCACCGCCATCTGCCATTTTGCTTTTTTTCTTTACCTCTGTTGTGCAATGTGCAACACCCTCCGTTGATGAGACACACTTAATTGCAATGGTTTGAATAAAAACTGGTGGAAATGTAGGCTGGTTCACTGGTTAGCACCAAGGTCCGATAGTCCTTAACAAAACTGGTTCAAGAACCAGAGCCAATTTTGCGGAAAGGGGGTAACAGAGCCACAAACTAGGGAGAACACTTTTACAGGCAAAGTGTGTGTGCGCTCACTGCTGGAGGAAAATCGATGTGAATCGACATGAGCCATCGTTTATCAGCACTATAAGATACATTGGCAGAGAACAATAGAGAATAACAAGGAGGTAATTTTGCAAAGAAACTTTATTATTGTCACAGGCACGCTGTGCCCTCAAACCATCCTATATAAAAGTGGAAATATTTTCATTACATTCATCAAATAGAATGTCCAGCATTTCCTTGTTAAAACTAGATTTGTTTTTAATCTTGAAATTACATTCAAAATGGTATCAAAATACAAATTATACAAAGCTCCTTTAGAAAATAGACCTGCTGAAATTACAAGGTACAAAAATACAAATCTTCTTGGAACATAATTGACTAATGAAACACAGTTGTCTGTTTGCCTCATGGATGTGAAGGAAATATGTAAACAGAACACACAGCCATAATCTTTTTCCAGAACTCACTCAGTCCACGTTGAGCATTTTTTAATAGAGTAAACAACAAAATAGTAGACTGAGTGAGTTTAGGAGAAGCTCTCATCCTCTATGCTTCACAGGTCATAGAAACAAACAAAATGAAACAACAAGCAAACAAAAGGCTCTTTAAGGTGATGTACATTGGCACTGTTTTGCATTTAGCAGATGAAAAATGACAATGAAACACCAACATGTGAAACTGAAAAACATTATAAAACGAAAATGATTTAAATTAAAAAAGAAAAAAAAAAACTGGCATCACATTAATACTTTAAAATGAGCAGCCCAGTTGCCAGAAGAAACGGTCGGCAATGTAAGTTTCTGCAAACCACTGATGCATCTGTATGCGGGGACCACGTGGGTGGTAAATGGGCTCCATATGGGACTGTCCAAAGGTTCCATGTTGGCCCCACATGGGTGGGTTTACCCAAGTAGGCCCCAGATAAGATGTCCATTTTGGACTCATACCCACTCTGTACCCAGGTAGCCCCAGTCACATATAGGGTCTACTCGGGCAAACCCACCCATGTGGGCAATTTGCATGGGGCCAATACAGAACACATGAACAGGGCCCATTTTCAGCCCATTTAC
The DNA here is from genome assembly GCA_029783705.1 of Chaetodon striatus. NCBI lineage: Eukaryota > Metazoa > Chordata > Actinopteri > Chaetodontiformes > Chaetodontidae > Chaetodon > Chaetodon striatus. Next base: position 15,513,068 of record JAPZEB010000024.1, on the reverse strand, counting down.
CACCCACATACACATATATCCACACATGTATCATATCATATGTATCATATCAATGTTTCTAAAGTTACATAGTTCTGATTACATTTATATGAGCTGACTTTGTCACTGTGAGGTGGAGGGCATGGTGGATGGCCTGACATGTAGGTGGAGACAGATCACAGTTTGAGACCAACAAACAAAACTAATTCAACGAGACACTGCAGCATTTCCAGCTGTGACCATGCCACCAAAACCAAGTGTTTTAAGCCAAAGACGATCTTTTTGTAACCATAACCAAGTGGGTTTTGTGCCTAAACTTAACCACGTTAACCACAGTGTTGTAGAAATGTAAAGTTTCACATATCTGCTACATAACGACATACAAATGTTGCATATATGTGGTTTACAGAAACATGGAATGCCAACATTTACTCTGGATAATGGGTTCAAATGAGCAGTCTGTAATAACATCTTCCACCTTCCTAAAATACTCTCTTCTCTTCTCTTCTTTCTTATCCTGTCACTTCCTGTATGACACAAACCATACATCCATACCTCACTCTGTCACCTTTCCTTCCTGTTTTCCTATATATTTCTTTTAATTTCAACCCTTACGTGCTAACCACAGATCACCCCTACGTCTTCCCCATGTGAGCAGTTGTGTTTCCCAACCCTGGATCTCTTGCACTCCAGCAGCGAACTCTCCCCACCCTCACACTCCACATCATCCAACAGGATCCTTACGTTGCGGTCTGCCTCCCCTAGCGCAGCCCTCTTCATCACCGCCAACGCTGTCGTGAAGCCGAGCTGTCGACACACTACAGTACCTGCTTTGCTGGTGAAAAGGTCATCGCACACTGTCCCCCACTCACCACGGATAAATATCTCCACTCTACCCCGATCTGATAAGCCATCGGCGCTTACCAGTCGCACTGAGCCCACCCGCAGCCTTCTTCCTCGTCCTCTCTTGTTGCCTCTTCCTCGAATCCTCTTAAATACTTGGTTACCCTCCCCGGCGCGTTCCAGCTTCTCTCCGAGCCACAGCCTCTCTTCCTGTGATTTGGGCAGCGTCGTGTTGATTGGTGGTCTCTGGGGCTTGTAGATTGATGCAGTGGGTTTCTGGCTCCAATATGGCGACCGTGGCGTGGTCAATGCTTCAGGGTATCGTGCCGAGGTCAGAGCCATCTGGTGTCGTTTCAGTGATGTTGTGGTTGGCTGTGGCGAGGTTAAAGGTTCGGAGGTGGTAGGAGGGGTGTACTGAAGGGGTCTCCCGTGTCTCCTGGTTGGAGGTGTGGTGATGACTGGGGTTTGAGCAATCCTAGAGAGGGCAGCAGTCATGATGGTTGTGCGATAACCTGATGGAGAGACAGAATTACCCTCTTTATTTGATAATATGAAAGATTGAAGCTTTTTTTTTTTACCTTGAAAGTAATAGTTTGACATTTTGGGAGATGCGCTTCACTTTCTTGCAGAGAGCTGCTGCCTTCAAATGAATTCATGTTTACTGTGTTTACAAGAAGAGTCAATATGAACGCCCTCCTCTTGAGGTATTTACAACCTCCTAAGTGGAAATTTTCTGAAAGCCTCAAGTTCACAAGTTGTGATGTGTTTGCTGACATTTTCAGAAATGGCTGAGATGGCTGGATGGTTAATTAATATATTGTAATTTCAGTCATATAGAGTTTAGCATCATAATTCTGTATGTCTGAGAAAATTGCCTAACAGCCTCATCTTTTTTCTCCATCATTATGCCATTGCATTTCCTGCATTGCACACGCTATCTTGCTAAGTTGTTAGACGTGGTGGCTTCTAGATGCTGTTGCCTCGCCTTGGTGTTTTAACGACTTAGCCACTTGATCGCTGAACATATGGTGTAAAGATGTCCTGTATAGTGACCTCACAAGTGCTCTTTGAAGGTAGCATTAGATGAGAAGATGGATATAAAGCAACTTTCAGCAGCCGATTAGCTTAGCCAAGTATAAATACTGGAAACAGGGGAAAAAATGAAAATAAATAAAAGTGTCAATAGAGCCCAGTCTCACTTTGAAGTCGACAAAATCCAGCGCTTTGGCAGTGACTTGCGGCATCAGAAACCAATGAAAAAAGTGGTTCTTTAACATTGGCATTATATGCGATCGGTTGCTGGCATCAGAGGGAAACGCGGCGGGACAAGGACAAAAGTTAAAGCAGCAAAAGTCTGATTTAGGCAGGTGGGAGAGGAGGTGGATGGGTCCAACAAATGTAGATTTTCACCCGAGAGAACAGTGTTTGCATCCCGTAAGATTATAAAGCCAAACCCTGTTCTTTTTTCCTAAAGCTAACCACATGCTTTTGTTGCCTAACCCAACTATGTGCTTGTTGTTAAAGGAAAAAAGGTCAGTTTGCGGTGTTGTACCGATGTAGTGTTTGTTTGAAAGAGACTAATGTAAACAATGAATTTCCTGTGAAAATGGAAGTGTATATTGAAAGAAGACAATGCATGTAACAGGCAGAACTTGACACGGTGTCCCAGAATGTCAACAACCAACGCACCCAGGGTACCTTGCATGTTGTATGTGGACGTGGAAAGTCCATGACCAAATGTCGATATGTGACAATGTCGGAGTGAGAATGTGTTGGTTGAGAACATCACTGTCCAGCAAAAAAAATTGTTATCTTTACGCTTTGGTTTTTGTACAAATTAGATATAACATGAAAATTAGTGAGATTTAGAGGTGCTGACAGCTGCATTTTGTTTCCTTTGGACAAAGCTAGGTTAGCTGTTTCCCCTTCTCCAGTCTACATGCTGAGCTAAGCTTATTTAAGCTTCATATTTACCACACAGAAACAATCTTTAGTATCTAAATCTCAGCAAGGAAGCGAATAAGCATATCTCCCAAAATGTCAGACATATCTTTAACTAATAGCCTAATCGATCATTCGAGAGCTTATCCTTGAAGACAGGCAGAGGAAAGACATAAACACAGACACACAAAGATGAATGTCCAAACTCAAGCTGATGCAGAAACATTTATTTAAAAATAAATTACGCCAAAGTACGCGATTTAAATTAAAATAGTGCAAATACCCAACACATAAATATGCACAATTTATCCTGCTTTAGATTCTTGAACCAGCCAAAGAAGATCATGCGAGCAGGAATTCAAGTTGCCACTTTAGCTAATTTAGCTAGCCTACCTGAGTTCGACACAAACCTGTGTGAGAGGCCCTCTACATCCCCAAAGGCAAACTTTTGGTCATTAAGCAGAACATAAGCAGAGGTTGAGGCACTGGAACACTACTGTACTTTATATTTAGTCTCTAACAACTTGACTGCTATTTTTTTAGCATTTAAAGAGATAAAAACTACGAATCAGTTATTCCCTTCTTTTTTGTTTTCTTCTTTTCCAGTGCAAAGTGCAAAGACTTATAAGAAGTATACGTAAAAGAACAAAATGCAGCAAAATCAGAAGTGGTAAATATAGGTAAGCAATAAAAAAATTAAGAGTGCAGTAATTTTTATGGATTGAAAATCATCTTTTTAAATACTGTGCCACAAAAAAAAAACATAAAATCATTTAAAATAAATACATTAATGCCTCTTAAATCAATTAGGCCCACTGGCTGTTTTACTGTGATTACTCTAATTCTACTTTCACCATGCATCAAAATACCTGAGCATTCCTTAAACTTGCAGTTGCAGGATCAATTTAATTATTATTATTTTTTAATTTCTGTATGATTATTTATGAAGCTGAGTGATTAGAGAGCCTGTAGCTGACATTTGTAGCAACTAATACCCCTGCGACAATTCTGCGCAACTGTAATTTTTAATTTTCTAATCTAAAAGTTGTGATTTCATCAAAGAGGCAAATTATATTAATCATAGAAAGAATGTAAATTGCATAGAATGTAGCTATTTTAGCTATTAGCATGTTAAAATATAAAGCAAAAATAAAGTGCAGAAGAAGAAACCACCTGGTATGACGCTGGTGGCTTTTCCCCGCACCAAATTGTGCTCTGGTCTACTGGTGGGTTTAATGTTAGTCGTAACAGTTGGCTCAGTAGTTATGTAAATAGAGGACCTAGTGGCTGGGTAATCAGTGGAGCTGCCATCGTAAGCAGGTGCACCAGTAGGCCTACCAGTGGGTGTGGTTGTGGCGGGGGTTGTTGCCATGGCCACCTGGACGGTTGTTGGCACAGTTGTTGGTTTTATTGTTGTTGCTGCAGTTGTTTTAATTGTTGTTGGTTTTGCAGTTGGTGTTGTTGTTGGAGGTTTTCTCGTTGTTGCCTTTCTTGTTGTCTGTAATGTCGTGGGTCTTGTTGTTGCTGCTGCTGTTGTTGTTGCTGCTTTTGTTGTTGTTGTTGTTGTTGTTGTTGTTTTTGTTGTTGGTGGTGGTGTTGGTGGCGGTGCAGGTTTTCTTATTGTTTTTCTTGTTGGCATTGGTGGTTTTACAATTATTATAGGTATTTTTCGTCTTGGTGGTGTTTTTGTTGTTGTTGTAGTTTTTCTTGTGGTTGTTGTAGGTACAGGTGTGGTGGTTGGTTTCTTGTTGATTACAAACTCTGCAGACAAGAAAGACATTTGAACAATGTCAAAAAAAATAAACAAACAACAACAAAAAATGTTCCAAACTTGAATACTAACAACGTACTCCACATTGACAAGATAATAAAAACAATAGACAATATATCTTGTGAGCATTCAACAGAAAAATATTCCATAAAATTTTGGTAAAGTGCATGTATAAACCCAGTCTCACTCTGAAGCCGTCAAAATCCGGCACTTGAGCAGTGACTTGTGGCATCAGACCTTGACAAAAAAGCTTAAAGGTTTAAAGGGGCTAGTTTAAAGGTGCTCTGCGCCACCAGGAAACGTGGCAGGACAAGAACGAAAGTTAAGGCAGTGAAAGTCTGAGAGCAGTGGGTGGGAGGGGTAGTAGTTGGGTCTGACTGTACCCTAGGAGGGTGGTCCCATAAGATTATAAAGCCAAACTCTTTTGTTTTTTCCTAAACCCAACCATGTGTGTGTTGTTGAAGGGAAAAAAAAATTCCTGCTGTTGTACTGACGTAGTGCATTTATTTTGAAAGAGACTACATGCAAACAGTAAATTTCCTGTGAAAATGAAAGTGTATTTTGAAAGAAGACAATGCATGTAATAGACAGAACTTGACACGGCGTCCCAGAACATCAACAAACAACGCAGCCATGTTGTATCTGGACATGGAAAGTCCATTACCAAACGTTGATATGTGACGAGGTCGGAGTGAGAATGTGTTGCATATACTGTATAGCAAAAAGTCAAATGTTTCTATAAAGAACAACAGCCAAAGAAAAATGGTAAAACACACTGAGAAACCAAAACATGAACAGAAGGTAACCTGGAAGTGTTGTTAGAGAAGGAAACATTATTTTAAGATTTCCATACCTTCTTTGGGGTAGAAGTGAATCAGTTTTCCTTTTATCTTCACAGGTGAAGGCTTGAAGCTGCATTTTCCTGGTGCCGCTCGTCTGTATGGAAAGCTTACTCATTATCACCATGGAATAGGATATGACTGGCTGATAGGGAGTTCTGAACACGATTAATAACTCTTTGACTTGATAAATAAGTGTATAATATTTAGTTTAGTCCAGGTCTACACAATAGCAAATGTCCCCATTACTTGGGAACATCAAAGCACTTAAACCTAACAGTCCAATCATACTGATATTAGCTCATACTTTCCTCTTTGGTGAAGTTTAAACACCCTCCTGACAACACCAGAAAAACTTCCAACTCCCCCTCCCCATGTAAATGCTGAAAGTGTATTTGCTGCTGAAGCAATTTGTTGTAATGGTTAGGTACCTGGAAGGGTCCACTATCTTATAGATGACTCCTGCTCTGGCCATGGCACTTGGTGCTCCCGTGGCTAAGAAATACAGCTCACCTAGAGAGATGGACACAGAGAGCCGAGCAGACAGAAATAGGTGGAGAGTAAAAAGCAAAGAGAAAGATTCAACAAGAAAGAAAGAAAGAAAGAAAGAAAGAAAGCGAGAAGGTAAGAAGATGGAGGACAGCAGGGGGAAAAGGAAGGAGGTAGGAGGATATTCACAATGAGAATTGATGGGAGACAGAGCCGGGGAGGAGTAGAGGAGAGAGGGAGAAAAGATAGCAAAGTGTGTTTTGGTGAAAATGGGGGAGGGTCTTACTGTAAAGGGATTTGGACTTTGCTTGAACTTTTCAACTTAAATCTCCCTCAAGGCACTTTCAGAGGGAGGGAAGAGATTATTTGAGACCAGCAGCATGTGTGCTACACAGTAAATCAGCAGTCTCTTTAATTCAAACCAGATTTAGAGTCAAACCCTCTGCTGGGTCCTTTGGTGGTAATTTAATATTATCAAAGATTACACAAGTTACAAAAAATTACACTGTGATGAAACACCACTTAACTTTACAAACTCCTAGTTTAAGCAAAAATTCACTATCCCACACTTCAACTTGCTCATTATTTTTTACTTTGCACTTTATTTGTTGTTAGATTCTTTCTTCCTTGAATCATATCTCAATAAGCAATGAGATGGTCAGTGGATACACGAGAAATACAGGGGTCCTTACCTGCTTCATCTTCAGCAAAAGAGATGATGTGTTTATAGTAGCTGTTGATGAGTTTGGGGAACCTGCAGGTCTGGTCTCTGCCCATGCATATCTCATTGTACTCCCATTTACCGGAAGTGACATTCTCCTTCAGAGACATCAGACGCCTAAACAGCAACAAGCAGCACATAAGGACAAACATACATAGTCAAGTAAATACTTTCATATACATGCATTTCTGTTGTGAATATGAAACCCAGTCTGTCCACAATAGCCCAATCTGAGTGCAGCTAATTGCACTGATTAAGTGGGTTTTTTCTAGCCACGCTACCTTGATGATGAAGTGGCTTCACAAAACTGTAGAAAAGGTCCAAAATCAAAGGATAAAGACATTTTGGAGTATTTTTGATTGGGCTCTGCAGTGATGGGCATGGATTTGTCTGACAGAGATGTTTGAAGTTTATTTTTCAAATTACGAGGAAACACTAACCCGCTCATGAAATCCCCAAAGATGTAGAGCCCGTTGAGGTTGGGCATCTGACAGCCTCTGTATATGTATCCTCCTGTCACCGACTTGCCCAGCTTGTGAGGATAGGCAAAGATAGGCAAGATGTCATCTAGATATAGAGAAGAACAACCCATCAGTTTACTGTGTTTATCACCATAACAAGACAATACTGTAGCAACATACTGCACACTGAAGATGAAGAATGAGAAATATACATTATATTCAGAGGCGTATAAAAGTAACTTGGGAATACAAACTTTAAACTCCCTCTGGCAGTGAGAGTAATTACATAAACACTGTTGTATAAAACATGTGCCTGCAAGTGAAGTCGTGGCATCTCTCCTGCCATCAGGAGCACTTTTTCAAACTGTCAACATGCTCAATATCGGAGGATATATCCCCCTTTTTGCTCCAGCTGGTTAGCATAAAACGTATCACCTGAAGTGGGCACAAAGTCGGCACAGACCTAAAACTCCAGTATACTGCCAAATACAGAGAACTTTCCCTTGTAGCAATAGCCTTAATCTGCATTGTAACATGTACATGTATTTATATGCAAAAGTCCCACACTCTAAAACTCTAGTTTTAAATTAAATTAAAGTTTATCCTCCTAATAAATGTCTTATAGTTCGCTAAGTATAAGTTAGCCATAGTCAATAAAAAAAAACACAGTGCAATGACAATAACAGTAAAAAGCAGTGAATGACAGCAGCCCAGAAAGACACCTCACCTAGCGAGGAGTTCTGACAAAGTTTGCGATCGTAGCAGCTGAAGCCTTCTTTGGCCCTCCATCCATAGTTTCCTCCTTTAAACATGTAATGACAAAGTCAGTCCAGCTTCTCAGAGAAAGAGCCATTGTATCATTCTTTAGAAATGAAATTGCGTCATAATGCAGAGAAGATACTTTGACAAACTTTTGGTCTCAATGAACTATCATTTGGCTGAACCTAGATGTTTATTTCATGCCCCTTAACCAGATCCAATTCACCTTAATTGTTATGTGGAAGATTGAGATTAAACTATGATGTCTGACTCACTGTCTGTGTGGTCTTTGAGAGAACAGTTTTATATGACATGATGATAAGCAGATAATGACATCCATTTCATGTAAGATTCAACCATTTTGCTTGGAGCTGTGAAGAGAATCTTATATGCTGTCAGAGGTATCCATGCTCAAAAAGTAAAATCTCTCTAAAGTGATTAAACCGTTGCTTCAAACTAAAATCATCATACCTTTAACAATAAGGTCCACTTCTTCAAATTTGTTCTGGCCTACGTCACCGCAAAACATCCTGCCTGCACCTTGACTTGTAATGGGGTCACCGCGGTCAATGGAGCAACGCCACATGTTGCGAACTCCATAGGCGTAGATCTCTGCAAAGACAAAGACAAAGACATTTACATGTTGACACAAACTGCATACGTCTCTTGTGAGGTTGTTTACAGAAACCAGCGGCATTATATTTCTGAAATAAATGGTGATTTTGCATCTCTCGTTGCCTCAAGATGTTGTTTTTTGTTTGTTTTGTGTTATGTTTAATGTTTATAATTGCATAATTCATCTCAAATATTCAATTAATATTAACCCAGCTGGCCCACAATGTTGTTAGACAGTGATGTGTGGTTGAATTTAGGTTGTGGCGTTGGGTGGCCAAAATTAAATGTCGGGACTATGTCTAGTGCCAACATTAGTTTGACTGAATACTGATGAAAGATGACATACAGCCCTGATTCCAGACCTATTTTCCACTGAGTACAGTACAGAGATAAGATATTTAATATTCAAACTGTTAAACTTTATTGTTTTTTCTAAATATTCACTCATTTTAAATCTGATGTCTTCAACACATTTCAAAAAAAGTTCTGACATGGGCAACAAAAGACTGGGAAATGATCAGCAAACATCTGTTTGGAGCATTACACAAGTAAACAGGTTAATTGGTAACAAGTTAAAGTACTGTATGATGATTTGGTATGAAGGGGGCATCCTTGAAAGCCTCTGTCAGTCACAAGCAGCTTTGTGAAAAACTGTGTGGACAAATAGTCCAACAGATGAAGAGCAATGTTTCTCAATGCACAGTTTCAAGGAATTTAGGGATGTCATGATCTACGATCCATCATATCATCAAAAGATTCAGAGAATCTCAAGAAATTCTGCACATAAAGGGCAAGGCGGAAAACCAACACTGAGTGCCCAAGACCTTCAGACCCCTCAGATGGCACTGCATTAAAAAATGACGTGATGGTGTTAGGGCTAAAACTACATGGGCTTAGTAACACTTCAGAAAACCATTGTCGGTGAACACAGTTCGTCACTGCATCTACAAATCTAAGTTCAGACTCTACCATGCAAAGTGAGAGCCATTTATCAACAACATCCAGAAGCACTGCCAACTTCTCCGGGCCTGAGTTCATCTGAGATGGACTGAGACAAAGTGGGAGAGTGTGCTGTGGTTTGCTGAGTCCACATTTCAAATTGTTTTTTGGAAATCATGGACGTTGTGTCCTTCGGGCTAAAGAGGAAAAGGACCTTCCAGACTGTTGCCAGCACAAATTTCAAAGCCCACATCTGTGATGGTATGGGGGTGTGTTAGTGCCCACATTCTGAATGTGTAACAAATGTGTGGCTTCATAGTTAAAAAGTACAGATACTAGACTGGCCTGCCTGCAGTCCAGACCTGTCTCCCACTAAAAATGTGTGGCATGTCATGAAGCACAAAATAGTCCCACTCACAAAACAACAGTGGGAGAGAATTTCACTTTCAAAACTTAAACAGTTAGTGTCCTCAGTTCCCAAACGCTGACTGAGTGTTGTTTAAAAATAAAAAGATGACTAACATATTAAACATGACCCTGTCCCAGGTTTGGGACAGAGCTTGTTGTAGCCATCAAATTCAGAATAATGTATATTTACAAAAAACAGTAAAGTTTATCATTTTGAACAATAAATATCTTCTGTACTGTACTCAACTGAATATAAGTCAAATCATTGAATTCTGTTTTTATTTAAATTTTACACAGTGTCCCAACTTTTTTGGAATTAGGGTTGTAAATATTTTGTTGGTTTTAATTGGTTTAAGTTCTTCAGAAACCAAAATCCACTGTCTTCCAAAGGTCTCATGCCAACTTGAACACAACTTGTTATCTTGAAGTAAAATAATGACATTTAGTTGTATCCATTTTCTAACCGCTTATCCTCTTGAGGATCATTGGGTGAGAGGTGGCGTACACCCTGGACAGGTCGCCAGACTATCACAGGGCTGACACATAGAGACAGACAACCATTCACACTCACATTCA
>JAPZEB010000024.1:15469063-15489582 GCA_029783705.1 Chaetodon striatus | reverse complement strand
CATAACCTCTTAAAAAGCAGATATCCAACTGTTATTATTCAGCAGTTCTTAAAATGTTAATGAAATGTTGCTTTCTATTTATCATATTGTAGACTAAAGTATGAGCAGTGTGTGTGTGTGTGTGTGTGTGTGTGTGTGTGTGTGTGGTTGGGGTAGTGTGTTTGTGTGCATAGACATACCGCTACCATCTGTGTCTCATTATAGCCCAGCCACCTTTCAGATCAGAAAGTGACTCCCCATCTGGCTGCCTGTCAGACACTTTATCACTCTGCACTCACAGATAGAAACATAATCTACAGCCAGACGTTCCCTAGATTAAACAGATCGATGGGTGCTTTATAATGTTATGTAACTTAATGGATCACAGCAGCTCTGATAGATTAACACAACAAAATCGACACTTTTTAATATTTGAGCAGGAGGGCCAAGCTTTCAATTTACTGGTCCATTTACGTACCAACCGTCACCTACGGTCATGAGCTCTGGGTAGTAACCAAATGAATGAGACTGTGTGTACAAGTGGCCGAAATTAGTTTCCTTCGTGGGGTGGCTGAGCTCAGCCTTAGAGATAGGGTGAGGAGCTCGGACACCTGGAGGTTAGCTCAGAGTAAAGCTGCTGCTCAAAAGGGGCCAGTTGAGGTGGTTCGGGTATCTGATCAGGATGCCTCTTGGCTGCCTCCTGTTGGAGGTGATTCGAGCACATCCTACTGGTAGGAGGCCCCGGGGCAGACCCAGAACACACTGGAGGGATTACATATCTCATCTGGCCTTTGAACACCTTGTGGTCCCCCAGGAGGAGCTGGAAAGTGTTGCTGACGAGAGGGACATCTGGAGTGCTTTGCTTGGCTTGCTGCCCCTGTGACCTGGCCCTGGATAAGCGGATGAAAATGGATGGATGGATGGATAGATGAAAGAAAAAAAATCCATCGCCTTTTTCTTAGTGAGGACATTGAAGGGTTAACATTCTTATGAGTTACCAAATCAAGCTTTCCTTAAGATAGAAAATTCCTTCACAGACAGGCCATATCAATACTTGTCCACAAGCTTTGCCGTGACCTAGTGAGACAAGTAACTAAATCTTTTCAGTGCTTTCTACGGCTGTTTACATCTGAAACTGAAAGTCTACAAAGTTATGAAGCCATGAGTTGATCAGAGCTGCTGCGACATGATCAGACTTGTGCCACGTAATGGCTGAAAAACATTTTATGCAGTGTTTATGCTTGTAAAATGTGCTAATCTTTAGAATGACTGAGTCAGTGAGTCAGTCTTTACTGGAAAAGACTTAGACACACACAAACGTGGGGGCGCACACACACACACTGTGCTATCAAGGCAACTAAGTACACTGAGTCTCAGACTGTGTGTCTCTATCTTTGTTTTATTCTCTTACACACAAATACTGCAAGTGAGCAGTTGTTGCTTCAGATCTTGAGATCATTCTCTGCAATGGGTTCACCCAAGGACACACACTCACACATAAACACTTTCATAGTCATGGTTAATACTGTATAATATGGCTGCGTTCTGTCATAACAACTCTCACTTGATAATAACATTATTTCTGTCGTAACTGATACACAATTTTCTGCGACCTCTACACCTTTTAACTGATGTGGAAAACTTGTGCTTCAGGCCATTGAAATGAATAAAAGAATAACTTGATGAGCTCCAGTTGTCCTTATGCTGGGTTCAGACTACATGATATGTTTGTTTGTGCTGACAGTCACTACATCTGAACCCAACAGTACTTGATATATAAGTTAGACTAACAGCATTCTGCAGACCAACAGTGCTCCATACAGATGACCTTTATTCGCTGATGACTGAATAAATACTTCCAGCCGATGATTTCTAGTTACAAATCTTTCATCTTTAAGTCTCTTTCTATCATTCCCAACCAAGCAAAAGACCCCCATGCCATTTGTTCCTGTTAAATTGAAGTAAGTTTACAGTTTGTGCCCACAGCGCTTGAGCATGGAGGGGGGGAGGCTCCAGTCTCGACCGCAGCTTGAAAGAGGAGATGACAAGAAGACAGCAGTGAAAGCATACATTTCAACATAATTTGGGCTTCTCACAGTGCTGAAGTCTATATGAAATGATTATTATGTTGTCACGTGTTGTTAGACATATGACCTTTTGTTGAATAATTGCTTTAAAATGGCCATTTTTAACATCAATGCCAGGCGAAGACCACTTGGCAGCACTCTCAGGCTGTGGATGCAAGTTTAGGGTTATTTTATTTAATTATTTTTATTTATGTATTTATTTATTTTAATCAGCTTTGTTGAGACAGTGACACAACAAGTTTGCAAACCTAAACTGCATCTGCAAGTCTCCAAAAAGATGCTCTTTGTACATCATTCTGCGAGCGATAAAAATAGGATTTTACAGATTTTATTTCAATCAGGAGATACAGGAGTAAGGAATAAAGATCAAATTTAATGCGAAATATAGGTGTACATATTAACAGATGATTGTGCTGGTAAGATTTTACCAAAGACTTTGGCGCTTAGACACCACAGGGAGATTATTTGAGATCGTTGGACGTCTGAGCAGCAGCAAGATAAATCCCCCCCATGGAGTCTAGACACTGGTGGAGGTGGTGGTGGCTGATGACTTGGTAGATGAATGATGAGGCGAAATGAGAAAGAGTAGGTGTTGATGGTGATCTGGAGGGTACGCCCGGCAGCAGCATGAAAGGGCTGCGGGCAGAAAAAGAACCATATTCAAAATGAGAAGCAGTGAGATGATAGGCTGACGGAGAAGGTGTGTCGCTGTGCTATTGGTTAATTGCTGCAGAACAGCTGATGACTCAGTTAACAGCCCTGAACACTGACAGCCAGAGATAGTGAGTGAGCATGTGTGCGAGGAGTGAATAGCGGGGTGAGGAAGAAGGTTACAGTCAAAGCATGAAAAGTATGGTCTTCATGACTGAACTTTCGCTAGAGCTTCATTACTGATGATGCTTCATTTAAATTAATAATAGTATCAGTAGTAACTAATGTTAAATTGTAATAATTTGACAACCCTTCTTCTGTTCTGTGACATATTCGCTGTTGAAATCATGTAATATGCACCCTGTATGGATCATTGGTCACCTGTATGTAACACTGTTGAGTCTCTGATTTAATGAATCAGAGGTAGAGAAGTAGAGGGCCCTCGTGTATCAAATATAAGGTGGATGCCTCCTTATTGCATTTCATCTCACATGACTCACCAAGCTAGTCAGGTTGGTCTGAGAAGGGATGCAAACTCTCATCTCCAGATTGAAAATTGGGTGCATGGTACATCTATCTACCACCCCAACCTTTTTTCTTAACCTTGATAGTTGAAGGACACACACTTTTACTTTTTGCTTTGGCATGACTTGTGTGCTGCTGAATTGTCCACTATGAATTCCTTGTAGGAAGCTGTATTTCCACAATGCTGTTGAATTTGACGCACGAGCAGATAATACATTGTGACTGTAAATATGATATGAAGTCGTGGTTTACCCACAAATCTGACCACTTTTACTCCTACCATACTGCAGTGTTTGCTGGGGCACAGACTTTACTCTCCCCTCAGCTGATCTGACTGGTGACAGCGACCTGTTAAGGTAAAACTAAAGTGCTGGTTTGCCAATAAAAACTGCGACTAGAAAGCCAAGTTTTACATCATTATTTTCCTCTACCCTTCTCACACCATATATAGACATATTTGTGCCTGAGCAGTACAGCTATTCAGTAAAAACACTTGTGCTGGTGGTATGTGTGTGTGTGTGTGTGTGTGTGTGTGTGTGTTAGAGACACATAAGAAAAGAGACAAAAACAGCAGATCTCTTGTAACAGAACTTTCATCCTCCAAAAATAATTATACATAAGTTTATTGTAGTATTTAACAGTGCATTTCATAAATACATTTACTGTAAATTCAACTCTAAAAAGATCAGTCAACATGTTTGTATATTATGTAAAATAATTTTAACACGTTTACTGCATTCCACTGCAATCTAAGACAGTCTTCCTTCATGAAATAATTTATTTCTCTAACTGCTTATCTTTTGGCTTCAAAGTATACAAGTATTTCAGTAGAAATATGTGGAAGACAGAGCTGTAAATTACGATCTGTCTTATTTTCTGCTGAAAAGCCTCAAAGTAACATCTTATTTATCTCACAAGATAAGTCTATTAGGTCAGGCGGCCATGCTCTCAGGACTGAGGAGTTCATCATTGTCTTTGTTTATCATTCATTAATCCTTCCTCCTCTCCTGGCCTGGCCCCTGTGGTAGATTAAATGTACTGCCAAAGAGGCCAGTGATGGCTGTTTTTGTCACAATGCAGCCAAGTTTTTTTTTTTATTTGCCTTCTAGCAGATGAAGTGCCTTGGCTTTTCTTAAATATTTGTTCTTTTACAACCTTGAAAATTGTCCAGCACATAGCTTAACTTCTTTGGCAAGAGATATCTTGAGCGTTTTCCAGTGACGACCTGTTACATTTGGTCAGTGGGAGGATTAGATATTGAATGACATGCAATCCTCTCCTCAAGGTCAACAATGACAAGATATTTTTGGTTTGGAAAACGTTTTCTTGGTGTTCTCTTTCCATCTCTCAGGCTGGTAGGAAGTAAATAGATTGTAAAGTCTAATAATTTTAGGCTCTTAACTGATGTGATGAATAAATATAGAGTCAAAAGTATGATTTTTAAAATCACCGTTCCCTTAATGATGCATTTCAATAGAAAAAAAGAGAATCAATCAGTTTTACTGTAGATAACATAAGAAGAGCTTCTCTGTTTGAATTTGTGCAAGTGTGTGTGTGTGTGTGTGTGTGTGTGTGTGTGTGTGTGTGTGTACAGGACAGTTCTATCTCACACAGGCTTTGCCCTCTACTGGACTCTGCTTTGGGTAATACTCCTCTAATTATGAGCACACACTGAGACATCTGTGCCTGGCAGGACTACAGATGGAGTGTCTGGGATAGCCTGAAGGGCTAACATCCAAAATATGCACGTGCACACACAAACACACGCACACACACACAAACTTTTGCTTATGCAATGCCTAATGAAGCTCACCGGTGGGAAAAAATCACACACACACACACACACAAAGGAATAGTTAGACCATTAACCATACGCAAAACTATGTATCATCACTAGTCTTTGTCATTCTGACAATGGATAGAGAAAAATAATGGATGACAGTGGAGAAGAGGAGAGTGTGACACACTTCAGAAATTGGAGAGAACAAAACAAAGAAACAAAGGCCACAACTCATTGTCACAAGTCTATCAGAGTACAATAAATGAATTCCATTTGTCCATCTCCTGAGGTTTTTTGCAACTGGGACAACGTGTCACAACTTCATTTCAATCGGGAGAGACCTGTTCTGAGAGAAAAGAATATTTATTTACATGTGCACATAAGGATGAGAAATGTGAAAAGTCTTTGGCAATTAGACCCCATCCTGATGTCATCTATCCAGGAGG
Source organism: Chaetodon striatus (assembly GCA_029783705.1). Classification (NCBI taxonomy): domain Eukaryota; kingdom Metazoa; phylum Chordata; class Actinopteri; order Chaetodontiformes; family Chaetodontidae; genus Chaetodon; species Chaetodon striatus. Next base: position 15,484,114 of record JAPZEB010000024.1, on the reverse strand, counting down.
GTGGTAAAGACGTCATAGATTAGGGATCCCTCCCCATAGAGTCTAGTCGTTGGTGGTGTTGATGACATGAGATGAAGAGGGAGCTGAAGATCTGGATGTGAAGAGGAGTAGACTTTTGATGAGCGTGTCCTGGACTCTGCATAAGGTGACTGGAGGTGAAGGAGGTGGAGGAGGGCGCAATCATTCCCCCCTAAAATCACAGCTGACAGGAGCAGAGAGGAGAACAGATTTAAAGTTTGGTAGCAGCAACACGAATGGCTGAAGGAAATGGTGGCAAAGTTTGATTGGCTAAGCAGGAGAGGGAACGCTCATAGTCAGCTGATCGGAGTAAGCAGAGTGAGATAGAGAGACAACTGTGAGTGAATATAGCATAAAGACAGTCTTCCTGATCGAATATTTACAGGCATGTTGAAGACAGTTCATCAACAGTCCATTAAGATAAAACTCTAACTTTATGATCGACATGAGAATATCTCATGATTCCTTTTGCAGAAATACTATATACAATGTAATGTTACTGAACGTCACACACACAAAATCATAGGCTACATTTGATTTTATAGTGATGGACCGGCCAAGTAAAAGGCAAATACCACTGCTCTCAATTATATTTAAATCATGCAATCAGAATATATAAACAAATATAAACTTTAGCTTATTTTCCAACATCACTGACAGCATCTAGACATGTCCTCAAAAACATCTGTCACAGCATTTCTGTGTTAAAAAGTACTAGTACGAGGTAACCTCTGCTTTTAAAAAGTAGTATTGAGGCATGATAAGGTTTGAGCTGTATTTTTCGTGTCTGATTAAGATAATGATAGTCATAGTGCAAAAGAATGACACCATTGTTACCCTTCTTCCAGCGTCTGTGTAATGGAGCTGCAGTCATCATTAGTCGAGAGCAGGAAAGCCTGTGATCATTATCATGTCAGAAGAAGCTGAATCAAGATGAAGCCATGTTATTAATTAACATTAGTCAGTGTCAGAATGGAGTCCGGTCACCTCACATTCACTGGTACAGTAGATATCAAAACCAACCACTCTGCATTCATCATTTAATTCGTACAAATTAGCAGGAAGAAAAAATACAGGAATGTTTCCCTCATCATGTGACAGCTATCAGCACTAATTATTCAACATTCTGTCTTCTACAGTTGCACCGGCCTTCCTCATCATTAAGTAAATTACAAGGAAGTCCAGTACGAGTAGATTCGGTACAGTGTTGAACCCACTGAAATGAAAAACTGTCTTTCAAATCACCTTTTTTAAATGACCTTATGAGCGGTACAGTTATGTAATATGGCTGCAGACGCTGTTCAGTCAAAATCAGCTTCAATTTAATGCATTATATTAAGTGGGCTGATGACCTGCAGTACATGTCATGTAGTATATGTATACATGTCTCATACTGTCTGTCTGAACATAAATGATAATAAAATAAATAAATGATAGTGATAAATAAATGAAAAACAAAAAAATATTTATGTGCTTGTGAGAGCATTACTTTGTAGTATAAATGATTTAGTATGAGAAGTACAAGTACGCTGACTGTTGTATCAAAGTAATACCTCGTATAAATTGGATGTGACAGGCATTCATAAACAAATCTGATGGGACAGACAAACATTTTACATTCTTATTAATTTAATGTATATTACAGAAGTCAAACAGTAGAAAGGTCCACCTTTACAAAACTTCCTTAAAGATGGGGAACTGTGACTCATGGCATGATTGAAAATGTACAAAGAGAGGAATTCTTCAAATTAAACTTCAAACTGAGATTAAAAACAAACATTTTAGAATCCAATGTAAAGCCAAACCCCTACAAACAATCATATATCAACTAATAAATCTATCAATTGGCGGCAGAAACTCAGTCCAAAGGGCACCGCAGGGTCACCCCCCATCTGGATCAAACATGGAGTGTGGGCTCACCTCCTGAGCACTGAAGAGGTGCCCTTCAGGTCCATTGGCAGCCCCCTTGCTCTGACATGCCTTCGTTGCATGTATAGGTCCTGTTTTTGTGTCTATTCCAGGCATGTGTGTATTAGGGATTAATAAAGTATATCTTCTTCTTCTTCTTAAATATAATTTATTTAACTTAAGTGCAAATGACTGGCAGGTATTTGTGAAGAGGCAAACACTTAACTCCATCGAGGAGGACAGTAATGGGAAAGAGAGAAATCTGCTGGTAGCCATGCGTGTTAAGTGAGGTACACAAAATGCTACAACAGTAGCATGTTAATATTTAACATTGAGTCAGCTCCTGTTGTCCTCCTGCTAACCATACAGTGCCACTGATTTATATAGTCATACTGTTCCTGTTTCGTTTTTGCATTGTGATCTATTTCATGCCTGTATTTGTTTTATCATGTCAGTCCGACTAATGTCAAGTGTATGCTTGATGTGTATGTGCTTTGTAACACATTGTACAAGTACGTCATTCAGTCCTTAGCAAGTTTTTGTTTTCCTTTCAAGGGAAGTTTCAGGTTGCATCACAGTTTGAATGTTAAGCTGTACAACAGGATCTTCCTTTCAGTCCCATTTTGTCCTCACAAGAAAACTTCAATTACCAATAAAGCCATTAAAGTTAACCTTCTTGTCCACAGTGAAATGTTTATGTGGATTAATTCCATTTAAATGGTGAAACATCTTAAATTCTACAACTTAAGTCCTCAGATATCCTCATAGCTGAGACCTAAACATAAATAAAATATAAGTGAATATGTAACTCAGTATCACCCTTGTATCGGATATTTGGGGAGGGACAAAATCTTCAAACTGTTCCTTATCGTCAAGGCTGTTGAACTAGAGTATCGCGTGAACCTTCAGCCAAATATAACCTTTACGAGACATTTGTCATTATACGCAGTTGTCACTTTATCTTATTTATCTGTCTTCTCATCCAGCAAAGATCCTCATGTCACCACTCTGCAGTGTTTGTACATCCTCCATGGGACAGAGTTATTCTTCATGCAAATCCACTCTGTATGATGATGTAGACCGTGGTCATCCCGACACACTTTTATCTTCAGGTGCACTTTTTTCTTATATCGCAGGAAAGGTGGATCAGAAAAAAGTCCACAATGTGGTTTTTCAGTTTGTTGTGTGGAAGACAGGCCTGTGTGGCTGTTACCTCTCAGAGTCATTGTTTCCAGTGTTTTTTCTGTGAAGATCAATGATGGGGATCTCTATAGAGGCAGAAAGGGTGCAGAAAAAAAGATTATTTAATTTGTTGTGTAAAAGTTAAAGATTTAAAAGGACATTTGCCAATGTAGTTTTTGAGCAAGCCTTTATTGTTGTCTGTTTTCATGGTCTGATAAGTTTTCTTTTAGACAGAAAACCCTTTGTGTATTAGAAATATATGGAACAAAGATCATTGTATCATTTTTAGAAATCACTGTAAACCATATCTTCATGTTACTGAACCCCATGTACTGTTCTGATCCTGATCCCACCACACTGTTACAGCATTAGTAAATGATGAGCTACCTAAATGTCCAATAAAGGAAAAAGTGACAGAAAAGAGGAAGACTCAACGTAGACGGCTGAGTTGGAAGTCTGGTGAGAATAGTGTGTGTTTGTGTGTACAAAGGAGGGGTTTTACAATGTGGACTTAAAGGTCTGGTGCGCCTCACATATGTGAAAGGAAAGATGTGGTTGGTGGCAGGGGAGGAGATGGAAGAAAAGAACAGAGTGCACAATGTGACACAAAAGAGAGACTACAGTGAATACTATGTTTTTTAAACAATAAAATGAATAATAATAATAATAATATGCTTAATTCTCCACTTAATAAGAAGCTAAAGATGAAACAGAAGTGGTGTTAATTGTATTCCTCCAAGGAGGCAATGATAAACCAGGATTACAGAGAAAACCTTGACTATTAATCCAATAAACTAATCCAGGATTAATCTGTTAGACAAACTGGGATGCATCAATGTATTCAGAGTCAGAGAGGCACTGCCTGCTGGTCAGATCCTCTGTCAGTTCACTTAGTTCATTTAACTTGTTATACTGCCATCTTGGGTTCATATCCAGCATGGAGGAATTTTTTTTTTGGTCTGCATAGGAACATATCAGTTCAATGTCTAGCAAGATACCTTATCTAGCACAAGAAACAAAGTAAAAAAAGTTCCCTTCAAATGGTGCTTTTGTAAACTTTAAAGACCTGTGTGCGTTCTAACAGATTCACTGTGCAATGTCTCAATTCCTCACACACAGCTCACACACAAAACTTTGTTTTCAAATGTATTCACTAAACTACAGCTTTTGAAAACAACACAAGTGTGTTTTGTCATTTCTCCCGCAACATGTGGGCGTGATTGTCTCCTTTATTTACTCTCAGAGGGCCTCATGCATTTAATGCAGGAACAAGAAACCTACCCTAGGGGAGGATGATCTCTTGGATGAGTTAGGATTATGATTGTATGCAGAAAGGCACATGGTGACTAATGTTTGCTGCAGACGGACTGGCTCATCGCTTTCAGTGAGTGATGTTACAGTAATACTGCTTGGGAGATAAAAGCAAAGGTGGCTGCACCACACAGTACTTAATTTCTCACCTCTGGGTGCCTGGGTGGTTGAGTAGCTGGGGTTGCTAGGGTGCTAACAGGCATCTGGAGTTGAACAGCAGGACAGAGATGTTATCCTTCACTTCCATGTGACTGCACAGGCGGGTGTTGATGGTGTGAGATGGAGGGAATAAAAAACCTCTGACACCCTAGTATGTGGTTTTAGGGTGTTTTTGATCATCTTGTCCACAGTAACAGATGCTCGTGTTTGCATGCTTTCTTCTTTGTGAAGTCTGCTGAATCCAAAAGCTTGGGGTCAGTAGGCAGAATCACATTGATGGTACTGATTTGGTTGATACTGTAAGTCCATGCTGCCACAGAAACTGGCTGCTGATTGGACAGTGAGGGAGTTGGCAGGGGTAAACTGTAGGTGGCGGTGAACAGTGGACACCTGAGCCTCGACTGACCAAACAAGGACCACAAACACGCTGTCGGCAGTGTAAATGTTGTGAATGTATACTGTGTGGTTGTGTTTTTGGTTTTCAGAAATAAAACTCCCGGTTTTGAATAGGTAGTTTTAAGCTTTACACTGTGTATTTAAAACATGGTATGCCACTTCATTAGGCAGAAAAAACAGGGTCACATAAAGCAAACAACATGCTTGGGCTCTTTTTTCCCCTTTCTGCTACACCTGTGGCCTTTACTTCTCTTGCATCGTTGATTTTCCCTCTTGTTATATACTCGTGCGTGCCTACTTTACTGATTCATTCTCATTCCCAACTATTAATGCCATTTTTTATCGAGCATTATCCTCCTTAAACCACCTCTGTCCTCTCCATTCTAGCTCTGTACCCTCAAACCCAGTGTCCATCCTTTCCACTCATTTCCTCACTCCCTACAATGTCCCTTCCCCTGTCAGTTTTCATGAGCGAATGTACTGGCAAAAATGAAAATGAGCATTTCCTGCCTCATTATCTTTCCTCACATCTTCTCTTTCACTTCATGTGTCCCTCATTGCCACTCTTTAGCTCAGATGACTAATGTTACAAATTCTTTCTCTGTCCGCTCCTTTAAACTCTATCGTCGTCTCTGACGGCTGAAGTGAGCTCCACTCTGCCTGTAAAATCATCTTCTAACAGAGTCAACCACAGAGATACGATCTGCTCTGACCGCTCGAATAGCCGCGGAGGACACTTCCCTCTGGGATATCAAGCGAGGGAGGGGGGGAGGGAGAAACCGGACAGGAAGCTCGAGAAGTGCATTACAGCTCATTACTCTGCTGAGGACTGACAGAATAATGACGCAGCTCACATAGGCTGAGATAGTGAGATACATGTGCAAACACATGTATATGTATAAACACGCGTGTAGTGGAAGAAACTGGCTGCTTGATTCATTCTGACTGGACTGGGTTAAAACTACATAATGCAGGGAAGTATGCTTATATGTTGTCATCTGAGACAGCATAGTGAATGGCAGCAGTAGATACAGGAGTACGTACAACTACTGACTGTTTTCATTTTAACAAGTCTCAGATTTTACATATAACACTTGATGGCCTGACGATGTCCCAGACAGAATACAATTATTTGTCACTGCCTTTAAAACAGTTCCAAATTTAAAAAAAAAACGATGCAACACTACCATGATTAAGGTCAGAAATGTTACAGTAGGATTAGGGACATATTGTTAAATTATTTCTCCACTAAAGCGACCATGATAAAAATTATTTATATGTATCACATGACTGTTTGTACGTGCATGCGGGATTTATACTTCTGCGTCGAATTGATGCTGTTGTATCTGGCGTCATATGAGTAGAGGAAAAGCGTGCTAGCCACCCAGCTAATTTAAACAATGTAAAATGCCATAGACTTGTGCTAATAACATTAGCATGTTGTATTTGTGGGGAAAATAAAGACAAGTGCTTTGTCTGTGAATGCTGTGAGTTATAGTCAAGCCAATTGGTGTATTTGTGTTTGAAACTGTCGCTATTACGCCACATTTAATGTGTGTTTAATGTGTGTTTTGAACTAAACTTTACAGCACAGAAACCCTGCTGTCGACTTGTGCTTTGGAGGTGTAACTGCAAAGTGACACAGACACACCACTGCACAAGTATAAATGCTCACAACGGTATAGGCCACGTGCGTAGGCTACAGCGTAGGCTCTGCATAGAACTGACACACAAGTATAAATCCCACTTAAGGGGTCGTTCATGATGATGAACTCACAGAGAATGATCATCCTGCAGTTACCCTGAGCTTTGTGGCATCTTTCAGCTTGTTGTTCTGGTTCTCTGGACCACATTGTAACTGTTTTAACTCTTAACTCTTAACTTTCCGCTATCATCAGCATCATTTTCACTCACAGCAGGCAGCTGTTTTTAGCCAAAAACCCACTGAGCGCTTACCCGCTGAGCACAAAACTGCAGACAAAGATTCCAACATACTGATTAACAAGAGTATGGTTTGAGTCCTCTGCTACATTCCAGTTTCATAAAGTTCCCTCCCCACTTTTACTTTTTGACCTCCTGTGTGACCTGATCTACCCTCATCCTTCTCATTCTGCACTCCATGTCCTCTCTCCTCCTTTTCTTCTCCCACTCCTTCCTCCTCTCATCCAACTTTATGAGATTTCATCTCCTGACTAACAATCTCACAGTGATTTGAAGGGAGCTGAAAGCGAATGGCACTACCCTTTTTAATGATGCATTTATCCTTATAATGGGGAAAGAGTAGCCCTGACAGAAAGAAATGCCCCTGCGTAACCTCCCTTGCTTGTTAAATTTCAACAAATCACTGCTCAATCGCAGCTGAGTCCTGCTCCTTTCTAAATGGAGCTTGGTTCCTCTGGGCTTTTAAGGATGCTACAGTTTCTTCAAATGCAAGACATGCGTGTCAGATGAACTGGAGTTTTTAAATTAGCTATCAGTGTGGCTGTGGGCATGAGGAAGACATATCAGCTAACGAAAATGAACAAAGAAGTTTTGGTCATGATGGGATGTTGACTTTAGGGAGACACACAGCTTTGGCCTCAGTCCTTTAGCATGACATCGTAGCCATCAAGTACATATTTGAAACCCTTTTAATAGGCTTCTATTTTTAAATGAGCCTCACAAGTTAGCAAGCTAACTTCAGCGGAGTTCTGTGAGCGATGGTTGTCTTTTCAACCTGTAAAATCAACAGTCATCAGCTAACAATGAGAGGCCTGCTTTTGACTACCTTTATCTTAAATCAAATATGCATTTTAAAACAAATCACGATGAATTTCATGCATTAAATCTGCCATTGTTGTCAATAGTGGGGTTTCCATCCAAATGCAGTGCTAATTATGCAGTTTTCCATCCAATTCTGTTAAGTAAATATATTGGCATTTGGTTAATTGAGATAAGAAGTAGGCGGTGTTAATCCTCCAGTAAATGCCATTAAACATTGCCAAGGAAGGGGGTGCAATGTGATAATGTACATAAAGAGCGGCCAGTCAGAACTCAAATTAAAGAAAATAATGGATGTATAATTGTGAGCCCACTGGACAATGGAAATAGAGAGTTTTGAACAACCAATATTATAGCAATGCACCCTCGCTATGCAAAGAGTTCTGGTAACAGTCATGTGTGTATACATAAGCTTGTTAAAATGAAAAAATCCCGAGTAGGGAATTAAAAAGTGAATTAATTCAATTCAGTTCAAATTGATTTTTTTTTATTCAATTCCAATGAATTTTGGCAGATGTCTCTTAGTAAAGCCGTTGGATTTGTACATATTTGTCTCCCCTGACCACCAAAACTGGTCTGCAGTCCACTGCCATCCATTTTGCAAGGGAGTTAGTTCGTCAGACACAAGTAGACTTACTCAGTTTGCGTCTGAACGCCTGGTCGAGTGTGGCTTGACAAGAGCTGGCTGCCAGCGCTAGCATCAGAGGCTGTGCTAGCTCAGACCTCTGGGTTCTCTGCTAAATGCTTTGTGTTGAGGTGAATTTAAGTACTGCGATAGTACGAAAATTCCGTACAACAGAAACTACAGAGCAGTGTCATCTTGTCTGCCTACATCATGTGTGACAAAGCCACTGTGGCCTTCAGTGATGCACTGGGTCAAAGGGCACCACGGAACGAGATTAATCAGATCAGTCTGTGATGAAATAATCAAAATGAATGCATTATTTTGACAGGCCTAATCTACAGACAACAAAGAGAGCTTGCAGTAGCTTTTGCAACTTCAGTACATCATCATTTATTCTCTTTCAACATCGTTTTTGCAATATTTCAAGATTTTTTTTAATTTTTGGTGTTCTCAATCAGGTTTTTTTAAGCACAAATAAAAATTGTGTGGATGGAAATGCACCTTTTGACTGCAATGACAGAAAACTTGACAGGCATAGGAACGGTATGAAAGCGGGGGCACAGGGCTGAGTCGATGGCCTATTCCTCTTGGTCCTCTGCTGAGTATTCAGAATTAGTCAACTAAATATAGTGGGTGCTGAAAATGTAAAAATAAAAACAATAGAATAGAAAAGAATAGCATAGACAACACAGGTTGGAGTTCAGCGCTTTGTTCGAGCATCATCTGGATGTTAAAGGGCTCAAACCTCTGGCCTGTCTGACCACTAAATCCCACAATCACACACACTAAATGTCATTGACAAGCTTCAACTGCGGATCTCTTTCTGGCTTCTGATCCCACTAAGAGATCAAGCTATGATCTTGTCTAATCCTTCTGACCTCTGCTGAGCCTGTGGTGTAACCAGGACTGAACGGGTTTACATAACACCAGCTTGGCTTGCGTAACCAGCTGACCATCGGCAAGTATAGCACTAATATGTTAAGGCCAGCGCTTTTTTTCAGCCTGGCATCCAGAGTGAATAAATTTAGTATTTTGCTTCAGGACAGAAGCTGATTAAAAAAATGTTAATTTGGCGCACATGTTGAGGCTAAAATAAACATCGCTGTGACCCACTTAGAGTCTCAAATCATAAAGGGCAAACCTGAGGACAAGTTTTTCTGATTGTAGTTTCACTGTTCTTAAGTGTTTAATGAACTGTTGACTTTGCCATGTGCAGTTTAAGTGTTAGATTGTTGTTATTTCCAGGTCATATACCAGCACGGCAACAGAAAATGGCTGACATAGGACACTGCTTTTAATGTAATATTGGTGTAAAGTTAATGATAAATAGTTTGAGGCTATTGTGTTTGTGTATGGCTTGTGATTGAAAGGTTGCTGGTTGTTGACCAGCTGGTTCAGTGAATAAATGAGGCTCTTATTAAACAAGGAGTCTACTGTAACTCAAGCTGATATGGCAGGAGTCTGTTTAAATTATTCTGGGTAACATAACAGTGAAATGGTTTGATTTATAAGTGATCTGAAGGCTTGATTTGGTTGATGTGTGCTGGGGAGTGTATACGTGCAAGGTATCTGTCTGTGTGTGGTCTTGTTTGGTCAGTATGAGGTCGGTATTCAGTATTTTAAGTAAGATCTGCTTCAGTAGACATCCTCAAAGTCCCTTGTTGTGACTCCATGTTATGTTCAACCTTAATTTGGGGGCTTTTATTTTATTATTGTTTCATTGTGGAACTGAACAGAAAGCGTTTGATATAGTTCTGTCTCTGTCAGATCATTATTTTAATCTCTTGACAGCTTTAAATAAATAAATAATTGTTCTGTGTTTCCCATTTTAACTGCAGTTCGATGTTTTTACTCTTCAATTTGTTGAAAAAAAAAATGTGAAAAGCATGTGAATGAAGAATCCCATGCAAATTCCTCAATAAAATTCTTCAAAAATCTAATCTAAAACTAAGGCTATATTACAACATTTCTGAAGAAAAATATATTTTCAGGATATACAAGGTCTCCCATCATCCGACAGCAGCAGTATTTTTGCTCCACTCTTCCATCTTGTCAGAAGGCACAGGCGCAGACCACGGCCACCACCACTATGTTGCCGATGGTTGCCAGCACAGCGATCCACAGCCATATGGTGTCACTGGACACTTTCCCGTCGTCCTCTGCTTCTGAGGGTCGAGAGTAGCCGGTGTTGAGGTTGGAGGTGGACGTCTGCAGGGACGTGTTGCCATTGTACGGAGAATCCATGAAGGCCCCGCTCACAGCCGGGAAATGCTGTCAGGACAGACGGAGGGATGAGACAGGGGAAGAATTTAAATTAAAGTCAATTAAAGTTAATGGGCTGAACTCAGAACTGCAGTCCAGTGATTTGGATTTAGCTCTCTCCAGACTTAAGTAATAAAGGGACAGAGAAAAGGAAAATCTGAATTTGACCACCAGGTCAAATACAACATGTTTCCATGACAACACTGGCAGTCATACATGAGATCCTTTTATGATAGTTAAACACTTTTCTTATGCTGTTGTGAAAGATTTTGTTTACCGTCATTACTGAGCCAGAGTTATTATTATGTTGTCTTTGTTAAATTCATGACAATTTTTCTTTGTAAATCACATGACCATGACCCGGAGGTTTAAGTGGGAAAAAAGGGCACGAAAAAAAAAAGGTGACTGAAATGCCGAGTGTGAACTGCAGACTTTTATGCTCCCCTCGAACACGGTAATGATTACTAATAAATTACCCCATTTCAATATTGTTATACTAGGTTTATAAGAAAATGAGACACATAAAGTACGTTTATTGTTATTTGTGGAGCTGTTTTGAATTGTTTTTTGTTTATGTTATAGTTTTCATGGGTTTCAATTATACTTGTACGAACAATAAATGAGTGTAGACACACATGTTACAGCACAGACTATCAGCTGTGTTACTACGACGAAAAAATCAGCCACAACATTAAAACCACTGAAAGGTAAAGTGAATATAATTGTTCATCTTGTTACAGTGCAATAATCTGCTGTGAATGCTACTTGACATGTACTACCCACCCAAACACTCTTGGAGACCTAGTTCATCCCCCTAATGATAACGGCACTTCCCAATGGCATCAACCTGCCCTCAAAATTCTCCAGATCCCAATCTGATCGAGCACCCATGGGACATTCCAGTAAACCAGAGGACATGTGTCCATGCCTCGACAGGTCAGAGTAAAGTCTGATCCACAGTGGGGCCTCTGTCCTGTCGACACATGGACACAGGACCTCTGGCGATGTCCTGCTGAGTCTGGCACCAGGGCGTTGGCGGCAACCCTTTGAGTCCTTGGGGTTGCGAGGTGGGGTACCTGTGTTGGGATCTGGGGAATTTGGAGGCCAGGACACCTTGAACTTTTTGTCACATTGCTCCAGCCACTCCTGAGCAGGTTTATGGGGGGTCTGCCATTGAAGGAGTGTCATAAGAGGGTGTACTTGGTCTTCAACTTTGTTGCGGTGGGTGGTGCGTGTCAAGTAGCATCTATATGAATACCAAGAGGTTTCCCAGCAGAACATTACATCGCAGACATGATCAATGTTACTGACTTCACCTGTCAGTGGTTTTGATGTTGTGGCTGATCGGTGTAAATTGTACTGCTGTTTCGATAAGGATGAAACAAATGTATACATTTTACAAATGACTTACTGAGTTTAACTAAACTGGACTCTTTTTGTCACTTCATTTCCTCAGTTTAACCTCCATTATGTATTTTGGTTTTCTCTAATCCACAAGTAAGAATATGTCTAACAAAGAGTAGAAAAACAATCATTCTAAGGCAGCTTTTAAAACTTTTAAACTCATATTTTAAAATGTTGTTTTAAACAGAGCGCAGTATGATGCAACTGTCTCACTATTGGAACCAAATTGCTTAATATGGAGAACTAATCAGTCTGATTGGATCTCAGTAACGTCTGATTTCTTCCTCTCACTGGATGCAGTGACATTTTAATGTCTAATGTCTCAAAAGGCTAAAAACGAGATGCATTCAGCCTTAAATGAATCTTACAATGACAAAGACAGCATGGCTGAACAATAACATGTTCTGTTCAGGAGGTTAACCTCACAGCTGTGCCGCCCTGGTCTCAGGACAGCTGTACTGTACAGTGAAGAGAAATCAGCATCTCAGAGGGATTAATTCTCAGACGGATTAACAAAGTCTGACACATGCTTCACATATACTGAAAGGGACGGGGCCATACAGAGAGGATAGAAGAGAAAGTAAAAAAAAAAAAGAAGAAGAAAAAAACAAGCGAGGCAGATGATGAATCCCAATTTTATCTCAGCTGTGTTTGTCCCTGGAGGGCCTCCATAGCACCCACTCACGCGGACAGGAAAGAGACTCGTTGAGATTATGAAGCTATCTCTGGTAATTATTAACCAAAAATATTCATGTCTACAGAAGAAGAAACAAGCACACTTCCTGTCTTTAATTCTTTCTCTCTCACACACACATTTACACACACAAGCTACCTGTGCTTTTAGTTGCTTATGTTGCTACCGGCACTTTATTCTGGAGATGTGACACCTGCGTTGCAGACACACAGACACACAGTTGGTAAACTCAGGTGAGTGAACCTAATCTACTGTAACTTTTCACACAAGTTGATGACACACTGCAAAAAAAGCCACGGGCTTTCTCGTACTCTTACGTACAAAGCATAGACTGAACAGCCTGATACAAACAGACAGCTTAGTGACCATTAATAATTCCAGCTTTCACTCTGACAGCTGAAAGGTTCAAGTGAGTTTGACCCTTTAACTTGCGGGTGTTTTAGCATGTAAAAGCACTATTCTGTGACGGTCGAACAGCGTCACTTCTACCCTGACTGTGGAAAAATAGAAGTAAAGTGTAACATTGCTTGGAAGCATCCTCATATGACCTGATGTGCAGAAAAAAATAAAATACTTATTTGTTTGATAATAAAAATATATGGGGGAAATAGGATGCACATAAAGCAGAAAGTACAGCATTTTTAAGTGTCACGTTATTGTGGAGGTGGAAAAATTTCAATCTACGTTGAACAGTGTTTAAACACCATTCACCCTTAAAGTATCAGAGGAAAGTTGTGGATAATTAACATCAGCAGATAAAAGAACCTGAAGGTGTGTATAGATTTATAGTAAGGGATGAGTCCAAAACACAGGGCACAGGGGGTGCAAAAATGTTTCAAAGATGAACATTAAGCCGATGAGCTCACTGTCTGCGTCAGTGTATCTGCAGCTGAGGTCAAACCCCTGTGATTGTAAATAGATTTGCTTTTTATCCCAGTGTAGCTGCGGATGCCTCTAGCATCAGGTTCATTTTGACCCCAGGTGCTTCTCAAGCTTCTCTTGTGTCCTCATCCACCATGTCTCTACACCCAAACTGCAGACGTGACTCCCGCAGAAACTCTCACTGAGTAAACACTTCATACAAGGCAGAGTAAAAGAGCTTAACTTTTGTTATGACTTGATATTACAAGAGAAAGCCATTATAACACATCAGGTGGTGAAGCTCGGGTAGCATTTATGATTGTCCTTAGATTTTAATGTCTTCACAGAGGGATGGAGGTATTTAACCTTAGGCCTATTTTGAAAGAGGGATCAATGAGGACTCACTGGGGGCATGACATGAGGTTATCTGACACCACTTGTCTGAGTGGAGGGGTAAGCCGCCAGCCCAGTCACCAGAATTAAATGTTGGCATTGGATGTTTCTGCAAACCAAGGATATGTTACATTAGTATGTTTTATACTAACTGTATGACCTAGTTCAGTTTACATTTATATGAGCTGAGTTTTTCATTCAGTGGTAGAGGAAATAGTGCTGCCAAGCAGCGAACAGCAGGAGACTGTTCGAGACCAACAAAATGACAGACTGTGACGTTTCCAGCTGTGTTTATGCCGACAAATAAGGGTATTTTAGTCTAAAACATAATGTTTTCCTAACCTTAACCAAGTGTTTTTTGGGTTTTAACCCAAACATATGTTAACTATAGTGTAATCACAGCATGAAATTGACAATTGAAACCTAGGGTTTCCACATATCTGCTACATACAAAACCTACAAATGTAACATATCAGGCTGTTCTCACAGACTGTTTGTACGTTTTCCTACGACAAGTAATGCACCCAAATTCACACATATTCTGCGTATTTTGAAAGGCTGCGATCACATGACTAATGTGCTGATGGGAGTAAACAAGGAAGCAGTCCCAAGCCGTCTTTTACGGAGGCAGGTTGGGGTGGTGGATAAGTCACAAAAACCCATACTTTCCCTTGGAGTCGCATGATTTTTTTAAGGTACATCCTTGCCATGTTTCTTTTCCTAAACCTAACCTTACTTTACTTGCCTAAACCTAAGCTCTGTGACTTGTTAATTACTTAACTGTACGTTAAGAATGTAACCTCAGTCGTTGGGAAGCTAATGTGTTGGATATCATGCGAACTGTTCTATGAGAAGACGTTAAACATATCTGTGGTTTGCAGAAATGTACAATGCCCTTAATTTATTCCAACATTTAGGTTGAGACCAGTGATATAAAGTTCAAATGTCTGCTGTCTTTGGTCAGATCAGCTTCTTCAGTTCGTCTTTACAGCAGCTGAGGTGCACATTATTTACTGTGGAGTTTGGGTACAACTTGAAGAATAAAAGACTGAAATCAAAAAGGATGGATGAGAATCAA
>JAPZEB010000024.1:15455646-15468963 GCA_029783705.1 Chaetodon striatus | reverse complement strand
ACACACACACACACACACACACACACACACACACACGCTTACAGTCACTGAGCTAAGTATCAGCACTAGGCTGTGTAGAAAAGCAGCAATCTGTTCATTCAGACTGATGTGACAGTTACATAAGTAGTTGACCTCTGTATGGCTGCTTCACACTTTCACTGCATCTACTATTTATGTTACTTTTTCCTTGTATGTTTATATTTTTAATGAGAGGGTGTAAATTGATTTATTTTAAGAACAATTCTGCAAACAAAAAAATCAAAATAAATACTGTGCATCACAACATGTAAAATGTTTCAGTGGCATTTCATTTGTCATCAATTATATACCATTTAAATAGTGTGACTCTTGCCATAATGGATGGGTGCTATTTCAACAGCATGCCATGCTGTGTTACAGAAAACTGACACCAGCTGCAATAGTAGTAGCCCACAGACAACCAGTCAGTTCAGGACCAAGTGACTTTATAAAGCTAGCAAGATACAAACAGTCAACACAAAAAGAGTGAGCCAAGAAGCTGCACGGACGAAGCAGCCTGAATGTAAGTTGTGATTACAAAAGACAAAATGAAAGAAAAAAATGCCCACATTTCCCCACTCATGGCAAGTCTGGTGTTGGTGCAAAAACTAGAGAACTTTCTGCTGTTGTTCATTGTGAAACACTCTCAAGCATCACAATAACATCACACAAGTAAGTGCTAGACCGCTGGTATCACGTCAACTCCTCAAGCCCACACAAGACTGCATCCTAATGTATTATAGATTCTCTGCAGGTGGAAAGAACATTCATCCACTGCGGGCAGTTTGGACCGTTATGTGTGGACAACCGCTGAAATATGTACTTAAACATTACATACATGTCAGGATAGGTCTTGCATCTGCAGCAGCAGGGTATCATGTCATGTTTGCAACACAAAACAGCACTTAAGATATTCAAGTCATTCAAAGTTGAAAAAAGTGAGTTCAAGTGCATTCAAGCTGAGTTAAGTATTTCTAAAATATGCCCACTAAACGCAGTTTATTTTCTATCATTACAGTTTCTCTGCTACTTCTACTTGTTGGAAATAGACACACAGAAAAGAGAGATGCTTACATAGTTTTTGTTGAGTTAAACAAACTGGGAGAGCATGGTAAAAAACATTTGATGTAGGAAAACAGAGGAAGAAAGAGAGTTGTACCTACTGCCGGCTGTATGTGAAGAAAGATATCAGTTCTGGTGTTCCTGTCTGTCCTGTCCTACACTCTGACTGAGGCTGAGTGCATCTAAAAGGGTGGGAGGAAGCAGCGCTTCATGAGAGAGAGAGACTGGACTCCATGTGGGAGAGAGAAAGAGATGGTGGGAGTGTACAGTGAGAGATAAAGAGAGAGATCCCTCCCAGTGAAAGTGAGGGAGTTTAACACACACTGAGAGAGCATAAACATAATTTCTAGGAGAGACAGAGTTGGACAGATTTAGACATCCCGCTGTGAGCATGTGTGTGTGTGTGTGTGAGAGAGAGAGAGAGGGAGAGATACAGACAGAGAAAGACAGATCACACCATGGACACGTGTATGTGAAAAAAAAAGTATATTGTGTGCGTGTGGACAGAGGAGTTTTCAGGTGATGCTTTTATCTTTGAAACAGCTGAGCTGGATGTTTGCCGCCTCACACAGCCAGACTACAGCTCACCAGCTGAGTTTTCGTCACTGATTTCAACCTGGTCTGAGAGGTACTGACCAAGAGGCAAATGTTCAGATGATGATGTGTTTAAAAACATCAATGAATATGAAGCATTTTTTCCCAAACTGATCAGTGTAAAACGATGAATTACAGCCGAGTTGATGGTGCTCTTGTCCAGTCGTCTGTCAGAAGCGTTGGAGTTGATGCCTCAGTGATGTCTCTCTCTTGAACAGCCCACTTGAAACAATGTTTTTCTTAAACTTCCTCTTCACCGGACACAATACAACTGCAAACAGTTGGGACAAAGGGGTGACTGGGTATGTGAAGTGACAGAAATCCCAAATCAGATTTGAACCAACAGCATTGTGAGCACATGGCGGCCGACTCAGCCTGCTGAGTCACCAGGATGATCAACTTCTCTGCATCTACATTTGGGACTGTGTGGACACGCACAGCAAGTTACAGCAAGTAACTCAATCAAAAATTAGGCTTCCCGTGTGTATTTTTACATCTATGCAGTCACATGCAAATGGCATGCACCTGCGTATCTGCGTGTACCATATGTGTGCATATCAGTGTGTGTGTGTGTGTGTGTGTGTGTACAAAAATTAATAGCATGCATCTGTTTACATGGGTGAATGCATATGCACAGGTTAGAGAACATGTGTGTTTGTGCTTGTGTGTACCATAATCTGTGTGAATCAATGCAGAAAACATCTGTCTGAGCATATAATTTGTGTCACGGTCAGGTTTCAGGACTGTCTTTGGTTAAAACAAGAACAAAACACAAATAATCAAACCAAATAATCTTGCTAATACACAGTGCAGTGCCTTTCTCTTTTAATAAATTAATATTTTGAGTGTTTTGTTCAGTTAAAAAAGAGATTTTTTTTACAGTGTACCCACGTTACCTGCCGAGGTTAAGGTGTTTCCATCTAAAAACAATAAATAAAACATGTCACTTCTCAAGCATCTAATCTTTTATTCTTTTATCCTGCATTTTTCCGCTCTAAATTGCTAAATTTATATATGACAGAAATTCGAGGTTATTTGAGGATAAACGTGACTCCACATGGCGTGATGTGACGTGTTCTTTTGCCCTCATCGTCTTACCTCATTGTAGCTATTCTTCCTTTCACATTATGCTCTTTCTTTTTCTATTTTTCCATAGCTGTTAATTGTTTATCTGTCCTTCTGTTCTGTCTCTCACCTCTCTATTTGCCACCCTGTCACTCTGTTTCAAATCAAACAGTGACTCCGCCACCTGCTCATCCTTTTTCCATGACATAAAACCCACAACTTTTACCCACTTCTTTTTAACACTAACCTCCCTCTGCATCTCTCTATGTCCTCTCCCATGTCCTTAATCTCTGATCACATTTATTCTCTTTGTCTCCACGTGTAATATCACTGCATTTTTCCTGTACTTTCTTTCCTCACCTCTGCTAACCTCCATCATCCATTTTTTCCTCTCTCTCCCTCCATAGATTCTCCAACCCCTCCCTGTCTCCTCATCCATCCCTCCATCCCAGTCCAGGGCACAGACAGGACATCCTGATATAGCGTGCAGTGCTGCAGGGCTGTTGGGATAGAGACACAACATATACAGCCTCAATCCTCCAAATCTCTCAAAATGAGATATCTTTTGCTGCGTGACCTATCAAGTGCACAAAGTAACTTTTGTGTATGATAAGTGGGTGTATGAGTCTGCTTCCTGTGCCCATCCATGAGTGTGTGTCTTGTGGGGGCGTAGATTGAGGAAGAACATGTGTGTAGTCTTTGTCTGTATGTGTATGTGTGTGTGTGTTTGAGTGTGTGTCCAGGAAAGTGACAGTTTACAAAGTTACATAATATTCTTCTAAGAGGAGATTCAGATACCGCCTCTGGTGATCACACGCGCACATACACACACAAGGCACAAGTGACTGCTCACACATATGCACCAGGAACACACATTCATCAATCATTTGAAGCACACACATGCACTCACATACACACACAACGACGCACTGGAGGCTGGGGGTTATTTAAAAATGAAGGGAGTTTGAGCGGAATAAGGGGATTTTGGGTGTAGAAAAAAAGAGCTCTCCCATAATTAGCTAAGGATGAGGGGGCGGGGGCAGAAGGGACCAGAACTCACTTCATCATTTATGAGGCATTTGTCTCACAAGCTATTAATGCAGCCCGTGACGTGAAATCTTGCTCCTGGGTGAGGGGAACATTTCAGCCTTGTGCACATTGTCTCAAATACCTGACTCTCCCAAGAGGAGGAGGATTATGTTTGCATTCCTTATTTGAATTTTAAACTCCCCAAAACGTATTTTTCCAGGACTGGAAATTTGGGTCTCCATCTGTGTCTGCTTCAACAGAAAAACAAGGATAAGAGGAAAGAGGGGGGAGGACAGAAGAGAAAAGAAATGAAAGGGTGAATAAGCAGCCCCACAGCAGCCAGCTGTTCCTCTTCGTTCTGAAACATCTGTCACAGATGGAAAAAATACAGAGAGAGGCAGAGAGAAAGTGAAGATGGGAAAGAAAATATAGATGTGATGAAGAGAAACAAAGCAGAGGGCAAGTAAGGGTGACAGAGAAAAAAAAAATACTGTATGAGCCATCGTAAAGTTTGACCAAAATAAAAGGCTATAGCATCTAAAGTGTGGCTGGTTGGACGTGTTTTTACTGGCATTATGATGAGACCAAATATCAACAGCTATGATACCAGCTATGTAAGACTGCACTTTGAGCTAAATGCTAAAACTAACATGCTAAAATGCCCACACTGACAATGCTAACTAGCTGGTGTTTATGCTGTTCACCATATTTACCATCTTGTTTTAGCATTTGCTAATTAGCACTTAACAGAAAGTAGAGCTGAGGCTGATGGGAATGTCATTAGTTTTGCAGTAATAAACCGAAGTATTGGACAAATTCAAATTTTGAGTTAAAGATTAAAAGTTAAACCTATAAACCGCCAAACCTATTACACTCCATCCCAAAGAAGACATGAACGTCTTTACAAAAGTCATGCAATCCATCCCATAGTTGCAGGCATGAAGATGTCTAGACCAGTGGTGCCCAACTGGCCCAGCCACAGTGTCCAGATTTCTCCATAGCTGTTAGTTCAAGGTCCACACAGTTTAATATATTCAGCGTCATACTTGTTCTCAAGCTAGTTTGCCATCTCTGTCAAGTAACTGTCCATAAATCATGCATTCTATACCGGGGAATGACACTTCAAAATAAAAGCTCTGTGCTGGAAATTCACCAAAATAAAGTGTCTTTTACAAACTTGACACATTTGCAAGTCACTTGTGGTCCAGTCAGAATGGGCCCGCGCCCGGCTTTTGGACTGCGACCCACCAGTATGAGACCACTTTTCTAAACTTTTCACTCAAAACCACAAATGTGAACCTACTGTTAGGTACAAATTTTGACCTGCTGGTGGCGCTCATCTGCTGGTGACCATAAATGTCTGTACAATTTTACAGCAATCCATCCGATAGTTACTGAGATACTCAGATTTGGGTTTGGTTTAGAGGGTCAGTGGTTAGGATTTAGGGTTAGAGACGGACCAACACTGCTAGCATGAATAAAACGTGGTGTAGAACCTCATCCAAGTCCACAATAAGATTTTGTTTGACAGATCCTGTCGTGTTAGGCATTTCAAGAGCCAAAGCCCTTAACCCTGGACAATGATGTGGTCATTTTGAAAGCTGCCAATGTGACACAGAAAAATGCAATTAACATTAAAAATTAGCCAGTTTCTGTTGAGTTGAGATGGGATCAGCATCAGTTTTCTGCGCTGGATGAATAAACTGAACTATATGTTCAACAAACTTGTAACTTCACTTTAAATCGCTGAATTGAAATTATCGACCGTGCCTCCACTTGGAGATTTGCATCAAAATGAAACTAAGTTTAAAAAGAATCTATTACTACAGTGGAAAAAACTCCAAAAAAGACTTTAAAGTATTTTAATAAGGCAGTACATTTAAATTATTTTATTTTATCAAGACTTCTGAAAGACCTGCAGATACTCTCTCCTGCTGGCAGTGGGTCTTGGTTCTGAATAAAAGCTAATTTGATTGAGTTCATTTCAAAAGACTCTCATGAGACGACGATTTTGCCCTGAAATAATGGACACCAAGCAAGCTAAATCAAAAAGTAGAAGCAGCTGAAAATAATTTCCATAATTTCCAAGTTATTGAGCCGTGAGATGAAAAGAAAATACTGCAGCTAGAACATGTCCAGAGGGGACCTGGGCGGACTGAATTCATGGCAAGAATGAAGGGAGCAAGAATAACTGAGAGAGGAGAAGACAGAGAGAACAACATGCAAGGTGATGAGCGTGAGAAGGCAGAGGTGTCCGGTCTGTAGGTTATAGTGAGCGAGAAAAAGAGAACACCAAAGAGAGAGACAGAGAGGCTTGTTCTCATGGGTGGTTGAATCTTTGCTTAGTTTTGCTGGAGGCTTCAGAGCCTGACAGACGAGCAAAGAACAGCATTCACTGACATCACTAAGTGGCCACATCCAGCTTTTATAAGACCCTTCACGCTTCAAAACCACACACACGCACACACGCACATTTTGAAAAGTGCGAATGTACATACACAGATGTTTAATCACATGCAGATATTATTGTTTTGAAACCATGATAATGAAGGTCCTGTAGTCATAATCAAGTAGCCATTTTAACCCCTAAAGCTGTCCTTGACCACTAATTATACTATGGAGCAATGTTTATATGTGTGTGTCACATGTTGTGTGTTTTTTTCTGAAGGCGAAACATGATCTCATCCTTGTTTGTTGTATTTTGAAGCCTGGGCAGAAGCCTTTTGCATTGTATCTTGATGCAGAAGGGGTCTGCAGATCTGGCCACAGAGAAGGTCAGCACATCCTGATGCAGAGGGGGTTGGAAGATCTTGATGCAGAAGGTGTTGGCAGATCTTGCCACATAGGGGGTTACCAGATCTTGACACAGAAGGGGTCGGCAGATCTTGTTGCAGCGGGGGTTGGCAGATCTTGATGCAGAAGGGGTCAGCAGATTTTGACACAGAGAGGGTCGACAGATCTTGATGCCGAGGGGGTCAGCAGATCTTGCCACAGAGGGGGTCAGCAGTAGGTCGTGTGAGTTGAATCACGTGACTGAGAGGGGATCTGCGGTTAGGTGTTGGCAACAAAACTACTTGGTTAGAGTCAGTGCTGGCCAGTGGCATAAGAGCACCGTCATCTATAGGGGGCACCACTAATGGGGGAAGGAGCAGAACTTTTACTATTATTTTTAAAAAATATTACATAAGGCCATAACAACATAACTACATAGCAAAGCATACTAAATAATAGAGAGGCCTTTTTTGGGGGGGGGGGGGGCACTCCCCTGGCTTGTTACACTTTACCAGCTCTCTGGGGGAAATGGGAACACCTTGAAACACGTTGTATCCTCTACCATGTCAAAATGACAAAAGCTCTGGTGCCCCTCAACTACCACTACACTACTGAGAGGAGTCTATGAGGAGAAATTAGCAGGGGGGAGCTAGTTGTTGTTACCTTTACGCAGCCAGTGGCTGCAAACAGCTCACAGAGGTTGTATTGATTGACATTGCAGAGAAGGGGGCCAGAGGAAGGCTTACCTAGGGCACCAAATGTGCTAAGGCTACCACTGGTTAGAGTTAGGAAAAGTACGAGGTTGACATTAGTCACGTGAATCACCTCAGGTAATGACTTACAGCTCAGGTGACTAATGACTTGCGTGACAGAATAACTCAAATTGTGCTTGTTGGACAAATCCACTTCCCTCCCAATCCTAAGTGAACTTTCGTATTTTTAATAATACATCAGTTGCTCTGAACATCTAGTGAGATGGATGGGTGCCCACAGTGTCATTAGTTTATAGTGATGCTGGGGAAAAAGCCCCAAGCCATGTATATTGACAACATGGAAGTGAGACCAGGCTGGAAGATGCGTGTACTCTGATGATGTGACACACAGTGGTTTAACATGCCGATTACATGTCAGGAAACATAATAATGTGCAAACAAAGGCACGCAAGAAGAAGACTGCTGGCAGTGGTGGATTAAGTATTCAAATAACCTTACTGGCTTTGTTGGGCCTGGGCATCCGAGGCTTCAGTCCCAAATGTTTTATGTACAGCCCTGGATCGAAATTTCTCATTCAAGCAGCACATTTGTGTGATGGCATCCAGGAAAGGAAGTGCAACAGGTAGACTGAACCCAAATGCAGCACACGGAGGCAGGCAGACAGTTGGTAATGACCTTTATTGCTAACACAGGTATGCAACAGTTCTGGGGTCTTTGGGTTTGGCTTGCTTGTAGTTCCAGCGGTGAGTGAGTGTGGCGAGAGCAAGCAGGCAATACTTGAGAGTAGTCTGAGAGCTGTGGACTGTACTGTGAGTGCAGGTGGGTCTCTCGTGAGGCTGGGAGTGGAGTGAAGACCGACGTAGCTAGCAGAACCAGGAGAGCCAAGGTAAGCAGGATAGCACAGCCACAGAGCCAAGCAGACGAGAACCAGGAAGGGAGCAGGCAGGATTCAGATACGGAGACGGAAGGCTGAGGTGATCACCAGGGCAGAGACGATGGAGGGAGGTTGAGAACAAGCAGGGTCGATAGCAAGGAATCAAATCAAGAGTGAGTGCTGTTGAGTTGAAGAACAACCTGGCACTGAAGGAAAAGCAGCAGCTGCTTTATGCAGGGAGTGCTGATGAGATGCAGCTGCGTGTACAGGTGAGTGGAGTTGCCTTGATGAGGGGGGTGTGGCTGGCTGGCCGGGTGCAGGTGAATGCAAATTTACCATGAGCAGGTGAGGGGGAGAGGGGAGCAGAATGCAGGCTGTGACAGGAAGTGCACCAGTCATCACTTTAGTGTTGCAGCTTAAAGGTGGAGGTCATTTTAAATGCTTTCTATACTGCTGGATAGTTTAATCTATATGCATACATTATCATTTATCAATTGATTATATTTTCTATAATTGATCTAAGTTTTCAAAGTAAATGTAGTGGAGTAATGTGTACAATGTTTCCCTCTGAGATGTAGAGGAGTAGAAATATAAAGTAGCATAAAATAGAAAAAAAAAGTACAAGGTCAGGACTAAGCCTTTAAATCAAATCTTAAAAACTCCCCTGATTTACCCAAGAAAAAGTAGCAGTGCCACATGTTGTCATAAGTCACTCACATGGGCACATGATAGGATGAATTACACAAGCACATGTACACATCACATGTTGCATATATAGCATTTATCTTATTCTGTATATATGCAAAGCGCTAGAGGTTTGAAAATGTTTCCTTTTTTTCCACATGCTGCATTACATAATATTTTAGGTGTATAGACTGGTTTATCAGGAATGTTTCTGGTGTTTGTGTCGAGCCACATGGAATCTTAATGCAATATAGGTGATATGTGCTGTGTGACACACAGATTATCCTAATCCTCTTATAAGAAGAAAACAAAAAATCTGACAATGCATTGAGATAATACTATACTCCAAAGGTATCCCAGGAAATAAACAAGCTGCAGCATTTCAAATTTAAAGTGTAAGCATTGCGATTAAACGTACTCTAGAAATAAGCTCCTCACACAATACATTTTTATGTAATGAGGTTACAGGTCAGATGGGTTTGTGGCAAAATAAAGAAATATTATCACTGTAATTCCACTGTAAAGGAAAATCTCATTTCTAACTTTTTGATCTTAGATCTGACCTTATGCTTCAAGGTGTACAAGAAAACTACATTACATCAGATTTTTCTGTTTCTTTCTTAACTAACATGTTAATAAAAATCAAACTTGACACTGACAAATCAATGTAGTGTATAATAATGAAATGTTTACACTGACATTTATAATATCCTCTAAATATGAATGGATTTGGTTTCAATAAAACATTTTTCTGAATAATCTCATCATAAAAGAATGGAACAATCTCTGAGATGAAGTGTGGGTTGACAATTGACTCATTTACATAACAAAAGTACATTTGTGTCCAAACATATACATGTCTGACGTGAGTATGCCTCTAATCTGTCATGCCATTCATGCTGAATGAATAAAGCATTATTACAGCTTAAACTATGCGTGCCATGAGTGACTCATCTGCTTGTATGCTTCATGTGTTCAGCAGAGTCATAACCTCTGCTTATCACTACAGGTTATCTCAACCCCCCATGCTGAAATAATAAAGGAACAGAAAGTGTAAAGATGCTTTCACATTTTCTACATAAGGGCACCTCACGCATAGATAGTTAAACCTAATGTAGACATCCATCCAACTTGGATAACTCCTGAATTTAGACTGTAAAATTACCCAGACAGTTCATCTTTGAGGTGAACTATAAGTTTGTCAAGCATGCAAAATAAGCCAATGTCAAGATGTGTGGGCATTCATTCATTCATTTTCCATAACTGCTTATCCTGTTGGGGGTCACAGGTGCGCTGGAGCCTATCCAGAGGCAGGGTACACCCTGGACAGATTGCCCGACTATAACAGGGCTGACACATAGAGACAGACAAGCATTCACGCTCACCCGCACACCCACACTCAATTTAAAGTAACCAGTTAACCTAGCCTGCATGTCTTTGGACTGTGGGAGGAAGCCGGAGAAAACCCACGCTGACACAAGGAGAACATGCAAACTCTACACAGAAGAGCTCCCCTGCCCTGGGGTGCAATCTCTCCACCCCAGGTTCAAACCCAGGAAGAAGAAAACAACAGCGGCAACAATGCTAACCACTGCATCACTGCTCTGCCCTGTGTGGGCGTATAAATATCAAAAGTATTAGCACCCCAGCAATAAAAGAGAAGCAGACACAGAGGGACAAGAAGCTGTGGAAGGAGGTCATGAAATTAGTTGTAGAGTGAAATGTTTTGCTACAGGTAAAAGGCAAGGAAAGGTACAGTAGGATAAGATAAGGTAAGCTGAGCTAAGCTAAGTTACGATAAGAAGGACTTTATTGTCAGCCCCCTACACAGAGTGCAGTTCAGTACCCAAAGGAACAAAACTGTGTTTCACTAACCACTGGTGTAAAAAAAAAAAGAATGAACAGTACAATATTCATTTGGTAGTAAAGTAAATATTCAGACTACATACAAACAACACAATAAAAAACTAGAGACCATCTTGCGATGGAATCACACCAGCAGCGATACAGCATTCTATGCCTTAGAGGTTCAGTGTGCAGGATTTAGTGGCATCTAACAGTGAGGTTGCAGAACTAAACTTCTCCCGTGTGCTAAATGTGCAGGGAAACTACAGTTTTGGGTTACCATGGAACCACATGAACAACAGTTCAATCTAAGCTACTGAAAACAACGGGATTCTTATTTTCAGGTGATTATAAACTAATGAAACATACCATGTCTGCCCATAGATGCCCCTAAATCCTACATAGAGGACCTTTAAACCAAACATGGTCCAGGGGTATAAAGTGGAGGACCAGTGGCATCTTCCAGAATTTCTACCCCCCTACTTCCAGCACCCTTGCTTGGTCCACACCCAACTCTGTCTTCATGTGATCTCAGCTACACACCTGTAAAGTTTTGTGACTGTATCTTGCATGGTTGCGACGTTATCTAAAATCTGTCCACAGACAAACATGCAGACATATTAACGCCTGGCAAAGTTCTCAAAACTGCTTCTATGGTAGTCCCCGTGACAACAGATGCCTTCAGGACTACTTTTTGCCACGATGACACACAAAAAAATACCAGCCACACAGGTAGAAACATAGACATCCCTATTCTAGATCACCACCTCAAGATCTGATTAATCAAACGTTTACATGACCCAGCTATTCCAGCTGCTTCTGGACTCCAGTTGTTTTTAATGGGCCTGAACTTCAGACTTCCTGACTTCAGCATCATTCTGCTGATATCAGTACGGTGCATGTTACAAAAAATATATATTCAAGCGGCATGTCCTGAGTTTGTAGGTGTAAGTGTACTCAGTGTCTGTGAGAGTATTGTAGCATTTGTATTGCTCCTTAATCACGTGTTAGCTAAAATAAGTTGAATAAGCGAAACTTCTAATTTGTAAGTCACTGTCACTTACCAAATAAAATAAGAAATAATAAAGTAACATAAAATAAAAAGTTGCTACTTATGAATTAAGGGTAAAACTTTGGTATTCCCTTTATAAAAGACATGACAGATTTCTATAAAACTAGAACTAGAACTGTCTCGATACATAAAGGAATAAAATAAGAGAAAAATTATACATTTGATCACAAAATGGAAAAAACAAACTTCATGAGCTACATGGTTTTGCCATAAAATCCTACAATAGTGTATGTCAGCTTAACTGTGTCACACAAATATAAGAAAACCTAGTGTTACTGGTGTATTTTTTGAATGAACTGAAACGAAGAGCTGCTCATGATGGCTCAGATCTGCTGTCTGTGACACAGAGATGCCCCCCAGAAGTACCTGATAAACTCTTAAGCAGATGGCAATCTGACCTAACTCTCTATCACACACACTTTGATAGACATGAGTTAATTAAGACCAATTTAACATTCAGTCCCAGAAAAAAAGGAGGCTTGGGACAGAAAGAGAAAGAACCCGGTCACAGACACAAGGTCAGCCACTGCTCCCTGTGTTTCGCTCAAATACATTTCATCAGCGACTAAAGCAAGATTACCAACTGTGTGATAACTGACATGATATACAAAATATGAAATGTTTTCGTAGGCACTCTGAGATATATACATATTCCTCTCAAGGTCTCAGAAACAGGCTTTAAATAGGACTTTAAGATGCAGGTTAATGCCAGTATGCTGAATATACTGCTGCTGCATAAAAACATATCTTGATTATCAGACCCACAATGCATTTCAGTGACCCTTGAGACTTTCAGCTGCACAAAAACGCCATATTTTTCCAGTTTCTCGGGAAACAAAGTTTTGGAGGTGCATGGTTTTCTTTAGTAAGAGCGTTGAGGCGTTGACTGCAGAGCGCGCAGAGACAGTTAGCGTTGGGTGATTAAGGACCACACATTGAGCACACCTGATTAACTATCTGAGAACAGATGGCTATCAGATGAGGCTTTCCATCAAACTCCTTCAGCTGGACAGGGTTCACGTCTGGAGTAGACAGGCTCGGTGACAGCATTCAGGGAATTAAAGGGGAATACTGCTCAATCTCGAAACTTAAAATAGGAGCTGATTTCTGTGCAGGAATGTTTATACAGAGACACGGTTTCATCCTATAATTCAGAAACTGAATATGGAAAAGTTTTGAGAAGGCTGTAACATCATTTGCTGTCACATGAGTGTGTCAATGCACAGAGGGTAGCTGATTTAGTACCTTTGAGCAGATGGTTATCATAGGAGATTTCCCATCACATCTGCTCAGCTGGACAGGGTACACTGCAGGGAACAGGTACTGTATCTGCACACCAGGACTGCGGCATGTGTCATGCTGTAAGACGGTTCATTTTTGTTATTTAACATCAATCGTGACACACCTTAGTGTCATGAAAAGTTTGACATATGAAAGCTGAAGCTGTTAGCTGTTAGTAATGTTAATAAATGTGAGTGGGGAAAAAACTGACGGCAGAATTTCACATTCCTTCAGTATTTATCATTGAGGAGGTTTTTTACAGGGAACTGAATTATCCACAGAGGTCTCTTTCTCTGCAAAACAGAGGG
>JAPZEB010000024.1:15398217-15413016 GCA_029783705.1 Chaetodon striatus | reverse complement strand
AGGAAGCTGGAGTACCCGGAGAAAACCCACGCTGACACAGGGAGAACATGCAAACTCCACACAGAAGGGCTCCCTCCTGGGATGAAAACCCTTGCTATGAGGCGACAGTGCTAACCACTACTCACCGTGCCGCCCTCAAGGTAACATAGCATGAGTAATTGAAATACAAATGCCCATATCGTATGTGAAGTATTCATTTAACCTCTGATAGCAGCTGCAGCTTGTTATATTCAGCACTGTATGAACAATTAAACAAATGAATACAACAATATTCAGAAATTAATTGTTCTATATCTGCTACTAGTTGTTGCTACATCTAATTTTGACTCAGACATTATATCACTATTAGGAAAAAGATGCACAGTTCAGTAGCTCACAGAGCTGTAAGAATAAAGGCACCACCGGGGACACATCACTGTAAACAGAAACAACTTAATGTACCTAATTTTTGTCAAGGATTACAAATAAAGTAAGTTACATTGTGCAGTTAACCACAGCTGAATGCTCCCTCTGGCTCTAAATGCCTTTAACAGTGCAAGTGGCTACAGCATTACAGTAAGTGTTAGTGTATGGAGGCGATTAGAGGCAGCAAAGGATGTAAAACTTTAAGGAAAAGGATTAAGGAATATCTTGTGCAATACAAAACAGACACTCACATACAGTCATCACTGACATGTTTTCTATGTAGAATAAGAAAAGATAAGATGTACTGACCCTGACGTCCAGTCCCAGTGTGTGTCTACAGTGCTCTCTAAGTTTAGGGAACACACTCTCTCTCAAAGCTCTGCGCTCCACCACACTGTCTGTACGGAAACACAGACAACACACACATCTATTCACAAAATGACTCCAAAAACATGCATGAGCTTACATCACTGGCTTTGCTACATACCCTCTGGGTTAGAGCACAGGTAGAGTTTCACACAGGTGGAATTTGGCGACCAGTCCATTCGTTTTCTTCTGGAGCGCATGTTAAACTGCTAAAATAAGGCACAACAAAGGAGGCAAAAATTGGGCATGAACATATTCAGTGACCCAAATAAGAAGTTCAGAGTGGCTGCTTTGCTGCTCCGCACGGTTTCTCTTTTCCCTGTCGCTCCACTCAGGAAACTCTGGCCTCGGGTGTTTATAGAGTGCGTTATCACAATCACACCCACTTCTAGGGACTGGAACGTCTATTGAAAACACACACAAACACATGCATTTACAAAGCCATACAGTCGCACAGTTGTGCACACACCCAAATGTGTAGGGCGGACCATCACACAAAAACACACACAATGAGCACAGTAAAAACTGAAGAAACTCAGAAACAACTTTTCAATATTTTTTTTATTAATTAACATTTGTACACAATAAATACAAACTTTGTTTTTTTTGTACAGCCAATAATAATATGCAGAAAGACTTTTGCACCTGTTCTCATTATTGTCACCATGGCAACAGTCCATGAAGAGAGAGAAGGCCAGTTGTTCCACCACATCGTTAATAACGGCAGCTGTGAAGCTGCTCCAAATCGAAGGATGAAAAATAAAAGAATTATATAATACATAAAAACCCCAAAAACAGGCTCATACCAAATAATTCAACACTGTGGCGGACCAGAGGGACTGTGAGAGAGGGAAAATAATCCTGATCAAAGTGGCGACTGGCAACAAAAAGTCATTAATTTTATATTTGATAGAAAGACTGATTGAGCATTTATGGCGGGAAGTTCTGCTGTAAACCATCAAACAAGTCTGAAAACCATTTTGAATGAGAGCTCAGAGAGATGAAGGAGAGGGTGCCGCTCGAGTCGCCTTGACCACGCTGTCACAAGCCGATGCCAGTTCCTACAGCGGCAGGGGAGCAGAGGTTTGGTTCGGTGCTACACAAAATGTTTCCAAAAGCTGATGCAAAAATATATTTTTTAGCACTGTCCTCATTTCTTGCATCACTTTTCTCAATCTGACATAATTCACCTGCATGTTGCGAAGAGGAAATCGATCAGTTTGAGCCCAGATTAGTTTGTTTCCCTTCGTACAAAAGGTCTAAAGCTGTGCCCCAACTCCAGGCTGCATATTATTACGAAACAGTATGCACTTTATACAAGAAAGTAAGATACTTTAGAGTTGCGTACCAACAGGAAATGTGCTATGATACTGCAACTTTGGAGCTAAGGAGAAAGAAGAAGGTAACATAGATCAAACAACTTTATTTTTGTTCTCCGTAATATTTAGAGGAAAAAGAGCTCCCTCTTTTCTTATTTCCTGTGTTTGGAGCAATATTGTGCATCAACACCACACTCAAAAATCTGCATCTTTGAGTGTACTTTATCTTCAAATGTATGTCGTGTGAGTGCTCTACGAAATGAAACCCTGGTTGGAGTAAATGTGGAGGAGGAAACTGGGACACATCTTCACATCTGATCCTCTCTCCTTTAAACAATCACACATCTCAAGACCATAAAAACCACATTGTCTCTCCAAGTCTTCATTCAAAGCTTCTCTTGTTATAATCATGTTATTTTTTGTTGTTTTTGTTTCATAAGTTTAGGAAAACATCAAATTACATTGTCCACAATTATCTCTCCATCTCTTTGGAAGAGTGGGGGAATAAAAAAAAAACAAAAAAAAACATCAGTCACACTGAAACAAAGAGGATTCGCCACAGTATCAGAATGAAAAGAATAAACCGCAGTGATTCATCTGAGTCTTTTCTATCCATTCTGACGCTATGTTCAGGTACTGCTACTTTTTTAGGGAAGGTACAAATAAATAAAAGTGCTACGCTGCCCTTTAGGCAAGGAGTTTTAAAGGCTCGAGGGGTATTTAAGAGGGGGGATTTATTTACTTTGAGTAAAAAACAAAACACAACAGATTTGTACTTAGCTCCATTTGAATGTCATTTGCTAGTTCAGTCCACTAAGCGTGATGCATTTGCTTTATACATCTCTTTTGTTTTCTGTTTCTACACCATGTCATCACAGGAAAACCTGGGGGTGATATCAAATTGGAAACGGTTATTTTTTTATGGACGTTCAAACAGACTCGGTGTTGTGATGGCGTTGCTTGGCATACAAAAGAGAAAAATAACACCTGTGAGTGTAATGCGTGTCAAATAAACAAGGATATATGTGATAGGTGAACTGATTGGTGTTATAAATGAACACAATCGACGTGAGCGGAGATATGATCTGTAGGGATAAAAGCTATACAGTCCATTCTGTGGTTAATAAAAACTCCCGACCCCGAATATGATCAGTGTCTATATCATCTCAAATAAAACTTCTCTTTGTCACCACATAGTGAATACCAACAATGTCAGCGCCTCTGAAGGCACCGCTGGCCTCCTCCTGAACCAATCAGTGACACAAGCACACAGAGGGTCACAGAATGAGAGAAGATATAGCAACGTGTGCGTAATATAATGTAACTGTATGTGTGTATATGATAACCATCGATTCACACTGACTGCCAATGGACAGAACAGACATTAGAGAAAAGAGGGAGGGAGGGAGAGAGAAAGGGAGGGCGGGAAGAGAGGTGGAGAAAAGAGCAGAGAGGAGGATCCAGCCTCCTTGTTCTCTCTTGTTCATTCATCCTTCCCTCCTCTTCTTTCAGCTCTCCTTCATACTGTATTTACAATGCCCTTTCAGTATAAGATGAGGATAAAACTTCCACTACATATCAGACATGGTATTTCAATCAGCTGAGTTAGTCTATATGAAACGCTGTGCATAACATTCCTATGACAACAGTAATGTACTGTACTAATACACATCGAATACGTATGATGATAAGGACTATATATGGCGAGGGAAGGGCTGGCGAGGGGGGAACAGTGCGTCCACACACCACCAAGTTTCTCTGTCCATTTACTTTGACCCCAACTGCGATCCTAATCATGACACGTTTTGCAAGTTTTGTACTTTCTGCCTCTCGTCGAGCTCACTCTTCATGCAGCCCAGACACTCAAACGATGGTAAAGGGTATCAGATAAGTCAAAAACATAATTTACCTTACTTTTATTTACGATTAATCTCTCACCAGTTTATATTTTAACTCGGCTATTTTTCAGTTTTTTGGTTTTGGCGTACGTTTACTCATTTATTTCTTCACTATTATTCTTCCCCCCCAATGTTAGCTAGCCTTTTTTGCTAACTATTTATCATAAAACGGCACCAGCTACTGCACCTAATGTTAATCAGCACCATACTGTATGACATACTGCTGCAGCCTTAGAGTATAAACTCTTGTGACGACAGCGAAAGCATTTTAGCCACGGATCTGTGAAGAGAATGTGTAGATATAACCAAAGAAAGTTGGTTAGTGGTGTATAAAGCCAAAAAAGTTTGACTTCCCGGGTTTAAAATTACCCGCAAGCATGCTACAGACATTAATGAGCTGAATAGCCTTCCTGTATAGCCCTCCGCTGACTTGAATGGGTATTATGTTATCGTGCGGCTCTTCTACACTGATCACGCTGGAGCTGGAACTCTGAAACAGACAAATGGAGAGGAAGCTGGAAGACACACTATGAGCCCATAGAGTTGGGCTGTAAAGGCTTTACATGACGATCTCTCTGCAAAGTCTTCAACTGATTGGGCATTACCAGGGAGGCAAAGAAGAGAGGCATGCAATCCACGAGCAAAGCCGCAGAGAAAGTCACTGTGTGGCTTTGAATTAAGAGGGCTGAACTGTGAGCACATACTGCTGGGAGTCAGGATGTCTGATGCTGAGAGAACTGAAACACTCTATGACTCCAGGTCACATCACGGACGATGCGTCCTAGTGCATCCAGAAGATGTATCTCGCACAGACCGAATGGATAAAACTCTAATAGTGAAACAAGTCATTTTGTGGGGGTGGTGACGCTCAAAAAAATGATCTACTTGTTTACAGGCATGTCTTCACAATGTAAGTCAATGAGAAAAAGTATTATGGGGCCCAGTGGCATCACATGATGGACCCAGAAGTTGTAATACCACTGTTTGGCTTCTATGAAAATCGGCTTCAAAGCCTGGTGCTGTTCCTGGGGGTCTGATTTTAACCAGCGAGCTATATGCTATGTCACGATACTAACTGGAAGGTCACAGACTTCAGAGACATGATACTATCTTCATAATATTTTCATCTTTAGCTGCATTTCTCTCTTATTATCAACCACCACAGTGGATGTAAGTCTTTGAATTGATTGTGTCATCCTCAATATTTTGTAGAAGTACAGGATTTTTTTATATCTTTATCTCTTTTTTTAAAATGACAAAAAAAAAATTCCAAGCTCAAGCTAGCTAAGCACACAGTGATGCTACAGCAGTGTGTAGTGCAGTATGTGGATGATTAACAAGCATTGGCTGGTGTAGAGTTATAAAGACAGTTAGCTTCAGATAGACAGCTGCCTGAAAAGGATGGTGCTCAGAGGGTTTAGCCGCAAGTCCTCTTTGCTCCAAACATAAGCAATGTTCTTAACTCTTAAGAGAAAAGAGAAAGAGTTTGAGGAAAAGCAAATGTTGCTTATGTATAATGTACTTTTCTCAAACAATTCATTTTACTTTTTAACTAGCAACATCAGTATGCAGTAAGTTATATTTTGACTTGTCCACTAACCCTTTACTAAACCTTGTCAGTTTCAGGGCTCCATAACTTTTCATGTTTCCTTATTTATTAGAAAGTGAGTGAAAAAAGTGACTTCCTGTGCCAACAGATAAACTGCTTTACAATATTATGAAGTAAGCGCAACAAGAAAAAAAAAAGAAAACCTGCCAAACCCATCATTAACTTTCCCTCGCACTCCCCCTCTCTAAACATTCTTCCTCCTCTTCCTCCTCTTCAGTGTGCTCTGGTTTGCTGCCCGATGAGGTAAAGTTTTAAGGCAAGAATGGAAGGACGGGGGGAGGGCGGAGGGGGAGGTGGGGGTGGCTACTGCTGCACTTCATTAGAAAGCTAATACGGAGATTATTTAATTGGATACTCTGCCTTCATTCCCTCTCTTTGCTCCCCTCCTCAACTTGAGGACGAGAGAAGATGCGGAGAGGCCGGGGGGGAGGAGGGGCGTTGGACGTGGTTCAGTTCGGTTTACTTCACATCACTTTGTTTGAGCTGACTTCAGTTCAGAGCAGTTCAGTTCCCCAGCCTGTAGGATGTGTCTGTCTGTCATCTGTTTTTATTTTTTCTGTCTCTATAACTGCCTGCCAGCTTCTCTGTCTGTCACACCAGTGTGATCTCCACCTCCTCCGTCTTGTCGCTCTTCTCCTGCGGTCGGCGGGGGTGCTGTTTGGGGGGAGGAGGAGCAGCTCGCACCTGCAGCAGTGAAAGAAAGCATAATACATTTTTTTTTATAAGCAAAGTGAGGGGGAAGGAGACGGCCTACTTTTCTTAATTTGACAAACAGATCATTTCCTACTGTGGGACGCAAAAAGTAAGGAATATTTATTCTCTACTTTTAGAGCCTTCTTAAAATAAACACAGTCGTCTGAATGGAAATCATAACGAGGATTCACAGGCAGTTTAATCAACACTTTGTGTTATATAGGGCTGCAATTAACGATTACTTTCACTATTGATTAAACAGAACACGCTTTTTGAATAGATTTTATACTAACAGGTCGTAGTTTGCTTGGCCCTCCTTCAGGGGTGAACCGCAGTGGCTGAGAAAATCCTGGAGACACTGGACTCTTGCCAGAGCTTTGATCTAGGGAGAGAAGGACGGAGATTAAAAACTTTCAGTAAAAACCCACAATGACATCCTCTAAACTAATTCAAGTACACACAGTTTTTCTGTGCATATGTCTTACTGTGGGTGGTTAGCGGTCCCTTGTGTGACGAGGCAGGTGGTGGAGGCTTGTGCTCCCCATTGAGTGCTGTGGAAGGTGAACGCGGGAGAGGAGGCGGGGTGGAGGTCTCTGGGCTGGTGAAGGGGCTGATGGGAGGTTGGTCATACAGCGGGAGAGGTGGCAGAGAACATGGCAGCTTCAGAGACGGAGAAATCTGGAGAAAAGGACAGAAAGTGACAAAGACATGATTGAAAATTTGCTGCTTAGCTGTGATGTTAGGAATAAGCTCCACGCTGTCCTCAGCTCCATTAAGTTGCTGCTAAACAGCATGCAGAATGGACCGAACGCATCCAAAACAGCACCCTCTTTCACTTACAGTGAAGATCAGACCGCCTTTGTGTGTAAAACTGTGTTTTGAATCAGTTCTGATGCAAATTAATTGGCTGAGTCTGACCAGACTATAATTAGACTCATCTTGACCTCAAGAAAAAGGCTTCACACTTGGTGGGTGTATCGCTGAGGAGCCACAGAGGTGCAGTGTCAAGTGTGCGCTCTTCAGATCCTTGGGACATATTTATTAGTACTGTGCTCTGTGAATACCGTGTCAAGTATTAAGAGGGGACCCCTATTAACTGTTATACCGCTGAGCAGCATGCTGGGTACAGCTCTCTCTCTTTGTCACTTGGTGCAGTACATTCAACAACAGATGAAGAAAAAGAGACCAGAGGTGTTGTATTGTAGCAAACATTTAAAGCATTAGCAATATAACTTTCGGAGTGGACACTTTTGTTCCTGGAAGTAATCTGGTCCCACATAGCTAGCTGTTAGCAAATGACACATGTACTCTACCATTGCTAAGGGACGCAACTATGTCAGAGCTTAAGGAAGCACTGCGTCAAGTTTGAAGTTGTTCGGATGGGCAGTTCACGAGAAAGCTGCAAGCATCAATACCTGAGGCCAGGCAATCCGCCCATTACTAACAGGCGACAACAGGAGCGACATCAGCACTCATTTGAAGTCGTTTTTCTGTTCACCTGATGAATGAAAGTCCAATAGTCACTCTCTTTTTCATTCTGTTCTTGGTCCCCACCATCTCCTGAGGGAAACATCGGTCTCTCTAAATGCTCCTCTGTGTTCAGCTGCCAGTTGCTAACTTTGTCTGTCTGCTGTTTGTTGCTGAGCAGGTAGTGTACAGTGTGTTTGCGGCTAAAGGTGCAGGCTGTAAAACCAAAACAAAAAACTGCACAGTCACATGATGTGGGATGTGGGTTTGTCACCAGAAGCAGCCCCTTTCACATTAGAGTTATCTCATCCATCTTAAATGAAAAAATGTTAATTAGAGCTTTGGTGGAAAACTACAAATCCTATAAGGAATACCTTACTGAACTACTGCAGACAACTTTAACCGTTTCCGTGGCAGCAACCAGGAGGAATCAATTTTTTTTTTAACAATCTTCCCCACATGCCACTTAAAAGACATTCGAGTTGTTGTGGTGTGTGTTATGTCTACAGGCTTTTAGGAAGGGAGAGGCTGTATCCTTCCTGTTGCTGAACCGCTAATAGGGCAGCACTCTGTGCCACAGATAAGACTTCTTTCTGTGATTGCAGTGCAGGGTTTTTATCAGAGCGCTGCAGGAACACAGCAGCTCTGATCCACTGTTTGTGAACTCTGCCCTGCTGTTAGATGTACTGGACAACAGCCAGGAAGAGAGGAGAGGAGAGGAGAGGAGGGGGGGGGGGAGTGGCACACCACACTACACTATATGCTTGGTATTTCTGCCCTGAGGAAAGACTGATAAGACCGAATTTCCAGCTCCTCAAGAGTGACGCCCTGAATGTCTACTTAAGTGGGAGTATGTCTCCATTTTCAATCTGCTCTCCTGTGTTTGAGTCAAAGATTGCCTGTCACTACCCCCTGACTTAATATCTGTGAGAGTCATCAGTGTGTCTGAGTGCATCAACGTACCTGTATGTCACCCGGCCCTCCTCCGCTGGTCTCCCCATTCTCAGTGAGATCTTCTACCAGCACGGAGGGGAAGACGCCCACCCGTCCGTTGAGCTCCCCCTCCCAGAAGCCGTCGTCTGTCTGAGTGTCGCGGCTCAACAGGCGGATCACAGCTCCCTCGGAAAAGGAGAGCTCCTCATCCGCCTGGCCCTCGTAATCATAAAGTGCACGGACATACATCACTGCGGACAGAAAGGAAGACAAAAGGAGAGACAGAGAGCAGTAAGATACACAGAAGGAATAATTACTCTTGGGGAAATGTAGTTCCTCCTTGCCTGGCCATCATTGTTATTAAGAGAATGGTACGCACCGCTTGAGAGAGGGAGATACAGGGAAGACAGAAAGAAATAATAATTAGGTGGCAGAGTTTCCCCATGCATTCAGGTGGAGCAGACACAGTGGAAAGTGGGTTGGAGGAAGGGTGTTAGAAGAAGAAAGGAGGTTGCAAATGATAAATATAGTAAAAATAAAACGGCACTTTTGTACCTGATGAACTACATGTATGCTGACTGCATGAAAAACAGCCATAACGTGTATGTAGATGCACCAATAGTGTTGCAGAAACAGGAGAGAGGAGGAGAGTTAGCTCAGCTCTCCCATTTTATTAAACTGGTCTACAATTTCAACCACTGGCGCTTTGTTCTCTTTCTGACCAATTTCATTTAACTGCCTCACTCTTGTTTCTGTTCCAGTCGGTAACTGGTGTGGCAGTGACAAACATTTCTACTTATTTAAAGGTTGATGTGGAAAAACAGTGGCCAAAATAAAAATGGATGAAAAGGAAATCAGGAGGGACAGAGCTTGTCAAACCTGACTGC
Organism: Chaetodon striatus; assembly: GCA_029783705.1. Classification (NCBI taxonomy): domain Eukaryota; kingdom Metazoa; phylum Chordata; class Actinopteri; order Chaetodontiformes; family Chaetodontidae; genus Chaetodon; species Chaetodon striatus. The sequence goes on along the minus strand of JAPZEB010000024.1, from coordinate 15,403,439 downwards.
AGGTTTTTACTGAACAGTGGCCCACACACTCGCCAGGTTTTGCCTTTACACTTCTGTTTAGTGCTGCAACCATGAAAATATTTTTATCTTGTTTTACTCTGTAAGGTAGACAACCCGCACTTACTTATTCTAATAACGCTCTGCTTTGCAAATTGAGTGTTGTTTACAGCTGAATTCTGAGCTACTCCAGTGGAGCAGTAAAGAGAAAAATGCCTTAATCAGTGGCGCATAATAACCTCATTATAGGAAGAAAAACTCATTCACTCTGGTACAACTGGAACTAGCTTGTTTACTAAAACTCCTGGCATGCAGTTTAATTATGTCAAAGACTAATTTAACATCCCTAGGTTTACAGTCTACTCACTGTTTGTGTCTCCATTGATGCAGCCGGAGTGCAGCTCTGGCTCGGTGGAATTGGACGAGGTGTGTGATCGAGCGTCGAGTGTAGCCAGAGACTGGAGCATGCTCAGCAGACTGTTGGAAGTCGGGAACTGCAGGTATTTCTCTGGGACGTAGCCCACATGACCTGTCTTATTGCGAGCCTGGAAAACACACACAAAGAACAATGAAGAAAAGCAACATGAAAACATGCATGGGAGGAGAAAGTAAAGCACCAATGTACCACACAAGGCCAAACGCAGAGGATGAACACACAGAGCTTGAGAGGTAATGCTCATGGTGTCTGCAGGTATCATACACTTAGATTTATTGTTTTTTTTAAGACATTTTAAAGATGATTTTAAACCAAATTTAAGACTGATTTTTGGACAAATAATCTTTTTCTCAGTCAAACATTTCAGGTAAGTAGTATACATGTTGTATACTGTGCAGGGGAAGAGTTCATGTGGGAATATGGTTATTAAAGTGAGTTAGGTTCATTTAGATTTTGCCGACAGATAAGTGCAAATATAAAGTAAAATACAGTCTTGTGTTCAGACATATGTTTAAAGATTTGTTACATAAAAAATATGGACTTTCACTCAGAACAGCTCGACTCATTTTGACAAAACTTTAATTAAATTAAAATATACATAAATGAATTTAAATACATTATTGTGGCAATTCAAACCTCAGAAATTCTAAATTCAAGACTATTTACTTACTTTAAAGGTATAATGTTTATAATATTGGATTTAATACATTTGAAAACTGTTTAAGAAAGTGCAGATGCCCTGATGGTCTGGCCCCATCCTTCACTGCAGACCTTCTAACCGCCCAGGTCCCTCAGGTCAGCTGACCAGGGGCTCCTACCTGTCTTAAGCTCAGGGGTGATCGTGCCTTTGCTGTCTCTGCCCCCAAACTGTGGAACAGCATCCCCCTCCCAATCAGATCAGCCCCTACATTTGACTTATTTCAGTCTAGGCTCAAAATGTGCTTTATAAATAAATTTGAGTTGAGTTTAGTTGAGATGCCTCTGGTATTGTAACTGTCGGCAAAGATCTTCTATCATGGTATATGTAATTCAAATCGCAGTAACGGTATACATCACGATACAGTAACTGTTATGTAAATTCAAATAAGAAATAGTTTAAAATAACTATACCAGACTTATCACATTTGATTATTTTTCTCTTTTTTTGGAGCTTCTATACAAACAAAAAAATCAGTTGCCTCACATGAAACAACACAAGATAAAAAGGAAAGATTCAAAACAGTAAAACTAAAATTCTTTCAAAATAGAAGCTTTCACATTCCTGAAAACAGTAATTGCAGGTGTTGCATTACTGTATTTAAACCTTCACTCTCCTCTGTGTCTGCCCAAATCACGTTATGTTGTGAGAAAGCAGGATTCATAAGACTGCGAGATCACGAGAGAACCACAAGATCAAGCAAGGATTGTGCCTCAAATTGCTCCCATGGTAGAAATGGTATTGTCAGTATTTTATTCTTGTTTATTATATTTATGTAAGTATTGTAGTTAAATTTCACACTTACAGCCTCCGCACAATGATGACATGTATTTTTTTTTTTCATATATTTTCATAATGCACATTCTATTTTTATTTTATTTAACGCACATTTTCATTTCTATTTTATTTTATTGCTTTATATATTTCATACTCTAATTCTTACTTCTTATAAGTCTTTGTTCTTTACATCTGAGCGACTGTAACGACTCACACTGTCCCCTCAGGAATCAATAAGGCATTTCTGATTCTGATTCTGCCAAATCTCTACCGACATATTTCTACCACCACACGGTAAATACCATCATATTGCCCAACTCTGCAGATCTGTGTGATCACTGCATGTGTGTGTATTTGTGCACCTTGACCCAGTCCTCCATGTCTCCGTCCTCAATGACCTCCAACATCTCCTGTTCATCAATAGTTAACTCATCCGGCTGAGAGGCCTGTGGGAGAGACACAGCAACAGCGTCAAAGACAGAGCAAGACGAGACACTCATAAAGTAAAAACCCTCCGCACTAAACTGAGCCCATCATTAATAATTCATTTTAAACTGCTAGAAAAAGTCATGGTTGTTCACGGCGCATTCATCAGCATTTCACACTCCCTATAAATGCAACAGTGACATTCAACTTTGCTTGCTTAACTACATACATGGATGAACCACTGATATTTGATAGGTGTGTGACCAGGTAACCGCAGAGGGGTAATCTGTGTGTGTTGGGTTTATACCTTGTACGAGTACAGGACTTTGCAGGTTAGCGGGTAGTTTCGGAGGGTTCCCGAAGGACTGGAGCTGCTGTCATCAAAAACCTCCATATTCTCTTCACACTCTTCACCCTCCTCACGCTCCAAGTCCACTGTGCCCTTTAACACACAAACACACCGCCAGATAAAGTCAGAACCTCTGATAACTACAAGGACAAATAAGAAAGGTACCATTCACCTCTAAAGCTCCAGAGCAAAAAGAGATCAAATACACAAAGAGTTCTCCAAATACACAAAAAACATATATCCTGATGTAACACCCACTTTGTTGACTTGTGTTATTTGTTTGTCTGTGCTGGGTGGTATCTACAGCTCCACAACTACAGTTCATCAGATGCTTGGTCTGACCATTCGCAAAACTTTCATTTGAACCTTTCCTCCTCTTCCTGTGTGTTTGCACCCTCTCTGCGCTAGCATAACAATCTCATCTGTAGCACTGCTTACCTTTGCTTCCTGCCAGGGTTTCTCTGTCCTGCTCTGTGCAGGTACTACAGCTTTTAGAGACAGGTGTAGACGGACTAATGTTTCATATGATCCAGCACCTCCCTCTTTTGTTCCATGAGAATTTCACTGGCTTATATGATGGTCATGTGATCCAGCTGGTAGAAAGATCCATCACACACAGCAAGCCGACCCGGCCGCAACAATAGAGTGTGTGTTTGGGTGCTTGTGTTATCCATTCCCAAGTGATTGTGTTTAGTCATCAGATTTCTGTTGACACAGTAAACTCTACACCGGTGCAGAATAAAACAGATGTGTGTTTTGTATATGAGTGGGAATCCATTCCCTAGGGAAATAATAACCTCCAGGTGTGTTCTGAAGGTGTTCCCTAAATAAACATTCACACGCTCTTATAAAAGCTCGCTGATAAGTTTGTTGTGTTACTCATTCACTTTACCGCATTGATTTAAGCGTGCACGGCGCAGCCTCGGGGCCAATTCCATTTCATCCCTGAAGTAAAATGACCGGCGTGTATTTCAGTAACAACCCAATAAAATATCACCAAAAATACATCTCAGTGTGTGTACCAATACAGCTGAGATGCAGACCAATGGACACTTTTATGGTTCCGGGAAGTAATAACTGTGAAAGTGATATCGTAATGAAGGCAGCGGCTGCCTGAGGGACTTGCGGGTTCACGGCTCACAGTATTTCATAGTCGTATTAATAAAATTGAACGGGAAGAAGAGAGGATCGGGGGGAATTGTCTGCTCCCCGCTCTCATTGTTTGTCTTTGCTCTCTTTTGCAGATTATTATTCACAATCCATCCATCCTCCCTCCCCTCTCTGACCATCAGTCACTTCTTGACCTCTCCGTAATCAGCAAACTGCTGTTAACAATCCCTCCTACTGTTTTCCTCCTCTTCTCCATCTCTCTCTTTCTCTCTCTCGCTCTCTCTTCATTTCCCTTGCTGTTGCACCTTGTTATTATAATCCCTCTGTCTTCGCCGCTGTCAGTCTCTAAAGGCTCCAGTACACTCCAAATAAAATCAAAGGCTGTTGAACTGCTGTCAAATGCCTGAAAACTCAATGTGCCTCCTGGTCTGTTCTTTTAATGACACCCACGCCAGATGGAGGAGTTTTTGGCAAGCCTAGCCTCCAACTGATTTATTTTATAAATAGAGCAAGGGAAAGCTGAAAGAAAACTTTAAAAACAGGCGTGAATTCACAAAAGCTGTGACCACTCACAGGAATGCATCCACATGTTTGTGCATGAACACACACACAACGTCGAAAACACGTTGCTATAGATGTCTCCCTCCGACAGATGGTTCATGGGACATGGCAAATTGAAAATGGTCTGTGTGTGTTTAAGTGTGGACGTGCCCCCCACTTAAGCAAATTGGAATGAACACTAAAACTCACCTTCACAAACACACACACACACACACACACACACACACACACACACACACTAGACCACTAGCCTCTCATGGCAAAAACTGTGGCCGCCAAAGGGTGAGGAATTTTTGTGGACTGAGCGACTTATTGAGCTGCTGGTCAAAGCTAACATGGCCACTAAATAAAATCCAAAAATTCACATGACACTAAATAACTCACAGATAATTAAAGGGATATTCTGCCAATTTTCAACCAGCCTTGTATCATAACAGTGTGGGTAGTGTGTGTCAATGAACTTCACTTCATCTTAACAGCACCCAGATCTCCCTGCTCATCTCTCAGCTCACATCTGCAAGATGACACACTTCAAGTCAGTCGCTGGCTCTAGGGTTGTTGCTCAAACTACAGATTGCACTTCTGCATTTTCATTTGCCTGCCACCATGGTAGGGCTGCCCCCTAATAGTCAGCCAACATTAGTCGACCAGAAACACTTATTTTGACAAGGAGCTGCGCCTTGTCAGAGTAATTTAAAACCTGTAAGACTGGAACATGTGGCAATTTAATTTGAAAGGACAGACACAGGAAGTGGCCACGTTCAGCAGTCAGACAGGAGTCACATTAATTTACAGGGCTGGTACCTGCAGTTATTCCACAGGCTAGTTAATAACATGTGGGGCAGGAAATCCAAAGTGTGGGATCATTT
>JAPZEB010000024.1:15360436-15384988 GCA_029783705.1 Chaetodon striatus | reverse complement strand
AAATGCTGATTCTGATCTTTAAAATGGGATCGGGACATCCCTAGTCAATTCAGATGCCACAGGTGTGTTGTATAGCAACACATTCTCACTCCGACCTCGTCACATATCGACATTTGGTCATGGACTTTCCATGTCCACGTATGACATGAAGGGTACCCTGGGTGTGTTGGTTATCGACGTTCTGGGACGCCATGACAAGCTCTGCCTTTTACATGCACTTCTGTTTTCACAGGAAATTTAACATTTACATACAGTCTCTTCAAGATAAATGCACTACGTCAATACAACACCACAAACTGACCTGTTTTTCCTTCAACAACAAATGCATGTGGGTACGTGAGGTCAACACATGCAGTTGGTTAGGTTTAGGCAACAAAAGCATGTGGTTGGGTTTTGGAAAAAATAACAGGGTATGGCTTTAAAATCTTACAGGACGCAGACACCACACTCCCAGGTCAAAGCCAGTGTTTGTTGAACCCATCGACCACCCTTGACGCCACCAAGCACCTTTAAACTATAACGGCGACCAGCCATGTATCATGCCAACGTTAAGGAACCGCTGTTTTCGTCAGTGCCCAAGCGCCAGATTTCAAAAACTTCAGAGTGAGAACAGTTCACATATAGCCATATTTTTTAACTTATTGGTGACATCCCAGCAGCTTCCGACTTTGGCAAATACAACATGCTCAAGAATCTACTGCAGGTACTGTTAAGAGAAGTTTTGATGACACTTGGTACTGGGTTATTTCAATCAGTACCTTAAGGGTATCGAGTACTGATATGCAGCCCTTAGCAGAACACAGAATAAACTAAATACTGAGATCTGTATGAAAACTTACTATAAAATGGTATAAAGTTAAAATGTGATGACATTAGCAGTCACATAGAAAGAGCAAGCGATGCAGTCTCATCTTGTTAGTTCCTCGACTGTCCAAGCACATCTGTGCCCACTCAGTGTGCACTAATTCAGTCCTCAACTCAACTTATTACACTCCTGCAGCCGACAATTTCGTCATTAGAAAGATTTTTCATGCTACTGCAGTTTCTGTTTATTATTTCTACAGCGGTGACATGGTTTATTCATCTGTAAAGTTTCGGCGTGCGAGTTTGTGTGTTGCACTGAGAGTAGACAGCTGCAGTTGCCTAAGAAATAACTTCTGCCCGAGGGCAGCCTCCTGCCTCTTACTAACAGAGAGAGATTGAGAGCACTGTGGATGGAGGGAGGAGAGAGTGCAAGAGGATGGAAAGAGGGAAAACATTTTTGCGACTCGCTCTAGCCCCCAGGAGAGTGAACTGAACAACAGCACAGAAACCCATCCACTCCGAAACACACACACACACACATAATGTCATACATAGAGTAACACAGGGACAAGTGGCTCCTTCTTTGCTCTCGGACAAATTTTCTGGCTCATTGGATCCTTTTAGAAATGGTGGGCAGCAGCCGTTACATGGGTCTGCCTGTAGCTAGAATGACAATGAGACCTATAAACTCATAAAAGTCTATTTATTGTCCTATTTCTGTTGGCTCATGTCCATTTGTGCCTCATATAACCTGGAAATTGTGTCCCTGAACATCCCCGTATCTCAGGCAGGTTCACTTTTCTGTGATTTTCCCACTAACTCTTTTATAAGTTTTGATATTTTTGCAAGAGCTCAGGTTCACTTTGAGTCATTTCAGATGCTCCACACATGGGCCACAAAGTCAGCTGCCTGAACAAAATATGTGTATTCTTTGGGACAACTGCTCTATAAGGCATTTACATGAGTTAATTTGTAACTGCTGTCATCTGCTTCATTGATGCTCAAAGTGGCAGCTGCTTGCCACCTCAGCTACCTCTACTGAGCAGTTTACTGCTCGATGGCTTCATCAATCTTTCCCATAAGCCTGCATATTCAGTATATTAGAGCAGTTCCAGTCTGCGGAGGACTTTGCTGAACTCCTGGCTGGCTGAGAATGATCCTAAGCAGGCCCAGTGGAAATATGATTATTCCAACAATCATCGTGTGAGCCTCGAGGCCAACTGTTACCTTCCAGAGAACACACATTAGCTGTGTTTAGGGACAGACAGTTCAGGATAAAATAACAAAAGTTTGTGCAAATTACTCCAATCCAATAAAATTAAGCCAATGAGAGATTAGTATTAATGTGTGCTGGATGAAAATGATTTGCAGAAAAATGTGGCACAAATGAGCAGACTGATTTTTTCTCACAATGAACTGCATACAGACAACACAAAGATATGCTAGCGTGTGAGTGTGTGAGTGCCTCACTGTGCAGCATCATGGCTTTATAAGGAGAGGAGACAGTTTTATCTCAGGCAGCAGGAACAGATACAGTGTACAGAGATGGCTGAACAATGAGCTGGACTGTCTGGAGAGACGAGCACGGACAATAACAGCGAACGTTGTGCTCGGCTTCCTGAAGTCTTGTCGTCACTGTGAGTTATTTATGTATTTATTTATTCTCAGTGACAGTGCACATTGATCAGCATCACTGTAAATGTGCCGGTGTCAGCCAAAGGGCTCATTTTCAACTGTTGTCCCTCGGCCTGATGTTTAATTGGCCATTCGAACAACAAATAAAACACACAATATATAAAATAAGAGAAGTAAAACATGAGCCTTGAAACAGGATAAAAGATTAGAGGAGTAAGGCAGCATTGTGCAAGGTAGGACATCCATTTTCTAACCGCTTATCCGTGGGGGAGCTGAAGCCCATCCCGAGAGGCAGGGTACACCCTGGACAGGTCGCTGACACATAGAGACAGACATCCATTCACACTCACATTCACACCTACGGACAATTTAGAGTCACCAATTAACCTGCATGTCTTTGGACTGTGGGAAGCTGGAGTACCCAGAGAAAACCCACACTGACAGAGTGAACATGCAAACTCCGCACAGAAGGGCTCCCCCACCCTGGTTCGAACTGGAACCCTCTTGCTGTGAATATGGCAACAATGCTAACCACTACAGCACCGTGTCGCCCAAGTCAAAATGTCTACTATGAAAAAGGTCCATCCAATTCTGACCAAAAGACACCCACTTGTCCTAATCAACCACATTAGCTAAGGTTTGTAGGGTAGGGATTCTTTACTTATTATCGACTAAAAAGTGGTTCAAAACCGTTTCCACCTCTACAGGACTGTGTGGGTAAAGTACCCTTAGAACTGGTACATTACCCATATGGACATGTTCCTAAACCGTAGATCCATTTTGTGTTTCTACTGCAGATAGCGCTCTAAAATGTCAGCTGGGTCATCAGCGAATAGTAGCCTAATACCCGTGTCATTCTCCTTTCAGCTCTTGCTGTATGTCCTCTGCACTGGTGATACATAGGAATATCTGCACTTTATTAATCAGGATAAAAAGCCCGTTTGTTTCGAGACTCTGTCACTATCAGTGGAAAATTTAAAAATAGTGAGTTTGTACGTTGAGTCCTTGTTGAGCAGTTGTGTTGATTCTCTATTGACTAATCAACGTACTATAGTGTTTGTAGCTACCTTTTAGTATCAGATCAGTGTGCTAGTTACCTCAACAGAGGGGGAAAACAGGACAGAAAGGAACAGTTCTAGTGGTACCATCTGCAACTTTTGACAGTGTAAATGCAAAAACAACCATTTTAATGTATAACAAACTGAACTGAACTGAACTAAACCGGACTACTTTATGGAAATTAGCTTTACTTTTTGGAGGCTTTTCGTAGTCTGACTGTAGGAGTATGCGCACAATCAAAAAGCTAATGCCCATGCCACTAATCAAAATGATAAGGTTAGCTGTCGTAAGTGTTCTGAAGAAACTGCTTGATGAAAGCTGTAAGATGTCCTTTCTACCATTTACTTTTATAATATTTCTATTGCATATATCATAAATCTATCTACCTTATTCAAAAACAGGATGCCGTCTGTACATTTGCTGCTTTTTGCTTTCGTTTCTTTATCAAAATCAATTTCTCCAAAGGTCAGTTTAATAAAACCAATGTTGTTGCTGTCTTTTCATTGCTGACAGTGTTAGGGAAACAAAAAGGACACCTTTTAGTGTGTAATCCTGTAAACTTGTCGTCCCATTTGCCTTATGTAGAATCATTTAACCTGTGACCCTTATTAATGTACACATGCTCCTATATGTGACATATACAGGATCTGCAGCCTATACTGTTTCAAAAATCAGCAAAAATGTAAAGTATGACATCTATTTTGGCTACAGGCAGAGACAAAATGTTACTTCCAACAAAAACAAACTGCGCCTACATATATTCAGTGTCACTGATGGGTGCTCACAGACCTGAAAGGCTGGGGTTCCCATAATCTGATAATAAAAGTGTGTTCGCTAGACTACGGTACACGATATTTTAATTGCAAGTTTCCATGCACATCATATCTATTAATTATGTGCTGCTTCAGTAACAAGAGGGCATAAATCTGGCTAAGTATAGGTGTGAAACGAAGAGTATTACATGGGAGATTTACAGCTTAATTACATTCGGGCAAGGGAGGGAGCTGAGGCAGGGAGGCAGAAAACTAGATTTGAGCAGTGGCTCTTAGCTGACATATTGTGAGAGAGAGCTCAGCAAATTGGGCCTTGATAGTTTATTGGTATAAGGTTAATAGAGTAAACAGGGTAAATAAGCATTTCTTTCGGGTGGCCAACAAGCGTCTACATGTTGCGAGGAAAATGCGAATGCGGGCATGCAAAACACTTTAAATCTTCTCCTTGCATGTGACCTTTATGTGACTTTGTGTGATGCTGTTAGTTTCCATTCCTCATTCTGTGATTCAGCTTTAAGTTTAAAGCATAAAGGATGCTGGTGAGCCCCTAAAAAAGTCTGGGAGCACCTTGAAAGGATCTGCTGGTCAAGTGTGAACGTTTAGCATATATGGCCAGAGTTAATCAGATCTCATTCTAAACATGTTAATGTGGCAATGTCATATATTCATTCATCAAATCAAGCTCGCAAACTACTGCAGATGTGATAACAGGCAAAATTACAGATAGTCAGTCTGAAGCCCAGGGAAATGTGAAGTACAGCACAGTGAACTCAAAACGGTGTGATCATCCTGTACTTCAATAACAACCTACACTGTCATAATAACAGTCATTTAAAGGACTGTACAGAAAACTGTGTTATTCTGAAACCACAGGGATGAAGGGGAGGCAATGAACTGTGTCAGCTGTTGTAGCTGTCTGTCTAAATGATACTACAGCGTATGCTCGTAGGAAAATACAAATTTAGAAGTCTAAACTCTGAGGTCTAGGTTTTCTACACATTTTCCCATTTCAAAGTTTCGTACTTCTGCAGACTTCTCTGTATATTTTTTGACCATATTTGACATTAAGTACATTTGAGTACAAATAGCCATCCCTCAAAAAACTTGCCACTGTCAAAAATGTCTGCCCAAAGAGAAAGTAAGCTAACCACCGCTACCTATACACGCATCATTTTACCTTAACATACTGAAGAAAGAATATTATATAATTGTACCCTTTTAGTGTTCTTTTTAAATAAAAAATTTAAAAAGTTGAGCAATTTAATTAAAGTTGAGTAATTTAATTACTCAATGACAGCATCTGCACAGCTTTGTTTATTCACTGTGTACATGAAAACGACGATGAAAGCTTCCATAAAGGTTTCCTTAAACAGAAATGGTATTGCATTTACTTTTCTGCTAATGACATCACTGCATATATTGAAAAATGTTCAAATAAACTAAATATTTGGTTATTTGTGATGCTATGTTTTACTACAAGTCAAAGATACTGCCACATTTTCTTTCAAACTAATTTGGGCCCCAATGTCCACATTTGGTTGTCAGGCTGTGACATGCAGGTGCAAAGGCATTTTTGCGTAGGTGTGTGCGCTCAGTCATACACCATACTTCCTGCCTTGCTTTTGATGACATCAAACTCACTCTGGCCCGCACTTTATCACCAGTGGTAAACATTTTGGCTGCGCTGTCTGTCTGCTCCAAACGCCATGAAAAACACTGCTTGTATGATCAATACAGTTTTAGAAATACTGAATTTTGTTTTGTAGAAAAAAAGAATAAGGGCAATTGTCTGGAAACATGAATATTTTCCATCCTCTCACTCTCATCACTTGTCGGAAGTCATGTCATTATCATGTTGCTGCGAGGCAAAAATGTTCCCAAAAACTGTAAACCCAATGATGATTCTGACACTGTAAGACGCTACTAATGTCTTTTCTACAGCATCATTTCACATGTCATCTCCTACCATTGTTTGTTGTTTATTTAAAGGATCTCTACAGCTGTTCTGACTCATACGATAAATGACATTGAAAAGCACCTGTATCAAGCTTAAGTCAAGGCAGCTGTATTTCTATGTGGGCTGTTTTAACGGATTTTTAAGAGCAGTGGGAGACTATGACTCCAAGATGTCTGCACAGCCTGCAGTTGAACACACAGCAGTGCCTTCTGACTGTCACGAACGCATTGCTATGGTGAGACTACTCATGTGCATTAATGGCAAAAGAAAGCTATCTAAATAAACCAGAATAGACTGCCTATCTTAAATCCTTAATCCACTTAAGTTTTATTCTTAGTTTTAGTATTATTTAACATCCTGTACTTGTGCAGCCAACATTTTCTGTTTTATAGGGTTCTGCTTTCAGATACAGACACTTAAAAGAATAAACTGCCTTATTATTCAGACAGAATTTACCCACACAATACTAACACTTTCACTCATTCACATTCAGGAATGGCTTGATTTCAGTGTGGTGATGTAATCAGGATGGGATAACAGATTTTAAGAAAGAAAATATACACATACAAAGAACAAAAAGAAAAACAAAACAAGTGCAGAGATGATCATTCTGCCTGCGATGACTGCAAATGTGCAAATAAAAGTCACACACACAACAGTTGGCTCATTTATCTGCAGGAGGGCGGTGATAGCGTAGTGATATTTCAGATGATGATGCAACAGCAACAAGGTTACGGCATCTGATAAGTCATCTGGTGCTGGAACTGCATTGCTCACCAACAGATGACAGTATCAAAACATTACAGTCATATCGGTGGTATTCAGTAATCCAGAAAATGTGGCTCCCTTGTTTCATTAACATGAAGCAGCTAGATAATGCAGGGTATTACAGCTCTAACAGTAATAAGACTTTGAACCTTAATACTGGAATGAGCTGCAACACTGCTTGGAGTTATCATTATTCATTAGTCTGAGAGACTTTGATGCTTTACACTCTTGTTTTCCTGATAATATTTGTAATTGTTTTAATCAATCTGGCTGTGTTTGTGTGTGTGTGTTTGTATGAGAGAGAGTGAGAGATATAGTTCTTGTGAGTGAATTAATGTTCTTATTTGTTTTCAGATCTCTCTTGCAAAAAAAATCTTGATGACAATAAGATTTCCTGACTAAATAATGCCTACATAACTCACTATTTGTCTCATAATGTATCCAATTGCAACCTCTAGCATGATGGTAAATAGATAGAGTAGAGTAGGCTGGAAAAGCCACAACAGTCAGCAGAAAGAGTTCATTAGGTATCAAATAATAAACATGTGAAGCTGTTGTTCTTCACTTTGGTCTGATTTTCCTGTTGTTGCATAAAAGGGAGGCTACACTCGAGTTACAGCTAAGGTTGTGACTAAATATCCATCTCACACCAGTAATTTGGATCTTTACACGTATTAGACTTAGTTTAATTTATTACATCAGTAATGAGCATGAAGTCATAGGTGTAACTGTAGCCACGCCTGTGTGGTTACACTGCAGCATGCAACAGTCATGGTCATCTTACTATGACAAACGGACACAGGGATTCTGATAACTAACTCTTTGCTATCACATTTGCATAAATTAAGTTAAACAGGAACATCTATTCTGAAATATTTCACATGTTCATGCTCAGAGTCCCCTCTGTAAAACAGCCTTTGCGTCAATGCAGGCTAGACATGCTGTAATGGCTTTTCTGCTTTCTGTTTAGGTAGAGGGATTGGCCCGCTCTGCTTGCCAGGAAGGATGTTTGGGATGTAAAGGTTATTCTAGTTGACCTTTTCGGCATTACGACTGTCTGTGTGGTCAGTCAGGGTTAAGTCATGAAAGAAAGCACTGTCCACCTTAGTGCTTGGTGCTTAAGCAGTCTAGGGTTTCTTTTGGGAGAGGTGGTTATGCATAGAGACCACAGCGTCATGATCACAGCCAGATGGCTCCTTAATGAATGAGAGTAACCATATTAAAGGAATAGTTTAACCTCAGATGATCATTTGTATATCAGTAACTCATACCACGTTACGTTGATTTTAAGAAGGAAACGCTGTTTTTCTCGCATGCATTCACGGTGAACGAAGAATCCAAAAACCGAGAAAATTCTTGATTCATTTGAGACTGTGGTTTTTAAACTTTTTGTGTCCAAGGTGCACCATACGTCAAGCCAAAATCTCAAGGCACACATGTACACAACAGCTTCCATGACGTGTTATCACTCTTATCACCGCATCTTTCAGCTTTCATGATACTGTCTACTGACAGGTGGTCTTCGCTGGTGCTCCGCACAACAAAGCGATCCATTGTCCCACTCACGGCTTTCTCCTTTCAAGTGACATCATCCCTCACACTGTCTGCCAATCGGGACTTTTGATGTGTCACAGACTTATAATTCCCACATGTGAAGGTGACAAATGGGTTCCCAGTGAGGGTTTTTTTTTTTTATTATTAAAATTCAATTAATTTACATTTTTTAGCCAGAGTTTGCCTCTTAATTAAAAAACTGGGTGCACACAACATACTGATACAGTCAATTAAAAATTCATTCATTACTTTTTGTATAGGCCCGGCTGAATATTGCCCTAATAATGTCTGGTTATCACAAAATTCCACAGCCCAACTTGAATGGCATCACAGCATACACGCTATTTGAGAACCACTGATTTAAGTCATAGGGGATTGCATTTAACAAAAGCAAAACTATATAAAAAAAAGTGTTTACAAACTCTCGTACAACTTGTTCAGTACAATCCAAGTCTCATTTATGCAGTTGTATGCTCAGTACTTCCCAAACACCGTGCTCGAGATAGTCAGGTTTTAGCAAAAATGCATGTGTTTGGGACGTACTAAGCATATGACTGAATTCATGAGACTTGGCTTGGTAGTTAACACATGTTTTTATATAGTTTTACTGTGGAAGCATAACGTGGTGTGAGTAAATTTTACACAAATGATCATTTGTTGGTTAACAAGCCCAATTTTTTCATCAGTTTTCAACATAACGTGATCTATTAATCTAAATCTGATTTATTGACGACAGGTTTTAATTTGAGAATATGCCAGAGTGATCATTAAGTATACTAGATGCAAAGCAGTGTGCCTGTTACCAGTGAGTTTAACTGCATTATTAAGAGATTTACCAAGGCTTTGTTAGGCAATACATGAGCGTTCAAGTCACTGTCACCAGAACAGACAGATAAATAGATAGACATGAATGAGGTAGATGATCCATGAGTTGTGTCAGGAATGAATATGAAGAATGCTAACAACAGTTAAGACTACCTGTGCCAGGGTCATTCTCATGGCACTGACGGGCGACGGCTCAATGTCCACCAACTGCTGCACCGAGCTCAGAGTCTGGCACACACATACACACAGGCAGGCGCCCGCACACCCACGCACCCAAGAGCAGCAGTGCAAGCACACAGACAGACAAACACAAGGAGGGGTTAATGGAAGAAAAGGTTAGGAAGAAGTGTTAGCAAAGGACACAGGGGAAGGAACAGCACATTATTGTTTAGAGAAATGATACCAGTCAAGATCAGAGAGGGAAAGAAAATTCAGCTGAGAGAGTAGAAGAGGGAAAGAAGCTGAGAAACAAGAAAGAGAGCACGAAATGACTCAGACACAAGAGAGAAGGACAGCTAAAGAGGAATTAGGACCAATGTCCACTGGGAGACATCTCTTTCTTCACCAGCAGTACTTAAAAAGTCCTCAGCGGGGTGAGACAGCATGATTCCCACTGCTGCATTATGATCACACAGACTTGAGATTGATTTACAACTACTTGAAATATTTTTAACAGTCAGCAACTGCTTGATTTGACAAAAAAAGTTGTGTTACTTTTGTAAATGATGAAAAGAAACTACAACTACAAAGAGAAGCTCCCAGTGGACACTTATCATTTGGCGTTAAAACGATTAATATTAGAACACAGAGTAGATTCATGCTTCTGTCATGCTGTCACCAGACACTAGTTAACTGGACAACTCCATCCTGAATTGTTAACATAAAGAAACCTCAACAGGCTGGAAACAAAAGAGCCAAAGATCTCTCTGGAGAATAAGAATGATCAGAGCTTTGGCTCTCCAATTTCCAGCTTGGCAAGCTTCTCAGCCCCAGATGTATTAATGGGATTCTCTAAAATCACAAGAGTACACGTACATAAATTCTGTTAGAGTGATTTAACTGATTGAGATGAGGTAAATACTTTAGCCAAAGATATAAAGTACAATATTGGAGGAGAGAGAAGAGGTAGAAGGAGGGAAAAGCCAACATTTGGCAACACAAGAGTCTGTTTATTATCTGTGTGTGTGTGTGTGTGTGTGTGTGTGTGTGTGTGTGTGTGTGTTTGTGTGTATGTGTGTGTGGCGGTGTTTGAAAGAGAAGGGACTTGAGAGACTGAGTGACTGTCCTGCCGTGTAAACAGGTTCATACACAAACAATACAAGCTCGACAACAACCTGTGTGTGTCTCACCGTGTCACATTCGCTGGGCTGGAACTGGAAGTCGTGTGCTTTGTGGAACACTGGATTCTCCTGCATGAACAACTGCTGGTTGTACTCTTGTATTATCTGAGAGAAACACAGACGGAGATAGTTAATACTTATATGCAAGTTTCTTGCTGTAAAGAAAAAAAACATTGGTGATTTAAGAATCCCTTGTAACTTTGGTGAATCCGCAGCCTCCGTTCTGCCGAGATGGAGGGAAGTACAAACTTTTTACAGCCAACTTTCAAGCCTACAGTGGGTGAGTATTTCATATTCATACATACATTTTGGGTTTGATATTTTACGTATCATTTTAGAGAGGCAGGGTCTCTCTAGGTGAGTTTTAGCCCCAAAACCAGTTCTATAAAACTGCGGACCAGCGGCAGGTGATGGTGTTTCGAGAGGCATTGAGCTGCACACACTGTATTGATGAAAACCAATTCTGGGGTGGTGTTTCGGTTATATATCCATCGTTCTCTCTTTGGGAGGTGTTTCCATATTTTTCAGAGTAGGCTGCAAGCTTTTCACAGACACAAACACAACAAACGAGCACAAAATATGCTACAAAAGTCAAAGGCATTAGTTTTATTCTGTACTGACTATGCGTCATATTGTTACTTAGACACTGTATTTCAGTTTTGTTAGCATTCCTACATCCTTCAGGTTGAAATAGTTTTAATTAAAAATGCTGTATGTGAGCGACGTTTCCAATCTCCAGTCCGAGGCAAAATTTCCCTGCTGTGTAATATAAGACAAATAATGCCTAGTAATAACAAATGAACTCAAAATGTCAAGCTGCTTCATTTCTTTCACTGAAGAAATACACAAGAAAAACAACTTTGATCATTCTATGATGTCAAGAAGATGGATGGTTACTCCCCCACAGTATCTGTACTGAGACCAAAAAACACTGTATTTCTACAAGTACTAACTTACGCATGAGCACAGAAGGTCTTTGTTTCTCTGTACTTCTGACTCACCCTGGAGGATTTGTCCAGCAGGAACTGGAAGGTGTTGTGTGTGGCTTGGGAGGCCTCTAGCTCGGTACGACTCAGCTCTACCAGGTAGTCTTTCACGTGCTCGTAGATCCTGCCGTCCAAGGCCTGGAGGACAGAAAGAGAGAAGGACCGGGGGTTATAGTGAAGAATGGATTAATTCAATGTAATTCTATAATCTCTGATAATAGAGCGGAGAGTACGGGAGAATCAGGAGCAGACACCAAGAAAGAGACAGATGGAGGAAACAGAGGGTCAAAAAGTAGGTGAATAAAGCCAGCAATATACTAGTTTTTATTTTACTTTTTTTTAACCGACACACCACTGTGCAAAATTCTGCCTTATTTCTCATGGAGAAACTTCCAGCAATCATTTAACCACAACTATTATGTAACTGGGAGCCTGTCTGTGACAATATTTGTGGTCGTCTTGTCCGTTGTTTTCGTCTTGTTTCTGAGCCTGGAGGAACACGTCGTCACCTCAGGGGATGTGTAACTACTTTGTTTGTACAGATACTTTGTTGTAGTCTAGTTCTGGACATGCAAAAAGAATATGGAGGCACACTGTCAACAGTGAGTCTCCTGAAGGCATTAGACAAGTGAGTCCTCATTCAAATTCATGTTTACATAGTAATGCATATAGTATGTTTTGGCTCCAAACAACAAATAATTTGCAAACGCACAAATGTCAGTTTCAATGATAACAAGAAGCTCCTGTAGTACTCATGTGCCCTTCGGCAAACTGCCCAATCCATAAGCAAACTGTTGAGTGTCACGAGTAGACGAGACTGTTGCATCTGCCCTCAGGTCACAACAGAATAAAAACATGAGCGATGACTAATAGTTAATCCACAGGTGTGTTGCCTAATACGCAGTTCACACTAGTCATCAGATCTCTGTACTGTTCACACTACACAACTTTCTGAACTACATGACTGACCAGTGACAGGCGGTCACACACTACAATACCTTTCATCACGAGGAATCCCCGTTAAGAACCAGTATGGCTGGTCTCCAAACTGTTTTTCCACAATAACACAATGATGTAATACCATGTACAAGATCGGATTTTTTGTTGTCACAGACAGATGTGTTCACAGAATAGCCTGTTTTCATACATCTTTATAATTTATAGCTTCTTCCCCCTACGTGTAGCAACAACTTTGGCCCGTGTTGCAGGTTTCCACTCAATCCCACCTTACGCTCTCATTGGCTGTAGCTTGCCAACATGTCCCTGACCATTCCAGATATTTAGTCTGCTAGATATCTGGGATGTGTCTGTGATGCATCGATGAGCCCCTTATCGAGCGTCTCAGTTTGTGTCTTTGAGCAGTTCACACATAGTGCTCGCTGGCTGATTTGCAAGCCATCGGCAATGTGCCTCTGATCTGGGGCTTTTGTCAGGGAGCTCCAAAGTCTGTCAGCGAGTGGAAAATCAGGGCTAAAATCATGTAGTAGTGCTGTCATGGTATTGGAATGTTTAACTTCAATGCAATACCCTAAGAATACCAATATTTGATTAAAAAATTCCAATACCGATTGACATTGAGGACATAAAATTATCACTTTTTAATTACAAGATAAACATAACAAAGCTATGACATGACAGAGACAACTTTTCTTTACTTGGCAAGCAGTAGAAAGGAGCATAATGACTACACTAAACATTACAATAAGCTGGTACTGGTGTATCGACACTGCCGAAAAAGAGTATTAAAACCATTTCAAATAATCAGAATCGATGTATTGATAAATCAACATTTTTAACAACACTATCATGTGGTGTGATCTAGGCATAATTAAACTGCTCTCAAGACTGTGTGGGCGTGCACAGACTGTGACTGATTGACAGCTCCCTCAGTCTGCAGTTAGTTTTGTTATGGCAGGACAACTTGTCTCATTATAATTTATAATGTTCCAGTTTAAGAGGTAATTCCACACCTATGTGGGTGTTTAAATAAAGGTTTCAATTTAACATGTGTAAACACTTGATTTGTCACACACAAACACACACACACACTTCACCGCTGTCCTGGTGTTGCTGCCAAGAGGAAAAAAGATCTAGTCTAACTGTGGCATATATTATGTCGCCTTATGCTGCACAACACACATTTTTATGAATTAAAGAGAGAGATAAAAACAATGTGAGACGAGAGCGCAGTCAAAGGAAGGACAGACAGCGAGCAGATGTTTTCATTTGACAGCTCGTATCATTAGAGGTGGATTCTGATGCGCCGATATAAAGAGGTTTTAATGGAGTATGCAGCCCAAATGAACAGCCTTTCTATGGGGAGCTGGGGTAGTGCTGCCAAGCTGTAGGCCACACTGCCAAACAGACAGATCAGACAGAGAGGAAAGAGAGAGAGAGAGGCTAATGGAGAGGAGGAGGAGTAGGAGGAGAGAAGGTAAGATGGGAAGAGTGAGCATTTGAAAAGGTATGAAAGAGTGAGAGAAGAGACGGACAGAATGAGCGTATAGGAGACCTGTATGTGTGTATGTGAAGTGTTCTTTGGATAGCGTTCTCACAGCTGCAGGCGAAGGTGAAGGGGTTCAGATTCCAATTCAACAAAACACAGAGACCGCAGACACACACGCACACACTCTCTCAAATACTCAGACGCTCATACTCTCCTCTAGCCAAAGTACTTCATAAAAGCTCACACTCTCAGAATCCTGCATTCACTCTGTGTTGGCCAGCGGATGTTTTTGGCCGAGTACAGCCTCCCAATAACACCGACTCTGCCATGCAGTAAACATGCAACAAAAACTTACACGTACATAACACAAAAGTAGCATTTGCGTACACAGACTTATGAAACAATGGGAAATTGACAAGGAAATTATGTCATTAAGGGTGGGTTGTTGGCTGACTTCTCTCTAAATGTTCCCTCGTCAATCTGCTCATTTCCTCCTCCCCCTTTCTTCCTTTCCTCCCCTCCTTCTTTCATCCATTTACGGTAGTGTTGAAATGGAGTGAGTCAGCTTCCAGAAAAAGCCCCGTCCCCATACTGTGGTCAGTGTGTGTGTGTATGTTTTTTTGGGTTGAATGACTGCATCAGCCAGAACAATAAGTACAGCACGGTGGAGCAGACAGGGCAGCAGAAGTGGAAGTGTGTGTGACTAGCGGGGGGACTTTAAAGATAGACAAGAGCATCGACTGCCAACAGCAGAGGGAGATGTGGAGCAGCCTGTTCCTCCACTGCCCTTTCACTACAACTGTCGCATTCACAAGGACAGCAGCGCTCAGTGTAAGATATATGTTATTCATGCAGCCACAGTCAGCACAGGCAGTATTTATGAAGTGAAGTTCAGACCTAAACAAGGCCTTCAATTACAAGTGTCCTCAATATGTAGAAAGCCGCTCTATAATCTGTTACATTCATTTCATAATCTTCTATTATATGGTTTGATATTAAAGGCAGAAAAGGTCTTGACCCAGAGAGAGCTGGCAAACTTTCCCTGCCATAAAGTTAGCAATTTGTAGCATATCTATTCCAAAATGTCCTCCCATGTCTGTAGCCAATGAATAATGTTCACGGCAATGCAATGCACTAAGAGGGCAATGAATTTTATAGGTTGAATATAAGTGCTGTTGGAAATGAAAAGCAGGATGAATGGAGATGCCCCCAAAACAGCACAGCTACAATTACTATAACGTTTTCTGGGTTGTATTGTGCTGCTTTTGGTTGTGCATATATATATTGTATGGCTGCTATTTTTACATCTGCCACTGATGCTGCTTTCTGGGCTGTATTTCTCATCAGATCTCAGAGGAGCAAAAACGGTGAAAGGAACTTTTCTTGTGATGCAAATTTTGGTCCCCCCTGTTAGGAGTGTTGTTATCAGTGACTTTCAGGTGAAGACCTGTAAACACCACAATAAAAGAAAAAAAAAACTGCAGGGGAAGGAGAGAGCATGAGCAGATTGCCTCCCTCTAGCAATGTCCCTTATTCTCATTGTGTGTTTGCGTGCATGTATTTGTGCATGTGCATATTTCCCTGCAGTCCCGTCCTTCTGTCGCAAGGAGCTAAGGATCTATTATTCAGAATAGCCTCATAGTATAGATGCTCATACACGCCTAAGGCAGAGTTTGTGAGAGTTGGGGAGAAGGAGAAGCAAGGGAACGAGGATGAGTATGTGAAGACAGGAATTACTCAAAATGGAAAAAGCCAAGAGAGAAACTGAGCAAAAAAAATGGGGAAGGGGAGAGAAGCAGATAGAGATATCATTGAGCCCCACTTTAACTTTAAATTAGCATTAAAATAATTCTTAATGTATGCAACTTACTTCACAAACAAGAAAACTAAAAGCAGCAACATTACAGGTGCAAAGTCACCCAGCTACTCTGATGTATGTCTCCCCACTTTGTGTTTGTGTTTTTGCTGCCAAATACAAATCATGTCTGAGACTAATGAGTGTCAGGATAAAGAAAACATCTCACACATGATGCCTAATGTGTACATATGAGTTTGTGTGGGTGTGTGAGTGTCTGTCAGACTGACGTGTTTGTACTGTATTTTAAAAAAGGATGACATCACGGTTCCTCAGCTGCTTATGTCATTCACCACACAGTAGCTGAGGTGTGTCTGTCAGCACACAGGACTGTCATTTAGTGTGTGTGTGTCTGTGTCTGTGTCTGTGTCTGTGTCTGTCTGTTTGTCTGGCTGCCTGTCATCAGCTGACCTGGATTTATTGTGTTGTAACCACAATGGCATGTAGATATTTTAGTGTAATTTCTGTCTTTGTTGATTCTGTGCACGTGCCAGAAAGGTCATCCAGCACAACATTTCTACAACTGAACCACAGTCTGCAACTACTGGTGAAATAAATATGAGGGATGACGACAAGTCTGCTTCTGTGTCACTACTTATCACTTTTACAAGTTACAGAACTTGCTATAACATGATCACTTACGGCAATAAGGGCATTATTTTAAGTACATTAACAAAGCAATGAGACTTACATCACACATCAGATAGAGTGAGCTGGTGTAAAAATGTTTAAACCGGTTTGATATTAAGCCAAACACTGGAGCAAACCAGTATACTGAATTTTACTACTTGACCAGCACTTGACTCAGCTTCCACTCCCGCGTGGAACATAACAGCACCGTGTCACAACAGCAAGCGTCTGACTATGGCGTCATGCTGGACGCTCTCTGTCAACACTGAATCCTTTAAATATGCACTTCTGTTGTGTCGTGTAAACAAACCAGAGGCCTGTACTACGAAGCAGGATTTTGAGTTAGCAAGGACCACAAAGAAGCTGGTCATCTTTTTCCCGGGATAAATCACCATGGTAACTTATGCTGAGGAGCTAACCTGCTCCGGAGCAGGTTAACTTCAGAGTATCGGATCACAACCTGGATTAGTTGAACTGGCCTTGTAGAACAGGCCTCAGGTATCTATCAGCTGTGTGCTCGATATCATAGTGGCAATGTAACCACCTAAAAGATAGCTGATTACTTGCTTGTACTTTCTGAACACAAAACATGTTTTATATTGTCACATTTACTGGAAATTACATACACTATAACTACCAGCAAGTAGATCACTCCCTGTTGATCTCCCTCCAGCCAGCTGTCAGCAGATTTTATGGTGCAAAAATTAGACGTTGTGTAAATAATTCCTTAATTCCACCTCATGAATCAGCCATTCCTCATCCATCGCAGCATTTAAAGTGAGAACAGGAATAAATAGAAACAGGGCAATAGACAACAGCTGAGCTCAAAATGGCCCACTGCGTCACTCACGGTCAGTTAGGGCACCTCTTCTGTCTGCTTCAAATCCAAATTGTTGCTATGAGAGACTAAGTTTGCCATGTCTCTCATTACAACAAAAAACACATGAACTTTCTAGGAAACAAACACAACATGTGCCGCTCTTCCCCCCTCCCACCTCTACTGAAATCTGATCTCCTTGATGTTGCCGGCCTGAGCTCTGCAGTAAATTGTGCACAGCCTGCCAGACACCAGTGGCTCCGTTAGTCTGTTTCTAAACAAACATAATATTATGTTAATCACGTTGTCATATTGCTTATTACTGATGCAATATAAGTTGTATTTAGAGCTGTGACACTGTAAGCACAGGTGGCTAATGTACTATATTAACAAATAAACAAACACGTTCAAGTTCACAGTGATGCATGACACATAAAGGTGTCACGTATGATCATGAGGCCAGAACGATTCATTGCACACAGAAGAAGAAAACATCCCCAATGCAGCAAATCTATTTGCATCCACCCTTTGATGCCTTTTTCTATTCTGACAACAACTCAGTCTTTCAAAATCACAGCGCTCGTGAAAGCTTTCTGAGAATTCTCTTGCCTTAATACCATTCATTCAACATTGTGGAAAATATAATTTCATGCCCACCGATCGTTTGGTACGAGAAAACATCAGGGTGGCTCATTTTGCAGGATTTTTCCTCACATAAGCCCCTTTAAAATCACAAATCCAGAGAACCCTACGACTCTCTTTGAGGACTCAAAACTGTGAAATCATCACTTTTTCATGTATGATTTTTTTTTCCCCCTCCAACTACTTCGGTGACGCTGAAAGGGAGTCTGACTTTGTGCGCTCATAAAAGGAAGACATTTTATCCCAAATTGAGCTTTAATTCAAAGTAGCTTCCCCCTTTGAATTCAGAACTAGAAAATGTGTCCCCGTTACTGGAAAATCCCTCTGGGTATTATCAGCGCATGAGATTCTTAAGTCAGTGCTTGTTGTAGTAAAAGGAAATGTCATTAAAGCATTACAAACTACAATTTGAGCTGCCTGAAAATGTGCAGTTTTAATAAAATGCCCACATTGATGGCGAGGACATGGATTCTCTCTCACACCATTCACATCTTTTAATGCTTTATATCCATCTTTATGCAAATACCTGTATGCAGTGCAGTAGATCTGTGTGATAGTAGCGGTCATGGTGAGCGTTGGCAGCAGCTAGCGTTAGCAAGTAGTCGTTTCTGGCTTGTGTCGCCTTGGAGTTACAGTCACTTCTCTTAGCTTTCAACTGAAATGAAATGAGACAGACAATATTGCAATACTGCATTACAGTAACACACCAGAGCTTTAAGCTTTATGCGGAGTATACAAGTCTCTTTTTAGGTTCTGGGTGCATTTGAGAAGCAAAATAAAACAACCATTTTCATTTCTGTATCATGGTTTTAAAAGAGTCAGCTTGAAAGCTCAGCCTTAAGAGGAAGTGATGGTGTTGTGTTTGGCTGTGTGAGCCCTCTTACCTTTACACTTGCTTTCTGTAAACTAATTCTTGACTGAAAAAGACCCAGTTTAGACCTGGAATAGAAAAGAGAGCAAGCAAAGAGGTTAATGTTAATAAATAATGCATCAAACTAGACTACAAAAACATGAAGCTATTTATGCTTGTACACAGTGTTGTAGTACTTGAGATCGGTCGTGGTGTCAAGAGCACTTTTTAAAAGTCTCTGTCTCGTCTTGGACTCAACCACATTTTTACTACATCTTGTCTGGGTCTCAGACGAGACGGATTTAGGATTTTATTTCAAGAACGGTCAAGACTTCAACTGCAGGGTATCACTAAACTGCCTGTGCAAAGAATTATAAGTTGATTTCAGCTCCTTAGTGTTTGTTTGTACTTGTTTGCTCACAGACAACAAAGGAAAAGTCCCACACATAAAATTCACCTCTGCGATGTCTTTTGATTATTTTACCAAGACATTTCTTATGGCACACTTACACATACACACATATACACAGTATGGTGATAAAAGAGGTGAATGAAGAGGAATTTTAACTTGTTTTCTGTGGGTGTTTTCATAAGAATGTGGATCTTTCAGATCAATTTGATGAGTGCCTATGGTTTGCATCTTCCACATTTTAATTTAAGTGTGTCATGCAGTGTGGGGCTTGGACTGGTCTCGATACACTCTGGTCTTGAGCATGACTTGACTGGTTTGGTTTAGTGGTCTTGACTACAACCCTGTTTGCATACTTAAAAGGCACATTGCTTTGTTTTTCGACATCCACTTCACTCACAGTCATAGATTTAATGAAACATATATTAACAACAAGGTAAGGCAGAAAAACATCCAGGAACTTCTACAACATCATAACTCTCTAACCCTCTGATTCACGGCAGGCATCATATATTGACCCTGAACAAGCTGCAGCTTGACAGCGATAAATCTCAGCCTGCTCCAGCCACTATGATGTATATTGACGGTGACATCAGAAAGACCTGTCTGATAAGATGATAGAGTGAGCCTGGGTGCACGCATGTGTGTTTGTGTGTGGTCTGCATTTTTGTTCCACTGTGTGCTTATGTGCATGAGAGCAGGCCATGTGTATGTAACTGACTCCCACACACATGGATGCAAAATGCATTACGAATGCTTGATGTTCATTGCTGGCTTACATGTGTGATTATATCTGTGTGGTGTGTTTCTAGGTCTGTTACCCTGCTTTATAAGTGGTGTTAAAAGTGCATGCTGTGTCTCAGCATTCACACCAACGTCTTTCTGTGTGTTCCCTGTGCCCGACAATGACTAATGTCTCGCCATTTGTCTCCGAGACGCACACACATACACACAAATAACGACACAGCGGCAATGCAGTAATTTCTGTGGCTGTGTCTTTCTACTGAGTGATAGAGAACAGAAAGGAGTTGACTGGCCAATCGATGTGGGCGCTAACCGGAGTCGAGAATTCAATGAAGTGAAAATGTCACCATAGCTACTGCTACCTGGGGCTGTGAGAAAAACAACACTCATCAGCACTGGATCTCCCTTTGGTACTAATTGTGGTATAAAGCTTCATAATATTGAATTACAGGAGAAACTTAGGTTCTCTACTACTCAGTATGATATTTAATGAGAACACCAATTAAACTTACTATGTAATGAAAACAAATGAGAATACATGTCAATATACCTGAAAAGCGGCAGGGAAAACATTGTCAGGGGTCCTACAGGTAGATTTAAGACTTTTCAAGACCAATTTTACAACAGAAGGTAAAAAAAACAAAACCTAGAATTACTGCTCTATGGTTGTATGCCTTCACAAACCAGTGAAGCTGCACCTGCAGGTTACATCCATGTCTTTAAAACATGGATGCTTCACACACATCTTCCCTCCAGCAGCACAGAAGATCTATACAATCAGCACAGTCACCAATTCACTATCTGACCTATTTAACGTCTCTCCTTCTGTTCCTGAGTTACGATGTAAAATAATGGCCAGAAAAGTGTTTTTAAGGAACACTATGATGTCACAGTGAAGTTGACCTTTGACCTTTTGTACATAAACATGATCACTTGTGGTGGTTGTGGCTCAGGGGTAGAGCGGGTCGTCCACTAATTGGAAGATCAGCGGTTCAATCCTCCAGTCTGCGAGTCGATGTATCCTTGAGCAAAACACTGAACCCCAAATTGCTCCCAATAGCTGTTCCATCAGTGTGTGAGTGTGTTAAAAACTGAGTAGCAGGTGGCACCTTGTATGGTAGCCTTGGCCACCAGTGTGTGAATGTGTGTGGGATTGGGTGAATGTGACTCATAGTAAAAACTGCTTTGAGTGGTCCAAATGCAGGTCCATTTGCCATCGCTTCATCATTCCTATTAGACATTTGTGTGAAGTTGTGTCAAACCTAAGGTGTGAATTCTTGAGTTATGGCCAAAAACATGTTTTGTGAGGTAACAGTGACCTTGAACTTCAACCTTTGACCACCAAATTCCAATCAGTTAAGTCCAAGTGGACATTTGTGCCAAATTTTAAGAAATTTCTTCAAGGCATTCTTGAGATATCATGTTCACAAGAACGGGACAGATGGATGGGCGGACTGACATAACAAAACATAACACCTCCAGTCATGGCTATTGCCAGCACAGAGGCACAAAAACAAGAACTGACATTTTTGCCCAGATGTCTCTTGATACATCTGACATGACTTTGTTGGTTGCGTGGCGGAGATTAAAGTAGAACATAATTGGGAAATAACCTGACGTTTGTCTGCAACTTTTCTTGGTCATTTTGTGTTTCTCACTCTGCATGTTGGATTCCACTGCCTTGATTCCCATTGTGAGAGTCTGAAAAACTTTTTGCACAAAGCACAGCAAGTCTCATAAGCATGGCCTTGAACCGGTTTCAGCCATGCAGCGAAATCTTGGGTTAATAGCCAATATTTGTTGAATTTGCATTTCTTCATGTTGTCCTGGGTACAACTAACAGACAGTGTATCCTCTGCTCTGCGCATCTCGGCAAGAAACATCACTGTCCTGATCTGTGTGCTGTTAATGTAAGAGGCATTTAATGAATTATATATATATATGTACATAAAAAATTCCTAAAATCCTTCCTCCCATGTCTCAGCAGTTTTTAAGACGTTTGAAAGACTGATATTTTAATACCAATTAAGGCCATATTTTTAGACTAATGAATTCATTGACTTGTAAAGACGTCTTCAGGATCTGCAGGAACCCTGATTGTATATCTGAAAAAGTGTTTATCTGTCCTTCAAAGGAAATAAAAACACCAAAAATGTGTGTCTACAGACTTGATTCAGGTTTAGTTTATTGCTTGGATTCATACCAAGAAAACTGTACCCAGCAGTGTTGTCAAATGTCTGTTCTGTGCTTATGCTCTTGTGGTGTTTTGGTCCCTTATCATCAGTATTTTCTTTGTCTGACTCATAAACACCACTATACTTATGTAATTGATTGCTTCTTTGAGCCCTCATGATGGTGTTTCTCCCTGTTCCTCTATCTTTCTCTCACACACACATACTCTCTCTGTGAGGTTAACCCAACTTTCTTTTCTTGATGGTATTCTTTCTGACAATGGAGACCATCTGTTTAGTCATTTTTATTTTTACATACATCCCCACCAACACACACACACATGCACAGCGCCGCGGTGAGCTTACTTGGCCTCGATGTCAGCCTTCTCTCGTACTGCGTGGGCAACCTGCTCACAGTCGTAGTATTTTTTCTTGGCTTTGGCCAACTCTTTCACCGACTCCTGCAGCTCCGCTTGTATGCCACTCAGCTGATCTATGGTCTATGAAGAGAAAAAGGAGAACAGGCAAGTTGTAAGAAAGAGCGCAGACCAACATGAGTCATGATAACTCAGTGTGAGTACATGGAAGGACGTTTGTGAGGAGGGATGGAGAACAAAGATTGCTTCGGGAAACTATGACTAACTCCCGCTGTCCACGGATCCACTCACCTTTTTGAGTTGCTGCTCCTTGTAGAGTCTAACAGTCTTAGCGGGCTCTGATACTTGACTTTTGTAGTTGTCACACACGTTGAGCCTGGACTGGCTCACCTGCACTGTACCTTCTAAGTAGGACCTCCACACAGCATACACATTCCTAGTTGGAGAGAAAAAGTACAAAAATGCTGGATGATAGTTGCTGTGCAACTTAGACTCCCAAAAGCAACGACTTCTCCTGCAGAGTGGCTGAATTTTTAAAGTCTCTGCACCACTGTATGTTTGACTGAAAAAACTGTAGGTGCATGCACCTGGAAGGAGAAAGACTGGTGTCGAAATGATGCAGTAGTTGCTAGACCCCCACAAACCAAAAACAGAGTTATATTTCGGTGCCTCTGTTACAGTGAATAATGACACATTAATATGCTTTAGATCATATTATGTCGGGATGCTCATGCTGTTTGTACGTCATCAGTATCAGCAGATAAAGACTATAAAAAGAAATATCTGCACACCCATTATTATGTGAACTCCACTACAGGAGAGACCTGATGTTCTCTACAACTGGGTGGAAAAAATATGTACATATATTTGCATTGGCATCGGGCAAAATGAGTTGGAAAGAGTCAGCATATCCGATATCAGCAAAAAATCCAATATCAAGCATAGAGCTGGGTATCAGTACTCAATACCTTTAAGGTATCAACTGAAATCCTCCGGTACAAAGTAGTATTGACACTTCTCCAATCAATTGATACCTGCACTTGATCCTTTTGTACCCGGATCTAGAAAAAACGGTTTTTCTTACTGCCAATCACCACAAGTTTTTTTCAATTTAGTGCAACATGTGATTGGCCCACTACCACAGCAGCACAACCCAGACAGTCTGTGATGTGGTGAAGCTAAATGCAGTGTATTTAATGAAGGTGGCAGTTCAGTGTGCTGGGATGCCACTTAATGAGTGATGGTGGCATTTACACAACTGAATGCTTCCATTCACATGATGGGTATCGAATGACAGAGAAAAAAAGGGTATCAATCAAGCACACTATTGGTGTCTGTATCACTTCAAAGCTGCTGGTACCGGCACTGTTATCACAATTTTTCAACAATATACAGCCCTAACTGTGCATGCCTTATGTTTTTCCTACATGTCATATGCGCACACACACACACACACACACACACATATACACTTACCTGTAGTCTGTCCTCTGGTCGTCAGGGTTGATTCCTGGCCAATCTCTCTTCAGGTACTGGCTCGCTAGCTTCTGCAGAGCCTGAAAGCACAAATATAAAGATGACAGAGTGAGAAAAATTACCTGCAAAGTATCTCCTGTTTTCTTATGAATTTGAGTCCAGATTACAGTGTATTGGGAACATGTAAGAACGTATGTAAGAAAACAACAGGAAAACATGAAGCTCTATTACATCAAATCTTTTCTTTAATAGTGTAACTTGAGGTGCAATACTATGCTCATACCATGACCCCTTACCAGATGTTATATAATATCAGATCAAAAGATAATCTGTTGACCAGCACTGTGTTCTAAGTGTTTATCGTATGTACTATTCTAACAGATTGCGGTTGCTTTTCTTGGCTACGGTATAAAATACTTTAAATTACAAGAGTG
>JAPZEB010000024.1:15343354-15354915 GCA_029783705.1 Chaetodon striatus | reverse complement strand
AATTGTTCAACCAGGAGCCGAATTATCCACAGAGGTCTCCTCCTCTACGAAACAAACAGACCAGGTTTGCAACAGGAAAAAACACTGAATAAAGCAGTTTCACGTTGCAAATAAGTGATTCTCCCATGCTATTTGGCTCGTCGCAGGCCCAGTACCTGCTAATGTGTGCTCACCTTTTTCTCTGATAACTTAAGATCTAGACGTTCAGGAGGTTTTTATTGGGAGCCAATTTATCTGCAGAGGTCCATTCCTCTACAAAACAAACGGACCCAGTGATTTAAACAGGCAAAAAAGCACTGAATCAAGCAGTTTCACATTAAAAAGTCTGTTTTTACAACACTGCTCATCGCAGAGTGGCTGCTAACTGCGGTGGCCAGCGCAGAAACATAAATAGTTGGTTTGTCCGAAACACAGCAAGGCAACATGAGGACCCGCTCCATATGTACATATAAACGGCTCATTCTGAGGCAACAATAAACGAAAAGATTCTTATTTTCAGGTGATTATACACTGAAGAAAACAAACTTGTTTAATTTTTCTGTCAATATATCCTCCTAAATCCTTCACACTGAACCTTTTTTGTGTGAAGATAAAACATGGAAACACAGAGAGCAAGAATCTGAGTTGAGGACAACGTTGTTGTTAAATGTGTCTATGCTTCATTCATCCCCTCATAACTCTCCATTCTTCACTGTTCTCTCAGCTGCACATCCTGCCAAACAACTCTGCAGACAGTCACCTTGATACTTCTGTTTACTCTCGCTCTTCCACTCACTTATTTTCTGCTGTCTCTGGCTCAGTCACTTTCGCTCGCTTTCTATCTGCTGTCTCTCTCTGATTTCCTCCTGCTTCTGTGTGTCTGCCTTTTCAACCCCCGTACTTTCTCAACTTCCTCCTAAATCAATATACTTGATTTTCTCTCCCGTCTCTTCCTGTCTGCACTCCTCTGCCTCGTTAGTGTGTGTGTTTTGTGTTAGGACGTCTATGACATCCCCATCTGAGCTCAGCTAAAGACAGGGGATGGGTAAGAGGAAGGTGAATGTGAGAGAGAACAGGGAGATTACAGAGAAAACTTTCCTCATCACTAATCTCTCTCCTGCTGTCAGATGTCTTTTCCTTTCTATTAACCTTGTCAAACCAGTGTAAATCAAATATTGGTGCCATATTGGATACATAACAGAAAAATACATAATGAATTAGTTGGCTTAAATAGATGAGTGCCTAAGTTACTGTTATCTAAGGTATGTGTCAATGTATGGAAGGAAGACGGAGGGATGAGGAGGGTGAGAGGGATACAAAGAGAGACGGAAATAAATAGGGACAACGGACATTAGAATTACAAAGAACTCTGTTAACAGTGTGTTTACGTTTGCAGATTATTCACCGTGGGCAGACTATTCCAGATCTGATGTATCAACGAAACATAAAAATTCATAAGTTATTCAGAGAAGTTACAGACCATGAAAAACACCCATAATGTTACAGCTGATTTATGTACGCAGAGGGACACCGACACACAGTGACAGCCACTGCAGGCTGGCCTTTTTGGGCAGTACAGTGAAGTGTGACCCCAGCCTAAAACTATTCCAGTAATGTTGATCGTGGGAGGAGAATACAGGACAAATCGCTAACGCTCACATGCTACCACACACACAGAATACATGGAGCGTTTGATTGGCGGCTGGTAATTGCGGCTGACTCCTTCAGAAGGAGCGTCTGGTCTGACACAGTGAAAGGACGAAGGTTAAACAACAGTATCTTCACTTTTTTTCTCTCTCTGTTGTCCTTTGTACAACGCCTCTCTTGTCTGTTTCTCTCGCTTTTCAAACACTCACGTCTACTTCTCTCCTTGCCTCTCTGTCTGTCCCTCGCTCCGTCTTCATCTAATTTTCTGTCTGTCTCTCTGTTGGACCAGCTGATCGGCTCAGCCAATGACTGAGTGGAGTTTCCACCAGTGGTCGACTACCTGAGTGCCTATCGGAAAAAGAGACAAGGGCAGACGTGGCATAATAAAACGCTATTTTGATAACAGTCAGGGGAAAAAAAATAATTAGTTTGCTTATTTATTCCAGTTCATCGTGCATACATTAAAAAAACAACACTCTGCTCAGACATTCCCACACATTAATGCACACAGACATGCACACACCTACAATTAGGAGGGGATCCATTGTCCTACTGAGTGGGGAGGAGGGGGGGGTTGCTAGGCAACCTCTATTTTTAAGGTGAACAAGACAGTGCTGAGGGAGAATAGTGAGAAATAGAGAGCGAGGAAGACAGTGTGAGGGAGAGGGGGAGATAATGAGTGTCTGAAACCAGAGGGGTTGACCACAGGAAACTCACACTTAATCATTCAAACCGCATGCAAATGAAGACACACACTCTCAAACACACACGCAAACAAGCACTTTCCTCCGCTCTGCACACATCTTCACTCAGTCCATCTCAGCCTCTCACATGTCTGTACAATCAGGATGTTGGGGCTACAAAATAAGAGTATTTGTGTGGACAGCCACATACGTTTGATATGTAGTTAAAAGCTGTATCAGTAATGTATTCAAATGTTTTTTATTAAGCTACAGGAGGATTTTGCAGCTGAGAGCGTTTCTCAGCATGCCTGCATGGATGTGTGTGTGAGTGTGCACGTGAGGGGAGCTTAAGCTGAGCAGCATCAAAATACAATAAAAATCAGACAATCTTTCACACTGTTGGAGGGGAGCACTGCTCGGTTTCTACGCAGACGCAGCTCAACTAATGCTTCGTAAGAGGAGTATGCTGATGCAGCCGTCTGCTGGGAAATGTATTTTAGTTCTGTGCATCATGACAAATCTGCAGCACACTACAGAGTGGCTGTCTGATGGGTAAAAATAATTTCATGGTAAGGAAGCAGTCATTGCCCACCATGTTTAGAAATACAAACACTTGCAAATGTCCTCCCTCAAGTCTGAATACTAATGATATAGCTGCTGAAATACCCCTTTAGCTTGAAATCATTTTCAGTTTCAAGAGATCAAAAGCTCTGTTTCGACAAACATCTTAACTCAATAAGATTCAATTTTTCAGTGCATGAAAAAGTAAAATCTTTAACTATAGTGAAGCAGTGTAGCCGAGCAACTCCTTCCTTGATGTAAAACCAGTAGCAGATGTGAATGTGGCTGCAACTAACGATTGTTTTCATTATCAATTAATCTGCCTCTTGATTATTTCATTGACCATTTCATACATATAATGTATGAAAACTGGACAAAATGCTCATTATGATCTCCAAATGATCTGATGAATGAGAAGTCTGTTGTTTCGAGCTTAAACTCTGTTACTTAGACCCTCAGTAAGAAAAAGAGGGAAGGAGATTGTGTGTATAAGCAGTTTGAACCTGCACAGAGAACAGACCCTCTGTTGGTTTGGGAGTGGAAGTCCGAGATTGAAATCCTGCCTGTTAAAGAAGTCTACTGAGACTACAGAGATCATTTAGGGCTGCTTGCTGAGGTAGAATTCCAAGTGGCAAAAATGCAAAGTAGTATACAGTGAAAAATGGCTACATAGTCTATTGCTGAGTGGATATAGTGCTTATTTACATGCAAAATCCCCCTTGCTGTCTCCAATTTACAAGAGTCAGGATTACTATGCAGTATTTCATAAATCTGAAAACAGACAGAAAGAATGCCCAGAAGAAAGAGAGAAATAAACATTGAAACATCTGCGAATAACTAAAGAGGAATACGAGAAGTGAAACCAAATGTTGCCTGCAGCACATGTGTGAGTTTGTGTGCATTTGAAGAACAAATCAAAAATAAATCAGCAGGTCTAATTTTTTGCATGCAGCTGATTTAAGTTGGTAGCACGTACACAGTACATACTTCCCTTTGAAATCTTATTTTAATCCTGCTTTAACTAGCATACATTGTCATTTTCATCAGAAGAGACACAAAATAAAATGCATCCTTATCAATACTCTGTTTAAATCACCATTTGTAGTAGCATAACACAAAAATATATATATTTCAAGAAACTAAAATGGTCGCACATGAAAGGTAGGGGTGGGAATCACCAGAGGGTCTTTGACATGATATTATCATGATATTTAAGTCACCATACATGCAATTTTGAATATGTTGGGATATGTTGAGTATTGCGATAAACTATATTGCGATATATTGTGATTTATTACCTTTTTTCAACTGTAAATTATGTCCCCGAAGGAAAACTTTGTCAGCATTTGTATCCTTAACAATAACCTATATATCTCACTATTTATAGTAACACAACATAAACTGGAAGAGAAAAAAAGTCTAGAGGTGCACCGATTAATCGGCAGTGCTCGGAATCGGCACGATTTTCACGTGATCGGCCATGACCGGTGACCAGCCGGTCAGTCTAAAATATGCCGATTTCAAACGCTGGTCAAATTCCCGTCGCGCCGCATGACTGATATCGTGTAACGCGCACAGTGCCCACACACGCATATGTGCAGTTCACTCCTGTGAGGAGCGATGTGAGGAAAGGGACCTCAGGGTCCTTTGGGTAGGACAACTATGGAGTAAATGATTCCGGCCAGATACTTTCATTTTCAATGCAGGAGGTTCACAACACGTGTGTATGTGTGTGTGTGGTTCTGAAATAAACAAAAGGAAAAGTGGATGATATTGTGATAAATATATGTGAGTGAAACATGGGCAGCTTCTCACCTTTATCATTCACGCACACACATCAAAAGAGAGAAGGAGGAAGATGTTAATTGTCCGTGTTAAACTTCACTGCGGAGCTCTCTCTGCTGCACTGTGCCGCTTGAAACTAACGAAGCGCGTGGCCGCATGTGGAAGATGTGCGTGTCCGCACGCTTACTGACGGGCGCATGCTCAGTGCTCAGGGCTTTCATACAGGTGGCCTGTGTAACTATTTTTGTTTGTTTGAGATGATCATTGAAAATCTGGTTGTATCTTGGATAAAATGTTCTAATAAAGGAAAATATTGTGATATCTTATGTGCTGTATAATGGTTTGAGAAAAAAAAATGAAATCGGAATCGGCAAAAATAGGTATTGGCCATCCAAACACTATGAAAATCGGAAATCGGAATCAGCCCCAAAAATTGCAATCGGTGCATGTCTAGATAATACATATTTTTTAGTATCAATACTTTATTAAAATAGTGCGAAATCAGAGCGCACTCACTGCAACTCTCTCTGTCATGCTGCATGCACGCATAGAGTGTGTGGGCGGGGCTGCCAGTTCTCACACACGCAGCAGGCAGCTCTCACGCAGCAGGTGATCGCAGGGGAGACATGGCCTCAAGTACGGCAGGAGCTCTTGCCGACTGTCCGTGGCTTGTTGGAAAAAAAAAGATGAAAGTGAAATCTGGAATTATTTCGGATACATCGCAGATAGTGAAGGAAAACCCACCGACATGCAGAGACCCGTCTGCAAAAGACGTTACAAAGCGACACAGACAAAGGGAGGCAACACATCTAATCTGGCAAAGCACCTCTTAGACAGACACCCCGAACTTTTCAAAGAATTCATAGAACAACAGGTGAGCAAATGTGTTTGGAAACATCAGGCTACATGAACACCCTCAAGCCCACCCATATCAGTGCACACTCGAGTGCGGCTCAGACTGTATTTTCCTGACCAAAGACAAGTCCGAGACAATTATAAGCGAACCTGGCCCGAACCTGACGCAGTTTGTTACCTGACATAGTTATTGTCATGGACAGTGTGTAAATGACCATCAGAAGACAGTTGTTAGGCACAGTCAAACACGCCGCTCGCACTGCAGCGCAGCACACACACTTGGAGTGGAGCCTGTGTTGCGTTCAGGCGTTGTCATGTAAATAACAATTTCCAGCACTTGAATAGGCCATAGCACAACACAGCAGTCAAGTGGGGCATCTCATCTGGTCAGATAGAGACAATAGGTTTGCTCATCCATGTGTAATCAATGCAATGATCCCACCATGTGGTTTTCAGTAGTATATCTTGCTGTAGGCTAATACTAATATTAATGCCATTTGTTAAGTGTTCAAAAAGCTGGACAGGAACAAGTTGGTAAAAAGGGAACCATGCAGATGTTTTTCTTACTATATTTATTTTAAGACACTAGTATTGTATTGTAATTTTGGTATTGTATCGTATCGTATTTTTGGTATGGTATCGTATTTTTGGTATGGTATTGTAGTTTTGGTATCGTATCGTAGTTTTGGTATCGTATCGTTAGTATCGAGTATTGTGATATTTTTGGCAGGTATCGTATCGAAGTCATAATTTTGGTATCATGACAGCTCTAGCTGTGAGTTTGTTAGGAACACTGAACAGCTCAGAGTTGGATGCTAGTCACTGCTGCTGTGTAAACACTGAACTGTTTGCTGGTAGGTGAGCAGCTCCAAAGACATAAATTTAAGGTTTACATTTTTTACGTAAACTTTATGAATTTAGGGTTATATAGGCTAATTAAAGCCTGGTTGTTCAATAAATTAATTTCAAGTTGCACTTGTTTTTTCACTAATGTCCAATTTACATGTTTTACAATAGTTTGGGGGGTTTTTTTTGCAAGTAGTCGAGCAATAGTACTAGTACTATTTCTAAACATGGTTTGGAAGTTTTCCTCAAAATATCAAGTTGCGTAATGAAAAACAGAGATGGCGAGTTTGTGTGTGATAGAAAATTGTTAAAGCTCTCTTCAATTTTTTGTGAATTATACATAAAAAAAATTGCAACTATTTTCGCAATTTTCACTTGCTCCCACAATTTTACTTACTTACTTTACACAATATAATATTTGGGGTTTTTTAAACTGATGCCTTGATTTGATTGCCTTGATCTGCACCATCCTCACTGATGTTGTAACGATACAAATTTCTTTATAAAGGATTATGTTATCTTAAATAAGGGCTAAAAACATTGCACATGCATTATGGTTTCTGAGAAAAGCTGCCATGATATCTGGCATTTTAGACCACAACAATCCCCCCAAAAGCCTGCCAAATTATAATTAAAATACGGGGCATTAGGTATTGATTATTCAACTTTAACAATTGCATATAATTCACACTTTCAAATATTATACATTTTGAAATATTAGTTGATAATGTGAGCACTGGAAGCAGCTGAGCCCTCATTTAAAGAGTCCAGGGTCGAAGAGTAAGACAAGAAAGCAGTTAAAATGTTCACTGAAAAATGAAAGCAATTGAAGTGTGAGTTAAAAAGTAACAGTTGGAGGCAGATGAATAGTCAGTTCACATTTCATTGACATGTGAAAGCAGATGAAGTGTCAGTTAAAGTGTAAGGGAGAGATGCACTTTTTCTTTGATCTTTTTTGATTTCATACAAGCATTCTGCAAATCTTACCTCTCTTACAGGATGCCAGCTCACACTTTTTTGCTGAAGGTACAGTTGTTCAGGCTGCTCTGCTGGCCATCTCCTTCACTTTGGTCGCCTATTGCTACAAGGTGATCAACTGCTGCTCGCCGGCTCCCAAAATGGTGAGTAAATGTTGACGATAGGTGTAGCAATAGTAGCTGCAAAGATTTTCTACTTGTGTCACAAACCTTGCAACCATGTCTGGTTGTATCATGGAGGTCCTCTGGGTAACTAATGCCTAAATGTATACTAACCACACAAGGAAAGAAAAGATGCAGGGTCAGCCGGATGGTGCCTGGGACCCTAGCAGAATTTCAACACTTTACAAAGAAAAAGTTTAGCAGCAACTTTAAATTGTAACAGCTAACCATTCCATGTCTTAAATATCTACTTTTCTTTTCCTTGTTCCTCTGTCCCTCTCAGCCGGTGATCACTGTACAAGCCCCCCCTGTCCAACAGTGAAGACACAAAAAGGACAAGCACAGAAGACAGATGGTCAGCCACATGTGAATGCTACACAAAGTTAAAGTTGCACTAATCAATATGTTTATTTTAAATATGGATCAAATGGCTATGTGTAATGTCAAAGGGGTCGGTTGTAGTGATAAACCCACAAAGAGTTATCATGAACTCTGCAGGTCCCTCAACTCAGGCTGTTCTCATGCACTGTTTGTATGTATACCTTATATACCATGATTCGTGTATAACCCAGCTAATCTGGAAGACAGCAACCATGTGACCAATGCACTGACGGGAGTAAAGACGGAATAAGTCCACGGAAGGATGCAGTTTCAAGTGTGGATGGTAACAAAACATAGGACCTTCCCCCAAGAGACCAATGTTTAGAATCGTGTAAAACTAAATGTACTCTGAGTTATTTTAAGGGACGTCTTCACCATGTTTCTCCTCCTAAACCTAACCACAGTCACTTAATATTAGTACGTAACTTCACTTTAAGAATGTAACATCATTCACGGTGCGCTAATTTGTTAGATATCATATGAACCGTTGCATGAGGACACATTGCTCAGCTCATTGTCTTGGCCCACAAACTCCGATTCAATCGACCTCAATATCAGTCACTGACAATACCTGCTCAGCAACAAACAGCTGACAGACACAATTAGAGACTAGCCAGTACCTCTAAGATTTTGCGGGATGTTTTTGTGATTGTTGCTGCCTGAAATGCCCAAATCACAGCAGTTTTTCTAAAAAAAACTGCGATGCCTGTTGCAATATTTGTAGATTTTTTTTTTTTTTCAATGAAATTGTGGAAGCAAATGAAAATTGCAAAAATAGTTGCAGTGCTGTCCAAGATTCTTAGCTTATTATTATAAACACTGGGGGGGGTACATGTGACGATGAGCTGCTGAAGGGCCATCTCCATGGGCTGCACTCGTCCTGCCCGTCTGCCCTCTTAGCACAAGCTAACACAGATGCAGCAGCTACCATCCACCACCGAGCTATTAAAACAGTCCTAACAATGTCACACCAACACTAGCTCAACTCTGTCATTAAACCCATTAATAAACATTAGTTAGCATTAGCAGTGTGAGCCCTAAAGTTATTCCTGTCACTGTGTGTGACCTTGTCAAAGGCGCAGCAGCAGTGGCAAGGCGGGGCTGAATGAATCAATACGCTGCATGCAGCTCCACAATAAAATGAGATTTTACCCATTTTAAATAGTCAAATTTGCTGTTAAGTTGTGGTGAATGGATAAAATTGCATGGTCACACAAAATATATAGTGATTGGAGGAATATGCGATCACAAAATTCCAACATCCTTAAGTGACTGACTAGCTAATCAACATAGTTGAATTGGTGGAGACCAAACCAGAGCTAAAACAAGAGTGAATATTCCACTTACACTCCATATTTTTATGAGATGTTTTTATATGTGCTCCCTCTCTATGCTGTCCTTGTCCAATGTTTTTGTCAATTAAAATGCTACAGTACAGGCACAATGGACAAATACTAAGATGAGTACAGACATACAATGAAGTGTCTAGTATGTAATAAGAAGCAATTACATGGTAATAGCAAATGCTAAAATGTAATATGACAGTAGCACAAGTAGAGAAAATTCATAAAATCTGTCAACAGGCCAGTTACACAGAAATGTCTATCTAAAGTTTGCTAACAATAGCCTCCATAAGCTATTGGTCATTACAGCTGGGTATCAGTACTCAATACCTGTATGATATCAACTAAAATAACCCACTGCCAAGTAGTATCAAAATATCTTGAGTTAAAAGATACCTGCATTTGATCTTTTTTTATGGGTATTGAAAGAAGAACTTTAGAACTTTAAGCATACTGGTAATGGTATTGTTATTCTTTAGATACCCAGCTCTAATGGTCATACCAAACCAAGCAACACAGTAGCAACCATACGGCCGAGTGTATTTAACTAAACAAATGTGTGTTGTATGAATTCAACCTTTCTTTTGTAAGAGGAGAATTGTGTTATTTCTACACCGTCTCACCTTAACATGTACATCACAGATGATAATTACTTCACCACTATAGAGCTTTAATTTAGTTTCAATGCTTACAACATGAATAAAATCCCAAATTATTGCAAATTAATGCTTTTCTAACTAACAGCTATGCATAATAAAAAGCTAACAAATGAGAAGGAGTTTGGAAATCGTTTTTACTTTTCTTTGTGAAAAGTTGTTTTTCGAGGTTGTGGTGCCAACATGCTGGACTGTAAAGAAAGACCGTCACACTTAAACTTTACATGCACACATATCCCTGCTATTATTGAACCCTCTTTCTATATACTTGTCCACTGGCACTATTTCTGTGTACTTGCCAGTAACAAGTTACATGTAATTACATTTTTTCTTAAATGTAATTGTAATCGACTACAGTTACTGAGAAAAATCTTGATGGCTACAAAGGGGTTACATATGACTGCATTCTTTTCAGTGAAAAGTTTATATGTAGAATATAACAATTAGTTTCTCTGCATCTTTTCACCAAGCAGGACTACCCTCTTTTGGCATAGCCTATTTCTGACATCTTTCTGCTTTATTGCCCAGTTTAAAACATTTGTTAGAAAAGTAATAAAACGTAATTAAGTTGCATTACTTTGAGGAAGGAATTAAAATACATGTATTACTTATTACATTTTAACAGAGTAACTAGTAATCTGTAACCTATTACATGTCAAAAGTGGCCCTAGGAACTTTCACTCTGTCTCAGAGGCAGGTTGAAGAGGTCCACAGTGCACTGATGAGTGTAGGTCACATCCTCTGTATTGTCCCTAGTCACAAATTATGGGATTTGAAGGCTACAATGACATTTTTACGTCTCCATGCCAGCAAAAGCCATGGTCAGAGGCATTATGTTTTCAGGTTGTCCGTCAATCTGTACTGATCTCATGAACGTGATATCCCAGAATGCCTTGAGGTAATGTTTGTCACAAACGTTCACCAAGACTTTGAGAGGTTAAGACTTTGTCGCCATACTGTATAGGTGTGTATTTAGAAGTGTGCTATGAGAAATGTCTTGGAAAAATAACCAAAGGGTGTTGAAAAAAATATATTTTATGTTTGGGAATTTTTCTTTGTATTTTATGAGTAAACAAACAAACACTAGGGAGCTGAATTCAACTTCATTAACTTTATTCAACACTCCTTTTTTTGCACAGGCAATTTAGTGATATCCCCACGGTTGTAGTCTTGAAATTAAAGTCTTCTTTTGTCTGAAACTGACACAAGGTCAAGTAAAAATGCAGCTGAGTCTGAGACAAGACCTTAAAAAAACAAAACAAAAAAAAAAAAGTATTGAACCTGGTCTCAAGAACAAAAACAATCTTAAGTACTAGTGCACTAATAAAAAGCCAATAACCCAACAACACAGTTTAACTTGTCATGTATGGTCAAGGTTTTCATTATAACATTGCAGGGTTCCATTAAAAACCAATTGATGGTGGAAAAAAAGTAAAACAACAAATAAATTAATTAATGTGTTGAATTTCAATATTACAATGATATTCATTAGGCTTTGTACTGTATGTTTTCATGCTAATACATGTAGAACATTGAGTGAAAACTTGTAGAATGTTCGGCACAGGATAAAATATGTGACAATTTGAATTAATTGGCAGGTTTTAGTTCTGCAGAAAACAGCAGCTGCTTTGGAATTATTACACCAATTTCTAACTATAATTAGCGCCTCGTGGTTGTTTGCTTACA
>JAPZEB010000024.1:15331490-15343254 GCA_029783705.1 Chaetodon striatus | reverse complement strand
AAAAAAAGAAATCGGAATCGGCCAAAATCGGTATCGGCCATCCAAACACTCTGAAAATCGGAAATCGGAATCGGCCCCAAAAATTGTAATCGGCGCAAGTCTAATTAAAATGGCCAGAGGATCCATGATACGTTATTATCACGATACTTAAGTCATGATACAATATTATTGCGATTTTAAATACATTTTTTAAATTAAATATGTTGGGATATGTTGACGATTGCGATATATTGTGATTTATTACCTAGTTATGTCCCCAATGGAAACTTTATCAACATTGTTTTATCTAATAACATATAGTCTTCAGTCTGTTCATCTCACCTCAGCAACTTTTTTGCAGCATCAAAATGTAGTGGACTGAAAAAGCAATTGATTATATCATTCGAGTAGACTTTTATTTACTCTAGTTTAATTTGTATGTGTAATACTATAATCATATTTTTAAAAAAAATCAATATTTGGCACTGTGTGGCGATATGATATTGCAAATTAAAATATCGCGATACTATGCTGTATTGATTTTTTCCCCCACCCCTAAAAAAAGGGATCCCGTCTTAAAAGGGTATTAGAGCATACTACCTGTATAGAAAGTGCTCTAATTGCATGAGGACATTTTGTTTGCAAATTAACAGTTCTTTCTTTTTTGCTTAAGGCTACATGAAGAGATGAAGAGCAAAGTGGCACTTCAGGTTAAACTGAACAATTACTCAATAGTTTAATTTGAGCATTTCACCATTCCACTCACTTTTTAATCTCTGATGTATCTGGCCATTTGCCTGAAACACCCCTTAAGCATTAAATTCACAGTTTATGTTTAATCTGTAACAAATGTGCTGAAAAGCCACGTTCAACTGAAAACTAAGTGCTTAATACACACAGCTGAGCTTTGTGGTCAAGGTTTAGGAGAGTAATGAGACTGTGATGTACAATTCTCTTTCCTTAACACACTGTATAAAGGCACTGCTGGGATTTGAACCCAGGATCTCCTGTTTACGAGACAGGCGCTTTCACCAACTAAGCCACAGCACCACACTAATTGAAATTAAAAGCAATGCTCAGATTGGCAACCTGAACATGTAGTTTTATTAACACAACACACTGAATTGAATCACTAACACAGTGCTTTTAAGACAGGAATTACAAAATTAATTAAACTAGAGAGCAAAAAGTGTTACAAGTTTTAATCTGTGAGTAATGTGGTAAACAGCCAAGTGTACCTGAAACATTAAGCACTTAATGCACAACTTCTGATCCTCTGGGTCAGGCTTTAAGACTGAAGTGCAGATACTTCTTTGATATAATCAACGTTTTTATACATTCAAATTAAAAGGTTTGGAAATGCTGTATATCCTACATAATCCTCCATGGCTTCGTCCTGCTCCTAAAAACAGCATGATCCACGACTTGACAGCGCTACAATTATCGTTGGACTTACAAGAACATTTGGGCCAGCAGGTCTGATCTCGGGCCAATGAGGCCACAAAAGTTGACTAATCTCATCCTAACCATATAAAGTTGGACAACATGACAGCCCCCCAAAAGTGAACCCACAAAAATCTAAGTTGTCCCCTAGTGGCTGGCTAAAAACTCAACGTATGTCATGAATGACAGTTGTGTGTGCCAATCAGTGTGCTCGTAACTGAGTCAGTACACTAGTCAGTACATCACAGACTATGGCTCCAAATTATGTCATCAACTTAAGAGGACAGTGTCCATAAACAGTATGGCTTCTTTTTTTTTTTTTACAGTGGAAGGAAGTGGCTATGCGTCGTCCAACAGTCTGTGATCCTGACAAATAAAGCCTTTTTAGTATTTCTGCATGGAAGTTTAATTATCACCATCAAAGCGCCTTTCACAAGGCATCACAGTCCAGGGTCAAGAAGGAGAGATAGAAGGCTTTAGTAGTGCTACGAGTTATTCAGAAAGAGGACAGTACTTCACTTTTACCTTTCTCCAACTGATCATCTCCTCAAGTACAACTGTTGAAAAGGCACTGCTGGGATTTGAACCCAGGATCTCCTGTTTACTAGACAGGCGCTTTAACCAACTAAGCC
Source organism: Chaetodon striatus (assembly GCA_029783705.1). NCBI lineage: Eukaryota > Metazoa > Chordata > Actinopteri > Chaetodontiformes > Chaetodontidae > Chaetodon > Chaetodon striatus. Next base: position 15,341,200 of record JAPZEB010000024.1, on the reverse strand, counting down.
ACAGCGCCACATGTACACCTGCCAAATTGCAGTGTACAGATTGGCAATCTGCCTATGATAAGGTTAACTGTAAATACTATGTGCTTACAATTTTGAGCAGCCTCTAAGACTCTGGGTCAAGCTTTGAGAGGGTTTGAAGAAGAATGTGTTTAATATATTTACATATTCAGCAAGAATCCAGACAGTCTTACCTGTGCATAGTCCCTCTCCAGCTGTCCCTTCTTCAGACTGTAGCTCCTACAGAGAAAGAATCAGACAGGTATTTATTCAAGTGAATGAAGGAGATTAATTTCAAGTCAATTTAAATAATTATTAGAAATCAAACCACCAGAGAGGAGGAAGCATATATAATCTAGATACTTATTCCATTAATAGTTTCTGTACTGCGATTAAAAAACATAAGTGTGACAATCATGTTTGGTCTTAGACATCTCAAGAGTGAGCTCAGTGACCTCAGCAAAAGAGCAAAACAGAAGTTACAGGCTTTTATTTCTTTTTATTGCCAGACTGCTTCATGATCTGACCCTATAAACACACAACCCCCTTCAAACTTTCCCCTCGCCCTCTCTACGTCACACCGCATCCTGGCAGCAGAGACAGTGGAAGCTCTTATCAAAGCCCAGGAATGTGCAGAATGAAAAACAAAACATTAGGTATACGATTACACGGACAGATAAATGCACTGGCAGTGTTTTGTGAATGAACAAAGCAGCATGTATACTGGACATGACCACGCCAGGTGCTCAAACATTTTACCTGCATATCACGACATAAATTAGACTGCTTACATTCAAATATCGTACCCATCATTGTGTTCCCAATCAAAGGAGTAAAACAGGCCTGACAATCATCAATATGTTACATGTGTGTATGTGTATAAGCACACATAACATCTCATCATAACATCAATTATTTTTCACCAGTCCAGATATTAGTTTTAGCTGACTCTTGAGGACTCTTAACTCGACCCATTGGGCAATTTTTCACAGATGTCTGTGATTGTTTCTTATACCATTTCTCAGAGTGTGCTTTTGTGTGACTGGCTATGCTTGTGTTGTGTCTCCTCTCATTCTCTACAGGACAAGAGATCTTAATTTTAACGAGATCAGATAAAGAATCTGACAAAATAAAGTTTCAGAAAAGATAAAAATTGTTCTGGACTGCAGAAAAGGCACAGTCGCAGGATCTCCTGTTTACTCGACAGAGTCTTTGACCGACTAAGCCACAGCGCCCTCCCGCCGTGTGATTAATAATTACTCATGGACTTAAAAGAAGTTTGGGACCTACTATAAGTTTGATTCCAGGCCACAAAAGTTGACTCTCTCATCCTAACACATAAAACATGTCTTTGTGCTTTTCTGCACACACATCTATTATCAAAGCATTTCCATATGCACAGCAATTTTGACACCAGAGGTTCGGTTAGTTCGGTAGTTTTTTCCAGCGAGAGGACAGCACTTGACTTTGACATTCCTTTGTTTGCATATCTTATCAACCACAATTGAACTGGACCTCAGAAAAGGCACTGCTGGGATTCGAACCCAGGATCTCCTGTTTACTAGACAGGCGCTTTAACCAACTAAGCCACAGCGCCTCATGTCATGCCTTCTGGGAGCAATGTTTGAAGACCTTATTTGCTGAGACAATACGTTCCAAAGACATTCAATATATTATAATATTTAAAACAAAAACAGCAAATACTCAGATCCAAAGCTGTAATCAGCAAGTGTTTAGCATTTCTGTTTAATGATTGATATCCCTTCATTTCCTTTGAGTTGAGCAAGGCAGTACTGCAGATTCAAATGACTGAAAGTGACCAATTTTTCCTAGATAGACACAGCCTGTCAACCAGCTCAGCCACAGCACCCGCTGCGTGCTTACAAGGACAAAAGTGAACTGTGTTCAAACACATCACTGCCACTGACAACTGGAGTATGTTGTAAATATGTTTTTGGAGTACCAAAGGCTAAAGACAAGAGCAGCATCATGAAGGTCTAACAGTAACAAACCAAGGGTTTCTCAGAAGGCACTGCTGGGATTACTAGACAGGCGCTTTAACCAACTATGCCACAGCCCTGCGGCTATGCCCTTGGAAAGGACGATCTTTAGCTCGGCAACCTTGAAAAACAGTTTTTATTAAAGCAATATATTGCAATGCATTGCATCACCATTAAAATGCTAAAACTATTAGAAAGAATTTGAGAAATAAAGAAAATGGAGAAAGGCCACCAGGTACTAGGCTTTCTTGAGGCTTGAATGTTACAATAAGTTTTTCTGTTGTCAAATGGCTAAGCAGCATGAAATAGTGATTTGATTAAAATCTCAGTGCAGCAGCATAGGATTTACTGTTTACTTTGATTAATGGGTGTGAGCCAAATTAAAATCACTTGTTAAAACAGTTGTTTGAAAACAGGACATGTGTCATTACAACAAATGTGTTTGTCCAGCTATATTCAAACACGATATAAGCCATCATGGACAGCAGGAGGCTACAGGACAGAGGTTTGGCCTTTCAAGACTCAGATTATTGAGACCAAATCATGACTGTGAGGTAGAATTTTGTTGTTAGCCAACTGATGGGAAGACGAAGAAACAAAGCCACTTTCCTTCACTGTTGTGTTTTTGTTCTAGTCTTTTAGTCTGGATGGGTGTCATTTTCACATGTAAATGTGAAAGTGTGGAAGTGGTTTGACCAATAACCTAATCATTAGCATTCTCTTTTTGCTGATTCACATGCAAATGTTTGGGACTCACTAGCCCACTTGGATGGCCCCATTTCAATCACTTGTTGAGGGCTTGTTAAGAGGGTTTTAGGAATGTCGGTTTTGGTTTATTTTGCCTCTGATAACCTGACACCCTTTAACCAGTATCTAACTGGTTGATTTTAAGGGAAAAAAAGAAATGACATGAAATGCAAGAGGCCTTTCTTTCAAGTCCAGTGCTCCCCTTACTCAATGAGCTTTATTGCAGCATTTCAAGTGTATATTTTGTGTGTGTATGTGTGTCTATTTTGCTGACATAAAGGCACCAAACACAGAGCCCACTGCCCACCCTATAGTCTCCACTGCTTAGTTAGCTGCTCTGCACTTTGCAGAGTAGCAAAATTAACCTTAAGGCAGACATGAGTAAAGCAGGATTTATACTTGTGCATCAGCTCTATGCAGAGACTTGGCCGTGGCCTATGCACATGGCCGACACTGCTGTGAGCATTTATACTTGTGCGGTAGTGTGTCTGTGTCACTCTGCAGTTACATCTCCAAAACACTAGTCATCAGCGGGGTTTCTGTGAAGTGCTGTAAAGTGTAGTTGATTAAAAACACACCCGAAACCCACATTAAACATGGCGTAATAGCTACAATTTCAAACACAAGTACATAAATCAGCTTCACTATACCTCGCTGCATTCACAGACAAAGCACTTGTCTTTTGCTGAAACTGGTTGACACTGTTTTTGTAACTTCAGGCACCCCACAATCACAATATCTACCAGAACACTGAAGGACTAAACATTTGTTGTTTAGCTGGGTGTTAAATTAACACAGCCTAAAGAATTTAATATTAATTTTCTCTGGCACTGGTGCTGCAGTGCAAGTTTGAATCACCTATTAAAACAGCAGAGAATATATGTAGCCCAAGGAAATATCCTATCTGTAATAATAAACTTACTTCCTTTTTTTTTTTTTTTTTTTTACTGTAGCACTACATTTTATTGTTAACTTCAAGTAACAGAGCCAATGCTGTTTAACAGTGCAACTGTATGAGGGAACTAAACAGCTACAATCAAGAGACACCAGGGAAGGGAAACAGTGGGGCAAGACGCAGAAAGGAAGACAACACTTACTGTAAGCGTAGACAGCATAATTACTGCCAATTCTCTCTATACTAATTACAGCCCAAACAACTAGGACAGTGCTTCTTGTCAAATGTTTCCCAAGGCGTCATTTTGTGTTAAACCTGCTGTGTACATTCTGCTTCCCAAACAGGGGGCTGCTTTAGATTTCTGGCTTTAGCTAAAAAGAGGCATGAGAAATTCTTAATGACTGAACCAGTCTTTTAAGTCCTGCACAGAGAGGCGCTTACAAAAGTGCAATATTTCCAACTGTCAATGATCTGCAGCGAGAGGCCAGAGCACATGTGTTGTGTTTAACTCCACCCCTGTGCATGTCAGTTGAAATAGGACACGCTCCCACCGCTGATCACACAGACAACTCCACCCCCGACCTAAAGCACTGAGTATGCGGAGCAGACCATACATGTTCAGCTGACTGTGCAGGCCTCGTTGGCGCAGTAGGCAGCGCGTCAGTCTCATAATCTGAAGGTCGTGAGTTCGAGCCTCACACGGGGCACATCTTTTGAGATGTAGCTGGGAACTACTACATGCTACACTTAATACCCATGTGACGTGTATGACATTAACTGGTATGTACTGGTCTTACATCCTGAAATGAACCTACAATCAGATAAAATGGGAGGGGCTTTTGGTGGTAAATTCATAGTAGTTACACTAACATGACATAGAGTTATTCTAGATAGTAATAATCCTGTATAATCACAACATTTCTGTGATCTCTCACTCCAAATGAGCTGATCAAAGTCACCCTACTTTGCAACATGACACTTGATCACAGATGTTGGCGTGTATGTGAAAACTTCCAGTCGAAAATGTGTCCCAACTCAGGGCATTAAAGCTCTCTTTCTTCTTGCTGTCGGACAGATGTGTGTCCTCAGGTCCAAACTAAACTAGATTGTCAGTGACAGCCGTTTTTATTCTCCACATCAGTATCAACTTGCTGAAATACAAATCCCGGACAAACACAGCACTGTTGTGTATGGTAAAGTTAATTATAATCAGGCTAATTGATAGTTATACACAAACATTTTAATTTGCGAACAGACCTCATTTCAGGCATAATCAGCCTCCATAAGCCTCCAGTGTTTTTATTCAACCTTATAAAAATGATACAACCAAAAGGACAAATGAGCAGCCAGATATGCCACATCTGTATCTGATCAGTGAGATGAAAGAGAAAGGGGTTTTCATCCAGGCCTAGCTGCCTGAATAAATCATGACACCTATTTAGCAAAATGATCATTTATTCAAAAAATAGATCTACTGAATCTGAGAACTTAAAGCACTATTCTCCACTCCTAGCAGTAAGCTTGTGTTCCTGAGTTCCCCTGTAAGTGTATGTTTATCCTAAGGATAAATAAAGGTCAAGCATTGTGGTTACAAATCATATCCTGCAGAGACACCAGTGCTAAAGTACACTGCAAATGAGAAATACTGCTCCTCTAAAAGCACCTCTACAGTAAGTTCAGGATGACATTTGCGAAAAGCACTACTGGGATTTAAACCCCAGATCTACTGTTAACGAGACAGTCACTTTAACCAACTAAGCCAAAGCACCGTATAGCAACAATTCAGAGAGCAATGTTTGTAATACAAATTTGTTGGAGCAACACAGTGCCACATGCAGTGTTTTTCGGGAGCATGGTTCAAGTTCCTTATGTGCTGGAACAACGCATTACAAAGACCAAGGACAGGACACAACACTGCAGATTCCAGTGGCGGCACTTGTCCGCTTAGAAGCACAGAACTGTTCATGTACATATTCCAATAGCACAGTGTCTTTTATCAAGTTACGTTGAGAGGCTTGTTTAAACTGGACTGTGGAAAAGGCACTGCTGGGATTCGAACCCAGGATCTCCTGTTTACTAGACAGGCGCTTTAACCAACTAAGCCACAGCGCCAGATGCGTGCCCACAACTGCACATGCCCAACTTATGCAATGTATTCAAGCTGGATTTCTGCTATATTGTATATAAGTGTTATGGTTTCACAAGGACTCGCTGTTTTCATCATTATATTAATCTCTATTTAATCTCTAGGACTTTAGTGAATGTTTTAAAGAACATTAACCCCACTTCACTATTAGTATATTATATTAGAGCACGAGACACAAACTGAGGTTAATTGAATATAACATTAAACATCTACATCTATTAATGTTTTACATGCACATATACGGTAACTTGCATACTTGCAGTATCTAAATAATTCGTCTTTGTCACAATATTTCTGTTGTTGTAAACTTAAAATTACTTTTTTTACACGAGTCTGGCAACAGAAGTGAAATCGTGAGCATTAATAAAATAGTTCTGTTAATATCTCAGATGTAGAGTACTTACAGGGTCTGTAGTAGTTCTCTGTAGAGTTGTATACTGTCGTTAATCTTGGCTTGTTCAGCTTTGCAAGACTTGATAGCTTCCTCAACCGCGGACAGCAGTGACATGCTTGGGTCAGACTGTCACACTGTGGTGACTTTAATGCTCTGCCGTGTCAACACGCAAGAAACTGTGGGTTTAAAACTCTAATTCAGCGTTAATTCAAGTTTACAGAAAGTGAAAGTCAGTCACAAAGGTACTGAATACCTCAATGTTTGACACATCCCCACAAAAACAACATTTAACGCTGGCTGTTTCGTGCTGACCCGCGAAATCGAAAACTCGGCGGATGCGGAAGTCACTTTTTCTCCTTTCGTGGTGAAAAAAGTTACTGTGAGGCACTTTTAAGATGTTAAACACATATCACCATATGACACTTGTTGTGCATTTATCAGCAAATAAATACATATACGGTTAAAACTAGCTAAACACGATAAAAAATAAAACTTTTAGCTTCATCTCCACGGCAAAGTTCTCACGTCTCGCGAGAAGTGGGGCGGTTACCAGGCACGCTGCGCTCTCATGTTGCCATGACGACAGCTCAACAGTATCATGATTTCTACTGTGTTATACAGTCTGTGGTGCGCCATGTATGTTACCTGTTTCATACTTAAATAATAAAGTAAAGATGAATGTTCCTTTCTCTCTTTTTATGAGGACATTATTATTTAGCCATAGTCATAATACTCTGGTTTGTTATGGTACTTGCCTTTGTTACCTCCAGTACCCAATTTTGAGTCACCTCGGGGTGTAATGTTCTGTAAATTAAACTAATCTACATCTCCAATTATTTAATTATAATACACTACAGTTTTAAAGTGAGCTGAGGTTATTTTAATTATTTCAAACTTGCTAAGAAGGCAAATCCAGTCAATTCAGCAGCCTCTAAAACTTCTAAATCCCCTTAAAATGAATCAAAATCAGCCCCCTGGCAGCTGAAAAATGGCTATATCTGGCTAATATGGCTACGTGGCTCACTATAACAAAACGTGATTTTATGGCTCCTGGTGGCCTAAAAAGTTGCTGGTTTCACATTTTAGCTTAATTTTTGTCTCATTTTACCTGAATGCATTAAGTTCTCACTGAAAGAAAATCCTTTCCCATAGAAAGTGTATGTAAAATGAAAGTGTTTTGATTATGAGAATTTTTTGTTGTTTTAACTGCAGCACTCATCACCAGAAAGAGAAAGTCAGCATGTCACATGGCTTTCTTTGCAAGCTCTCTGCACATGCTCTGTGCATACTATTTGTGTCAGACCTTTAAAAATGATCGTACCACATAAAGGACACCTGTAGAAACAATTTAATAACATATTCGGTAAACGACTGCTGAACTTTAAAGTGCCCAAGCTGCAAAACATTATTTGTCCCATCTGATGTCCCATATTACCTGACTTCACCTTAATCCAATCGACTCAGCTTCCCCTAACGGTTTTAAACGACTCAAAATTCATAGAAATTGTCCACTTGAAAAATGGCCACTTCTTGTTTAAATGGCCATTTTGAGTTTTAAAAGGTCAAAAATTGATTCAGTATTCCTGTAGAACCACTCTAATGTTGTCCAAATGGGCCAAGCAGTTGCTGGAATATTGTCCACATACATATGATTATGTCAATTAATGCTAATTACGCTAAGTAGGCAAAAGCCCCACATCGGCAACTTAGCATCCAGCAGTTTCTAAATACTGGGGACCCATATTGTACTATGTAACATAAAACTCAACATATATAGGTTCACATTGCTGACAAGGAATTTATCTGGAAGGCTAGTGACTTAAAAAAAAATTGGTTTGTCTGATTCGAGGTATAGTGAAGAATTTAGGCCAAAGTACATTTCAAGATAGAAAGGTCATCTTGGGCTCCACTTGAAACTTATGAACTTGGGAGGTTTCTATATACAAGTGATATTTACCATAAAGTGCTGGAAATAATCGTGTTTGATGAGAATTTGTGAAGTGGACAGTCTTTCTTTTTTTTTTGTCTTTTTGGGGGGTTTTGGGTGACATTTTAAGACAGAAGAAGAGCAAGCAACAAAATCTTGTTGTGCTACTTTCCCTATTGTTGCAGGATACTCTGTGCCAGATTTCATACTCGTAGGACCATTTATGCTATTATAGTGTCTTACCTTTGCATATACATCAGAAACATGCCAGAAACATGTCCAAAAAAATGGGTTTTCGGCTCCCCTGAGACTGAGTGGCCTCAAGTTGTGTGTTTTTGTTACCAGCATGTGATGGCCCAAGTTATAGACTAACAGGAACTGCCTCCCAGCCTACGTAGCATTAGATGTAGGGTTACATAAACTGCGCAACAATTTTTGAAATTCAGTGTCACTGTTATCTCCAGAGAAGTGTGTGAAAAAAGGAGTCACTCTGCTTGCACCTTTTATTAATCAGGTCCTGCTCATACACTTGACTCATTAATGCGTGAATTACCAGTCGCAAAGATTACTCTAAAGAGCACCATTTTACCATTTTGATGACAACATTCATTAAATTTTGTGATTATGTTCCCAAGTAGCCTACTTACATGCACACTTTTGGACAATTGTTGTCCCTGTGAGTGACAGTTATTAAAACAGGATATGACTAACAAGGATAATTTGCTGTTGGTTTGCTAATTCGCGTAACATTGTAAATGATCGAACCCAAGCCTCAATACTGGGGCAAAATGTTTCATATGCAGACGCAGGCTAAGTAGTTGTTGTGCACATCAGTTTATCTGCCGCACAGCAGGTCAGAGCCTCTTCTTGTCCACGCACAGTGAAAACTGCATTTGATTTGTGTACTCATCTGAAGTGGCTTTCCCACATAAGCACTGCTGAAGTAGATTGACTTCACAGCTGTCAATATGGTTACTGAATTAACAACAATGCTTGATCTGCTCCTCTCACTATGGAGTGTGTTGCCCTGCTGTGTCACTAAGGAGACGGTGATTATAAGACAAAGTAAATGGATTTTCTGTATGCTGCCTGGCGTGTCAAAATGGGACAAGGGCATAACTAATGTCACTATTTACACCTGTGCATTTTCTGCAAAGGTCTTCTGTATAGTTTGATTGTTGGCACCACCCTGTCTCCTGCTTTACTTAGAAGAGCAAGATAAGCTTTGTGCCTATCGGAGAGCATCACTTTTTTTTTTTCTTCCTGTCTAAAGTCTCTTTATCTTGCACTTCACATTACATTCCACTTCCTGGAAAAATCTTGCTAATCTGAATCTTAATAGTCTTGCTACTATCAGAGCACCGTCTTTTCTTTATTGATCCAAAATTAATCAGATTCAAAGACCCTGTTCACAGCAAGAAACCCACTGGTGGAACTAATGAACTCAAGGGGGGGGCACCACTTAAGTTATGGATTTCAGTGTTATTTCCAAGGCTGAGTTAAGTTTAATCAATATTTGTGAACATGAGCTACTCTCTCGCTCTTAAAGCCAGAAACCAGAAGTGTGGTGCTGCATTCATGTGCTCCTCAGACGGTCCCATTTC
>JAPZEB010000024.1:15303186-15314179 GCA_029783705.1 Chaetodon striatus | reverse complement strand
CAAACACAGAGGCCGCTTAATTATAATAGCAGTGTGTGAATCAGCATTGCATTAATTTGGGCCTTTTTTCCCAAATGAGTCCTTGATTTTCCGTTCCTCCTCTTTCTAAATTATGGATGCTGCAGTGAAAAGCATTAATGAGAACTCTGATAGCATTTTGGGTTCAAATTGGGGGAGGCTCATCTCCCTACTCAGCATGGAGACCCATTATGTTTTAATGATATCTGCAGATAGTTCCTCGGATTTGGTCAATAAATTTGAGTGAAACGCAAATTTCATTTATCCCATGCAAATGCGCCACACCAAACACAGACGTGGGGGGTAAATTTCTAAATTACATCGGGGCCCGAGTTCTAGTCCAGCGCAGTCCAGGCAGCAGTTACAAAAAACAGCACTTTCATCCTTTGTTTTCTCACTACTGTCGTCTACATGATTGATGATGCTCTTTTGTTGGCTCGTCATAAAGCACTCTGTCTAGACCACGGTAAATTTGATGCATTTGACTTTGCAACCTGCTCTCTTAAAAAGAAAACAAACACCTTTTTCATGGAGGGATGTATTATTGTAAAGCCACATCCAATCATGCCAATCATGGGAACAGATTGAAAGTGCAGTGCTGCAGCGAAGAGCATGCAGTGCCCTTTGCAAAAGGGCCATCATCGTGCATAGTGTCACAATGATGGCCTTTTTGCAGCTTGGTTTATTTCACTGATCCAAATCTGCAGAAAAAACCAACAACTGCAACACTGAAATTGTGTTAGAGCTCCACTGTTAAAGTAAAAGTATGCTCTTATTCAGGAAAAGGAAGGGCAAGTGGGTATAAAGCTGGGTTAGTGATACCAAATGTGTACGAGGTGAATACAAGAATGCAAGAGACTTGCCTATTCTTATGGTTTGCACTATGTGTGAGTGTGTGTGTGTGTGTGTGTAGCTGTTGGGGCAGACATAAGGGTATGGAGGATTTAGCTGGATTGAGGACACCAAGTTGACTCCCTGAGTCCACCAACTCGCCATCGTTTTCTCCTCTCTCTCTTTCTCTTATCCTCTCTCCTATAACTAGTCCAGCTAAAATGCAGTCCCGGAGGATTAAAGGCATTGCCCTATCTCTCCCTCTCTCTTTCTTTCTTTATTTGTTTCTTTTTCTTTCCACTTTTACCGTTTACAGTTGGTAAACACACAGCCTCAGTGCACTGCAGCTAGCCACTTGTGTATGTGCATGTGTGTTTGAGTGAGTGTGTTGATTAAAGCCAGCCTGTGGATTAATTAGGGTAAATAACCTAAGAGCAGATTTTGGGATTTAAGAGTTAAAATCTACTGAGGGCTTTAGGCAGGAAAATGTGTGTCTGTCAGCTGAGTGTGTGTTTCATTATGTGGCCACACTTTCTTTGTCCTGTAAGGTTTCACTATTTTAAAGAGGTTATTTAGTTGACATGATATTAGCACCTTAGCAAAAGACAAGCCAAGTGATCTCATGAGTCTACAAGTCTATATAAGCAATTTCAGAGGCATAGTTCCTAACCAGATCAATCAAAAGTGACGGCAGATCTGAAGGCAAAAGGGGTCCAACCTGGTACTAGCAAGGTGTATCTAATAAAGTGGCTGGTGAGTGTACACTAATTAGCATTACTGTAAATGGCCCGGTGTTAGCCAACTGGCTAGCTACATCTGTAGTCCATCCACTACTGTTTGCAGGCATCAATCAGTATGTTTACATGCACATGCTATGGTCATAGCTCGACTGGGCCATTTAAATGGACTACTGTCCTAGTCCCAGTATACAAGCACGGGAGAGGAATATGACCTATGTATGTCCAACTATTACAGCTGACCCACTGCATCACAAACCAAACAATCAACAAACAAGTTAGCTAGCAGCAAACTGGTACCATAGCGGACAACTTTACCGCTCTGTACATTTCGTCCATCCACAAATGCACAGCTCTGGATGTAGATTTCACCATGTTGTTTACCAGCTTCTTCTGTTGCGCATTTAATGCTTTACACTCCCAGGTCGAAGCCCGAGGCAGAGCACCTATGTCAGTTTGGTACAGACTGACTGTATACATGCAGGAGTAATTTGACTTCCAATTGCATTGTCTGGGTGTGTTGGTCCAACTTTGAGAAATTTGATCTAGTACGATTTCAGTCGGACTAAGATGTTTATATGTATTTTATAAGTCCATTTTTAGTCAAACTAACACAATAAGTCAATTTTCTCTAATATCACGTAAACATACTGAGTGTGGTTATCAACTCTCCATTCTGACACTGGATGGTAACAGATCAATAACTGCTCCTCCCTGTGGAAATCACTGCTGTATTGTTAAATACATTAAATGTGAAGAGCTGCAACTAATATTTATATATATATTTTTACAATTAAATGACTGTTTATTTTAAAAAAGTTCAGTAAATAGTCAAAACTGTCCGTCACTATTTCCAAGTGTCCAATGAGACATCTTTAAATGTCTTATTTTACCTGACAAACAGTCAAACCGCCACATATATTTGATTTACAATGATGTAAATCAAAACAGACCAAGGCAGAATATGCTAACACTGCAGTAGCTGGAGCCAGGGAATGTATAGTAAAATTGTAACTGACCAAGTGATTGACTATATTGCCCTATAACTATGTCACATCAAATTCTGACAATAGAAAGAATCAATAAATAACTGTAATGTCCATTTTCTTCCTGTATACTTCTCATGTGGGCTACATGTATGTGATTTCTGTCCATTGAATAGATCAGGCATTTTAGTGGTACTGCTGAAGACAGCTGACAGCATGGCCAGCTGCTGCCTTTTAGTACCTCAGGTACCGTGCTGCTGAAAAGACAGCTGGCTCTGACAATAGTGTCTGCAGTCAAAGTCAAAGTGTACTGCTCAGCCATCTTGCCTCTGATGTGAAGTTCAGATAACCCTAACCCTTCTGATCTTAAATGGCAATCTTAAAAAAAATATCTGTCTCTACAGTCAAGTCAGATGAACGCCACATCACAGACAGAAAAACTAGTGGGGCCTTGGTGTTTTGCTCAAGGACACATTGACAAAGCAGATGCTTGTTGCTGCAGGGGCTTGAGTCCAGATCTCCCAATTGAAAGGCGATCTCCCTAATCACTGCACCGCCCCGCTGCTCCTGATTTTACCACCAGGACAATGTGTCATCACAAATACTTACAAAACATTAAAGGCTAGAGGAATGCAGTAAGAAAACACTGCAGGCAGCGTCTTTCAGCCATGAGGATGACAAAGCCAATTTGAAGATCTTTACCCAGTGGCATGAAGCTCCATCCCTCACTGACTGAAAGAACCAACACATTGTGGTTGCATATGCTTAACTGGCTCTCCCTCTCTCCCACAAGTGAGACCAGGGCCTTGTTCACTCTCCAAAACCCAGCAGCAACAAGGCAATCTGTTCTCAAACAGCTGGAGCTGCCCCCAAGAGTGAAAGGAGGAGAAAGAGAGGGACGTCTCAGAGAGAAAGACGAGGTAGAGAAAGCGTGAAAATGAGAAACAGAAAGAAAGGCAGAGATGGAGGCAGAGAGGCAGAGAGTATTAGAGAGTTTGCTGTCATAAATAATCAATGCTTAGTCAACACAGAAAATGAGAGCGTGTGAAAGAACCAGGGTTTCCTCCCATTGCCAAATCCAAAAGGGAAAACTGCCAGAATCACACACGTCATGAGTAAACAGAGCAGAGCCAAAATGAAAAAGAGAGATATGGAGACAGACAAAAAGATAGTCGGAGCAAAAGAGACAGAAAAAAAACATGGAAAAGATGACAGAGAGAGATACAGAGCAAAATTTGGAAACGAGGAGAGGAAGAAAGAAAGAGCTGGAGAGCAGGAAGAGGGCAGCAGGAAATTCCTTCGTCATTTTCCCGACCCTTTGTCCTTCTCAAAAAACTGGAATATGACAATACTCCTCCTCCTCTTTCTCTCTCTCATGTCACTCCTCCCTCACTCATTAGTTGTTTCCTTCATTCTTTCTTTTTTGTGCACGGCTGTGCCCATGTGTGCATGCCGTGTACATCAAAGTCACATGACGACTACATTCAAAATCATCTGGCAGTTGGTGAGTGTATTCTTCAGGACTGTGTTAGTACACGCATGCGATACAGACATGTTCATACCTCATGTCTTCCAGCAGGTCACATTCAGTCTGGTGTTTAAAGTGCAGTCTTGTCATCTGCTCTGTGTGTGTGTTTTTCAGCTCCTGTGTCACTTTGACCTGGGGGAAACAAAAAGACACGTCAAGTACAGGATTTGTCATTTCTTCATCTATCTGCTGCTGACGTTAGTTGTTAAAATAGAGCCAGGGCTTCCATTGGAAAATAATGATGCCAGTTAATGTGTCCTGGAAGATTTCAATGTCCTGGACAAATGGGAGAAATCCCAGTCAAATAATATCTGTGTTTACTGAGCTTACAAATAATTAATATACAAAGAATGACATCATCAAAGCATGTACATTTATAATATTCTTTATTTAAAAACAGGCCACTTTTGCATATAAATTATATACTAAATTAAAAAAATCCCTGTCAATAGGCTTGCGTGCATAATACACTGTTTAAAAATAACAAAGACAGAGAAAATTGGGCTAATTATGTTGGACTTCAACAGATTTCCCCAGCAAAATGGTAATTACCAGATAACAAAAACCCAGAGTAGAGCTAAAATACTGTCTTTTCCTGGTTGTAAAAGAATTCAGTGAACAGTGGATGCCTCTACCTGCCTTTCATACACACAATATTAACTTAAAAAGAAAATTCTCAGTGGCCACATCACCAAGCCCCTCTTGGATTAAATGTTGCATGAAACCACCAAAAGCCACACGCTGCTAGTGTGAAAAAACAGTAACATAATCCAGTAGGACTGTAACTAACATTCATTACTTTTTTCACTAAAATGTCTATTAAGACAATTGTGACCTTGGGCTCTAGCAGGGCTGCAAGTAACAAGTACTTTCATCGTAAATTAACTGTTGATTATTTTCTTGATTAAAGGATTAGTTTGGGCTATGAAAGGTCAGAAAATGTCGACCCGTGTTTCCCAAAGCCCAAAGATGACGTCCTCAAATGTCTTGTTTTGTCCAAAACCAAAAGATATTTAGCTAACTGTCACAGAGGAGTGAAGGAACCAGAAAATATTTACATTTAAGAGGCTGAGATCAGAGAATTGTTTACTTTATTTCTTAAAAAATAACTCAAACTAATTAATAGATTATCAAATTAGTTGGCAATTAATTTAATAGTTGACAACTAACCATTAATCAATTAATAGTTGCAGCCCTGCACTCTAACAAGTCAAAGATGAACTTAAAATGATATGCAAGAGAGAAAACACATTTTAGAAGCTAGAAAAAGCAAATATTTGACTTTTTTTCCCCTCATTAACTGACTTAAACAATAATCAAAATTGTTGCAGATTATTTTCTGTTGATCCACTAATCAAATAGTTTCAGCTCTAAAGACAATATCCCATCAGCACTGAGATCAAACAGTGGCTGATGGTATGCCACCAGCACATACAGTTTCCAAACGGAAGGTGCTTTTGTTATACTGTCACATAAATACCGCCCTAATGACACTGTACTGTAAACGTACATTTTTATTTTGCCTTTACTGACAGTATGGCATAACAGCACCGTAAAAAATGGAATATATATCTTTGTTAAATCCGTTATTTTAATGGGTGAATAATGTGTGCTATAGATTTTTAGTGCGTTCTCTTTTTATGATTGCTTTAACTTGTGTTACTTGTCTTTGAGTTCCATGAAAAGGGCTCTATAAATAAATGCATTATCATTATATACATTTACAGTACAGTATCATGGGGTGGTATTGGCGTGTCAGTCTGACAATTGCACCTGCCGTTTAAAAACTGTATGTACAGGTGAAGCAAACCACTCCAGGGATGGGCTTATGCCGCTTAACCACTAGTGGCATACCATCAGCCACTTTTTGATCTCAGCATCACTCCCAGTACTAACCAACATTGGGGTACTGATTGAATACGACGAGTGATTTTACTCAGGAATAACTTTTAACTCCAAAAGTTCACTGTTAAGGTAAATCCAGGTAAAAATCAGCATTATTCTGTTGTGATGTCTTCCACTGAATCCACATCTGTCATGAGGGAGTTGATGGAGATAAAGACATTGAAAGTCAGAGAAGGACTTTTATAGCTCTGAAATGTAGACCAATATAAGCAACTACAACAAGTCCTGAATGTTATGTTTTATATATATTAATACCAAAGAATCCAGGTCCTGAGCCCGCTGACCTTCATGCACATACACATACAAATAATTAAACCCCATCAGTCAGTGTATCTGCCTATCACCTGTCATCTATCCTGAGTGTGCTCAGCTCTAGAGACACCTGAGAGGAACACACACGTACACGCAACTCTCATCAGTCATCCATCAGCATAATAATCAGTGTCCAGGTTTTGTCAGACTTCTGAGGAGGCTGGAGGAGGCCTTTTGCAGTTAGAGGTCACTGAAGACACATTAACAGCCTGTAACAGCATTTAGGAACAGACTCCATGTGCATTAGGGAAAAGATGCTCATTGTATCCCCTCATATAAAAATTCATTTAGGTGGTCGGACCAGGGGCTATAACCTGCTCTCATTTACACAGTCTTGTGCAAAAACAGACAGAGAGCTCACCCTTAATGTGCACACAAACAAGCACACATACACCGCCAACACACACAGAGTCACTGTGATGGTCATTGTGTATTGTCGGGTGAATTCCATCGCCTATTCACCAGAGTAACAGTGGGCAAATTCATGACTGTTCTAGACAAAACAATCAACAACACAACACACACTGGCACACACACACATACACACGCCAACACACACTGCAGAGCTCCTTTCTTTCATGTGCTGTGTCTTTGAAGATAAGGAGGGAGTGGTTCATTACATTATCAGGGCAAAATTACTTCACTTGCTTTCACCTTCTATCACTCATAGGAGGCCAAAGGGAGAGGGGGAGTGAAGGGGAAGGGCACAGGGCGACAAGAGAGATGGGGAGACAAAACGAGAGCAAGAGTTGGTAGCAGGGTTGTGGGGCATGAGAGGAGAAGGGGGAGAATATGAAGGATGAATAAGAGGGAGTAAATACGAAGGAGGAAAGCAGATGGCGAGACTTGAGAGAGACGGTCAGAGAGAAGGGGAAAGCCACAGTGAAAAAGATGGGATATGATATGGAGATGTTATTTATGAGGCAAAGAGAAAGAGATGTTCAGCATATTAAAGGTCACGTTAAAGGAAAACAGCTCAGATGGTGTAGTGGTAAGCTGATGCAGCAGGTAGGCCTGTACCGCTGAGAAAGTGGGTCCTGTTTTGTAACCCAAACTTCCAACATATATTTCACAGTGATGCTAATGTATAGGCCACATCCCCATCTGTGTGAGAAAATAACTAAACAGCAGCTGGGGTTGGGCAACATGACCTAAAATATATGTAAAGATAAATCAACAGATTTACCATATACAGTGCATATGCATTTCCTTTCTCATGATAGCTATTTTTGTCCTATTTAATTACAGTATATCCAGCTTAAATACTAGGCTGTTGGCTGATTTGTTGGTGTTACTATTGGTTAGATGTCACTGGGTGTTGTCAGTTTATGGGCATTTATTGAAGATTGTAAAATAAGTATACTTGGCGTTGATACAGTCAGTAACTTAATATATGATTGTACAACCATAATACCTTAAAATGGGCGGTAAGGAAAACAACAGTTCCACAAAATATGGCCTCAAAAGCTCCGACAAGGGCTGAGTTATATGGACAAAATCAAATATCACCTTATTTTTGACCACGTACCTCGATATTGATCTTGCAACAATACAGAGTGATGCAGAAATGAGTCCTAAAACCCGCAATTGAGTTAGCATTTTAGCACTTTCGGGTTTCCTCGTCTTAACGTCAATGTTTTTTAATGTTTTTTTTTTAAACTAGATACAAGCTTAAGAGACTTTCACGTTTCATTTTATAACATAAAATATGTCAGCATGACCCCACTGGGAATTTTGAAGGTTTTATAAGTCTCAAAAAAAGGTGGTTACTTAAAAAATGGCTACAGAGCATCATCACGCCGAAGACAGCGTCACAGCCTTGTTGTGGTGGCGACCTTGAAACATGCGACCATAGTGTAGTTCATTTGTAGCCTAACACTAGCTTTTTACATCTGGTGATAGCCTTTATGCTTCCAAAATCATAAAAGTGGTGTTCATATGTGGAGATTTTCTTGCTGAACAAAATGGAGCATCATAAACTTTTGTTTGCCGCGGAGCTTATTTTCTGCAATAATCAAAAATCTGATGGAAAAATCCCATGTGGCTTTCAGAAGAGGGAACCAGGGCGACGTGAACTTCAGCGCCAGCCAACAAAAAAACCGCCATCCCTGCAGCGCTCTGTTGTAAGGTTGACTATTGGTGGTGGTGGTAGTAGATGTAATGACTTAATGGGTACAATATCCACAATCTAAGACAATGTCTAGTCGCAAATCATGATATTAATATATTACCAAAATATTGCCCAGCCCAGGTTGCACCCCCTGTATGTGTCATTATTCATGTCATAGATAGATAGATAGATAGATAGATAGATAGATATTATTTTGAGACAAATTCATGAGGCAATGTATTGCCATTTTCCAGCCTCATTAGCAGCCATGTTTAATTTAAGCCACATAAAACTAATATATGAGAGTCAAACCAGCTCAATCTGTAAGCAGATGTGCAGAGACACAGACAAAACACTAAAGGGGCTGTATGTGTCGCACTTGGAGAGAAATTATTAGCATCCAACAGCCAAATACTGATACACTGGCTGTGGTGCTTTGGGCTAAGTGTACTGAGTGTGCCAGCCACATTGGCAGGGCGTTAACAAATCAGTATTTTGCAAATAAATTCTGCCTTACTCTGGGAAGTATTTTCACAGCAAACTGAATGGGAGAGACAGTGACAGCTCACAAATGAGATCTTACAAAATTGATAGGGCCGTAATGGTGCATTTGATCAAACACAGTGGAACAAAAGAGAAGCACAGTGGTCTCTGCAGCCTCAGTGATGAAACCTGTTCAAGAGCATGTATGTGCTTTACTGACATGATATGACATGTTCAGGGCCGGTCTGTGTGAAGAAACCCAGAGCCATAAATGGCACCGGGGGAATATGTGGTAATTAAGAGAAAACTGTGCAGAGGTTCACAGCAGGGTAATTGGCTCTCATGCATCTATTTCAGGAAAACACAACACACTCATAGAAAGCAATGGGCAAGCAACTTAAGCACGTCCCCACGTACACACACACACACACTGGGTGCCAAGCTATAGGGGGGCTGTGGTCTTTTCTCAGCCCATACAGAATCAATAAGGCAGTATCAGAAATGGCTCTGCCAGCATGTCTCATCATCATCAGTGTGTGTGTGTGTGTGTGTGTGTGTGTGTGTGTGGCTTTTGTCAGCTCAGGCTTTGATGAAAAGATGTGACCCTGGACGGAGTGAAGGTCTTCCCTTAGGAAGCATCACAACGTGGGAAAAACGACAGCTTTTGTTAGCTGTCTTGAGGACTGTTATCACAATTTTAAAACATATAAATTAGCAAAATGACACAACACTGATTTTAATTGTGGACTGTAAATAACGTTACATGCTGTGGCGTGGCAGCCATAAGTTGACATGCAAATGTATTTTTTATCATTTAAAGTTACTTCTACTATAAAACGCAACGTTATTAAAATAAAAACCAGAGTGTTATTTTATTTCACCTCCATGGTTTGGTGCTTTGTAGCCAGCGTCTCATGTTAGCACACCTAGCGTTTTCTAGCTAACGTTATTTGACGTTTGACGGCTCGCGCTACAACCGTTGAGGGCTGGATGGATTCATATTAATGTCAATAGGTTACCGACTAACCTAGCTAGCAAACGGTGCTAATGTTGGCTAGCAAATGTCTCTTCTCCCCTTTAATTTCCCCAAGCCTGCAGCATTGGACGCTTTTAAGTGGTTAAAAACATCCACATCTGAGGTTACTATGTGTCTGTCATTGTCTGTACAGCTAAAACATAACGGACTCTGGAAATCACTCACCTTCCTCGGCGGCGGCTGCATTTTGGAGTATTGACATGAATGGTATTTCCCTTGCGAGATGTATTGTAATTCCAAGAGGAAATCCAAATCAGTGTGGGAGTGATATTTTGTCTCCTCAAACCGAAATCCTCCCCTCCAGACGACAGGGAGGAAAGACGGGGAGTTAAATTTGTACTCCGGCGGCCATGATTGATGATAAATGGCTAGTTTGCACGGAGCAGAAACTGGAGCTACGAGAGGAGAGGCTGAGCACACTTGTGTCGGCTGCTGCCACTACTAGAGGACTGGTGTGTACTGTACTGTGTTGTGGAGCAGGAGAGCAGACAGGCGGAGAAGAAAAAGCAGAGGGAAGGGATGGGGGGATAGAAACGGGGAACCCCTTCAGAAACTCGGCTCAATACCTCCCCAATGTGGCGCAGCGCGGGATAGCGCCATGTCTGGGGTGAAAAACACTCAGAGACATCCTTTTTGTTCTGTCTCCTCTCGCCTGCCGTCGACAGCAACCGCGATCAACACTTACTCAAATGTATTTAAAGCCAAATAAAAGGACAAAGAGGGTGTTAAATACAAAATGGGGCTCGTTCTCCGGTGAATATGGGGGGTTTTGGGGATGCTCCAGCCTGCTAAAGGAGAAAAATCTGACACTGACAGCAGCCTGCGTCCTGCAGACCTGCATAGCAACAAGAAACCGCAGTCGATCAAAGAGAAATCGATCGCATAGCCGGACAATTAAATTATATTTTTATAAAATAAATACATGGAAAAAGAAGCAAACGCGCAAAAGACACATTACCAAATTTTACATCCTTGGTTTGTAATTATAACAATTAAAAATGTTATTTTATCATGTAGCCTAACCTTTGGGGCATTCATCAGGCACCC
>JAPZEB010000024.1:15273322-15295615 GCA_029783705.1 Chaetodon striatus | reverse complement strand
GTTGTTTTGTGTTACATTTAAAACACATGTAAACATGTTAGTCTGACTGAAATTGTACTAAATTGAATTTCTTACAGTCAGACTAACACACCTATGCACTTTTTGTGTACCTTTCCAGAGCACAAATCTGAACTAAAACAAACACTTCCGTGTGTATCTTGGCCTTTTCTAAGTCTAGTCTGAAAGAAGACATAGTATGGAAGCAAAAAAAAAATCTCTTTAATGACCTGTGTATAAAAAAAAAGTGTCTCCTCTCAGTGGTCACTCTCACTAGCAAACACCAGACCACCACTAGAGGGCAACACTGCCAAACAAACAAAACAGGCCTTAGCTTATGACACTTATGCTTTAACTACATTTCTGACTTTTTATGATCACTTTTTATTCCCCAATTCATCCATACCTCACACATTCACAGACAACAGCAAACAACAAACACTAAAGAGCCGCATCACTGTGCGTCTGTAACAAGAACAGCAAACAAGACAGCATTTAAAATACACCTCTTCTTTATTTCAAGAGTAAAAACATCATACAGAAATAAAATGTAATATTATAAATGCAATCTACAAAGTTGATGAGATGAATGCTTGTTTCCTGTCTTTCTACCAGCAATACTTCAGCTTGAAAACATTTAATAATAATAATAATCCTAATAATAGTAATAAAACAGATCAAATGAAAATGTGTAACTGCTAAAACCAATAAATATTCCTTGTATTCCTCATTACATTATAATAAACTGTGAAAATGAGTGGATAAAAAACCTCCATGATTATAGTACACTCTTTAAAACCCATGAGGATGTAAACCGAGGCCAACTGAGCTGCTTGTGTTTGAGGCATCGCAGCCACTAATCCTCTGCAGCCACTGGTTGGTTTATTTAATTAAACTGTAAAAAATAAATATGTGCATATGTGTGTACTCATGTGGGAGTGGTTTCTTGCAGTTATCGAGGTTTCATAACTGTAGTCTGGCTATGTGTACTGTATGTAGGTTTTTAAAAGTTCAGGATTAAAACACTGAAATGTTGCACTCAAATTGTGAAAAAAAAAAGCATATGAAGATTTCAACCAGCAATTCAGCTTATGTGCATAGTAATGTGACAGAGTTCCTTGATTTCATAGACTACAAATGTCACTTATCGGTGCAGTGCAGTTGTCTTTCACTTCATACATTTCATACATACTGTATGCTAAAATTATAAAAGCCAAGTCTGTTTCTCTATACCCACCCATATTAACATATGTACATTCATTTACAAGTTGTATTCTACAAAAGTGATCTCTACTATTTGCACAGGCAGCCTCTAACTGCCATTGGGATGCTATGTCGTTAAAAAATACGCTGTGATACAATATATGGGGCCCAGTCTGAGAACACATTTGGCCCCAGATCACTTACTTCGACCTAGGCTAAGAGCGTGAAAGTTGCAGGTGTTATTAATGCTGACTGTGTGCATCTCTGAGTGAGTGTTAGGTCTCTCATAGGGTCACTGAACTCAGTGAGTGCATCTTCTGTTAAAGGGGCAGTTCACAGCAAAAATCAAAATGACTTTTTCCTCTTAGCTGTAGTGCTGTTTATCAGTCTAGATTGTTCTGGTGTGAGATGCCGAGTGTTGGAGATATCGCCTGTTAAGATGTCTGCCTTCTCTCTAATATAATGGAACTAGACAAGACTCAGCTTGTGGTGCTCAAAGCACCAAAAAATATGTTTGAGAAACTCAACAGCAATGTCTCTTTCCTGAAATAATGACCTGGTTACTCAAGATAATCCACAGACCTTGTTGTGAGCAATTTCATGTAGGAACTATATTCTTTCAACCAAACTACACCCACTAACCGTATCACTGCGCAGAAGGAAGTGTGCATCTACTGCTAGCTCCACTGAGCTAGCTAATGTTACAGCTCAGCCGAGGAGCACGAGCCTCTTGTCCTTGAGTAGATGTATGCTTCTCTCTACGCCAATGCTTCCTAACTGGTGGGTCGTGGGCCAAAAGTGGGTCGCAGGTCCATTCGGACTGGACCACAAGTGACTCGCGAATGGGTCAAGTTTGTAAAAAACACACTGTATTTTGAAGTAAAGTGAATTTCCAGCACAGGGCTTTTATTTTGAAGTGCCGTTTTCTGCTGTAGAGTGAGTGAATAATGGACAACTACTTGGCAGATACAGCAAACTAGCTCAACAACATGGCCAAATGTAAGTATGACACCGTATATATTAAACTGTGTGGACCTTGAACTAATGACTAGAGAAATCTGGACCCTATGGCTGGACCAGTTGGGAACCACTCAATGTTCTCCTCAATGATACAGTTGTCAGGTGTAGTTTGGCAGAGAGAAAATAGCTCCTATATGAAAGATATGTGGATTATCTTGAGCAACCGGGTCATGATTATGGGGAAGAGACGTTGCTGTTGAGTTTTTCAAGTGTATTTTTTTCAGCGCTATGAGCACCAGAAGCCGAGTGCCGTCTAATTCCATTATACTGGAGAAGGCAGACATCTTTACGGCTGATATCACCAACACTCGGCAACTACAGGTAAAAAGAAAAATATATATTTATAATTTCGGAGTGCACTGTCCCTTAAACACTACATTCAACATATTCTGGGTCTTAAATCTCAACTCACCTGTAAATCCTGTGTGAGCAGGAGAGTAGGAGCTAGATCAATAAACTTATTAAAAAAATATTTAAAACAACAAAATAATATCAAATTCTATAACATGTTGTCCTCATAATACTTCCCGTAGTGCTACTGTGGTCTTAAATCAAGTGTCTTATGACCCAGAATCATATAAGTTAATATTTCAGCCAAGCCAGATTTGATGAAAACCTTCATAGTCTAAATTCACATGGCACTTGATCCCAGACGACTTGGCTCTCTTTTTTTAAATGTACACACTTGAATCATTTTGTTCCAGTCTTACTGTTGTTTGATGTATTCCACAGTGTTTTGTTGTCGTCACTGTATAGATGTAGTGTAGATGTCTCAGTCTACATGTATGGTAGAGATGTGTCTACGTGTGTGTTGCCCCTGTGTTTATTTTCTTTGAGTGGAAGCACAGATAAAGGGGCTGAGTGCATTTTTTATTATCTCTCTTCTTTGTTTCCTCCCTCTCATCCTTCCTTCTCGTGTCAGGTGTTCACAATCTGTTATCACAAAGCTATACTCTCCACTTTCTCTTAGGTTGGGACAGTGACGCAGCTGTGATGAGATGAGTTTCTATGGTGTCTGATGCATCTGTAAAGTACAATATTGTTTTTATGTAGTAATAAATACAGTTAAATTCCTCTTATCGCGTGAATAGAAACAACTTCTTCCAGCACGAGTTTGTTTTTGTGGTTTCTTGGTGTCACTCGTCTAGAAACACCCTCTCTGCCAGCTATCAAGTTGTCAGCGAACGATGAGGTCATCTTCAGCGAGGTAGCGTTATCATACACCGTCTCCCTGGCTCTTCACCTAGAAGAGAGAGTCAAATGTCAATAAGGTGGCACATATATGACAAATAAATTGCTTTTGAGTGTTTCCAAAGCACACTTATGTCATTAATTCCTCATTTGGGCTGATTTTACAGCATTAATAAAGGGATTTTTTTGTATCAGACATGACGAATCCAGCAGATAGTTTTGACGACAGGCAGGGCCACATGATTGCTGTTACAATGCTGATTCGGAAAGTGTTGGCACATGTTTACGAGCAGACGATTAGAAACAGAAAAGGCTCATTTCCCAAATCATTTTAGAGACACTGATAAACAGATTACATTCTGTATAATTTCCTTTCCTGGTAAAGCAGGCCACATAATTCAGAGCCTGCCAGAAGCATGCAATCTGACATGCTGATGATCTCAAGCTACTTCACAGCACATTAGGAAGAAAAGGAGGAGGAGATGTAATTACACAGAGTAGTTGTGGGGTGGAAGGGAAATGAGAGTGAGAGGAGGAGGTGTGTGACTGTGTGTTGCAGGTTGTACCTCCTGATGCCGGATGAAGAGGAGCAGAAGGATTTCCCTCCAAACAGGGAGTTTCTTTGCTCCTGAGATGATGTCTTGGGCTCCACGGTGACAGGCTTCTGCTCGGGGATCTGAGCGACTTGAAATCTATCGGTAAAGCAAGAGATATGATCACTGACGTTTCTACAGGAGTGTGGAGCTGTTTGAGTGTGTGTCTGAGTGTTAATTACTCTTTCTACTGTGTTTAATCATCTTTTCTGCCATCTTTTGAGGATTATTTTAAATCAGTAGATCTGAACTTGTTACATTAAAAACATCTGTACAGTTTACAGATGGTTGTAGCCTTTCTGTAACTCAGCTGGACTGTGGTGAAATGACTGTTAATATGTCAGTAGTGGACGGAGTATTCAGATCCTTCAGAAAAGGAAGTAGATTATATGCTTCTACAAGTAAAAATCCTGCTTTCTTCTGTTTCATTCACATAAATATGTGGGTAACTATGTGTCCATGTTTGGGTACACACACATTCATGGGTGCAAGCATGTATGATTAGGCATGTGGGCATTATGTGTGTTGATATCTGTGTATATCTATACTATATTATAATGTATCCTTTAGCTTAAATTGAAATTCATGGGCTTATTCAACTACATCTTGTGAAATAATCCTAATGCTTTTTTCTTTTTTGAATTTCTTAATTTATTATGCTTATGTTATTGTCGCTTATTTCCTGATATTGCTAACGCTTTTGTTTGTTTATGTTTTATGTGTGTATTTATTTTCTTTTTCCCTTTTACCTGATCTTTTTGTTTCTACATATGTAAAATAATCCTCAAAAATGCAAATAAAAAAGTCCTGCTTACAAAAGTGAAAGTATAGAAGTGATATCAGCAAAATGATCTATAACAATGCATCATATTTTATAAAATTTATGTTTTGTAGTAAAATCTTTTTCTGCAAAGTAACTGATAACTAATACTTTCAAATAAATGTAGCAAAATGGACAATATTTGCATCTGAAATGCAGTGGAGTAAAAGTAAAATTAGCAATGTATTTGCATGTCATGTCCTCATGTGTCAAATGTCAACGTGGACGTGTCTCACCTCCCCACAGACAACACCGTCAGCTCCCCCTCCTTCCTCTCCTTCACTTCACTCCCCTCCACCTTTCCCTGTACAGTATTTGGCACAACAGCTTGAGTATGGTGGGTGTCGACAAACACCCCTCCCAGCAGGGGCCTCTTCTGCTGGTCGTTGGATGCGTCCAGGGAGGGCAGGATGAGGCTCTGGGGGGGCTTCAGGGGATCTTTGAGGGAATCCAGAGGAGGTATGAGGACAGGGGGCCATTTTCTTTGGGCGCAGCGGGTGCAGCGGTAGCCGTGTTTAGGGGCCAGGCCAGAGAGGCCGGAGATGGTGTGGAGGTGGGACTGATGGGGGCACAGCCTGGGGAGGGAGCGGAACGGGGACAGGGGAGACAGCATGGGGAACCTGGGAGGAAGAGGAAGGAAGTCAATAACAGATCAGTTACATTTTTTTAAATGTTCAGATATTTATGTTCAGTTTATTTAAGAAAAACTGAATTTTCCTACAAATTCAAATATTGAAAAGATTCAACTTAAAGGGGCAGTTCACCCTAAAATCAAAAATACATATTTTTACTCTTAACTGTAGTGCTATTTATCACTAGATTGTTTTGGTGTGAGTTGAAGGAGCTAGATGGCACTCGGCTTGTGGCACCCTCCTCGGCTAATCTGTAACATTAGCTAGTTCAGTGGTGCTAGGTGAGCTAGCAGAAGATGCTATGCTTCCTTCTGCGCGATAATTGGCGGGTGTAGTTCAGTGAAAGAAAATAGTTCCTACATGAAACTGCTCACAACAAGGTCTGTGGATAACCAGGTCATGATTTCTATAAAGAGACATTGCTGTTGATCCACGCCGCCATGCTAACTAGTTCCACTATACTGGAAAACATTCAGCTCCACCCGTTTTCAGTTTGGATGTGTGAGTGACAAATAAGTTGAAAATTGAAATCTAAAGTTTTATCTCTTCACCTAGGCCTCTTTAGGTTTTTGTCTCTCCATTGTTTAGTGCAAAGAGAGGCAGAGCAAAAGAGATGAATGCAGCTGTGTGTCCCTGTGTTGTACTAGTGGGTGACCTGTAGTGACCCTGGCAGAACCTCCCACCACACACACACAATCACACACACACACACAGGATCTGAAAGCTTTCCAGATTTCAATGTGCATATCGCGTGTGGGTGTCAGAATGTTCTCGAATCTAAAGCTCACATGTTACAGCAGCCCATTGAGCAGAGGCAGCACACTGCCAGAGGCCCCTGAGACCTCCCACTATTGTACATGTGTAATGGATCCAATTACCATCCATATAATAATGTGAGATAAGATAAACTTCTGTGGGAGAAGCTGGGTTAGTGAGCAGCAGCGAATAAAGCAGCAATTTGGTCTGTGAAGATGACTTCTCTCTTGCTGCCAGTGCTGATAAAGGAGAAGTTGAAACACAGTGGCGTAAACTGTGGTATAAAGCAACATGTTGTTGGATTTGTTAGATTAACTTCTGACTACTTGAGCACTTTTAACGGCCGCAGATTACAACCAAAGTTCCAACCGCAACGACACTTGGTCGTGTAAATCGTGTGACTACAAGCTGTGTGACAGCCAATGAGCTTAGCGACAGGCTGGCTGTTGAAGCCTCATGACTCAAGCGACAGCGGTTACAACTGTGTCAGACATTCACTTCAGACATGCGGCAGTGAGTCACTGCCAAGTGTCAGCCCACTCCAGAGCTCCACTGAAGAGACTTCATGTGTATGAGGGTACTTTCCTTCTCCCTTTGTCAAAAAAGCACATAAATAATAGACTGCAGGTGGTATTATATTATTAAAATGTGTTGGAGTTACGTAATTATGATCCTGTAAAACACTGCTTGTGTTTTTATTTTCAAGATGAGGAAATAAAACTTGTTTGCAATGGAAAATATGACAATGTTAACATGTTTTGTATCAAATAGCTCCGCTGCGAGCTTGAGGCAAGTCCTAATATGTTCTATTAGATTTATTATAAAACTATGTGGTGCATTTAAAGGGTGGTTCTGAATCTATATGTTTATATTCTCTCTGAAGAGCAACCCTCTGTAACTTTTGGCATGTTTTTCTCTCCCTCTCTGCCTGAACATCCGGCCATACACACATACACACGCACTGACTCTTGCAGCGAGCCTCCTTCCAAATGTTTCCACTGCCTTGCTCACTCCCAAACTTTCCTCTGTACTTATCTTGACCTTGAGCAGCATGACTGAGCAAAAGTATATGTTGAAGGTTGATTTTGAGTGTGTGTAAGCAAATTTGGTCTCATACTTGATTGACGAGCCTTTGCTCATGGCCATCTGTTTGCTCTCGTACTCCAGCAGCAGTTCCTCCAGTGCAGCAGCATTTTCTGAAACACACAGACGAAATCAAGGTGGTTGACTTCAGTGACGGTCAGTGCTGTAGATCAGGAGAATCTGTCTGTTGGACCGTGGTTTCTGGACAATATTAGAAGTTTATAGATAATAGCCATCTTTGTGCTTAATGGTGATTAATAGGAGAACTTAACTCCCGCTGGGATCATTATAAGCATAGGTGTTGTTACATTTGAAGCAGACAGTCTGGGGTTCCTCTGTCAGAAAATTCTGAGCATCAGACACTTAATTTTCTTTCTAGCAAAATTTAATGCACCAATTTGTGCCCTTACTGCATCAATTCATAGTGTAAATGTCTTTAATTTTATCAAAATATCTGTCTTCTGTTACTTTCATGTTTCCACTTGCACAAATGCACGAAATACTGAGTGTCCTCTGTGCCTACACCTATGGACAGTTTGTTCCTTTTCATTCTGGAGGGAAGACTTCTTTATTCCCCTTTCTCCTTTTGCTGTGTTTGCATTTCCAGCATTGACCATCTACAGTGGAAACAAGGTGCGGACAGTCTGAGCTCGCGGCAGTGGATATGTGCCTGTGACGTACTCCGATGACTCTGTGTTCCCCTCTAAAGCCACAAGAGATGAAATGGCTCTGACCGCTAGCACGTAAGCGACGTCACTGCTGCTCAACACCTACCTTTCTTCTCAGTGATGAGGCGAACCAGGACACTGATGGTGTCTTCATTCAGGTCGTCAGATATGTAGGGACAGTTGTTACCTAGAGCAAGCAAAAAGGACGTAGATTTGCTATAAATCATTTTCTAATATATTTTAGTATACTGATATATGTAAAAAAAACAATGTAAAAATACAAAAACAATGTCATACAGCAATTAAGAAGTGAATTAATCCTAACATAAATTGAAAAATAATTGCAGCACATAGTAAAGTATACCAGTTATCAGTTACTTTCCATAGTAGATAGTCAACATATATACCTAAATATTACATTTAGGAAACATATTGACATCTGATCCATTTGCATGACGACTGAAAAACTGGAGAATGTGAGATACAATTAAAATTCATTACATTTTGGGATATATTCTTGAAGAAAAATGCCATGTATTTCAAACCCTCCACTTATTCATCAATCGATTTATATATTTATTTAATATGTTAACTTATATTTTTGTATATTTCTATATGTTTATTCTGTTAGGGCTATTTTTTATCTGTAAAGATAGAGTCCACACTATGGATTTGCTTTAAATAACCATCACAGCCACTTCACTCGCAGACAGACACAGAGTGAATGCAGTGCATGTCACTGCTGGAATATCGTGCCCCAGAGCACGATGGGACTGATAAGGATGGATGTGGATGACTGAACAGCAAAGAATAGATATGCCTCCATGGCAACACCCCCTGACCATCCCATAATAGCACAGCACAGTGAGGCAGCTGAGAGGAGAGCGATGAGGGCGCAGGGGGGGTCCAGAATAGCTCACTCAGCGATCACACTCCATTCAGCACTGTCGAAGCACACAGGGCTCAATGTGTGTGTGCGTGTGTGTGTGTGTGTATGTGGTGTACCAGATCCCCAATGCCAGGTGACTGTGTGTATCTGTGCGTCGCAGAGCAAAATGTGACTGTATAGATGCATTTGTGTCTATGTGCGCGTCTGTCTTGCATAAGCAGTGTCAGGCTGTTGTTAGGCCATAACAATAGCTCTGTCTCCACAGTGGCTGTTGCTATGCGTGGATAACGGCATCCATTTCACAGTGTGGCACTCATTCTCTTCTATTTATTCCTTCAACAGAGTCAGGCCCATGTGTTCAATGTTTCAGTGTCAGCCGCAATGCAGCCGTGAGGCGCTGACATGTCTGACACTGAAAACAGCAGCAGCTAAACTCTCCTTTCCCCTCTGCCCTTGTGTCTGCGCAGGCTGAGCTTCACGCTGCGTGAACACAAAGTTGCCGACATTTCTTGTGTTATCGACCCTGCGCTTGCCCTCTCTGCTTCTCCCCTTCAGCTTTCCTGTCACTGCGCTCTCCAGTAAGTCAAACTTTTCTCTGTCCGCAGCTCTGCGTAGTGAGAGTAACCTCTGCAGAGTCTGAGTTTTGCCCCGCTGCGCTAAGCTTGGCCCTGCTGTAATTCATCCCCAGGGGTGTTCCCCCTGAGCAGAGATGATGTGAAAAGTGCTGGAGTAAGAAGTTTACCTCTAACCTTAGCCCAGTCAGGACTACAGACAGACAGACAGTCAGCGCACTGCTACAAGGATAGTTACATAACAAGAGAGGGGAAGAGGGAGAGATGCAGCATCGGAAGCCTCCCACTGCCCTCGGATCATTCTGCTATTCTCAATCTTTACCTGCAGTCCTTTTATTCCCCACATTATTATGTCTTTAGTGACTTTATGCTGCTCATGCTGTGCTCTCTTGTTCTTTATCTGCCTCACCACTGCATGCAGTCATAGCTTATCACTGCACCACTGCATCATCTGTCTTCTAAGCTGTACAGGAGGAGAGACAGAGGTGAGAGGGAAGGAGGTGATAAGGTGTCCTAAAGTCACCCCAGCTGCTGTTGCTTGCCTCCAATGGAAAAACACTGACGTTAACATAGATATTATCCTTCTGTTATAGTTATATGGAGGTTGAAATTCAGCTCATTTCCATAATGTCCTAAATTAATTTTCATTGGTGACTTCTGTGATCCACATTACTGACGACTTCATCATCGTCAAACTCACACTGAGACATAAACATGTCTACTTAAGTGATTTCAAGACAAGCTCTAGAAACTGACAAACCAGATCAAATAATGGGACAGAAGAAGAAGAAGGAAAAAGGAGAGGAGACGGAGAAGGAGAGGAGGGAGGAGTAAGAAAGAAGAGACATAAACCGTGAGGTGAGGACCCGATTGAATTATTGATCCGGCTGGGAAAGGAGAGATGGATGGATAGTGTCATGTTCATATGCGAAGGCGGAGGGGTTGTTAGAGAGCCAAGAAGCTGGATGAATGGAGAGTATAGATGGAGCGGTGGGGGGGTGAGGGATCAGGGAGTTTCTCTTTGGGTGCAGGTGCGTCTTAAGTTTCACAACAAAGTGCTTGGAGAGGAAGAGGCCAAGGCAACGCTGCAAACGAGATCGGTGACCGAAATACAGTTGCTATGACCTCTGTCTGTCCTCGGAGACACTGGAAATCATATCTTCATACAGGCTTTGTTTCAAAAACATGAGCAGAAATGGGATGATTGATGAATTTTTGACGTTCTGAAAGCATGTCAGTTTTAGGCCAGACTTTCTGCTTATAACAGATGAAACAATGAGACTCAGTGAGGCTACTTATCATGAAATCTGTTACCAGATCTGTTGGCCCTGGATCTCTAAACTCACAACACAGCCTCAGCAACATGTGCTGTTGAGACTTGGTGACACAATAGAAAAGCTCTCATCTCCGAAGCATAAAAGACACAAATTATTTGGCAGTTGTAGATGAAATGGAAAAAGGTCGCTACTTAATTTAACATGTTAATCCTGATGACAGATACTGTAGGTCACCCAGAGCAGCAGATGTTGTGCAAACGTAAACGTTTTCTTGACGTAGAGCGGGCTGACGGAAAGTCTGATCTGTTGAGGCGGCAGCTGTGCTCTGACGCTCCTGATGGAGGTACGTATGGCTACTTGGCCTAACACACAGAGGGATAAACCAGCTTAGCCTTTAAATCTGTTTATGCTTACACAGTAAATTACATTAACTGCACATGTACACAGAGTCATAGGGTATGAAAAAGAGTAGCAAAAAAGTGAGGAAAGTAATATTTAAAGTGTCTCTGAGAATCCTGAAAAGCAAAAATCCAATGTATTACATCATTATTATTGTTGTAAATGTGTAATTTATGCAGCTTGATTTGCTCCTTATGTAGCCTTTAGCAGTCAATAGCTATTTAGAGGAACGACTTCACATTTTGGGATATTTATTCATTTGCTTTCTTGCCTAGAGTTAGATGATTAGATTGATACCACTTTCATAGTTGTCCATATATGAAGTTACAGCTAGCAGGTGCTTAGCATGGAGACTATAAGCAAGAGGGAATGGTGTCATGTTGTTGTTCCAGTGGCCCAAAATTAGTCCTTTGTCCGAAGAATGTCTGCACCAAAAGCCAATTTGTCCAACAGCCTGTTATTCATTAAAACACATAGCCATTGCTTGGAAATCCTGTTTCTCTGTAACTTCACACCCACTGCAGTTAGTTCCAATTTCCCAGCAGTGTTTGAGTCACCAAACCCTGGTGTATTTTACCGACCCATCCCTGCTTTTCCAGCAGCTTTTGTGCTATCAAACTTAACATAACAAAATTTTTTTGTACCCAAACCTAACTACACATTCACCACAGTGCCGCTGAGCAACTAAAGTTTCAACATATCCACTACAAAGTAATGTACAAATGTAACCTATCGGTGGTTTACAGACATATACAATGTGAACATGCTCTTTCTGGTGATTGGGTTGTCTTGTCTCAGTAGTTCTCAACCTTTTCCATGTCAAGGAGCCCTGATCTTACACACATTAGGGCAGGGACACCCATTTCATAAGATTTCACTTCAGGGACCTTCATCTGAAAATATTTTGGTTGTTAGATCTGATTATGACCAGGAGTCTTTAGTTTTCAAATACAGCTCAGGAGATAACCATGTAGGAAGTGAAACATGATCAGAATAGCCACTCTTATGATGTATTGACACTGGGCTCACTTCTAAATTTTCTGGGGGACCCCTGGTGGTCCCCAGACCCTGGCTGAGAACCACTGGTCTGCAAGGAGTGTGTGTTTTCAGAAAAATGGGACTATGGAGCTATAAGTGTTGGTTTTGGGGATGACAGACTGTTGGAGATATGGACATTCAGACTGATGGGACATTGTTTGGACAACTGGGCCGACAGAACAATAGGATGTCCCCAGAGAAATAGCTAACGTTAGCCTAGCTCTACTCAACAGTTACAGAATCCACTTGCCCGAACCTCTAAAGCTCACTAGTTAAAATGTTATACTGTATCTTCTTTGTTTAATTTGTACAAAATCCAGGGTGTAAAAAGTACAATTTAACATTTACTAATAATTAGTGAGCTTCAGAGGCGCTGTTAAGCAAGGCTAAGCTAGCTGGTTAACCCTGTGTTAGCTAAGCTAACCATCTGCTGGCTATGACTGCATGTCTAATGACCGCATTTGAGAGTGTTATCAATCTTCTAATCTAAGTAAGTAAACAAGTGAATTTCCCAATAATTCCCAAACAAACTATTGCTTTAAGCAATGTCCACTTTTAGCATGAGGCAACCAGGCTAGCACAATGTGCAATGTTTGCTAAATCGAATGAACTTTCTCTGACTCACATTTGGAGTTTGTGCCGCTATAAATGAGTCCTCGCAGCAGACATAGTTTATCAAAATGTCATGTGTTCTGTGTGGAAACATACCAGAAGGTCCACACAAAAAGCTGCTCTGATCAATGTTACAGTTATGACGTACATCGTGTGACGTGAGGGTCGCCTGAGAGCCACACAGGTAAAGTTCATCAAGTGCAATAAGCGCATAAAGGAAAAGTGTTTGTACATTCACATTGTGTGCACAGCAATGTAGGTCCACACACAAGGTATAGATGGTGTTTGCTTCACCGTCAGGATCAAACCAGGAAGTATGAGTGCCACAGGTGTATTGTCAGGGATAAAGAGCACGCGTGTTATTCTAAGGACGCTGACAACGGGTGTGGAAACTCAACACTTGTTTTATTGCTTGATCCCTCTGTGTTTCTGTTTGTCACTCCCTAAACTCTCTTTAGTTTTCCATTCATTGATATCAGTCCCTCTTCCAGTTAATACCACCCCCATCCCCCATGTCTTCCTCTGCCCTCCCCCGCCTCTCTTTATACATCTTTCTGTGTTTACTCAAGTCAGTTTCTCTCTGACGTCAGCAGGGTGAGCGAGTTGATGGGAATGCTTTTTTTCCCCCTTTTCAGATAGGAAAATTACAAGAATAACAGTCCGTGCTTAGAAAAACACATGCATGACATGTAATGACCCCCGCGAGGTCAAAGTTCAAAGAGATTAAAAAAGAAGGCTCCCATGTAGACTAGCGTGCAGTCACATCACAGCGATACGTGGCCTGTGGCTGCACGGAAAGACACTGCCCTTTGGGCTTGGCTTTGCCCCGACTCTTGACAACACTTGACCACATCTTGTGCATGTGTGCGAGCTAATTTCGCATTTTTATGGCCGAACGTGACAACAACCTGAATATAAATGCTAGTTTCAGTATCACTCTCTGTGAAATTTTCTATATTTTGCTCTCTTTTCTAACTTTATTCTCTCCATTCATTTCCTGTCTCTTTTTTTGCAGTTCCTGCCATTTCATCTCTCTCACCTTCTTTCTGTGGTGTGGCCGTCTCTTCATCCCCTCCCTCCTTGTCAGCAGTGCAGCGGTATCCCTTCTTCTTCAGGATGTTGCAGATGAGGATGCCCAACAGGCCCATCACGCAGAAGATCGGCACCAGAGCAAACACAGCGTACTCTGCGGTCTTCTCCTCAGCACTGCGTACCACTGTGCCGTTGACCGGCCCTCCTGCACCGCTGGATGGACCTTTACCCACTGTACGCACTGCTCTGACATGCACAGACGCTGAGAGATAGGGGAAGAAGAAAAAAGAGAGCAGGATGTAGGAGCATGTTTTTACCTCTACAAAGGACAAATTGTGATTGTGTATTGAATGATGGAGCATGTGACGTTAAACACAATGTCAGACACATGCTGCAGGATCATGCTCACTTTTCACACAAGGACTTTGGGTGGAAACTTCCCCTGTGGCAGTGAAGTGAAACCTGCAAATGGAAAAAGAAAGAGGAGAAAAGAGCGTAATTAGAGAGACGGACAAAGGGAACAGAAAAGAGGAGGTCCACTCAACAAAGAAAGAATGAACAAGCGGTTTTAGCCTGTGGCATATTATGTCCTATGGTGCTTGAATGTGCCTGCCCATTGCGGTGAGTGACGTCGTGTATGTGTGTGTGTGTGTGTGTGTGTTCCTGTTCTCTCAACACAGAGAAAATCGCAGGACTTAATTTAGAACCAAAAAAAAGTTTATGAGGTGCATGTTTTAGCACAGCATTTTAAAATGTCAAGCCCACGGTTTCATTTAACTGTGTGTGGATTAATAAGCAGACAGGTGGGCCTCACCCAGGCAGACAGTCCCCGCAGACAGCATCTGAAGTCGCAGTGCCAGGGGTTGCAACCGTACGGCCGAGGATCTTGCAGGAGGCGTGCGGGCGGCAAACCTCAGAGTCAAATGCGTCTGAAAAGCTTCCAGCTGGGCACAACTGACATTGCACTTCCTCTGCTGGACTTTGGATCTGCCCACAAGCCTGGCAAGAAAGAAAAAACATCTAAAGTCAAGCAAAAGAGGCTGCAAAATCACAAAATGTAGCATCCCGCTGGTGCTGCCAAAGGGTTAGAGTGTCTGTGGCACCTGGAATTATAAGATTTTCCTTGTCCCTTATCTTACCTATGGGCTACCTGCAGACCCCAAGGGTATACTTTTGCCATATCTCACAGGTTCTCTATTCTATCATTCAAAATCTCCACGACTTTGTCAATCAATTTGTTCCTTGTTTTCTGTTTCTGTTTTAGGTGCTTTTTAAAGCACCCGGTTCCACCTATACAGTTTTAATGGATGAAACAAATTACCGAGTTCATGTTTACCACTGGTGCCAATTTAGATTATCACATACTTTCAGAGAGAGGTAGGGGCAGTCTTCTGCCAGTCCAGGTAAGACATAGATGCAGCAGACACAGATTTCCTCATGCACTCTCTCAGCGACCCTAAATACATTACATTATTTCATGATGAAATATTTTATCACTATCAGATACAATTGATCAATTCAAGATAAACTCCACCTTCTGCTGTGGACACCCATCTCTTGACTGGGAAATCTACTCGTAAAAAGGTGTTGCCTTCGCTCCCAAACACAGGAAGGCAGCAAATGTGTGCTCCTCCTGTCACATGTCAGTGTGCACAGCATGAGCCAGATCTTGTGCTATAACTGCCTGTAGCGTGCGGCGATCGTACTTCTATGTAAACACCCTTCATTTATAAACCTTGATTTTGACAGGGGGTCTTACTGAGACCAAGGTCTCCGTCTACTTTTGTGTTGAAAGACAAGGCAGTTTGAAGGACTGTGGGTTTATTTCAGTGATTCTATATTGGGGCCAAAATCCCTCCGGTTGGTTTACATATACAAACATATGATAATGTTAACTTGAAATAACTGAGAACTACATGATACCACAATCAAAGGATGTAAATAAGCTTTTAAGTGCTAACATGGATTATATTTGGGATAAAAGCTGCAATTTGTATTAAAGAAAAGTCTTCTTTTTTTTTTACACCATATGCAATATAACAGTAACTTTTCTAAAATAATAATAATAAGCATTTTTTCTTCAGATATATAGATAGATTACATAACAAATGTTTTAAGCAGAAATAAGTGAACACTTTTCTATGACAGTTGTGTCTTACAGCAGTTAATCCTTGAGGTCCCCGGGGACCCCAGCCCTTGTAGGTACTGTTCAGCAAAGGTAAATACCGATATCTAAGTTATGAATGGTAGTTTTGTTGTGCCAGTAACAGCATGTGATCTACCACAACTTCATAAATACAACCTGCAACTAAAGAGAAACATGACACACCTTGACAAAAATCCCCCTTTGGTTAAAAAGCAATGTCACACATGTTTTCCATCATTAAACACTGATTTATGTAAGCAAATAACTTGGTTTATGACTGCGGTGAACCGAAAAACATCAATTATAATGTAAGAGAAGAAATTTAACTCGAGATCTCAGGCCAGGGGCTTTTATACTGAGGTACACAGTGAATCACTACAAATATGTGTGTATAGCTAACTGCTAAATGCAGCTATGAGACAAGTCACTTGCACTCTCTACCCTTTATTTTTTAAGCTCTATATTACACAGAATAAGGAAAAATGCACCTTGCTGCATTTAAAACAGGTAGGAGGGAGTATAATTAAGGAACATGGGGTGAAAGTTTGTGATCTCTAAGGGGACAAAAATACTTACAATGAACACAAAATCCCTTGATAGCAACATATATTGTAATAGAGGAGATATAGTGTACCAGAAATGTCACTCAGAGCAGGTTAACTTGTTATTAATCATTTGTATTTTAGTTTGTAGTCTCACCTTGGAGGGCTCCTGTCCAGCGGGGCACTGCAGACACACACAGCCTTCCCCCCACCGACACTGCACTGCTGCAGTCCCACCACAGCCAAACACCTGGAAGGCACACAAGCTCATGAGTCAGTGGTTTGCACTCACTTACTAAATCTTCATGTACATGCCACCCGGCCTATAACGTACACATCTTTTCTTTGCATTGACATATACTCAAATATTTACCGTGAGAAGGACGAGAGCGGAGCAGCAAAGGTGGTTCCTCATCTTCTTCAATGTATTCTTCTATGTTCATATGATCTAAAAGAGGAGAGGACACAGAAACATGTCAGAAAAAGGGGCTAATCACATTTTAGAACGCAGTCACATGGGTTTTAAAGTGGATAATAAAAATGAAGCATGTCACCTTGGTCAACACAACTGAGCCCTGTTTGCAAACACAATTTATTGACCTTTTAAGTGCCAACTCACATATAGATGACACATAACAGCATGACATATCACAACACAGCACACTTGACAGCTTTACAACACTTCCACATACATACAGCACACAGGCATGCACACTCACACAAAACCACACGCTCACATGGCGAAAAACACCTGAGTCATTCTTTGCGACTTATCCAGAGTGCAGTGACTCGAGTGACAGGGAGGTAAGGAGCAGTTGGACAATGCCGTAAATAACATTTATCATGAATCAGCTTCTTTTTTTGGACGGGAGTGAATGAACCAGGGCTTTTCTCTGGCTATTTTTAGGTCTTAGGAACTCAAATACACCTTTTAAAGCTATTATTCACGCCGCAACATATTCATTTGCCGACACATGCTGACTTTCTCAATGCTTGATAATAGCTGCCCTGGGATGAGCATTTCCGGAGATTTAGGTGAGGTAGAAAAACAGTCTTTTGATTATAAATGAGGATGATTGCACTGCTTTGCTTTGCTTTGCTTTGCAGTGTTTTTTTTAGGATTTGGGAATAAACAAAAGGAAAACCTCTGCTTCGAGTCTGCACTTATGGGGCATGTGTTTAGATGCCAAAACAGCAAAACAATGATGTCATCTCTAAAGTTAGCAATTTGCAGTCGGAAAATATTTGTCGACAGCTTATTTAAAATAGCATAAATCCCTACAGTGCACTGGCATACATACATATCTATATGCACACAGAACAAGTGGTCGGCATGGCATTTATTACTGCCTTGTACTAATGCTTCTATATAACTTCACGGACTAAAATGAAATCCAATCTGAGGTCACTTATCAATGAGGAATTCTTGGCTCCATATATAGCATCCTAACACTTAAACTGGCTCACCTTCACATTTGACTTTTGACTGCTTAATGTAAAATGCCAAAACCGCATTGTAGCATGAAGATATTTTGTGGCATTGCTGTGAAAAGGCAGCAGAGCAGGGCGGTAAGAAGGGTGGCCACCCACTCCCACTCAATTCCTGTGACAGCTTGAGTGTCACTGAATAATAATCCCATACACGTAACAGGTGCAGTGTGTCTGTGACTGATCAAATGCAACACTGAATATCCAAAATCCTATAAAAGAATCACGTTATGCCAATTTATAAAACTGTTGCGACACAAATAATAATCTTCTGCAATCATTTCTTCCACGGTGTTCCCCACAGCATCCTATTAAGAAAGCAACTGACACAATAAAACAGTTTGTTGCACGAATTTCATCGCACGCTGCGCTCATATTTGTGGCCACAATTACAGGACTGTGAATTCACACAGGACCAGTATTATCAGAGGGCACCTCGGTCTGTCAGCATACAGCAGGTTATTTGTGGTTGAGATTTTACTTTTAAAATTATAGATTTGGCAGACTCACACAACATAATTCTTCATACTTAGCACTTGTCACACTGCATGACTTCAGCCCTCATAAAAATGACTATATCAGACAGCCGAATATGCCAAAGATGTTTTTTCTTTTCTCTTTTCTTTGTACTTTTCTCCCAAGAGAAGAAAATGTAGCTGACAGACTGACTGGACCCAAATAGGCTTGTAAAACAGCCTCTGACCAAAGCGAAAACATTTGATGTATTTGGAATATGTCAAACAAAAAAAGAAGAGAGGGAAAGCACACAATGACAGAATAAGGCTGACAAGAGCAACGAAGGGAAAGTGGAGGAGGAGAAGATGGAGAAAGATAGAGATGAAGAAAGTGAGAATACAAGACGGAGCAATAAAATCAGAGCGAGAGGAGAAAAGCAGAGCAGCATACTTACCCCAGACTTGCAGCTGATTGACACAGTTGCCGTGGCAACTCAGCAAGGATGCTGTATATGCTGCTATAAATGCTGAGTCAGGACCAAACTCAAGTCTAACTTTCTTACAGCTGTCTAAGAACAACACCAGCACTTGACAAAAGTCGAATGTGGTGCTACTTGGGCAAGTGATGTAAAATAAACTACTGGACTTTACGACTACAAAATTCAGATTAAAAATCTAAAATTAAATAAACTGCGAGACAGAGTTAACACCAAAGTGCAACTCCAGAAGTCAGAGAAGTGACACTAAACTTGAAAGTCTAGTGTAGCTGAATGTAGAATTCAATGTACCTGCCTGTGTCTTATACTGTCACTCTGACCACAGACACACCCCTGACGTCCTTAGGACATGCCCCTTCTATCACAGCTAAAACAGAGAGTGTGTGCCTGTGTGTCTGTGTGTGCATGTGTGTTGTTGTGTGTGAGGGGTGAGGCCACTTTAAAGCACCTCTTCACCTTTGACCACGCAGCAAAACATAATGTTTTAAACATTAGTTAGGAAGCAAATCAACACTTCTCCACTCAAACCCATTCATTCTCTTCCTCTGTGTGGTCAGCACGGAGAAGACACACAGCACGTCCACCTGTCCAGCATATCCCTGGTGTAAATGCACAGTAAGTGTGTGGTGATTTGCCTTAACATAGTTGTTACACATTATAGGTGCATTAACACACACACACAGACACACACAGACACACACACACACACATCTGGAATGCCATAACATCCAGCCAACACCAAGCTGTGCCTTACACAAACAAGAAAATAAAAAATGTAACGAGTTTATGATTTTGGTCCGGCAGGGCCCTCGTGCCAATGACAGGCTACTGGAGCATAATTTCAGGGAGGAAGAGAAAGATAAAGCTGGGACGGAAAAACCACTAGTTTGAAAAAACAACACTCGGGGCCGAGGGACCGATAGAGCCGTACAGGAAGAGGAGAGGCGGGAGGCAGGGATGGAAAGACGAGAAAGTGGCGGGGAGTGAAACTGCTATAACTTCACCCTGATACAATGATATATATAGAAGTATTTGTTAAAATGCCATACAGACCAGAGCAACAGGCTAATTACAAGTCACACACGCGCACCAAGATATAGTACACTCGTGCAAACATACAAAACACACGAGCACACACAGCTGAAAGAAAAATGAAAAAAAATGATCAATAAAACGACAATGATAGAGAGAGCAAAACAAAAATGGGACCTGCAATTAAGTACCTCTTTTTTGGGAAAGTGTCAAGTAACAAATTGGACGGGGTTAGAGGGGTTGAGGAATGTTGGTTTTCCGCAGCGAGACTCGCTTGACCTCCAGAAGTGCAGTGACTGAAACGACTGGACTTGAACTCCAGCAGAGCAAGGTGAAGCTGATTTATAGTGTGATGAATGCATGTAATCCCAAATCATTGCATACAGCAGACTGACCTCATGTTTGACCTGTTTGAAAGGGCATGCCCATTCCAGCATGGGGCACAAAGCATCTGCTAAAAGTCATTTTTCCATAATGCACCATTAAGAAGCCTTTCCTCACTTGATTCCAGTCAGTGCAAAAATATTTGGTTAAAGAGGAATCACTCTGTGCAACAGCAGTCTGTCAGCCATGCCCGCTGCTTGCAATCCACTGCTAAGGAGCACTAAGTGTATGCAACAGTGACACATGCAGAGAAAATGTGCTTCAAATACAAAATGCATGTGAAAGTGTGTCCAGAAAGGCTGTTAAAAACGTGCCAGCTGCCTGACCACTGCTCTCAGAAGTCAGCCCTTCACAGCGAGGCGATCCACGCCAGCATTGTCTGCGTGTGATGCATTTGCATTTAAGTCCAGTTTGTCTGAGGTTTTGACCACAAAACCACTACAGAGGCAACCGCCACACGTGGAACTTCCACTGGACCTACATGGCACATGACCGCCCCTGTGTCCACGCGTGGCTTTGTCCGCCTTCAAACACCCATCCCTCTCTTCCTGCAGCCCATCCATGACAAAGTGCTG
The DNA here is from genome assembly GCA_029783705.1 of Chaetodon striatus. Classification (NCBI taxonomy): domain Eukaryota; kingdom Metazoa; phylum Chordata; class Actinopteri; order Chaetodontiformes; family Chaetodontidae; genus Chaetodon; species Chaetodon striatus. The sequence goes on along the minus strand of JAPZEB010000024.1, from coordinate 15,274,714 downwards.
CTCAGACCAACAGCAGTGCAGAATTCTCCATCATCTTTTAAAGGAATAGTTCCACATTGGATTTTACACATGGAAATACATTTTTTTGTTGATGTAAAGATGGATATCACCCTCATGTCTGTCAAAATACCAAGCTGGGTCCAGCAGCCGGTTAGCTTAGCTTAGCATAAAGACTGGGAACATGGTGAAACAGCTAGATTTGTTCTGTTTAAAGGAAATAAAATCCACCTACCAACCCCTCCGAAGCTCAATAAAAAGCCCCGTACATCATCCCCTTTAAATCGCCCAAAACTTCAGTCTTAATAAACCAGCTCTAGAGGTGCTGGTAGGTAGATTTTACTACTTTTAAACAGAGCCAGGCTAGCTGCTTCCTGTCTTTATGCTAAGCTAAACTAACTGGCTGCTGGTTGTAACTTCATTTAACAGACAGACATGAGAATGGTATAGACCTTTTCATTTAAATCTCAGCAAGAAAGTGAATCATAGCTTTATGATAATAACTAGATACCAGACCCCAAGATGGCGCCTATTCTGTCTTGTGAAATTGCTTGCCTGGTGCATACACAAAAAAACATTTCAAGCCTCCAGCTTTACCTTCACGGTATGTGGTCTAGTCAGTATGCACAGTAGCGTTTCTCCCACTGGCGATTTCCAACTCAACTCATAGATATTACACTGTGATAGTGCACTTGCCTTAAGACACGATCGAGCTTTTGCGGCAGTAGCACCTAAATTTTGATATGCTCTGCCTCCTCCCTTTCAGTCTGCTGACTCTATGGATACATTTTAAAGCCAGGTAAAGACACACCTGTTAAGAAAGATGTTTGGGTAACTTGTATGCACCAGAGCTGTAATTTTTTTTAATATTTTGTGTGCTGTTAATTCTTCTTTTTTCTAGTGTGTGCTAATAGTTTTGTTAGTTGAAAAGCGTTAATACATTTTACTTACTTATTTACTATAACATGACAGTTTTTTTAAAATTGCTTTTTTCTTGGCTTGACGAAACAATTATAAAACCACAATGGCTCAAAACGTCAGAATACACAGATTCATAATTGACCTTTTTAGCAGTTCACGATGTCTTGTCAACAGTTTTACAGACATCTTGTTTCATAATTGTGGTTTAGCAGGAAAAGGCTTTTTGGGCCACAGGGGATTTTTTTGTTGTTGCTGCAATACTGCGAGTGGACACTGGGAAAATTGTAAGCAAGGCTAAGCTGTGTTCCTGGGGGTCTGAAGTGAGTAAGCGTATTTCCAAAATGTCAAAAAAATTGCTTTAAGGAACCTTTGACTACTTTTTCACCTGCCTATAATCTCAACACAGTTTATAACTTTGCAACAGCATCTCTTTGCTTTCACTTTGTCATTGCTCTTTCTTGAAATGTCTGGAAG
>JAPZEB010000024.1:15243863-15259162 GCA_029783705.1 Chaetodon striatus | reverse complement strand
CATGTCAATATGGACCAAAATCTCTGAGGAATGTTTCCAGCACCTTGTTGAATCTATGACACCAAGAATTAAGGCAGCTCTGAAGGCAAAGGGGTCCAACCAGGTACTAGCAAGGTGTACCTAATAAAGTTACCAGTGAGAGTATTTTCTTTCTACTTCGTCAGCAGATTATTTTAGACCATCTTCAGTCCTGTGGGTGGTAAATTTTGTCTGTTGACTCATTCATGTCATCTCTAATGTGCATGTAATTGTTGAAATGAGAAAGTGTGTCTCTGTCTGTCATAACACTGCGGTTGTGGCAAGTTTCTTTAATGCAGATTAGATGTGTAAACATGTACATTCTTACAATCAGTGACCTTCAAAGCAGCAGACAAAAGCAGGAGTCAGAGGAGTGACTCCTGTCTGACACTTCCCACACTACGCAACACTAAAAATGAGCTTTTCAAAACACACACACACACATATTATTGTAAGATCTGATATCAGTGAATGACGGAGATTTCTATTGGCCCACATTCTTCCGCCGGGATGAGCCAGTGAATCAGTGTGATTCAGTGACTCACAATTTCAGTCAGTCACTCTGGTGACACAACTGAATCTCTGTGCTGCTGTCTTTACTGTCTCTTTCATTCATCACACAGATCTTCACTGTTTAATGCGTAATTTGAATACTGTGTGTGGGGATGCAACGTGTGTGTGTTCATGAGAGGGGGAAGGGGCAGCATTTGTATTTGTGTGCGTCCTGAATGCCCTGCATTCATGCAGTTTTCCTCTATTTACTGCAGGGCTATCATATCACAATACACTTCATTGTGGGTCAGTGGGTTAAAGTAAAAGGAACAGTGGAGTGACACTGAAGCGTTCTGGTAAAAAACCACAGTGGTGACTTTGTGTTGAGGGCTGCTGTCTGCACGATGGGTGATTTTATTTCTTATTAATCTACTATCTGTGTATTTATTGTTACAGTAAAGGACAGAGGAGGGAACTATTGAGGTCAAAGATGAACAGTGGCTGTGGGGGTTCCCCTGATACAATTGCAAGTCTCCCTGTGAAGAGAAAAAATTGGGGGTTGATACTTTTGTCTTCAAAAGGCTGTGGCACACTCATTTTACCTTCCAAGGTAGTGGTATCTTGTTGAACTGGACAACCTAAGGCATCCACTGGTACCAACCATGTTGGCATAGCTTGTTGAGAAGTGGGCTAAATAACGCTCTAAAATCAGGCTACATTTTGGTGAGGGAATAACTGGCATGGTCATTTTCAAAGGACTCCCTTGAACTTTCACCCCAAGATATCTGAATGAAAATGGGTTCAATGGGTACCCATGAGTGTCCCCTAAACCTGAGTAGGCTAACATTAGCCGTAAAAACAAGAAACCTAAGTTAGTGGTTCCCAACTGGTCCAGCCACGGGGTCCAGATTTGTCCTTAGTTGTTAGTTCAAGGTCCACAAAGTTTAATATAGTCAACATCATACTTGTGTTTGGCCATGTTTTAGAGCTACTTTGCTGTGTCTGTGAAGTAGCTGTCTGTTATTCACTCAGTGTACAACATGAAACAACACCTCAAAATAAAAGCTTGTGCCAGAAGTTCACTGTACTTCAAAATAAAGAGTGTTTTTTACAAACTTGACACGTTCACAAGTCACTTGCGGTCCATTCAGAATGGTACCATGACCCACCAGCTGGGAACAACTGATCTAAGTGTATCAGTATGTGGTGCTCTAACTCTCCATACTAACAGTTTTCAACTTGCCAATACACTCGGTTTTGGTATGCCAACCCCCAAGATTTTTATCTTAGAGGTAACAAGTTGATTCAAGCCATACATCTTTGGATGTATGATAAACGTAAGATAAGGGAACTCTGCAGCTAATGAAAGAAAGATGAAAAACACCTTTATGAGATGGCCTCTTCTCGGTTAACCGGTCATTCTGAAACTTGTGAGAAATACCAAGAGTCTGTGGTGACGTCTTCAATTTGCTTGTTCACTCAGACTGAAACCAAAAGTTTTTCACTTTTAAACATTTAACAGAAAGCAGCTAATCTTAGCATTTTAGAAACTGGATCTTTTTTCATTTTGCTTAGAAACATATATAATTTATTTAACAAGGAATTGATTGACACAATAGTATTCTGGTTATGAATGTGTACTGGAGCAGTGTTTCCCAACTGGTGGGTCATGGGTTCATTCTGAATGGACCGCAGGTTACCTGCTAACACGTCAAGTTTGCAAAAAATACACTTTGTTTTTAAGTATATTGAATTTCTGGCACATAATTTTTACTCTAAAGCACCATTTCCTGTTGTAGAGTGAGTGACTAACAGACAGCCACTTGACAGAGACAGCAAACTAGGTCAACGATATGGCCAAACACAAGAATGATGCTGAATTTATTTAACTGTGTGGAGCTTGAACTGATGACTACGGAGAAATCTGGACCCTGTGACTAGTATCCAGGTATCCAGGTTATGTTTTGTGCATGTATACATCATAATCTGTTTTTAGAAACCAAGATAAAAGCCCTTGTTCCAGTTTTTAGAAACCCAAATAGACTACCTGTGATATTGTGTGGCATGTTTACTATGACACCATATCCATGTTTCTGATCATGTGTGTCCAGGTTATGTTGAGTTACTCGGCAGATAACATAAGATATGATAAATCATTTAAATAAGATACAGGCTACAGAAAGAACAGGCACAAAGTGGCACCAGTGAACTGATTTAATTACAAAGAGGAACCCACAGTGACAAAACGAGAACAGCTACATACAGGAAGTAACTCTGATAGACTGTAACCATGACAACTGCAACCAGAGCCAGAGATACACAAAGTTGCGACCAGGTTGTTTTCCTTCCTGTAGACGTCCAATTGTAACAAGGCAAACATACGTTTCGGAGCTAGCGTCGCTACCAGTGAAATGCCAAGTGAATGCCAACACTCTTTTGCCATCGTTTCTCATCTCGTCTTCTTTATGAAAGATCTAAGACAGTTATAATTTAAACGTCACTGACAGCGCATGCCAGAGAGGTGGAGGGGGGCAAAAAATACAAACAGAAACAAACCTTACACAAATATATAAAAATATGCCATTAGATTCATATCAACAATTGAGGACCGTGGGTGCACTATTTACAGAAAAAAAGGCAATATATACCAGTATTTACAACAACAAAGACTTCTTTCACATACGGGCATGAGGAGGTTACTTACAAGTTTGCTGAGAGTTACAGTGACAATAGGATGAGTTTGAAGTGATGGTGAAAAATAAGTGTAAATCTTCTGCTTCATTCTCAATCCTGGTCAATTTAACATCAAGTCTTACTTCATATCTACGAGGCGGCGTGTTTGTGTGCCTAAATGATACTGCTGAAAATATGATTATTCAGTCATTAATACTAAGGTACCACCAAAGAAACATAAAAGTTCATTCTTAAGGCAAACATTTTTTTGATTTTTAAGAAAATCTACTAACTCTGAATCAGCTAAATTGAAAGTTATTGACACCAACGATGGCAGCGGTTTCAGCCCACGATACTAAGCAATCGTGTTTTACGCAGAGACCCCAGGGCTTGTAAAACACACACAGGATTTAGTGAAGTGGCGACCCACCATTGAGGGGCTGTGACCCTTTTTTTTTTTTTTTTTTTTGCTGCCCAACTCACAGTTTTAGAAACGCTGCTTCAAGAGCGCTGGTACCAGCGGAGAAAGCACACAGATGTCACATCACAATTTTCACTGTTTCACTTCTCCATTCTGCAGGGAGCTCTCCTTTGCTCTACAGCCAGCATAGATATACAGCATTTTCATGGGTGACTTAGCAGCTGTTGGCACTGAGAACACAAACACTGACTTTGATGTGAATTATACAGAACATAAAAAACACATATCTGCTGCTGTAACATTAGAGGACATTAAAGGAATAATTGAACACTCGAAATACTCTTATTCACTTTGCTTAAAGTTCGCCCAGAGGACTAGATTGACATTACTCACGTCTGTATTGTAAATATTAAACTATAGCCAGCAGCCAGTTAGCTTAGCTTAGCTTAGCACAAAGACTGGGCACTGCAAAACAACTAGAAAGGTAAAAAAAAACAAGATATGGTATGTTTTAATTAGAGAGCTTTAGAGCAGTGGCCCCCAGGGGTCCTTGAAGGAGTTCAAGGGGGTCGCCAGAAAAAAGGGGAATAGTTTATTTTCACTATAGAAGTGAGCCCAATGGAGTACGAGTGACTCCACCATAGCTGACAACCATAAAATTCATGTCATAATCACATCTAACAACCAAAATCTTTTCAGATTGAGGGCCCTGAGGTTTGAACATTGGTCGATGACCTAGTGTGTATCAATTTAGGGGTCCTGGACAGCTAAAAAAAACTGAGGATTGCAGGCTTTGGAGCATTTATGCCTTTTGTTTGTACCTTTAGAACCAGGTCACCCGTTTCCCTTGTTTCCAGTGTTTATGCTAAGCTAAGCTAAGCTAACTGGCTGCTGGCTGTAGTTTAATATTTAGCACACAGATCTAACAGTGGTGTCAGTCTTTTCACTTAACTCTTGACAAAAAGCTGAATAAATATAATTCAGGAAATGTGGAATTAATCCTGTAAAGTGTGCTAACATTCTGCTGTATTCTCCACATGCTAACACAAGCTAAGTGTAATTTTGCCTCAGCTGTGGGATGGAAATCACAAACAAGCTCCTTTTTATTCTATTAAAGAGAGCACACACACAGGTCTTTACACTCAACAGAGGCAACAAGCTCACTAGCAAGTTAGCGGCTATCACAATAACCAACTAATCCTCTTAGCTGTTAGCCGCTCCCGCAGTGGAAGAGTTAACCTAATGTGAGTGTGTTCGGTAAGTTGTGGTGAAAGCTGACGTGAAGGGCCCAGATGGTTGGCAAAGTGCAGTGGGGTTTTCTAGGCTTGGAGGGATCAAAGACAATCGCTGCTTAACCCCCAAAGCCTGAGGCTAACGTGTGAGTGTGTGCAAGGGCAAGTCAGAGTCACCCTTGACTTCCCTCAGACATCTGCCGCTGGGCGAGGGAGAGCTGACTTTTTACTCTGTGTGTGTGTGTGTGTGTGTGTGTGTGTGTATGTTAAATGGCTTAACTTTTAGCCTTCTGAAGGCACGTGCAGGTGCTCAGCATTTGTCCGTCTGACCTACTCTGTATCTTGGGTACTGTCTCGTCTCACAGACAAACCACATGCATCTTCCTCTCCAACAACCAATTGAATCAGTGTTTATGCATTAGGGGTGTAACAGTACATGTTAGCGCTGTATTTCCTGTGACACAAAAGGCCACAATTCGCACTGTGGAGCTGAAAATTAAAATGTCAAGCAAATCTTTGCATTCGGCACCCAAACAGGTGACAGAGTGATTCTCTGTTGGTTCAAGATATGGATTGAGCTGCGTTCACAGACAACGTGAAGGGAATTTTGGGATTGTTTGCAGTCTGTGTCTTTTGGCCACGAACAGCCAACAGATGTGTGGAGATATTTTGCCAAGACCTTCACCTTTCTGGATTTATTTCTCCAAATTTATGTAATCATACAACTCTGAATCAAGAACCCTGTATTGTGTATCGTACCACACCACGAGTGGACTGTATCGTTACACCCCTGCTGTATATCTCTGTCTGCCTGACCCAAATTATTCCCCTTTGTCTCTTCTGCTAATCAAGCCAGGGCCTCTTTTGTTCTTCAACTCAAAAACAAAAAGTGAAAGCTACATCTTCTATAAATTAAGTGCTGTAAAAGAAGGCGCTAAAATCAAAACCATAAATACTGTACATAACTATCATTATCTGCTACCACAGCCTGGCATCGTGGAAGTCAGTTAACATCAGCTCCTGATTTACGCTCAACAAACTGAAATTTCATGGCAAAAGAAATCTTTTCAGATCCCGTAATGTCTTAACACATACAAGGCTTTGGCATAGTCACGTCAAGGAGGAACGTCTCCAATGCACTTCTTTCTCTACTCCAGTAGCGGGCATCATCTACGGTCATGTCATCTTAAACTGACAGCAAAAATTAAATAAGAAAAATCTGATACAAAGTGATCACGTTTATGTTTTTCACAAATTTCTTACGATTCAGTGAGTGAAGGCTGTGCATTAATGTGTGTGACTGTGTGCATGTGTCTTGTTAGATACCCTTGCCACATATTGCACTTTAATGATATTCACTCTCCCTGTGCAGGAGAAAAGATGATTTTAGCAGTCTCTCATCTATAAGCAATGATCGTGGAGTAGATTTATTACAACCTGGCTGTCCAGACGACAAGGATACCTTTGTCTTTTACTCCTGTAAAAGCTCACAGACGTCAACAGAGCCTCTCTTCTAGCTGCGGAAATGAGCGTAAATTCAGAATATCCATCAAACTACAGTCTGTGATGGTACTTTTTACTTAGTTTCCATTCATATATTCTTACATGACATTTACCTCTGACCATCAGGAGGCATTTTGTCTGCAGTTCAGGCTAAGATGAAGTGACGATGGAGTAAAGGGTTGATGTCCAAGAAAATGTCAAAGTACATGCTTCACTTGAATGTCCTCTCTTTCAACCTCCTGTGCAACGACAGAGTCTGAGTCCTCTTCTGTCTTTCACTTCTTCACTCATCAGTCTAAGCATACATCCATGGGTGAAAGTTTTATTTTCCCTGTCTCCGTCCTCTTCTGTTTCCTTCAGTAAAGACTCAAGTTTAAAGACGCTTTTCTAGACAATACTCGCGGATGCCGAAAAAACAAAATACACACGCACAGACAGCACTCAGTGAGTAACAACGCACACCATCAGAAACATTAACACAAGAAAACTGTCTTTGAAGTGATCATATTCATTAGTAAGCCCAGGAGGAAGTCGACAGCCGTATTATGCACATAGAGACTGGTGGACTGAGCAGAAGACCAAAACAACACCAAAAAGTGAGGAGTCCGATGGGGAAGGGGGGGACAGGAGCTTGTGCGCTGTTCTCAGCTAGAGGGAGGTTGGGGCAGTTTGTTCAAATCGGGGTTGATTGTCTCAGACCTTCCAAAGCAAAAGATGGTTGGTACTGTCATCCCGTCCGACTGTTTCACTGCTATTGGTCAGTCTGAAGTCCTCATAGCCGTCGCCGCCGGAAATGACTAGATGGTTGGTTTTAGAGGGGATGTGGGCAGAGGCTCGGCGACGCGCAGAGTCACGCCTTTGGAGGTTCTTGTCGACTGTGCTGCCGCTCTGGGACTGGTTGCCTAGAAGGGAGGGATGAAAGGTCAAAAGACAGCACAAGTGAAAATGTTTCTGCTGCAGAAGATCACCTAACAAACTACCTGTGGGGTCAGCTGTCGTAGGAGGGAAGTTCATGTCGAATCCTTCCGGTAGCTCGATTGATGTCAGGAACCGAACGTGGCCTGTGTGTCCGTGAGCTGAGCCCATCGGCACCAGGGGAGATTTCAGTGTCCCAGCCCCAGTTCCTGAGCTCACTGCCGGTATCACCAGCGTAAGGACCACCCCTGAAGAAGAACACCATCTTAAAACTTGCTTTCTTTTTAATCCGATGAATAATGATTGATGTAAAATCCAAAATCTACCACTGAAAAAAAACACTAAATATTACTTCTAGCATATGACTTTGATCCCAGACTTTTGAACTGTGAATTCTCAGTTAATAACTAAGAGAAATAAAATGGTAATTCAGTTTAATTGAATGGTGGTGTGTTTTACCTGCACTGGTGCCGATCCACAGCAGATCCTTACATGCCAGCAATGCTGTGATTCTCAAACAGGCAGCCTTGTGCTGTCTGATGATCGCATCTGCACCTGAACGGAGAAAACAGAAAAAGAGGGGATTGAAAAAAGTTCCAGGATAAAATAATGTGTATACACATTTCTGTCACTCTAAAAACCTGTTTGTGATCATACTCCCTCTGCGTGTTTACCTGCAAGCATCTTATGCACGGCAGGCGCCACATCCACCTCTGTCAGGCTCTCCAAGGTCTGAGCGTGATACAGTTTCACCTGCGCACTGCCCTGCAACGCCAACCACACACCCTGACCGTACGCCACCATGCAAGTCACGCACCGACTGCTGTCTGTGCCAACCTGGAACCAGTGCTGAGAGGGAGCGAAGAAGAAGAAGTGTCATACACAGTGATTGTTATGTCTGCCTTGTCATTTATACACCTGTACACACATCCATCCATCCACTTACCTCTTGTACCAGTGTAGTTGTGTTGATAATAAGGACTCTGTTCTGTGAGCCGCACCAAAGCTTTCCTCCGACAGGAACCATTTTAGTCACAGGGCTACTGGGTGTGCCCAAAACTAACGTCTGAGAAGACTGAGGGTCCCAGAAACTTCCTGCAGATTGAGATTAAAGGGGGATTATAAAGAAAGAATACAAATAAAGAACAGAAACATACATAACTATGTTACCAGAGTGGTTTTCAAGTAAAAACAAACAAACAAAACATATTATATTTAACTTCCAGACTTGTCCTTGTCTGTAATATGTTTAAATAATTTATAGAAGCAGGGGGATTATTTTTTAGACAGGTAACCTATTCTCAGCACTCTCAATGGGTACAGACTAGCATGGCTGTACGGCTGCAGCAATTTAAACAAAATGCTGCAGTGCAGAGAGAAAAAGCTTCAGCTACCACAGAAACTAAATCAGGAGGAGCCACAAACAACCCAATTCCCTCCACACGCTTATCTTACCTGCTTCTCTCTGATAGACAATCACCTCTCCATTGGCCAAGGACACAAACACTTTGTTGTCCAAATACCTGAATGAAGACGAAGAAAGGAGAGATGTCAAAATGACAGAGATAAAATTAATTTACAGATGAAGCACACAATGAAAAAAGTGCAAATTTCATGTACGCTCGACAGGAAAATATACATGTAGCAGAGACAGGAAAGTTGAGTGAGAGACCTACAGGAAACAAACCTGACAACACATTCAAACCCAGCTGCAACAAATGGCTTTCCTTTGCTTCCCTGTTGCTGAGCATTTATAATTGTCTAACACAGCATAAAGTCCAGGATTATGTTTCATTTTAAAGGCAAAGTCATGGCAAAGAAAGAAACTCACAGTATACAGAGGATGGAGGCTGAGTGTTGCATCTTCATGCTGTTCTTACGGTTACGGATGTTGTCCGAGGACTGGTACACATGGATGCTTACAGACACAGAAGCAACAGAGGAGATTAGGTGATTAAATCAGTACACCAACAAGTAAGGAAGCCATTATAGTTCATTTGTGAGTAGGACTGTTGTTTTGTCCAAGTTTTTATTTGGACTGAAGGTGTATGGTGTGTGTCTGCCTGTGTGTGTGTGCATCACCCACCATCCATCCTCTGTACCCAGCCACACTGAGCTCTGATACGCCTCTGGGTCGATGCTAAGCAGGTCCTCCAGGCTCGCCCTTGTAAACGAGCCCCGGGAGGAGCGGCGCATGGCTCGGCCATCCATGGGGCTCTCCGTGTGGGGGCGACTTCCGCCGCCTACCCCTAGCATCCCTGGAGCTCCGTAGGAGCTTGCCACTGGGAACTCCTGCTCCTCCTCACTGCTGGTGGTCTCTGTAGCCATGTCCTTAGAGCCTGGACCCTCGTCATCTTAAGAGGGGGTGTATGAGAGACAGTATAAATACAGAGTGTATATACAGGAAGTGTGTGTGACTGGAGTGTTTCTTTACTCACTGCCATAGCTGGATGATATGGTGGAGTGACTGGCCTGACTCTGTAGAGTGGAGGAAGGGCTGGGTGAATCCTCGTCATCGGTGTCATCACTGTCAAACGGAACAAGCTCTGCCCCTGGTCCTGGAAACAATCAGTCAATCAGTGGAAATATAACTATGGCAGATGACAGTTTACCACCCATTTTGTTTTAAAGTAGGAGCTGTTGCTGCTTGACGTGCTGTAAAACCTTTATGGACCAACCTGTTGGTTGCTCCGTCAGCTCCAGAGATGAATGGGAGATGGATATGTGGAGCTGCTGCTGGGTGTGACCAGGTGCTCCAGTGGAAGTGGCCAAGGTGGGCTCTGATCCACGCTCCCTTTGAGGTGAAGAGAGACTGGTTAATGGTGCAGAATATAAATGAAGAGAGTGTGCGGTTGCGTAGGGGTGGTGGGGGTGGTACCGACCTTCCCTTCAGTCCTGGTACTGCAGCAATACATATGATCCTTGCTGAGCAGACAGCAATACAGGCCTCAACTGTGGGCTCATCTTTGATGTTCAACAGACACACCTGGAGAGAGAAAACATCATCACTGCATCAGAAATCATGTGGAATAAAGTGATCGCCTCTGCCGACTGGTTCATAATTTACCAACATATTTAGAGCAACTCTCTCACCTGCCCCACGTATCCATCGCTGTTACACACCCACACCTCACAGCCACTGTCAGGACAGCTGTGGCTGGGAGAGGCACACGAAAACTGGGGACAAACAATAACGAATGAGAGGATGTGACTTCTGTACATCTGTAAAGAGAGCTTGTCTACATAAATCTTCTATATATACACAGATTATACAGTGTTTATTTGCTGCTGCTCTCACCTGCATTCCGCTACGTGTCTTCATTATGGGAATGGCCTTCAGAAACTCTGGTTCCAACTGGTCCTTATTCATTGCTAAACATAATGACACACTAACAATTAGACCACTGAAATAAAGTAGCTCTAAGCCTAATGATTCCTAATCACAATCATTAATGATAAAATAACACTAATCTTATCTAAACTCTAATTAATTTTACACATTTTGTCTAAGGACGTCTAAGAAAACTGCAAGAAAAGTATGTTTCAGGTGTTGAAATGAAACCTCTGTATCCACATGCTGCTACTGTCTTTGCCAGCTATATCTTAAAAGCTACAGTACAGTAAATAACATTCAGCTTTTTCACTGACCTAGCTTCTTCTTGGCGTCTTCAAAGGCCTGTTCAAAGTTGGAACGAGTGTCGGGGGAGGTAAACTCAAAGACGAAGCTGCTCTCTGCGGAGGCGGTGGTGAACTCCAGCTTTGTGGGCAGGAAGGTCATACTGAAGGCCAGAGACTGCTTCTCTGACAGCTCCCTGTGCACCGATGCCATTAGATCCTTTATTACCTCGTCGAGGGACTGAGAGAGGCGGAAACAACGAGAGAAAGACCAAAATCGTTACATGTTTCACCATATCATAGACAGATATGATAAAAAAAGACAGATAGAATGAGGGGAGGAGGGAGGGTTGAGACAAAAACTGACGATACAGTCAATGTACGTTGGTCCACATTACCTGGTGTGGGAAGCTGAGGGTCTCGGAGAGTTTGCTGACTTGACCCAGAGTGCTGAGATCCTCGTCTAATCGACTGATCATCTTTTGGATGCTCTCTTTGTTTGTTGCCTGAGTGGAGCCTGAAGCAGAGATTTTCCATTAAAGCGTTTAAAAAACCAAACGCCATCCTAAGAATTTAGAGTAACCGCCTCGCTGTTACATGCCTCTCCAAACCAGTCAAGTTGTAGCTACAGTTTAAATTCATGTGTGTCCAGACTAATACGTAGCCATGACAGCTGAGGATGGATATAAACTTCATCACTTCATCATTGAATTCTATTAGTTTTTTGTGGGAAATTTTGACATAATCAGCAAATTAATTATTGAGTTACAGCCAAAAACAAGTTTTGTGGAGGTTTGTGCCAAAATTGAGGAAATTTCCTTCAGGTGTTACCGCATTCATAAGAATGACATGGACCTAATGATTTCATAGGTGAGTCCAAATGGACGTTTGTGCCAAATTTAAAGAAATTCCCTAGAGGCATTTTTAAGATATTGCTTTCAAAAGAAAGAGAGGGACGAGATCACAGCGACCCTGACCTTTGACCACCGAAATGAAATCAGATAATTGCTAAATCCACATGGATGTTTGTGTCAAATTTGAAGACATTTCCTCAAGGTGTTCTTGAGGTATTGTGTTCATGAATGGGACATACCGACGGACGGACAACCTGAAAACATAACACCTCTGTCTGTGACTATCACCAAAATGGAGGCATAAAAACTGTAATATCTCATTTTAATATTAATGAATCACACAACAGTGTGGCTATCTGATAGATACCATTTTAGGAGGACAGCTTTGTCTCAAAATTCGTCTTTACTCTTCGTTTTTTCAGACGTAAATTGATAAGACATCTCACTCTGCCACTGGTGATTCACAGGGCTACACAGGATCATGAGACCCATTCATCTCTAGCAAAAATAAAAACCACAGGATGTCAGTTGCTCGAGTGTGTCCTGCCACCAGCAGCAGTATGTAATCTTAAAATGGAGCCTTACTTTTCACAACCTCCACCTCCTCCAGGGGAAGCTTCCACAGGAACTTATATTTACTGGAAGTATCAATCACACTCGCAGCAGAGTATCTGAGAGGGAGAGAGAGTGCAGCAGAAACAGGGTGGAAAAAGAAAGAAGTGATGGAGAGTTTTGTGAGACATTGTAGAAAACACAGGCCACTGTAAACACCAGAGGGCAGCGTGGTTTGGGAACTGTATTCTGATAGTGTGTGTGCGTGTATGTGCGTGTGTGTGTGTCGCATACAGGCTCATGGAGCTGCGTCTTAATGAGCCAGACTTCCTCTTGAGAGTGGTGCAGATGATCAGATCACTGAAGAGGAAGAGAGAACGGTCTTTCTTTCCACCAACTGTCTTCTACAGAGAGAGAGGAGACAGGAAGAGCTCAGAAAATCTCCTAACCACTAGATTTGTATTGCGGTTTGCTATAATCATATCTGTTACGTTTACATATTTGCCAAGACCAGACACCAATTTAGAAACCTTACTATGCTACAGACATTTGTCAAATCAGTGAGTGCTTCTTACCGCCTCCATGACCATTTCCTGTCTCAAGAACTTCCTCTGGGGGTTCAGAATCTAACATAAACACACATACACAGAGAGAAGTGAGCATCCCTTCATAACATCAATGTAACTCTTCTATGACTTGTTAAGGAGGGAATCTAAGAATTATACAAAAGCCATTTTATGATCAAAAAATTCATCAGTCAATCTGCACATTAAAAAGGCAACCATCAGCTATAAACAGAGCTTTATCTTCACAGTATGAAATATCTCACATGTTCAACTCCCTCTATGTGTGCCTCGATCTCTTGGATGACCCTGGTCTCCCTCTCTGCCTCCTAAGCGGAGCGACGACCCTTATTGATCATCTCAGCCAACCGCTTGATGTCCCTCTGGGCGTCCAGTAAGTATGGGTGGTCCGGGTGATCCTCGGGGGTGTGCTTGAGCAGGTCCTTGAGCAAAACAACACAAACACAAATAAATTAATCTCCCTTTACATGAGCCTCTTACCACTAAGAGGCTGCTTGAAGTACACAGAAAATAGGCTGTTCAGTTTTGAGATAATTCACCTTCACCAGCAGCTCATATCGAGGAATCCTCTGGACCGGTTTAATCATCAGATCACCCAGGGCCTGCTTCTCCTTGTTCTCACGCATGTTTTGCTGAAGGAAGGAGGATGGAGACAGAGCATGGATTTAAGAGAGGGTGAGAACATAACTAATACAATGATTGTCTCTAAAATAAGGTCAGTGTTGCACTTCACAACTCCACCACAAGATGGTGCAGCGGTCCCACTGTAATAACCCCATCTGGCATGAAGCTCTCAGTGGTTGAAAACTGAGAATAGGACGAGGACATGACAGGTTTCTGTGGTGCCTGATTACATTTTTGCATCAGAGCTCTTGTTTGTGCAGCCAACTGGTGCTGTTTTTCCCATACATTTATATCTGGTGGCACACCACAGCTTCAGAGCGGTCTACCAAATTTAACTGGACATATTGCTAAAATATCTCTGGGTTTGTAAGTCGGATTATCGGGTTATATTGGTTTAAGAAGATGGTTTGTAGAACATTTCACAGACAATCATTTGTCCTTAGTTGCACTTCCAGATGAAAGATTGACCCAGAGAGATGAAGCTAGATTTACTGAAAGAGAAAAATCAATTTCAGAAGTTTCTGGCATTGTGAAAACGTTTTAGATCCTCCAGATCGTCGCAGAGTAGACGACGAAAAAATGTCCCTCACATTCAATTTGAAATAATCTGATTTAGAAATGAGATTTAAGCCTGAATTCAATGACAGGTAGATGTTATCCACTTTGATCAAGAAACAATCATGACTAAATGCACAATTCTCAATTCATTTAAACTGAGTCTGAAGTCCTGTAGCTGTAGAGCAAGAACAATTAAGTGTCTCTCTTTCAAGCACAAAAACTCACGGGAACAAGAGAGGAAGCACACACGCACATTAACATATACACAAACCTAACATTGACAAAGCACTTTTCAGGCTCTAAAAGGCTCTTTCCTCCAGACTAGGAACATTTTTCTCGACCGGTTTCTACTTTTCCAAAGAAACACATAAGAGCAGCTGCGAAGACAAAACAGGACATCCTGTGACTCAGTCCAACACTCACCTCCAAAAACTTGTGAAACGCTGGCTTGGCCTCCTTGGCAATCCTCACAGCATCTTTGGCGTTGAGAAAGTTGTCGATGTACGCAGAATACATATTAGCTAGAGTATCTTTGGAGAACTGGGGAAAAGAGGACAAAGAAGAAGAAGAAGAAGAAGAAGACATTTAAGTTACTATGTGTGGAGTTTTCTGTGACAGTAGCATGTTTAACATTAATCTGATGGCATACTTTCTTTGTTTGAAAAGCAAGTAGAGATGGGTGCAGTTTAATACCTCCTACAGTTTAAACGACAACTCTGTTAGTAAAACAAAGGTCATCACTGTGAGACAATAACTTTGTTTAATTTTGAGCAATAATTTAAGTAAGAATGAGAAGACTATCTGATCTGGCAGTAGCTTCATCTGTGGGGACTTGGCTTGGGAACAGGAGGGCTGCCAATTTAAGTCCCTTTAGGAACCAAGTTTGGAGTGCAGACTGGCAATGGGAGAGGTGCCAGTTCGCCTTCAGCAAGGCACCAAACACCTTAACTGCTCCAGTGGCACCGCAGTGTGGTGACGCTGTGCATGTACAATAACCTCCCGGGGAACATCGAAAAGACAAAAGAAGTCATTATTGATTTCAGGAGCCATGCTCCATGCTCCCCTTGCCATCAGGGGAGAGGAAGTGGAGAGGGTCACCAGCTTTAAGTTCCTGGGGACTTTGATTACTGAGGACCTCACATGGATGATCAACTTCCTCTGCCCTGGTTAAAAAGGCTCAACAGCGGCTCTACTTCTTACGGACACTGAATAAGAACAACCTGTCTGCAGAGCTGCTCAGAGCCTTTCACCTCTGTTC
>JAPZEB010000024.1:15150732-15172572 GCA_029783705.1 Chaetodon striatus | reverse complement strand
GTATGATGTTTTTTCATGATTTTGGACGACATGCTATACTATGATGTTTTTATCAATTTTTCGACATACTATACTATTACCTTTTTATCAGTTTCATCGACATGCTATACGACGATGTTTTTGTCAATTTTTCAACATACTATACGATGACGTTTTTTTCAAGTTTTCGACATAGTATACTACGATTTTTTTTTTTTATCAGTTTCATCGACATACTACACTATGACGTTTTTATCCGTTTCATCGACATACTATACTATGACGCTTTTATCAGTTTCATCGACATACAATATTATGACGTTTTTATCAATTTTTCGACATAGTATACAATGACGTTTTTATCAGATTCATCGATATACTATACTATGATGTTTTAATCAGTTACATCGACATACTATACTATGACGTTTTTATCAGTTTCATCGACATACTGTACTATGACGTTTTTATCAGTTTCATCAACATGCTATACTATGACTCTTTAAATTTTTTTTTATCAGTTTCATCAACATACTCTACTATGACTTTGTTTTATCATTCAACAGTATGATTTGTTCCCATCATACTACTAAGTTTTTTTATTCATACTAAACTATGACATATTTTATCATAGGATACTATGACTTTTTTATCATGGTACACTGACTTTTTTAACATATTAAACTATGTTTTTTTAAAATCATAATATGACTTTTTTTTAAATATACTATACTATGACATTTTTTTAACATACTATCATATGAAATTTTATCTTACTATACAATACCTTTTTTTTTAATCATACTACCTTATGAGTTTTTTAAACATAAATATAAAACTTTTAAATATTCTATGAGTTTTTTTTTTAAATCATATTTTGTGACGTTTTTTTAGAACAACTATTTTAATAGTTGCAAAATGACTATCTTTTGATCGACTTAACGTTAATGCTCCAAGGCAAGTGGAATGAGCTTAGTGTGAGCGTTGACACTGATTCGATAATTGGGGTGACAAACTGCTCTTAAACTCCTGAACAATTTGTACAGCATTCGTACAGATTTCTCAAAGCCACTGGTAATATTCTCATCCTGGTATCAGTGTCACGTTGCGTTGAGCCAGCTGTTTGAGACCTGTATTGAGCTTTGGGAGAGTTACAGGCAGATAAGATAAAAGATCCAGATGAAAATAGAGTGAAGACATGTAAGGCATGTGTTTAAAACCATCAGTGCAGTGATTTATTTTTTAAAATGTAGCATTTTGAACTTAACAAGTACTTCTCACGTGAAAGAGATTTCATATATTTAGACGAAACTTGAAAAGACTGTCACTCAACACATCGAGTAGTATGATAAGTAACCTACAGCCATTTATTCTGCTTGGATAGAATCTGTTAAAGTGATGAAATGGCTTTGAGGGTTAATTTTTCCAAGCAGGAAGGAGGTGGAGCAGGCTGCGTGTATGAGAACTACTATTGCAGTACAACAGGAACAACAAAAGCAATCAAGATCTCAAGTTATTTTTCAAATATCATAAAGACAATTCACAGTTGTAGTGGTTAAAAGTTACCAAACCCCATTTTCTTTTAGGATTTCATTTCTTACGTCTCTATTACATATTAAGAAATCACTTGACTGGACAGGATTCATATTTTTAAAAAGTCATAAAAGCTACAGCAGAGCTTGTGACAGCAAAATATGCCCATATAACACAGAAAACCAACACTTAAATTATCACACGAGAGTTATTTACAGCTGAAGACTACCATGGCTCCTGACTGCAGCCTGACCCACGTCGTTTACAGTCCTGATAATATACGGGAGTCCCTCAGCTTCAGAGAAAGTAACAGAACAATCACATTTTTGCTTTTTTGGAAAATACATTAGTCAGAAGTCTCCTGTCCTGCTGACAACTTGTTAGAAAGTCAACAGGCTCTGCTTTGAGGACAAAAACATTCATATGGTTGATTCTTTCAAAACGTGTCTGTAGACTGTATAAAAACTGCTACAGGATCAGCCTGGTGATATTCTGTGTTTCTTCTTGCCAACTACTCACATTAAAAGACCAAAATCAACAATAATTTAACAAGTATTACCTGATATATCTTATTTTTTTCTGTGTCATAGAGCTCCATAGTTTTCCAAACATCTATTACAAACGAATCAATGAGGAAAGCCGTTTCACTGCGTAAAATGTTCCTTCATAAACTGAAGTCTATTTTGGGTCTGTCCCATACACATCGTCCTGCTGCTGTAAAAACACAGACATAAATCAGCGCCTAAAACAAGATATCGGTTGTAGAGATGTCTGCCTTCTCTCCAATATAATGTAATTAGATGACACAGCTTGTGGTGCTCAAAATGCCAGATGTTGTCAACACTTTCATGAAGGAAAAGCTTTCTGTCTGCCAAATCACACCCACCAATCATATCAGAAGGGAGAAGGAAGCGTAGCTAGCTAATGTTACAGCTCAGCCGAGGACGCCGTTAATGTTTACAACTTGTGCTGTCACCAGTGCAAGCGTCTCGTTCATGAGTAGATGCACGCCTTTCTCTGCACAGAGTTTAAATTGGTGGAAGTAGTTAGGGTAGAGATAAAATAGTTCCCACATGACACTACTCACAACAAGATCTGTGGATTATCTTCAGTGACCGGGTCATAATTTCTGGGAAGAGACATCGCTGTTCGTTAATTCCTTCATTTTCTGTAGCAGCTTATCTTGTTCGAGGTCACAGGGGGGTGAAGCCTATCCCAGCTGACACTGGGCAAGTGGGAATGTACACCCTGAGCAGGCTGCCAGACTGTCACAGGGCTGACTCAGAGACACACAACCATTCACACTCACATTCACACCTACGGACAATTTAGAGTCACCAATTACCCTGCATGTCTTTGGACTGTGGGAGGAAGCTGGAGTACCTGGAGAAAACCCACGCTGAGACTGGGAGAACATGCAAACTCCACACAGAAGGGCTCCTCAACCCTACATTTGAACCAGCAAGCCTCTTACTATAAGGCGACTATGCTAACCACTGCACCACCATGCCGCCTCATTTTGGATATCTGAAATTTAAACTGTGACTAGTAACAACTAGATTGTGGATATCTGCAATGGGAGTTTTTCCTAACAAGAATTCTGCCGCATGTTTCCTGTAGATTTAAAATGATGTGGATATCTGAAGCTGAAAGCCCAATACACATGAAAGTGGCGTCACTGTTTCTAGGAAGAATGACATTATGGATGTCTGAAATGTTCTTTCTGATGAGGAAGAATTGAATTACTGATTGATATCTGCAACATATGTCCACTCTGGCCATTAAATGTTACAACAGCTTGCCATATTTCAGAAGGCTTCTTGATATGCCAGAGCCTCTACATCATTTTCAAACCCTCGTAGGAAGGTACAGTTCTTTGTTGTGGTGAGCAGTAGTTACAGCGTGAAGCTTACATTTGATTAGATCAGGCACAAGGAAACTTGTTTTTAAAAAAACTCAGCAACCAGTACATGTACCACCTTGCAGCCTCCTAGGATCCAACAAGGCTTAAAGAAATACTGTTGCAGTGTACGATGTACTGTCGGCTCACACGCTGGTGCCCTTGTCCCTGAGGGTGGTGACTTTGAGCATAAACCTCCTGGTGCTCCGGCGGTAGCGAGGCTGGGTGAAGTAAAACAGAATAGGGTCCAGAAAGCTGTTCATGCTGGCAAACGGCCTGGTGCTCTTATAGATGATCGAGAACAAGTTTCTCACCTCGCAGGGCGCATTAGGAAGAGTACGTATCACCAGGTACATGGTCTTGGTGAGGTGAAACGGCAGGAAGCTTATGCAGAACACTGCCGCCACCACGATGATCATCCTCACCGACTTGTCTCGTTTCTCCCCAGTGGCGATGGAGACGCCCTCGTAGGACACCGGGCGGCAGAGGATGTGGGCCATCCGACAGTAGCACACCATGACACCCATGAAAGGCAACAAGAAGCCGAGGCAGGTCAGAGCCATGCCGTAAGGGTAGTAGTCTAATGATTTCTTTGGCGTGCTTAAATCATAACACACGGTGCGGTTTCGCTGGATTCCCGTCGCAGCGAAGTGAAAAGTGGGAGCACACAGGATGGCGACCACCAGCCACACCCCTCCGCAGATACACCATGCCAGCCTGCGTCCACCTTGCTTGTGCCACATCGCCAGGGGATGGCAAATGCCCACGTAGCGCTGCACACTGATGCAGGTGAGGAAGAGGATGCTGCCATGGAGATTACTGAAACAGAAAAAAAGGAAGTACTGTTGGGTCAAATCTTATTAAGTTGCATACTTTTAACAAACAGTTGTAGACAGACAAAATTAGACAATATTCGTTAAATGTCTCACCTGTAGAACTGAAACCTGACCAGTTTACAGGCAAACTCCCCAAAGGGCCAGTAGTCATGACTGCCGTAGTTGTAGATGAGCAAGGGTAGTGACATCACATACAGGAGGTCGGCTATGGCCAAGTTGAGCATATAAATGTTGTTTTTGGACAGATTGGGTCGAGTCCTCCATATTTTCAGTATGACAGCAGCGTTGAGAGGAAGTCCGAGCAGGAAGACAAAGGTGTACACAGCAGGGAGTAAAACACGTTTAAAGTCTTCCTTATAGGTGCAGCGGGGGATGCCTTTCCCACTGATGCTACTGAAGTTGCTGATGTTGCTGATGCTGGCGACGAAGCTGTCCGCTGCGTACGACTCTGTGGGCCACACGCTGGAAGAGATCAAGTCCAAAGGGAAGGTTTTAGAGATGAGCGTTTCCGTCGGGAAGGAGTTGGCAGAATGTGGCATCTTCACATCCTGGAGGACAGACAGAGAGAGACATGAGGGGGGTTGTTACTTAGATAATAATGTCAATGAAATAAATGAAATAAAAACCAGGCCTGTTACAATAGGTCAACAAAACTGGTCAAAGTCATGTCTATATATGGAATGATATCACCCTTGTGTTCGCATGTGTGTTTACTGACCTATGAATGTCACAAAAGTTTAGCCAACATGATGCCAGAATAAACAGCAGTGTTTTCCCTGAAAGCCCATCCCAAATAAACAGAAAAACAAAATGTTGAGGCACATTTTGATGTCATTTCTGGTCAAATTAAAATTTCATTGCTCTTTGAAAGGGTGTACTTGCAATATTGTGCTATCATCATTATATCAGAGGCATAAAATGGTCTTAAAATGATAATTTAGTGCAATTATTTCTGGAGCAATGTATCATCCAAAACTAAAAACAAAAAAGAAATAGTTATCATGACAGGACTTACAATTAACAAGATTTATAACATGGAGATGATAAACCACAGCTTTAGGAATACAGGTAAACTATTTGATGCAAAATGGAAGAGAATACAGAAAATGGGTATAAAGGGGGAAAATGAGGAGAGAAGGAATGAAAGAAAAGAAAGAAATACACTGTTTCTCTTTAATAACTTTAGTTATTTAATTTACTTTACTTCTCTCTATTATTTACTGAGGCAACCCTGTGTCTGTGGGTAAGATTGTATGTATGTATTCTTATTTATATTACTGTCATATCAATTTTACTACTATTTTGTTTATTTGTTTTGCTTGTTTTTGTTATCTGAGATGTTGGGATTGTCGGATGGGGTGGGAGGGACGTACAGCGGCTGTTGTTAAGATTGACACGTTATTTTTCTTTTGTTTTTTTTTTAGATGCAACCCAGCTGCTATAAGAGACTATAACTTTGGCAAATAGAGTATAACATTACATATAAATGTATATCATGACAGGGCTAATTAAAACAACTGATGATGTGTTTATCCTCAAATCAATGTGATGTTGCCAAGCTACTGGCAATATTAAAAGTAACAAGAGATATTCACACTCAAAATTCTATATTTGTATGGATGTTACAGCACAGAGTACACACCACAAGCAGTACACCAGTTTTACATTAAGTACGTTACACCTACGGGATAAGTTGTATTTTTATTAATTTATTTAACATTGTAACATTGTAGGAAGCAATGCAACAGATATCATGTGTATAGTTCATCTAGCTAAAGCAAGATGCTGTTTGTGATTAGGCTTTTAAATTCAGGTTAAATCAACTCAGCAAACAGAAACAGATTCAGCATAACACTGACACACTGTGTGTTTGGCTACACGCATGTATCTTTATATTGCATATGCTTATGTATACATTGAAAATTAATGTTGTTTTTGGTGCCCAGGTGAATTCAAATGTTAGTAAACAGAGACAGAGGGCCTGTCGTGGGCCTATCATCCAAACACCAGTGAAGCAGCGTGCCGCCCTGATGACCCCAATGAAGCTTTTACCCTCCCTAAACCCACAATCGCAAGTATGTGCAACAACAGACAAATTAAACTTCACCTCGATAAAACTTAGGTCAGTTTGTCTCCTGTTAGTTTCTTCTCTCTTCCCTCATTAAAATGAGGGAGTAGGGGGAGGTTTGCTCTTTCCTACTTTCCTATCCATCTAACCTTTTGACTCCCACTCCGACCCCCCGACAGCAGTATTACTCCCACTCATAATCTCAACTATGTGCATCAGGGGTTGTAACATCTAGTCCTAAAGTGAGTTGAGCAGACAGAGAGAGAAACTCACCACCAGAGGGCACAAGAGATCAGTGTATGCTTGATTTATGCCATTAACATTTTCAACATCACAGGGTGCAGTCACACTGAGCCCTTTTAACACTGGACTTTTCCCTTTAATCATCACTGTACTGAAACTGAAGAACATACGCAGTGGCGCTGAAATTCAATCACAGTAGTAAATGTTCTCATTGTAGTGAATGAACCTTCACACACTTAAATTATTGCTGCATTTACATGTAGGCAATTGTCGTAGCTAGTACATGTCATGCCAACTCTGGTTAATTTATATGCTGTTGAGCGGCAGGATAAACCCGAGGGGTCACGAGGTGATGGAAAGGAACAGTGAACATGTGACTTACAGAACGCTTTTGACTCCCCAGGCCTCTTAAAGCTCAAGTAGACAAGAAAAGTGAAACACTTATGGTTGAACTGGTCACAACTGGTAGAGACATGCAAGCAGTGATGAAGGGCTGCAGCGTGACATTGTGTCTTCTAAATGGGTAACGAGCAAAAATGGTTTTGTAATTGTATATATGAGGTCATTTTATGTTTTTAAAGTAAAACCTTGATCTGTAAAATAACTACAGGTAAAAACTACAATATTCAGTTCCTCACAACTGTTGTTAGTGTTTAATTGCTTTCCACCTGTGCTTGTTGTTACAAGGTGGTCACTGTGTATTTAGCAGAAGTACTCGCTGTGTTACTAGACAAACTGCACCAGAATAAATAACGCACAGCCAGCCAGCCCATTAGATTATGATAATTTAATCCATCACTCTATAAAAAGTGGACGATGGACAGTTGCAAGTTTGGAAATAAAAACCGCTGCAGACTGTCTGGTCTCCCACTCACAACTCACACTGTCTGGAACAGGCTGTTGTACACAGAGATTAATCAACAATCTTAATTACTGCTCCCACCACCAACATCAATCATACTCATTTCCTTCATGGCAGCATGTGGGCGACTAAGTGATTGGCTTAAGCCACGTCACCCATAGACTTGTCAGACTGTGACTCACGGCATTTCACAACTAAAGCCTATGTGTGCGTATGTGTAACTTGTGTTGTGTCTTGTTAAACTGCTTTAAAAAAAACATCTGTGTTTTTTTTAAAAATCGATGTGTCTGTGAGAGAGTGTGTTTTTTTTAAGTTAACTCCTCTGTGTGGGTGCATGAATGATTTGTTGTGAGCAACAGTGACGCATGATTTCATAAGGCAGAGTAATTCAAGGAGAGGGAGAAGGAGCGGAGTGCCAGCGGACCATAAAACACTTCACTACAGTGAACCAATGAGCAGGCAGAAAGGAACAACAAGGGTTTTGAAAAGTGCACTGCAGTCGGCTTTATTTGCTGATGACTCATTTACAATGATTCGGATTTTTTGATTTGTTGACTTGCCAGTCTCAAGAAGGGCCTTGAGACCAACTTCCTTTGCTATCTTAAAGCCCAGCGACGCCATGACAGTCAATCAAATCACTCAGCCCTCTGAAACACTGCACTATAGAGAGGGATTTCTGATTAACTCCATAAATCACACTAGTCAGAAATGCAGTATATTTTACGTTGGTTAGGGCACTTGTTTTGCCCAAAGGTGCCTCTCATGGTCAGTTTTCATGTGCTGAAGGGTTTACCGTGAGGCAAGTTCAACAGAGCCAGGCTTTCTGATAACAGGTGCCACAAAAGTGGAACAGAGAACACTACAAACATATTCAGTGTTTCAGTAACTCAGATTTTCTGCATCACGTTTATACTGTAGGTTCCTGTGGCAAAAAAAGCAACATGATGCATACAGTAAGCACTACTGTAATTGCACTGCTTCCTTCGATGGTATTCGTGTAAAGTTAAAGCTACACAAGTTGGATAAAGTGCATTTATAACATGTTTCCTTAGCTAAGAAACTGTATCTCTCATTAATTGACTATTGACCTTAGAGTCAATCGGAGAGCTTCCCAAGCAGGAGCTACTGTAAAGGTGTTTGCTCATCGAGGAGGGCGTCAACCTGCAGTCAGTGGAGCCCCTCCCCGCAAATGACTGATGACCTGCCTCAGCTGCTGAGCCAAATACATGGATGTGTTTGAACAACAAGAGATTGACTAACAGCCGTCCCTCACACTGTCTTATGAAGATCTGAAGGAAGTAGGCATCTCCACCTTTGGAGCCAGACGCAAGATGTTATTGGAAATCTCAGACCTGTACAAGAGCAAGAGGAGGCCCTCAGATACACCCGCCATCAAGCCTGGCTACCTGGAGGGCAGTGCTAGTGGGTTACAACTGCGAATTATGGATCTGGACGTTGCTGCTCAGAGTAATTGCTGGTGAGAGGAGACACCAACAAGCCCTGAGCTCTATCTGACCGACGTGAGATACTCAGCCTCTAAAAAAGTACACAGTGATGCTGTTGCCTGGGCAGAGGTCAGATCTGGCACTTATTCGCGGTAAATGGATAATCATGAAATTGCCCTAAAGAGCAGCAAACATTATGTAAACATTTGACACCAGTGCCCAAAGCTTTTTATACAAAATCAAGTCAAAGAGGTGTTGCCCTCCAACACTGTAAAGTGTCTTTCTTTTGCAAACTATAACTCCTATGCTTTGTCTATGTGTTTGAGTCCATGTTAACCTCTACATTTACACAATTGTAAATAGTTATTTAGAAAAATAAATGCTATTGTCCCAAACCACATCGATGGTCATGAGCTCTGGGAAGTGACCGATCGCAGATACAAGCGACCGAAATCACTTTCCTCAGTGGAGTGGCTGGGCTCAGCCTCAGAGATAGGGTGAGGAGCTCAGACATCCAGACGGAGCTCAGGGTAGAGCTGCTGCTCCTTCGCATCGAAAGGGGTCAGGTGAGGTGGTTCGGGCATCTGATCAGGATGCCTCCTGGGCGCCTCCCTCTGGAGGTGTTTCAGGCGCATCCCATTGGTAGGAGGCCCCGGGGCAGACCCAGAACATGCTGGTGGGATTACATGTCTCATCGGGCCTGGGAATGCCTTGGGGTCCCCCAGGAGAGGCTGGAAAGTGTTACTGGGGGGAGGGATGTCTGGGGTGCTTTGCTTTGCCTGCTGCCCCCGCGACCCGGCCCGGATACGCCGATGAAAATGGATGGATGAAATGCCACTGTACTAAGATAGTGACGATAAAAAGAAAATAATAATAACAACAATAATAAAAAAAAAACAGAGTGACGCTACTCAAATGAGCTGTGGAGGCACTCTTTTGCCGATTTCAAGCCCAAACTCATAACAAAAACTGGTCTCGACCAGGTTAGATCGGCAGCATAAGTTACCATAGAGGTCACGCCAGGTTAAAAGAGAGCCACATTCATCAGGCAGAAAACTCTGGCATTAGACTCAACATACCTCGCTAACCCACTACCCTCACTTTGTGGTATAGCCCTCAGGTCTGCCCTTTGCAGACCATGCCAGCCTCCAGGCCTGAAGCATAATCAACTGTTACCTGATATTCAAGCTCCAATCTATACTGTAACTTTCCACATGTACAGCCAAGGCCACGGTGCCTCCTGTGTGTGAGGTTGCGTCACTTTGTGGTTGTTGGTATTTATAATGCTGGCATGCATCTGCAACTAAAGTGTGAGAGAGCGAGCAGCAACATGAAACCAAACGTGCTGTGTACTCTTCTAAGGAACTCAACAGGTCACTGGCAGGTCTCATTGGTTTACTATTACGCTGTGAGGCTTCCTACTACAAAAAAAAGAAGAAAGAAAACACACCTTGTGCATCCAACAAGCTCTAGCAAGCAAATCACTGACCTACAAAGCGAAGCAGGAAAAACAGCTGAGATCTGCCAACTGACACAAGCGCCGCTCTGATTCCCATATTGAATATCTGCGCCTCATTAGGACCGCCACTGTGGTGCAGATAATCATATATCACAGGAGAAAGAAATCGTTCATGAAAAATTAATGAGCTGAGTGTCAATTTCTTTTTAAAATAATGGGGGAGAGGCAAACAGAGATGTAAAGCGTCTTCCTGAGATATCACTTCCAAACATGTTATCAAAGTAACACTCACAAAATGTGATTAAAAACTTACTATAAACTGATGTAAATGAGCCCAGTTAATAAGCCATAGCTGATCACTGGTTTTTATGGTTAATGCCTAATGGGCCTAAATGGAAATATTCACTGGATGAAAACAGATACACACCACAGATTGATCTCTCACTTTCAATTATAGCAATGTATTATTTTTCCTGCGGCTTAAATGATGACTGAGTATCTGTCAGTGCTCCTGAAATACAGGGTGTGTAAGTATGTGTGTGCTTGATACGGTCATGTTTCCAATTTCCAAACACTCCAGAGAGCAAACAGTAATTACAGGCCTCTAAGTGGCCATATCTGTGCTGTGTGTGTGTGTGTGTGTGTGTGTGTGTGTGTGTGTCTCACAGCTACTCTCCAGGCTCTATTCATTTCCTAATCGGCATTGATCTTAGTTTAATAGCAGTATAATAGACAAACACATTAAAGCACAGCAGGAGAGACTGACAGAAAAACACCACAAACGAATGGTTAAAAAACAAATAATTTGGAAATCATAACTTTATTTATAACGCCAGAATGACTCCGGAGAAAATATATGTTGTCAGTATATTTGAGGTGTAATTATATTCACTGATACCTCTTTTGTAGGCGTGTAGATACAAAGGAACATATTTAATGACACAAGGAAAGGAGCATATTTAATGACACAAAGGAGTTCTAGTGTACAGCCTCAGACTATTTTCAGGCGAGATTCTCGAAAAATAAAAACGAAAGTTGCGTGATTAATGAGGTCATTTCAAGCCACATGTTTACTCCATCGCGTCACTAACAGCAAACGCTCATTAAAACATTGCTCACTGACCTTCGCAGGAACTCAATCAACACTGTCATTATGGGTGTGACGGCGTCACCTTCTTTCGCCTTGTGACTCAGCGCAGGTTTTTCTGCCCACATAGTATTTTTGGCAGGTTTTCTAAAACTTGTCCATACATCCCCTCGAACTGTTTCTGTGGAAAAGCATACACGTATTCTGCACCACGACATCTGTTAAAAGTTACACAGCCTTGAGGAGGAAGTCATGTGATGCTGTTCTATTAATAATCCAACAGTTTTTATTCTCAATTTAGGATGAATTTCAATATAAATTGAGATTCTGAGACGAAAAAGAAGACAGGCTCGACATGCACTTTACTTTGTGATCAATAAATCAAAGCCAAAACTAGACCTAACATTTGACCATCAAAACCCGATCAGTTCATCCTTGAGACAAAGTGGATGTGGGACCAAATTAGACAGAATTCCCTCGAGGCGTTCTTGAGATACTGGATTCTCGAGAATGGGATGGACAGACGCACAACCCAAAAACAGAATCCATCCGCCCACAGCTGTCACAGAGCCATAATAATATCAAGGATCTGATGCTGTAGATCATTTGTAATGAATTTGCTAACCGTTAAAATGATGATACCTTGTTAAAGCTGACCTTATTATTCACACACCTACTTTACTGACTGACTGCACCTCTGACAGTCATCCAGTGTTACTCTAATTTCCTGGCAGCTGACTCCCGCATCGGTGTATCTGTGAGCTGCCACTTGTTTTTACACGCCCTGATGAAGATTGTGTGAGGTGAAACGCGTGGGCGCCAAGTGCATTTTTTAAAGGTTTTTAATCTTTGCAGAGCAGTGTGCCTTGGGTATTTCTGGTTATGACTTATCACAAAGCAAAACATTCTTTTTAATATAAATGCATCCGTGAAGTTGAAGTCCTCAGTAAATCTACTGGCATCTGCTCTGGCTTCAACTCAAACTGTTCCTCGGATAAAGTGGAGCTCGATTAGTAGTTAGCAATCATTTACACTTGTCGGGTGCTGCAAATTCTCAAATATATTGTACAGTACCTCTGTAAATGCTATGATGAGCAGACGATAGATTACCTGCCCTGCCTGGCAACAAACACAGCCATTCATTCAGTAACGTGGTCAAAGACAGGGCTGCTCCTTCATGCTGCATTCACTGGTCATCTGATAATCTGGAGAAATCCTGCTAAACTTGAAAGAGTTATAATATATCCACAGTTGAAAAGCTTACTGGAGAATGCGGGCATCGATCCCGCTACCTCTCGCATGCTAAGCGAGCGCTCTACCATTTGAGCTAATTCCCCTGCTTACTCCCTGTTCCAAAAACAGAACACCAAATGACATGTCGTTCAGCAGGACACCCACAGTCCTGCCCACAAGGGCAATATTACCAGTCACTGACAGGGACGCTCCCTCACTCTGCACTCTTTTTAACTCACTCTCTTTCTTTCACACATGCTTTAACAAGAGAGTCGCACTGCTGTGTGCTCTCTGCCCTCAGGCCTGCCAAAAGGCAGAGCAGAGAGTGACGCAAGATTATTTATAAACCACGGCTGCAAGAATGTGGCTGCAACTCAGGACACTTGTAGGAGATTTACAACTCCACATAACTCCAACAGGGTTGTAAATCAAACACCACGCATAAAGTTTTAATGATTATTCAGCAAGTGGATTTGGTACCATCAGGACTGTTGAACCCTGGTTGAGGTAACATGAGTCGACTGAGAATGTGTAAACAAAAACAAGCTCTGATTAATCCACTACATGCTAAGTTCCCAGCTCTAAACAGCAGACAGACAGTGACTCGCTAGTAAACATATAGTGGAGCTAAAGAGACAGATATTTCCCTTTAGATAGAGACCAAATAGAAATAGGTAGAGATTTGAGCTGTCAGTCGGAGACCCCTCAGTCGACTGACACTGCCTCAAGGTGATCCACCTCTGTGGATGCTTTGCTCCCCAGCTTTTGCTGGTACCGACAGCTGCGGACGAGATGCAGCGGCACAGAGGAGCAGAAACTTTACGCCGCAAGGCCCCGAGATAACATTATCTTCTCTGCTTTACTGCTCACAGTTACATAATACGACACAGTCTGCGGCTTTTGTTTGATTTATAGTGTCAGCAAAAAATGTCGTTGCACATTTCCAAATCCAGCCATTAGCTTGTTTACTATATTACATGAACGCCACTGTCACATTGAACGTTCCACTGAGCTCCTGTCAAACTTTCAAACTTTGAAATAAAACACTAACTGACGAGTATTCATATTAAGCGGCCAAATGTGATTCGACTGACCTAATTCTGAGTCACCAGCTTCATATCATAACAATGTGTGTAGTATGTATACATGAACTATGGTAAACTTCTCTCTATCTTGCCAGCAGCCAGATCTCCCTGCTCATCTTCCGCTCAATTTCGCTGGATAATGCATTTTATCTACTAGATTTTCGCTGGCTCTAGGGCTGTTACTTGAACTACAGATTGTACTTCCTACTTTTATATGCCTGCCAACACAGACACAATGAGTATAAAAGCGGAACGAGATCTCTCTCTCTTTCTCTTTCTCTCTCAAACTCAGACCAACACAGATGAAACTGTAAACCTTGGCAGTGCTACTCAAATATGAACCAAGATTTTATTACCATGTTGCGTATTTCTCAACGTGTTTTCAGAAACATATTGTAGCTCACCGTTTAACTGTAATTCAAGATTGTTCATTACCAGACGGTGGCCATATTGTTTCCTGTGTCAAAATGGACAAGTTCACGTTGTGTCACCCACCTGTGGAAACGTTTATTGGTCTGATGTGAGACAGTACATTCTGGTAGTTGTAGGTTTTCTACCTAAGAAAAAGCAAATGCCACAGCCCCCTCTCTCTGTTTTCTCTCACCAGGAAGCACCGATATCAAAAGTATTTGTGTCTTTTTACTTTATAGACTGCCCAGTTTTATGAAAAGACTGTCTTTCCAGCAGTGACATACTTCTTTGAACAGTTGTTGCAGGTATGTAATTAACTTCAAGTAGCCTCACAATCAAACCAGGGCTACAGGTATAGATTATTTTATTAATGTTTGATTTTGTTTTTTTACAATTTACTGTTATGGCATGACAAAATTGTGACATTGCCTATTACAGTTTCCAAGGCCCCAAGGTGACATCTTTAAATTACTTGTTTACTCGTCATACAAAATTTCTTTTTACACTGCTATGTAAACATATATTTGTACCACAGGGCACATTATGTACATTATCCTTCATTTTCTTATTTCCATTCTGTATCTTAGGTTACTATATATTGTTGTAAATAATCTTGTTATATTTTCTTATATTTTCACTTCTAATTGCACTATATGATACATCTTTCTACACTTGTAAGGAGCACCTGTAACGCAAACAATTTCCCCTTGGGGGATCAATGAAGTATTTCTGATTTTGACTTTGATTGTTGGATCAACGGCCCAAAACCACAAATAATCAATTAACAGAATTAAGAAAGAGAAATTCATCAAATTCTCACATATGAGAAGTTGAAAATAGCAAAAGTTTCTGCTTGATTTAAATTACTGAATGAATTGTTTT
This sequence comes from Chaetodon striatus, assembly GCA_029783705.1. Lineage (NCBI taxonomy): Eukaryota > Metazoa > Chordata > Actinopteri > Chaetodontiformes > Chaetodontidae > Chaetodon > Chaetodon striatus. The sequence continues at coordinate 15,157,549 of JAPZEB010000024.1, read as the reverse complement.
AGCACATTTTTCAATTAGATACACGCAAAAAATACAGGACAGGCAATCTGTTCAAACAAGCACCCCTACCATACACACATACACACACACACACACTCAAGGTACACAATAATTCAGGTTCATTAGCTGAGGCAGCCCCTCTGTATCTGCCCAGCTGGCTTTAGAGACGTTACTCTCTAAGTAATTTAACCTAATGGAGCAGGTAATGGGCGGACAAGGGCACATAAAGACTTATAATGTATACTGTACACACAGTTACTCTCTGTCTCTGTAGTAAACACAGAGCAGGAGATGTAAATGAATAGAGGAGGAAGATGTTGAGTTGAGGAGCGAGAGCAGGGAACAATTTACCTCTAATGGCTTTCCCATCTCTGATCTCTGTACTGTCCCTGGACACGCTAATCAATGATTCATGCCTCTGCTCCTCACTCTGGGCTGCAAACACACACACACACACACAGGCTGCCACATGTGTATACAGACTCGTGCTTTGGCTATGATGAATTGGAAATAGGCTCGCAAAATGAAAAGGAAGGAAACAATAATCAGAGTCACACATTACAGCCTGCTGACACACACCAGCAGCCAGTCAGCCAGACATAAATACACATGAAGCATTTACACAACATGCATATGCACACGTCAGCACACAAACATAAACATCCTCTTTCATGAGATAAACAACAAACATTATGTCATTTTCCCAAAAGAGGCAGATGCAGCTGCGGTGGAAACACAAACACACAGGCTGCAAGTGTCACAGCCCTCTGTCTTCATTAAGAAACAAAAAAACACTTGACTAATTATCTTAGCTAATATGGCTCTGGCCACAAAGGGTAAATCAATCCTGAGGACAGGCACTGTGGCAATTACAGAGGGGACATTTTAAACCAATCAGCTGCACCATAAATAGACACATGGGTGATGAGGACGGCTGGTGTTCAACACAAGCACACACACACACACAGAAGAGGAGAATTAAACACTTGCTTATTGCATGAGACCAAACTGCAATCAGTCAACAGACCTAATAAACAACTTCTAAACTCTCCTCAGAGAGCGCAGGCAAACTCTCCCATACGGAGCAGCACACATATTTGAACTAATCCTCCCCTTTCTTGGTCTTCTCTGAAAAATTATGTGTTTCCTCCAATTGTTTGATTTCCACAGAAGACGTGCTAAAGCTTTAAGTACAAATATGGACTTTGTTACACGGCTACACATAAGACTCTGTGCATTAATCTAATAGCAAATCTCCTTCTGGCAGAACCAAACCAAAAACCAGCTACTTCCAATCTGCTGAAAAAGTACAGATGGATGAGAGCGCCTTCAAATGAGATATGGATCACACGCAAGGCTGCAGGTGACAATATACAGCGCACTGCTGGTAATAATTTGTCGTAACTTGCAGATAAAAACATGTTCATGCTCGTCGCTGTGAGGATTTGGACTGAGGACTTCATCAGGCGTGTAAAGACTAATAGACAGTAGTTAGGCTGCACCTTGTGTGACTCCTGTGGAACAGTTGCCACACACAGGGGAAGTGAATGCAGCTCTGATGAAACAAGTAAAGTCCAGAGACAGGACAGTGGAGCATCGGGCACTGAAACCTTCTAGGTTCCTTCTTGAATGATGATCAGACTAAATAGTCATTTTGATAAATGTCATTCAGCCTGACGCTGCGTTCAGGTTAGCTGGTTTCCGGTCAGGGTGATGGGGACATTGAGTGGCATTTTTCTTTGTTTTGCTTTAACCACTCAGTAGCTAATGGCGTATCAGTCCAGCTGAAATCAATGTCAGTCCACACAGACTTCTGAATCACTATCCACATCTCAGATTTGCTCAGCAGTCCAAATTGATCTTGTGTTGTGCCCACAGACAGCTGTTTTCCCCGCTTTAAGAGACAGTCAAACAATCAGAGCTCAGTGGGTAGAATTAAGACTAGGTTTGCGTATCAAACTCTGTACTTTTAAGGGTATGACGGTACTACTGAGTACCGATTCACGTTCAGTTCATCAGTGCCAAATATAAGTGCCTGGGAGCACATCTGGGTGAGATTGTCAGGTTTGGACAAGAGGCAGAAGTAACAGGACAGGAGGCGGAAGCGCCCAAAAACCGGGAAGCCAGCCACAGAGCTCCATGGCCACTCTTTTGGCCTCCCAGTGAGCCAAAACTGTTGCTGCAGCGCCAGTTCTGTTTCTGGTCTATTTTCTTTTCTGTATTATTCTAGTAATAGCCTAGTATCACTGCTGGACGAGCTGACACATACACACATGCACACACAAGCAGACAGACACACAGAGACAGAAGATTAGTTCTGTGTGTGATCAGAAAACATAATGTGCATGTGAGTGTACTGTCACCCCTGCAGCTTGTTAAAAAATCTCTTTTTTTTTATTACAGGAAAAGTAAAGTACCAAAAGAATGTACCGTTGAGTATCTGTACCCAATTCCAGGTACAATTATCAGAACCAGTATCAGTTCAAATGTGAACTGTAACCAGTGGTGTGGTGGTAGTTGATGAGGTTGGCGTTCTGCTAGAGAGATGGGTAGGTTACCGTGAAAGAAGTGGGCATACTCTCCTATATATTACAACATTCCTATATATTTTGTTGAGAGGTGGGTGTACTGTAAATGGCCAGAAAAAGATGTGGGTATACCCCGTATAACCTCGGGCCCAACCCTGATTAAGACTGGGGATGTCACAGTTGAGATCAACGCACTTGTACATGTTGTAAGTCAGCTTTTCAGTGCCCTCTTAAACCCCCAACCTAAAAAACAAATGGGCAAACATGAACTCAGTGGCAGGATGACTGCATGAAGAAAAACATGGCTAACGTTTTATGACTTTATTAGATGACAAAAAGAAAGCTTGCCAGAAATGAGGGGAGGGTAGACTCAAACAGGGGACACTGCAGTTACGTGGCCAGTGTCTTAAGAGTTAGATTTCCAACAACCTGTACAGTTGTTTCAGTCTCATCTTGTGGCTATTTTCCATGGATGTAGCCATCTAGCTGTGTAAGACAACTTCCCTATTCTTAATCCTACCTAAAAATTTCCGTTTGCCATCAATGTGTGCAACACCGGACCTTAAATCACTGGACAAATTAAGAGATGTTTAATGGTCTTAAAAACAGCACTGGTAAGAAATGTATGCAGCAGGTTGAAATATCTGTTTGGTTCGTACACACACAGACACAGACATGATCACAGACACCACAACAGCCACAAAAACACTTCCACTTTCTCTTATTTTGTCTTTTACACCTCTCTATCATTAGAATAACAAACACTTACTGATCATGCACAATTCTCAGGGACACAAATATTTTCATATTGTGTAGCAGTCTAGGCACTTGTTTTTGCTCCTTATTGATTCCTTTTAAGTGTCAGTAGAAAAACATGTTTTTCCAAACGTAAGCTGCTGCAAGTTGCTGTAACAGCTTGGTGCTCACCTCTGGTGAGGCAAACGCTCACCAAAAGCTTAACAGAGCGGCAAGTAGCAGTTAGCCTGCGCTCTGTGGTGGCTGTTGTCATGGGTTTGTGGTTCAGAGGGGATGTGAATGCAGCTCTGGTAAAAGCAGAGTCAGTAAAACATAAAGACGGGACAAAAAGAAACATCTCTCCTGACTGATTCCCCAGTGTGTCTCTGACAAGAGTTACATAGTATCTTATTCAACATTAGCTCTGTACACTAAAGCTCCCAATTCAGATAAATGACTGCAGTGATTCCCCTAAATCCTACTCAGACCAGAGGAGTCTGATTTATGTTGGGTCATTCGCATTACATTACCAATTTTAAGGAGACATTTGGCTGGCTTCTTTGGGATGGCGGCCTCTGAGCTTTTCATTATTCACTGAGGAAGATAACACTGTGCACTTAACTTCATGCAGTAAACAACTTTGGCCGTGTTTCTTTCTCTACCCCTCTATCAAGTCTCAGTCTCTTTCTCTGTGTCTCTGAACCGGTGTTACATTAGTCTGTTCCCAGCCAGACAGACAAAACAACTACAGAAGCCTGACCACTGCCTAGCAGAAAGGAATCTTCACTAAAAACACAGTCACAGAGCCAAAGTCCCGTGGCCAGTGTGCCGAGTCTTTCTAACATGACAGCCTATCCAAACAATTACTGGGTATTAACGTCTGTGATGTGACAACTTGTTTTCACTGGCATCACGGAAAATTCCCTCGCTGCCACAGAAATTACGGAGAAAACGGTGTGTCATAAGTTGTGTAATATGAGCTTATGACAAAAATCACACATTACTATTTTTCTGCTGGAGTCATCAACTGCAGAGATGATGTAATAATTAAAGGGAAACAATGATATGCAAGTAGAAATGAAACACGTATGAAAATGACAGAAAAGTAACTGGAAACACGTTTTTCAGCTGAACAACTTCCTGTCTTACTTTTCAACTTCATAATTCTGAGGATTTCCTATTTGTATTTGTCTTAATATGTGACATTAAAGTGCGAGTTTACAGGTTTCAGATGGCTGGTTGAACAAATAGTGACGTCTGAAGTAGTGATGGGCAGAAATTAACAAACACATCTTTGTGAGCAGCTCATTTTAGTTAACTCTACGTACCAGGTCAGCCTGTCGGACGTCTGAGTGCTCATGAATGCCCAACTTTTACCACTCCCCGACTCACAGTTACCACAGGATACTGCTCACGCTGCCTGCTACAGTGAGTGAACGAAAAGTGATTAAATTGGACTCAAGTCAAACTCTTAGCCAGCAAAGGCAATGGTGCATTCATGTGCTTTTCAGATGGTCACTCCTCCGACTATGATGCGCTCATGAGCTTTAAGTTGTAATGTGGAAACAACATGGATGCTGCAAAGACAATGAGTTGTATTTTTGTTACTCAAGAGTGTTTAAACAACATGTTAATAACAAAGAGAAAAGGAACGGGTCAGAAACTCATTTTTCTAATTATTCCGACACATTTCTTTTATGATAATTGTGGTTTTTAGTTTCTTTTTAAGAGTTATCCTACAGGTAACCAAGGTTAAGTATATTGGTAGTTTGTTCCAAATTGACATGGCTATGTACATCACAGTTTTCTTTAATGTTTAATGCACTGGTCTTTGATAAGGGTAGCGTAAAGCTTTCCATGCAGGCATATCTGGTTTCATGACGGTGTCTAACAACAGTGTGTGTTATCTGTAAATATAGGTGCACAGGTTTTCTTACAACTGGATGGTACACGGTACACTTGTATACACCTTTCTAGTCTTCTGACCACTCAAACACGACACGTTTTTACACGACCCATTCACACACTGGTGGCCGAGGCCACCATACACGGTGCCGCTTGCTACTCAACAGCCATCAGGAGCAATTTGGGGTTCAGTATGTTTCCCAAGGACTTCGACATGCGGACTGGAGGAGCCGGGATCAAACCGGCAATCCTCCAATTAGCGGACAACCCACTCTACTTCTAAGCCACAGCCAACAGGCTGTATGCCAGTTTGTCAAAGAACGACAGATCATTGATCAGTGACATTTCTATTGAGCTTATAGCCTACCTACATACAAGAGCGGTGCTGAATCAAAGCATTAATATTTCATCTTTATTAATGTGAATTTACTCATGATGACTGGTAAAGCATTAAAGACAGGTTTTGTGTGTCGGGCAGACCTGGCTGTCGAACGTGCACATACTATAATAGAATAGAATTGAAAGAAATGTATTCATCCCTGAAGGTAAATTCAGCTGTCCAGCAGCTCACAAAAGACCACAACTTCCCCTCATCAACAACAACTCAGTGGTTTTACAACAGATGTAAAATAAAATAAGTTAAAATAAGTGCATAAATAGAAATTAAAAATCAAATTTAAATTAAATTAAAATAAATTTGGAGTGTCAAAGAGAAACTGACTGACGTCACGTTTGCCTTGGGAAACCGGGATGGCTATTTTTTAACACTGTCTCACACTGTTTAGACTAAACAACTATTAAAGTAATTGAGAAAATCTCATGTGAATGAACAAGTGGGAGCGTTTGGCCGGCAGCTATATTTTTGTCACCCACACAGCTGGTTTTGATGGCACCCCACGAGGATGCTTTTCCTGTCTCTGTATGTTCTCAGGAAAGTATAAACTCAAAGGCAGAATGAGTGGGATGGTTGCAGTGTGTAAACACAACATTTAAAGTTAGCCCAACGGCTCCTCTTGGATGCACGCTTATAATAATGTTTCTATGGAGTCCCGCCCTCACACCCTGCACGCTGGAAATGACTGGGGGGTTACACACCCGTGCCCAAAGGCACAGCAAAATAAGAATTATAGACTGAGGGCCCATCCACACAAAGCCTTGTCAGGGTGAATTCGCCAAAGTTTTCAACTGGTTCAGCCTTTCATCCACACAAAACCGGCGTTTTCAGAGGTCGATACCGCATCTTTTCGAAGCAGGGTTCCAGAGTGCACAAATCTGAAGATGCTGCTTTTGCGTCTTCGTGTGTACAGCCAATGCGCGACTTTTGGCCGGCATTGATGTCATAGCCCCACCTCTCTAACATCTGACTTAACCCTGGCAGGACGCCGCCCCATCACAACAACAACAACAATGGCGGATTACAGACTCGAGTGTGACTTGAAGCAGCAGCTCGACTTCGTTGTCAGTCCAAACCAAAGTCTCCGTTTTCCCTCGTATGTTGGAATTCGTTTTTGCCACCTTCTTGTTGTGCTTGTTCTGTATCTTCTTCTTCTTTCATTTGTATACACCTTGCATCTTCTTCTCCGGTTCAGAGCTGTATGCTCCCATTTTTATTGGTGCGCCATCTCCTGGCTGGCATATACACTGCAGCT
>JAPZEB010000024.1:15135352-15150632 GCA_029783705.1 Chaetodon striatus | reverse complement strand
AAGATTTATTATCATCCACAGACTGCAGACATTTTGTTAAACAAGCAAACGACTGTAAGGATTGTAATACTTCTGTTAACTGAAGCACGCGCCTGCGCTGTACTGGGTTCTCTTTACACCCTGGAAAAAATGTTGACCCCCCCATTTGTCATTGTATAATTCACACTCTGTGTGAATCCAATTTAAGTGTAAAATTTCCCTTTGATGTGATAAATCTTTGATTTGTGACTTATGCAGAGATATGCATAACACCAGACCTACAAAGAGTCGGCCCCTTTAATAGAGAAGGAGCTCTGTGTTTAATGGACAAAGCTCTGACTTATTCGTTACTGCGCGATTGTGCTTTCACTTTCAAAATGACCACGTTCATCTTGAGAAAATGTGACATTTCTCATCAGACGGGGGAAAAAATGGCAATAAATTCTGCATAAAAACATCACACAACACAATCTTCCTTTTATAGGAAAATTTTAATAGTTATTCAATGTTCTACATTTTACAGTAAATATACAATTACAAACTTGGCTTAGTTATAGTACTAGATCACTAACTGATCTAAAAAAAAAACCCTCAACAACAAAAAAAAAAGAAAACATAAAAAAAAAAAAAAAAAAAAAAAACAGAAACAAAAAATAAAAACAGATTTACACTTCATATCACAAGCCTGACGCTGGTCCTTCACTCTGGACCAAATAGCTAACATACAGTTCACTTCTCTCAACGCTGAACAGACGTTGGGCTTCAGTTTCAAACACAACCTTACGGTAACAGATATACCATAGCATGTGCAAACTGGGTACCAAACTAAAACTTCCAAAGATGGGTTGTTCCTAATACTCGATCCAGGGTGGGATACGAGTATGCTTTTTTTTGGAAGACAAGGAATTTCCACTTTTTGCATCACATTTAGTGTCAAATTAAACTAAGATATCTGACAAATTGAAATTAAAAAGCTGCAGCAGAACATCAAAGACATTTAAGAGCCTACTATTCACTGTGATAGTAGTGTTTTAATTTATACTCGTGAAAAAAAAAAAAACTAAGACTTAGCAACTGCAAGGCAAAAAAAGAAGAGGGGAGAGGGAAGATGGAAGGAGAGGAGAGGCGGTATGAATGGTTCTGGTCGCGTTTTCACTGTCAAAGTGAAGAGGCGCAAGGTTATAATACACTCAAGAAAAACCACCTTGCGACGTTTGGCGGACAGAACGGTAGAGGGAAATTTGTCCTACTGTCCATTTTCAATTAAGTGCAAATTTAAATAAATGAGAGGCGAGGAATGGAGTGAAATGAGAAAGCAGTTTCACCACTCTGTAAAACAAACCTGCTCTGTGGGAGCGCCTCTCTACTGAGCCTCCACATTAAAACAAGAGCACTGGTCCACAGCCCGAGAACAGAAAAACTCTCTCCTATTAAACTATGAGAACAAATGAAACCTTATTTGGCATCTAAAATGGCATTTCAGGGAAAAAAACCCCATTAAATTTGGAAAAAGAAAACCTCAGTGCTTAAAATGTGACATCCAATTGTGTCTCTTAAATGTAAATTACACCAATAAACTATTAATTTATCATTTCACACCGTGGTGATGTCACAGCTAGACTTTGTCACTGGTGACATCTAGTGTTTAAAAAGGTTCAGTGGAGATTTCACAAATACCAAAAAAGAAATACAATAGATTATCGCCATTAGTGACACCAATTTTTTTTGACTATCATATGGTTCAATATGATTGCTACTGATACGAGGGTGGTTGGGGGGTCGCAAAGGTCAGACTGAAAGCACATTAAGACCAAAAAGCATGTGAGAGCAGAGGGTTCAAAAGTGGACACGAGAGGGAGCAGAACATGTGATCGTGTGACATCATTTTGCATCCCCGAATGTGATAAAAACTGAATGTTTGAATGGGTTTTGAGGGATGCAAAATGGCCTCTGAAGTGAAAATAAGATAGGATACAGTCAGGAAGATAAAAAGTGAGACAGGCAATAATGCATCAACAACAGTTTGTGAGGAACAGGACAGCAATAGGAAAACACAGATTCACAAAAAGCTAGACAGAACAAGGACTCAGAATTCACCAGTTACTTAGGAGAGGAAACTAATATTTACTGAACAACTGTTGGTCAAATATGGCACAGAACACAGGGCGTGGAGGCTGAGGGTTTTCATTCGTTATTCAACGTATCAGACAGGCTTGCTGTCGATGCTATCCATTTTGGCTCTGTCTTCCTCCAGGTCTGTAAATTTAGGCAACAATTAAAACGTGGGATCTGGTGACGAGAATTTCTTTCCTGACAGACCTTGTCTTAACTTCTCCCCTCCTCAGCGACAGATATGTAGAGAACAGAGATGCAGAAGAGGTAAAAAAAACAAAAATATTAAAAGCACAAACAGTAGCTGCCACACTGATGCAACCATGCTTAGCTAGAAATACATTACTGTACCACTTGCTGTATAAATATACTGCATTTTTTTTTTTAACTTAGAGATCCAATGCTATAGTGAAATACACCTGAATATTATGCATACCCATTATGCTCAATTGACCAGAGGGAAAGAAGAAAACAAAAAATTGAGAAATACTGACAGAAGTAGTGGTTGGTTAAATAAATCCTAATGACGAGTAACATTACTGCTGTCGCAAGAAAACCCATTTTCTGTTTTCTTTTCACTTTCACTGGCTTGAATTAAAATGTACAAGATCCTTACACGGTGGCAACACTTAACGACCCGAGAACATCCGCGTGATGTCTTCTAAAATGCAAGGGTCGCTTCAAAAATAAGGCTCAAAGACCGACGGTTTTCATCCGACAGCGGCGTTATGTAATATTTTTCTTGAGAATTAACCTACTAGTGTACAAACATCTGGACTAAGAAGACCTCAAACACTCAACCTTATTGTTTTTATTTTTAATTACAATATAAATTGCTTCTTCCTCCCTCCAGCACTACAAAGCCTAGGTACCTGTTACTAAGCATTAAATTATAGTCATCAAGTTTTTTTTTTTTGTCTTATGTTGTGCAATATTTCCTCACAAAGTTATTCAATACCCAAATTTTTGATATGTTCTACTTCTCTTCTTAGCAGTAATAATTATTGAATGGAGGCTGCATACAGAGCCTGTAATCCATATTTAGAGATTACAACAATAAGCATCTTTTTAAAAATCAATTCAAAACGCTGATAAAATAATTACTGTATGTTAACAGTTGGAGGCTTCCCTCTTATTTTATTGCAATATCAAACCACGTCATCTACATACCCGCGCAGTAAATGCTTTTTTTTTTTTTTCTTTTTTTGTTTTTACAAATCTGTAGCCTACTCTACAGATTATGAAATTGTGATTTGAGTCTTGTGTGTGTAAATCCTGAAAAAATGCCGCAGGCTTCACCTAAATATTAAACCCCACCACCACTACTCAGTATGTTTGTAGTGTTTGATTAAGATGGGTCATCATACTGCCTTTGCACATAAATGCCTTTACACGTAGAAGCTTAAAAAGGCAACTGAAAATGGCTGTATATGGTCCATGTCTCATTGGCTCAGATATTATCCTCATCTGATGACTATACTCTTAAAATCAAGGTTAATGCTGGATTTTTAAAAATGGAGAATCAAGTTAAAATGAAGTCTGTAAAAGCAGATATGTGTAAAGTTACAAAAAAAACTGAAGAAATAGATTAATCTTTTTCAGAAGATCTATTAAAAGTGTAACAAGCCAACTGGACTGAACCAGTTTAAAACTAAGTGACTGAATGCCTTTTTCCACCAACATGGCACTGGTTCTGTTCCGGTTCCCGCCAATAATTCTGAACCTAAATCAGTTTGGAAACTGAAAAGTTGGTTCCCAGCTAAAAAAAAAAATGCAGGATTTCTTGACCTGCAGTACTAACATAACAAAATCAGTCAGCACGTCATATTCGACTAGTTGGAAAGAGAAGATGGAGTCCTCTACGCCTTCTTATCATTAACAGTTGGTCCATGCTGGTTTTTCTTTATAAAAAATTCTGTGATAACAGAACAAAAGCTTGCAGTTATCTACGCAATCTGCCATCTTCCTACTAATCTTTACTTATGTTTTGCTTTGTGCAACGCCCTCCGTCGATGACGCCCACGACGCAACGCAGACGGCACCAAGGTCCAAGAATCCTGAACAGAACCGGCTCAAGAACCAGAGCTAACTTGGTGGAAAAAAGGTGTATGAGTGACACTGCATCATCGCTGCTTCGCACTCTTGCTAAAACATCTTAATATTCTCAAACTGCTGTAGCCATGAACACTAAAACCAGCACTTTTGTGATTACAATTCTCCTGCGATTCACAAGATAATTCCCACAAAGTTAAAACTTTGACCCAAATTCAGAGAATAACCTATCATCGCTATGACATGGACCAGGTGTATACACATCACAGCCGTTTGATTGGACACAATTTCCTCCTAAATGTAGTGCACAACCACCCATGTCATCGATTTGGTCTTTATTTTAGCACTCACAGAACTGGAATGGACTGGCGGATTGAATCCTATCAATCCATCCATCTTATCTATCTATCAGCGCATGTTTATTTGACTGGTCCATCATTAATACTCAAGAGTCTGGGTTTCTATTTGTTTGGTTACAAAGTCCTCATCTGGAAGAAGAAGGGGAGGAGGAGAGGATGTATTCACAGCGAGGAGTCAATGCACAACACATGTAGTGTGAGAATAGAGTATTGGTGCAGGCGAGATGTCGCGGACTCAAAGGTCTTGCACCTTGAAATGAAAAACGACCCGACTGTGAATACGTGATCTCCTCCTCCTTTCTTGTTGTCTGCTCTCTCCGTCTCGTCCTGCTCTCCTCTCTTTGCGCCAACACAGTCCCTTTAAACTCCTTCTCTGCTGTCTGCCATGCACACCCCTAGAAATCCATGTATTGTGTGTGTGTGTGTGTGTTAACTGGAGTATTTTACAGTAAGTGCCACTAAGTGATCATGTGTTTTCCAACACATACAGGAGCCCCTATATGTGTGTGTATGTATGTGTGTGTGAGAGAAAGTGTGCACGACCGCCCGTGCTGATGATAATTATAAATATCCTTACATTTTTTAAAATGCACTGACCTACGCTAAGTTTAAGATTCCGATAGTGTCACAACATACTAGCCTGCATAGTATGTAGCATGAAGTAGGCGACGATTTCATAGTGTGTGTTATACGAATGTGGACACAGCAGGATAGGTAATGGTCAGTAAGTGCTCTGCTCATCGCGACATAGCACCCACGTGGAGACGTAACAACAGGAATGATGGACTGACTACTGCCGGACAGACAGCTACGTGCTGGAAGACGACTGAGATTCAACTGAAAATGAAACAAAGCGGGGAAAAAAGGGATAAAGAGGAAGGAAGAACAAAAGGTAAGAAAGAAAAGTCTACAGAGAAAAGGAATTCAGTTGAGTGTGGTTAAAGAAAGAATATCAAAAAAATTAAATAACCTGCAAGAATTAAAACGCTAATCATGTTAAAACCCTGTGCTGATATCTAGTTGTTAGAAATTTGGCAGCATAAGTCAATAAGTCTTTGTAGTGACTGATGGAGATGATAATGAGGAATAAGTGCCCAATATTTTCCAGCCAACTGAGCAGCAGCAGCAGGAAGGACCACACATACACCAGCACAACACAGAAACAGGAGCAACTGACACCCGTGATTGGTCAAGAGTCCTTCTGGAGTTCCAATGACAGACACTTCAAGAGAGAAATGAGGAAATCAAATAATAAAAAAAAAAAAAATCAAATAGCCATACAAAATAAGATAATGACTGGTTGGCAAATGAACAGAGAAAAAAAAAATAAAAAAAATAAAAGCAGCTTTTGTAAAAACGTTAGAGAATGTCGCATACTAACAATAACAATAATAGTAAAGTGGCTGTTGCACTTTAGTTTTGTTCTTGCAGACAGGTGCCGGGTTCCCATGGTTACCAGTGGGAGCCCGTGTAAGATTTGAGCAGTTGCATACGATGGTGAACTCCAGATCTGGTGGGAAAGAAGAGCAGAGGTACACACTGGTGACTGATTTAAGGCTCCGAGGAAAAGAGGGGAGAAGAAATGCGAGGCAGGAGAGTTTGTTCAAGTCAGAGAGACACAAAAAAAAAGGAATGAAAAGGAAGCGAGGAGGGGGGAGGAGACAGATGGAGGAGGGTAAATTGGGGTGGTGAGAAACATCTAAAAGAGGAGAAAGCTAACAGCAGGTGGGCAGACACTCACATGATGGGTGGGCTCTACCAGTGAGGCGGTACGTAGCTGTACCCAGGTGTCCCTTGGGGCCTGTAGGTTGGCACAGTAACTGGGTGTCCTCCAATCTGGGGGTGCTGGGGCGTTGTCAGCAGGGTCCCTACAGGAAATTAACACCCTTAATGAGCTTTAGCTGTTTTTGAATCCATCTGCTGAACAGCTATGAAGACTCAGTTTGTTGTCGCTGTCGTCATTGTACATGACTTTCATGTTATATTATCATGTTTATGTGTTGACAGCATTTTGTTATATTTGCCACCATTTTATCATCTGTGACAATTTACCATAGCTCCCAATAAAATAAAACACACAGCTACCTCCCTTGTACCAGAGGTTGCATTAGGCTTTCTGCTTTTCCATCATTTTGACAGACAGGTCGTACAATTCCATCATAATTTATAATTACCCACCATTTTAATTTTAGCAGCTGCTGGCTGATAAACATTATCAGTAGCCTATTACCTGCTTGTCCTTCATCCTCCACTGCATCAATCCCACTTTTTATACATTTGTTTTTTACTCCGTTTCGTTAATCAGCACTGAATGTTTGGTACTCCGCTAATGGATGTCTTGGTGTTGGTGTTGATGACAATGACCATGAACATGACTTCTCCTAATTCTTATTTACAGTGGGTAAAATCTTATTTCATTGTAAAGCTGCTTGCTTTATTATTGATTTGCTTGCTGTCTTTGCTATGTGACTGCTGCGGGAGTGTGAGCTCCACATCAGGGACAGTCTGTTGGAGTTTGCCTACACACACAAGCTCATGGGGCTAACTGTTGGCAACACACAGCTAACACTAGCGGTTATTAACGAATTTAATGACCAAGTCGAGCCTCAGACTTTGTCGCTTAATGGCTCTGTATTGGATGTTAGCTACAGTTGCTGTGTTAGCTTGTGCTAAGTGGGCAGACAAACTGACGAACCTCACTTTTTTCACCTTGTTAAATCAATGCCATCACAATTGTTCTTTTTAAAGAAACTTTGGACACTCAGCTGCTGTGATATTTTGTAATGGTATGTAGCTATATAGCCTACAAATGCAATGGCTAGAGCAAGGAGGTACCCTTAACCCATTTGGCTAAAGCAAGCTGGATGACAAGGTCATGTGACTGATATATAAGAAAAGACTAATAGCTAATTAATGTGCCAAGCCACAATTTGGACAGGAGGTTGAATTACTTAGAAATTATGTTAGAGCGAACTCAGTGTTCTAATCTGTCAAAATGACGGACAGCATTCAGATTTTTCGGTCATTGTTTAAGGGAAAAATAAAAAAATTTGCTCAATGGTGGAAAATATTTTGTTACTGCGACCTCAGCCTTGCAGATATAAAGTTAACCCTGAAGAAAGGCGACTAAATAAATGAATAAATGTAATAAATAAATTTAAACTAGAGCTGCAACTGAGCATTACTTTCATTGATCAATCTAATAATTATTGTCTAAATTAATTTGATATTCAGGAAGTAAAAAAATTATTATATTTTGGTCTACATAATTTAAACAAATGGCACAAACTCACAAGTCACCAAAGCTCATGATAATGGCTTCAAATGTCTTGTTTTGTCCAACCAACAGTCCAAAGCCTCAAAGTCATATTCACCTAACTATCACAGAAGATGAAGGAAACCTACAAACTGTCACATGTGAGAAGCTGGAAGTGGGGGAAAAAATAAAAATTGCTATTGATCAATGATCAAAACTGTTGCCAGTTGATTTTCTGTTAAGTAATATACTTATTGTCTAGTTTATACTGTGCTGTTTTAGGACATACAGGCCTGACCCCTGCCAAGCACAAAAGGGAACTCTTAATGCAACACTTTCACACACATTTACTGTGCAACATTAGCAAAAACATGTCTCAGTAAGTGTGAGAGACCGTCTCAGATATAAATAGATGACTTCTAAACACAGTTTACAGTCAAGAGAGCAGAGAACAGTCAAGATGTTAATGTCTTTAACCAGTAAGTCAGATCTGAAAACTGAAAAACCATTGTGGCGCCAGTGGTTCCAGTCTTACCTGCACTCATGGCCATGGTTGTCCCAGCTACCATCCCCATGGCAGCCATGCCGTTGTTGCGAGGAGCAGGTACGGGGACGGGGGCAGGGTAGAGGGCTGTGGAGGGGATGCTGTTAGGCTGCACCACGGTGGTGTGATGGATCACATGTGGCTGAGCCGCATACACTGGCTGGGTATAGTACGCTCCCTGTCAGGATGGACACAGGAAAGGGTGGTGAGGCTGAGGGCGTGCGTTTGTGCATGATATATAAAGCTTATATTAACATTTAAATGTTAACTATATTTGAAGGGAGTCTATGGAGAAGGTAAGAGTCATTTTCTACTGCAGGAATAAGAAACATCCATTCCATTCAAACATCCATTTAATCATTACAAAGACCAAATTACACAGGAAGAAAATGATGACTTTGCTGACTTGTCATGCATGGCTGTATCTCAAGCAAAGCCACTGCTTTTTAATCTGCTGTCAGTGTAATTTGCTGCATCACCAGGGGTTTTCTGTGGTTTGGTTTTTCTCTAAATTGACTTTTAGGTCCCAATTTTGTTTGGGAGTTTATTTTCTGTCGCATTTGTTAACTGGTTTCACCTAATTCTACTAATTTGCTGTAAAATGTAATCAACTAATCACATACAATGTGTGCATATTTATTAAAGTGACTGAGTTAAATGACAATGGCAGCCAAACAGGTGCGACCTGACAAATCTGATCAACATTTTTCAGTCGCAGAGTTCAGGTTCAGTCTCCAAGGTAATGTAGGACTGTAATTTGAATTCAGGATACTTACCTGTGCGTATATGTTCTGCTGAGGGTAGGCACTGCGGATAGGGTACATGGCTGTTGGGTATGGAGTGGGGGTCGGGGTGTAGGGAGGGGGCGCTCCATTTGACTGGGTGGGGGGCACTTTGTATGGGGTGCCTGCTGAAGTATATCCTAAAAACAGGCAAAAGACAAAAAGAGTGGAGAAAGGCAGGAGGAGTTAGAAACACATTACACCAAACTAGCCAACTTTAATAATAAATTTCTTATCATTAAGAGCTGATAACTCTGGGCGGTCGTTGCTACATTCAAGTGGTCATGTGATCTACTGTTAATAAAAATAATGATGAGCTCAGCTTTAAGTTATTACAATTCACCACCCTTTGAAAAGGCAACTCTGAACTGAACAGTTTAATGTCATAGATACACACTCAATCTCTAATGCTCTAATTTAAGGTTTAATGTCGGCTTTACACAAATTACTTTTTAAGCTATTTCACTATCACAGACAAGCTTCCAATGTTGAAATAAATCACGAGAGCTTGGGTCATCACACTCAGACTGAGCTGTCTTAAAACAGTCCCCTTCTTGTCTTGAAATTCTGATAAAATCAACCACATCTACTATGACAAAACTTTTAGTCTTTCCTCAAGCGAATGCTAAAGTTCAATGACCTGAACACTGTCAGCGACCAACAAGTGCAGTCTCTTCAAGACTAGTGTTTTTAAAGTCTGCTAGTGTGTGGTAGCCATTTGCAGTCTTTAAATACATGATCCTACAGTAAAGGAAGATGTAAAGCAGAAGTACAATGTTTTATGAATAACTCCACTCTTATATAAATAAACCCTGGGTAGAAACCAAATCTGTAAATTAATTCACATGACCAGTGTGTCTCAAAACACCCCTGTTTTAATAATCTATTTAAACTTTCAACTGTAGTTTATTAATCTGCAACCATTTTGATAATCTATTGATAATTTAAGTAATTTTTCAAGCAAAAATACACAACGTTTGAAAAATCAAGCTTTTCAATTAGGAAAATAGGCTGCATTTTCTTGTCTTACATTATAGCCACAATAGAATATTTCTGGTGTTTGGACTGCTGCTGCTCAGACAAGGCTCAGAGGACATATGTTGCCGTCACCTTAACCTTGAAAACATTTTTTTTCTGACATTAAAATGCATTTTTTAACCGTCTTCCGATGTTTTACCAAACAATAAGAATCGTTATTAAAATAATAATTAAAATAATCATTCTAATCATCATTAGTTTCAGGCTTATTAAAACATTTTGTCCTTTGCATTTCCTACAAAATCCACCAGATGGGGGACTGGTGCTGTCTTTTAATGGGACTTGAGTCTAAAAGCAGCACAGCCTGGGGTTTGTGTGCCTTAAAAAGCCTCATTTAGTCGGCCTCACCGTGATCTTTGAAGACAGAATTTTGGCATTGTTTACTGCTAAAGAGATCATTTCTACTGTTGATGTATACAGAGTATATTCACATTTTAATGGACCACATACAGTCACGCAACCTACCAACGCCACACACATGATTTAAGTGTAGCCACCATTTAACTGACATTACATCAAAAGGTTGAAAAGCACGAGGTCTACTGTAGGACAGTGAAGGCATCTGGTTCAGACCGCTGCATTAATGTCTGCTGTTCACGGGGCTCTGCTCTGTGGGGTGCAGTAACTCCGAGCCGCCACTCGGAGGAGCCTGAAGGTCAAACATGCTACTAGCTAGTTGCTGCTGCAGAGCTTATGAAAGCGCTTCTCTCACACAAGGACAAGGGAACAAAGAGATGCTGGAGCTGCTATGTGTGTCTAAAAGTGTGTGTGCATACCCTCACACACATGCATGCAGGGCATTAGAGGACAATGGTGTGTGACAATTACACAAAAGCCCTGCTGATAGAAAACAGTTTGTCTATTCCATTGTCTTGGGAAATAATGACATTGACCAAGACACATTTCTAATCAGAGCAGAGCTGGCTTGTCTGGAGGTTGATGGTTGTCTGGGACACAAAATCCACAGACTTTAATTTCATCATACATCTATGCACGGCAGAATGCACAGGAAAACATGTGCAGTTAAACATCGCCACTGCTGATTTAAACAACAGCCTCGGTAATTAGGTTCTTTTGTTGGAATAAAACTGGGTGAGCTTTGCCAAAGCATACCTGATATTTTGTTAGACTTCCAAAAGATAAAGCCCAACTGGGGGGAGGGGACGACAGGGGGGGCTTCAAAAGCAGCACAGATGAAATCTACAAACCCATCCTGCCTCTGTAAGGTACTTAAAATTCAGGAGGACAGGAAACAATTCAAGTAGCAAGGTATTTGTCCCCCTGTTCAGAGAACTGTATCTTCATATTTTCGAAATGTGTTTTCCTATAAGTCATAATCTACTTAAAGCTTTCCATTGATTATATATTAAATTATATATAACATCAGTTCTTCAAAGGACTTTGTTCTTTTCTTTTATTACCAATTTACCATCATATCCCTTTGTGTGACAACACCCAAATATCTTTAAAGCCATGAGCTTTATTGCTTTTCCTCATGATCCTATTGAAAAACATCTTATTGATTTAGTGACTGCCAATAATATATCAGATTTTTTTCAGTTTCCTTTTTTTGTCTCCCTATGGTTAGTTTATTGCCTGCATGTTACTGTTATTGTGACTTGTGTATCTGATGTTTGACGGCGTATAAACTAGGGCTGCTCCCTGAAAGTCTCACATTCAAATAATCAGTCGGAGACCCCTCAGTCAGCTGCCATTGTTCAATTCCAGCAGTGGGATTTTTTTTTGGCAGCCAGCGTGCGGTATACATCTGGGGACATTTCAGTCTGAAAGTTTAGCTGCAGAGTGAGCGCTCCTCGCTTTCATGCTGCTTTCCGGTGCCGGCAAGATGTGGCAAATTTATAGCTCACAGCAACTTAATATGATAAAGTATCTGGCTTTTGTTTGACATCTATGTCTGCAAGAATGTTGGTGCACATTTCTGCTCTGTTGTTATCTTAGTTAGCATAGATTAGCTCAGAAGGCTAACTTGGCTTGTGTACTGTATTACCAGAACGTCACTGTCACCCTTAAAATCCCGCTGAACCCAATTCAAACTCTCTAAGGCAAAAAAAGGGAACAAACAACCAGATATTCATATTCAACAGCCAAATCTGATTTAGCTGACATAATTCTGAGTTGGTTATAGCCCTAGTATAAACCTACTTTCTTTAGTTTTTGTATGTATAAACATTACAATGAATAAACAAGTCTGCTAATAAAACCCAGCTCACTGGGACCTAGAAATTTGAGATTATTTGAGATTAGTAATTTACTGGATGAGAATTTATTGTGTTGTGCTTTAAAATCTTAAAATTTGATACCTGCCACATGCAAATTCATATAAAGCTAAGACCTGTGTAGTCAAAAAAGAAAAAAGCCTTCCTATAAATGGATTTTTGGAGACACTGCAGACAGGTGGCAATTTGTCTGTGGCTCTTAAGAACAATTACAAGCAGGTGACTTAAGTTTAAACACGTGACACCTTAGAAAAACTCATACTGACATAGCTTTCCCCAGTTATTCATTAATGATTACCAGAATCATATTTATTAATTGAAGTCACAGCTAAATACATCTTAGACTTATTTCATTTATACGCAAGCTTGATCTCCAGTGAGATCACACTGAAAGGTTCAAGACCCCACCACACTAAACTATCTATATCTATACAGACACACCATATCTGGAAAGCACCGAGACAACTGTTATTCCCATCTGCTATGGGGACCAGACAGTGAGCCCCAGCAGAGCACATATCTGCTGCTATAAGGCCACTGGCAGCTGTTACTGGCTAGCTTCCCACTCCTTCACCATCAATGCCCTTTAGGCTGAGATCACCACTTAATCCATACTGCCTTCACATTACTGCAACCTCTGCGGAGCTCTCAACAACCTTGTTTGCTCAAGTGTTCTGTGATGAAACACATATTGACACATGAGTGAGTGAGGTATTACATCAATTTTTGATTCATTACAAAATGTTTATCACTGATAACTCACTGGCAGCTACGGGCGTTACAATACAGCATTACAACAAAGATGCAGCACCTGTATTTAAAGCATGCTCTGTGAACTCACTCGTATAATCTGTCAGGAATATTTTTATTAAGATCTGACTTGTCTTTCCCCAGCTGAAAAAAACCTGAAGACACCAGACTAGCACATAACTTAACAGCCTAACAGGAAAGAAGATATGGCCCTGAGGTGTGTGGTATGATAGTGGCATCAACGATAAAACTTGTGATCACAACTCTTATTAGTATTGCAATGAGATCAGGAGACGATCACATGGAGCTGATGATACACATAATAGCAGTTATCTCCTAGCATAATGGCAACTGTGTTTTTTAACCTCTATCATGGGTTATTTTTATTTTTTTATAGCGGTGTGTGTGTGTGTGTGTGTGTGTGTGTGTGTGAGAGAGATAACTGTTGTAACTGATTTCCAACTGTATAAGGGCTGGGCCGGGGGGGACACTGTATCTGTCTACTTATTGCCTTTAGAAGTCTCCATAAATTTAGTATTAGGAAAAATACTAATCACAATAACTCAGACAATTACTGAAATCTTTGCTTTAGGTTGTGTATGCATATTGGACATAGATTAATTGAAGCTCTGTGGAGCAGCAGCGGTACTAGATCATCTGACTTGAAATTAAAATTCCATCAGTGTGTAATTTATTCAACACATTAAGTGTTTTCCCAGCCTTAACCTAAACACACACTAACTTTTATTTCCTATAAAAAGGTTTACAGCAGCACGCACATCCAGGCAATAAATATTAGGTGCTGGACAGAAGAATGTGAACGATGAAAAACAGTCTACACACTAGTTCACGCTTCCCTGCATATGTATCTTTATACCACCGAGGTGACGTTATGAGCATCGAGCTCTTCATCAGACTAACTTTCATTTCTACCAAACACATAACACAACTGCTTTTCAGAGTGTGAATTAAGAGATTACCACGATTACTCATCAGCAACATAAACATATTTCTAAAAGTCACTCAAGATAAATTGGTGGCACATAAAGGCTGTTTGGTTTATACAAAATAAACATCTGTTTTTAATTATTATTTCAGCAGAGTTGGCACCATTCGCAGCTACCAAACGAGGAATAATCATCCTCCGACGCCCTAAATCTGAAACTTAATCTTAATAATTTGTTGACTATTCCCGAGTTTATTAAAAACTGTTACAAAATCCTTTATTGCCAACTGTTTTATTTGAAATAGCATCTGTAATAGGACTGTGGAGTCAAGTATGCACAGTTGATGGTTGCTTTATGGTTATTTACTTCATTAAATATGGTGTTTAAGCTTTTTGGCTCTGCCTGCACATTTGTTTACACTGTATGATTTTGTTTTAACATTTCAACTTTCAATTTTGCTCTGTGGTTTTTACGTTTGTATTTTCTATTATGCAGATAAAGAAACATAGCGGCAACAGTCTCATATCTACTCATTAAAGGGCAGGCAGACTAAAACACATATATTTCCAGTTTAATAAATAAAAACGTGACAATGATTTGAAATCATCAGCATGTACCAGTGTGTCTGTGTGACATCCTTTACATAAAACTTCAATAGATCATCCACACTCACCGTCATCTTTGTGGTGTGTTTAGCTGAAACATCCCACTAATTAACTCCAAAAAAAATTGAGGTGAACTGCCAGCAATTTCTCCCGAGATGTTCACAAACATAAACAAAGTCAGTAAAAGGTGTGTGTGTGTGTGTCTGTGTGTGTGCGTGTTAGGGCTCACCTGGTGGATACCCAGGACTGCCTGTTTGATAGAGGTTGGGTGTATAGGTGGGAGCCGTGGCAGGATACCCTCCTGGATACCCTGCAAGACATCACA
Source organism: Chaetodon striatus (assembly GCA_029783705.1). NCBI lineage: Eukaryota > Metazoa > Chordata > Actinopteri > Chaetodontiformes > Chaetodontidae > Chaetodon > Chaetodon striatus. The sequence continues at coordinate 15,135,646 of JAPZEB010000024.1, read as the reverse complement.
GACAAGAGAAGAAATATCAGAAACCATAGCTTAACAAACAGAGAGGGCCACAGATGCACACAACAAAGAGTCACACACACACGCACACACACACAGGTAGGGCAGTATTTGGTTTGGAGCGGGATGCGCACAGATGGCGCTCATTAAAAAAAATGTCTGCACCAATCACACAGTCGGCTGAATGCATCTTACATACAGACGAGACACACCTGCCAATATGGTGTGGGAGGAGATAAATTCAGAAACACATTAGCAATGCATGCAGACACGTGCAAAAGGGGGGGGGGGGGGGGG
>JAPZEB010000024.1:15097985-15114990 GCA_029783705.1 Chaetodon striatus | reverse complement strand
CAAAATAAAAAAAAAAAAAAAAAAAAAAAAAAAAAACCTGATCATTAAGTCGTGGCACTGTGAGCTGGACACCAGAGGAGGGTGAGTCTAGAAGCTGCCGTCTGTAAGCATCTCATTCACTGATCTCTGATGAGAAACTCATTAAGTGGTTCAAACCACACGGGACTGAAGTGCTAGAAAGACAACAGTCTGTTATAGAACCACCGACTCTCGTAACATTAAGAGACTCCAGCTTTCTATAGTCTGACAGTTTTACGGCTGCATTGTACGGCCCACCATTCATACACATGAGACTCCGCTCAACGCATGCCAATACCCACATTCCCCCCCTCTCCTCTCGCATGGCAGACAGGGGTCACCTTAGACTGAGGATGAAATTGAACTAGCAAATACTTCAAGCACTTCAACAGCTTTTTAGCCCAGCTTAGCTCTGGCTCTTATCCTCTGCAAAAATATAGATTAACTTAAAATGCCACCCATATACTGTCATTTGTAAATTGATTTCTCATGGATGACCATTATCCTAGCATTTAAAATGCCTTCATCTGGGGGATGCAATTCTGCCAGATGCTTTTTGTCGTACAACAGCCTTTATGATTTGTGCGTTGTTTGTTCGTTAGACAGATTCAATGTGACTCTAATGTTGTTCAGCCTTGTTAAACATAACCTAAATTAAAAATTTAGCACAAATCACATCGCTGAATGTCTAACACACACGGAGCAGCGTACCTCTCCCAGTCTCTGCAGAGTACCATATGTACTGTACACAGATAACTTAAACTGTGTTGCTCTGACGAGGGCCAAGAACAGTAGTATCTCAGAAATCCCTTTAGACAGATAAGGCTTCTTGAATTAAATAGGATTAGTGGTCAATGACTGCAGCAGGTAATCCCCCAAAAAAGAGATGATCGCGAAGAGGATTCATTTCACTGATAAGACTAGTCATAAGAGAGAAGAAGAAAAATATGCCTGTAGCATTTTGTGTAATCCTGTCTCTTTTGAACTACGCGAGGCTCCGTTTAGTTTTGTATTCTGTGTCGTCAGTGTGTACAGTGATACGCTGTCAGACTGTTGCATCCCTACTATTGCTGAATGATTGGTTAGTGAATCATTAAGATGACCGAAAGAAATGAGTCAACATGAATTTTGATCAAGAATTGATCATTTTAAGCTGTTTATCCAGCCGAAAATGCCAAATATTGTCTCTGTCCAGGCTGTTTTTCTCCATTTACTGTCACTTTGCAATTAAGTATTTTATTGTACAAGAAATATAAAGGTGTTACTAAGGTTTTTTTCACTACATTCTGATATTTTGCAGGCTGAGGAATGATACTCAAATCAAAACCTGGACAGCAAATTAATCAATATAGAAAATAATCTTAAATTGCTGTCAGATAATCTGCATTTTGCCATTGTATTACTTCCTTCTTCATGTAACCAAAAGTGAATCTCAAGAGGAACCACATGCTTATTATGAAGCTAAGAATAAGTGCTGTGCATATACTCAGTGAAGGTGAACCATCTAAATCCAGTGTGCAAATATTTACATATGAATACACGCTACACTTCATTTTATACCAGCTGTAAAATCCACCACAGATGCAGCACAAAACTCTGTTGAAAAACAAATCAGCTGCCCTACAAATTATGATGCTGTGTTTTGTTCAAAATAGTGACTGTAGCCTGGAGGATACAGCCAGGCATGCAGGCGTTTGTATTTACAACCACATCAGTGGTTAATATGTAGTTATATCCATCAGACTATGGCATGCACTGGCAGTACACTGCATTCCTGAGATAGCAAGCAACGCCAAAACAGCCATGGTTGGACAAAAATGGTCACACTCAAACAAGCTTAAGACACCATTTTGGAAATCCACCGATTTCTAGATAACAACTCCGAGATGCCATCTTGCCAATTATCACCAGATTAGCCACCGTTAGCATGGCTATTCAACCATTCCGAAGCACCCCGTGCAGGAATCTATGCGGGTCACATAATACTAACGTTAGCTTAGCATGTCTAGCTAGCCTAAAAAGACAACCGCTAACCCGTCGTAGCAGCATCCCCGCATCCCTCGGCGCACGCTGCTAAAATTGCTAATTAGCGAGCTAGCTGGGTAAAGATTAGCAAAGTACAATGAAAAACACTCACAGCAGGTCAGAGCCGACTGCACCGGAACAACAGCGGCTACTTTTACCGCCTGGACGCAAACCACTGACCACAAAACCCCGAGCCGTTACCGTTGAGACAACGGCTATCAGTTTGATTCCGCTATTTAAGCTAGCTCTGTTAGCTTAGCCCGCTAGTTCCCCCGATGTAGCCGACACGGAGGACAATTGAAGGGATACGGAGGAAAAGAAAGACAGAAAAAAGCGAACAACTAGCAAGTCGACACATGGACATTCCTGCCCTCCATAATAGACATCGGACAAGACTTACCAAAGCCACTCGGTCGAACAAAAAAATGATTCCCCGTGTGCGTACGTGCTCTCTCCCGTGTTGTGTGCTCTGCCTCAGGTCGGTGCGGACTGACTGGCTCTGCTACAGCAGCGTTTTGTCGGACCAGTGGCGCAGGGAAGACAGCTTTCACCCGAAGAGACGGCCACCGTGTGGGGGATGGGGATGCACTGCCGGGAGGGAGAGAGGAAGGGAGGGATGCAGGGATGTAAGGAGAGAGGAGGGGGTCCGACCCACCGACAGAACATACAGTGAAGCGGCTCTCATAATACCCAAATAACCATCATCATAACAATGATAATAATATAGAAATCCATACAGTTCAAACTTATAAAGAAGAGAAAAAGCAAATGAATGTCTTAGTTTCTGTTGTCCATTTTGACTCATTGTCCTCAATAAATCAATAACAGATCATTTGATTTTAAAGATTAGCGCGACTAATCTGCTAATAAAGATAATTCAGATGAAGGGAGATGGTTTATTCAATACGCTGCTGCATAATAACAGTCACTTCTTTGTTCTGTTTTATGTGCTCGCACTTTATTGATTGAGCCCGAGGTTTCTGTGTTCATGAGAAATGACCTATATCCATATGTCGCTGCATATATTAACAGTGTTGTTATCAGGAGAGGCACAGGCTGTAGTAGTATGGGTGCATGTCTGCAAAATCCTGCTTTTATGTATCTTCGTAATCACCATCTCCAGGCAGGAAAGTGTGTTATTTGGTCAGCAGCACTGTGGCAGTGAGACGGTACTGCAGCATGACTGAAGTTCACGTTCACTATTTCAGAGGCTTTTACTTGGTGCGTATGTGCAGAAGTATTACCACGAGTGTTGCTTTGCAGCCAGGCAACGCCATCCAGTGCTGAGAGGTTGCATTGCACCACAGTGACTCAATTTTCCAAACATGCACGGCCTGTCTGTTTTTTTATGGCGTTAAATTGAATTAATTTATTGTGTATAATTCAAATTTTTATTGTTTTAGTTAGGGTGGTACATGACGGTTCTAGATGTGGACATTCAATCTTGACTGAAAAAAATAATGCGAACAGAATAATAGAGAGCCGTACAAGAGGGCATACAGCACCAGTTTCAATCCACCAAAAACAGTCAAAATACTACAATTAAATTTGTAAAAATAAACACATTAAAATTGACAGTGAAAATGTTATATATAAAAATGGAATAAATGCAAAAACTAAAAGTTGGCAGGGCAAGACAAAACAAAAATCACACTTCCAGGCCCCCGGACCACACAAATGAATTCCAGAAATCCCCCCAAATTGGTCCTTGAGCACAGTTAGTCACCCTCGTCAAACACAGATTCATAAGAGGCAATTTTTATCATGTAGCTGACCTGTGCTTTTACCTCTGGGGACTTCGTTGACTTCCAGTACCTGAGCAGCTGAAGTGACTCCAGCCATCACAACTGAGAATTCATCCCTTGACACAGTCTTGGAAACACTGGCAATGTCTTACCGAGCCATTTACTCATGTGTCTAAGAGCTGTACTCCAAAATGGCTGAATGAGTGAACAATCCCAAATACAGTGTAAAAAAAAAAGTGCCAGTTCAAATCATTAGTTGATCAACCCATGCTATGCAGCCTGACTGGTGTACAATAGTATCTGTGTATTATTTTATACTAGGCAAATTTACTTTTGGATTCCCTGACATATTTACCACTATCAGACAGAATCTTTAACCATTGTACATCCCAGCTCTGTCTGCCATATTATTTTCAGACTATCACAATTATTGCTGAGCAGAGTATTCGTCAATCTATGAAAAACAGAGGCACAAAGACGCTCCACTTACAGTTTGAAGAAGTCCATGATGTGATTTCCTTCGACACTTGGAGTCCTTGAGGTAAAACAGCTCTGTATCTGAAGATATTTCCAAAAATGTTCTTTTCCTTTAAGAGTGTATCTCTGTATCAGGTCAGAGTGTGACATAACCCAATTACCAATATGACAATATGATTTTTTTCCAGTATATCAGTGTCTTCCCAATAGCAATTGTAGAATTATGCCATAAAGAGGAGCAAGATTGTCTGCAATGTGATATTTTTTAACATTTTGTGTTAGTTTATTTATTTTGTCATTAATGTTTTTAAGTTTTACATAGATGTCGACACAAAAAACACACACTTAAAGTGAACTAAAAACAAAATAAAATGTGGAAAAATGGCCTATCCATGTGTCAGCTACAAGGCCTGATTTTGTATATATGTGTAGGCTGAGCCGTTTTGACTAATTTTCATCACAAGAATAAATTTGGGTTTTTAGTTTAAATGTAATTCTCTCCATCTAATTTATGGTTGGTATGTCTTTCTTAGGCCATTATCTTGTGACAGCCTTTTTACATGCCACTATCAACACCCTCAACAGATAGTTATCTCACTTTGCACAGTGAAGATCTTCTAGATTGCCAAGGTACACGGGTTTAAAATGAAAACAGATTTTCAACCTCAAAACTGCTTCTAGGACACTTGAATGTATTTTTTTAGTTTTATTTTTTGCCTATTTATTCATTTATTTATTTAATGAATACAGGTTTTGCTTGAATTACATTTATTTACTTCTTACTTTATATATTTTATTCAAGTAGTCTCTTGTGTTTCTTTATTCATCACCTACCACTTTTTTTTCTAAAAGGAGAATTTTTTTTCATGACTGCTTCATTTAGTTTTATGCATCTCTGAAGCCACTTTCGGTGATATTATTAGAAATAAATAAAATAAAATAGATATTAAAAACACAACAACTACTACTACTAGACTATCCGTAGGCTACTCATACAAGTCTGAAGCTCCAGCAAACAAAAATCCAGAGACAAAGGATTTACTGGTACATGTAACAACATATTCATGCACAACTTGGAACCCTGCCTGCCTATTTAATTTAATTTAATTTTTTAAATTTTAATATTTTGCCTATTTATTTATTTATACAGTTTTTTTGCTTGAATGTCATTTAATTATTTCTACTTATATTATATTATATTATATTATATTATATTATATTATATTATATTATATTATATTATTTAAGTAATCTGTTATATTTCCATACTTATTAGCTAATCTTTTGTGCTGCAAGGGAATTAATCCCCTACCACTTTAAACATATACATATATATGTATATATAAGACAAAGGATTTACCAGTAATAGCTAATTCCCGTCTATAATATTTGTGAAACCACGTTAATCTGTAGCTGATTAAAGGTTAACCATCCAGCTACTACACTAGGCCTGAGCACACTAACCGAGCCAAGACCCAGTCTGTAAACGACCAATAGCAGAGAACTACAGTTCCCAGCTGCCACTGCGCACTGCTCTCCCGCAAACAAAGAGCCGCATACATGCACTCACCCCTCAAGGGCTTTTTATAAACGAGTGAATTATCTAATTATTACCAACAAAACAGCGCACTTTCAGCAAAGATGATTTTAGTGACAAGTATAACCGCGGAAAAACAAAACGCTGTCCGAGTCCTCGCGTGATTTCACGCTTCCGGAAGTTGGAATGGCATGAGAAGAGAGAGCTGTCCGAGGTGCTGACACTGTGAGTAGTGCTTGTCCTGCTTCAGACTACATATCTCTATATTCAACGTCTATATCTGTTACTTGTACAGCCTATGTTGGACTTTTAACATCGACACATCATCTCAGGTAGTGTGTGTTGCCTTCATTTTAAACTGAGTTATTGTGTGATAATTCTGAATGTGCTAGACAGGATCTTACCTTAAACTGTTCTCAGTAATATTCAGCATTTAGTTTTTTATCTCTGCTCACCTTTCTGTGTGTCTTTCACACAGAGACACATACATATTCACATGATATCAGAGGGCAGGCTCAGCCTCTCTATATTCTGTGAAAATGCATTAAGATCTTTACTTTACTTTATTTTATCTTCATTTTTTAAATTTTGTCAGAGTTTGGAAAGATGGACGAACCTCAAAAGTCACCGTCATGTATCACCAACGCCCACAACTCCAGCAGCAGCCCCCCCAGCAGTAAACCTGGCAGTGCTCCACTATGCAACGGGGTCCCAGAGTGCAGGACCCTACTGCGGGTGCCTGAGTCACATGGACTCCAGCTGCTGGGTGTGCTCAGATCATTCAGGGAGCGAAGCTTGCTGTTTGACTTCACCATTAAGGTCCAGGAACACAGCTTTCCCTGCCATCGCTGTGTCCTTGCAGCATGCAGTGATTTCTTCCGGTACTCTATCTATCTATCGCTCTATCGATCTATCTATCTATCTATCTATCTATCTATCTATCTATCTATCTATCTGTGAATACTAAGTGTAACTGCTCTGTGTTTAGGGCCATGTTTGAGGTGGATATGCGAGAGCGTGGGGATGGCTCCGTGACTCTGGGTAACCAGTCTCCAGAGGCGGTGGGTTCTTTCCTGGACTTTGCCTATACTGGGGAGACACTCATCACTGAAGGCAACGTAGACATGCTGTTTCAGATTGCGTCTTTTCTGCAGGTAGAAATACAGCCATTTGTTCTTTTTCTTAAGCATACAGTGCATCACATCTGTGATTTTCCCACTATGACAAGGCAAAATGTCTGCTGCACACACCCACACTGGTATCTAATTAGACCTTCTTTCACCTGTTATAATTGGAAAACTTACAACTTTATTATTCTTGCTGGTACATGAACTTAGGGGATCTCATCGTGTAATCTACACCCAACTGCAGCACAAGCAAAGGCATGGATGGATTACTGAATGGCCTAATTGGGCACAGGTCCAAGGTCCCAAAATGTCAGGGACCCCCCTGGCTGTCTGTCAGCGGTAAAATACCCCTCGAAGAGACAAGTACCGACCAGGAAGAGACTCAAAATGACCACAAAAAAGATGCAAAGAGACACAAAATAACTGTTGTATAGTATAAGAAGCACTCTGGAGAAACAGGGCAGGCAGAATGAGCAGGGCTGGAAACATTTTGGCAGGCTGGGTGACCGGTGAGTGTGGATCTGAGGCACAGAGAAACAAGGTTTAGGCCAAAAAAATCCAAGGGTAAGAAAAAGCAATAAGCAACAAGTAGGCCGTAGTTAGTACTGCAAGGTAGACTGGACTGCAGAGCCGGGGTATTTGGACTGCTGGGGTTGATTAGTGGATGGCTTCAGGGTGAGCAGGCACATTGGCAGCAGGAGTGATGAGCACCACGCCCTGACACACAGACACAGAGAGAGACAAATGAGGAACCACAAGAAACAAAGGGGAGGGGGGGAAACAGCTGACACACGAGGAATGAAGGCAAGGCGCAGAATGTGACGTAAAGAGACACGACACAACCAAAAAAGAGGCACATATCCACAAAAAGATGCATATGACTATGAAGAGATGCAAAAAAACCCTGCTCCTACGTAGGGGAGGTGGTGGGGCCTTTTGTATATCCGTGCCCAGGGGCCTGTAGTGTCATAATTCACCCGTGAGCGGAGGTATAAAAAGATACTTGTCTCTAAGTTGCAGTTTATATAATATGTATTGTATATTGTTTTACAGTATTTTATACCATTTAAAGGCATTTAGACATTTTCTCATGGATGTTCTACCATGTGCACTTGTCATTGTGTCCTGTTCTGTCCCCAGGTGGCAGTCCTGTCCCGAGCGTGCAGTGACTTCCTGATAGGAACCATGGACCTCTCTAACTGTCTGACCCTCTTGTCCCTTGCCGAGGGGTACGGCTCGGCCACCCTCCTCCAAAGTGCCAATGACTTTGTGGTTCAGAACTTCTCGGACCTTTCCAAAACCCTGGACTTCCTGGATATGCAGGTGCTGCTTAAGAACGGTCATGATAAAAACATTATTTTATCCTTTAGCTAGCTTATGCCTTGGCTGTATATTATATATGCAGAGTCTACATTCTGTCTGCCTGTGTAATGACTTTTGGCTCATTCTCAGTAAATAACATGACAGCTCCAAATCATATTTTAAAGCCAGTAAAAAATAACACATTATTCAACTCCTTTTGATTTGTAACATATGATGTATGTATGTAAGTTAAAAAAAACACATACAGCGTCCATTTTAAATGATCTTTAAAACAAGGTATAGCGACAATATTATCAGCATGTTTTAACTGTTTTTAATCACGTTTACTGATAAAAATGGGGTGCTGTGCACCTAATTTATTTAATTTCGACACACACAGGGCATAACGTTGTTCCCATAATTACACTTAATGAATCACAGGGTGTCTAGGGTGAGACCCTTCTCAGTATAACTACTGTAAAAAGGGATTTCGATTTGACAAGTGTCCTTATTATCATCCTCACATAAAGATGTCTGATAGAATTCACTCAATATTTACTGTTTTAATTTTGTCTAATAGCTAAACGTGTTGGAGGCATGCCTAAGGTCAGATGCTCTAAACGTGCCCAATGAGGAGGTCGTGGTGAAGTCACTTCTTAGATGGACACGCCATGATCTCACGGCAAGACAAAAACTGTTGCCAGGCTTGTTATCTCTAACCAGACTCCACCATCTACCTAACCCTGCACTTACGGTATGATCACACTGCATGTGCTGGATTTTGGATTTTATATGTGGTATATATTGTGATGGTCTCATCCTTCCCGTGTCACCCCTCACCTTCTTTCCCAGACTCTGCGTGACTCAGACACTCTCCTCTGCGATAATGAGTCCTGTCTCGCCCTGTTCTCAGAGGCTCAGAGCAGGCAGGATCAGTACAGCGGCCTGCTCTCTGACGCCAGGCCGGCCACCACGCAGAGTTACATCTACATCCACAAGACGGAGGAGAACGGGGAGATTCGCCACACCTTCTGCTACTGTCTGGAAACAGACCAGTGGAAAGAGCTGGGAACAGGGCACGGAGAGGGGACAGCCACGGTGCCAGACCCACCAGGATCCTACCTTACGAGCTTTGCTGAGAAGGTACGTTTTTGGGATTGGATCTTGAGTCCTGCTGCTGTTAATTACACCTCCAGGTTAGGGAACACAGCTGTAAAAAGAAGAGCAACACCTGAACAGTAAGGGGATGTACATGTCAGATAAAATTAGCCGACAAGGAATGGGGCTGTGGCTTATTTAGAGTGCTTTGGAATTAATAATATAACTACACAATGTTTTTATAATGCAATGCCCTCAGTTATAGTTTGAAAAAGTTCACCATCTTCTTGTCTCTCCTCTGGATCTAAGATGTTTGTGACAGGCGGTTGCCGGGGGAACTGTTGTCGGGCAATACGTCTCCATGTGGCTGAGCCGTTCCATGATGCTACGGATGAGGTTTGGTGCTTCTGTCCTGTGACTCTAACCTGCACGCCTGCACCTGCCATGCTAAAGCCCAGGACGACGCACACAGCTGTAACCTGCCTGGACCGAGTGTACGTCATTGGAGGGCGAACCAAGGGATCCAGAGGGGGAGCACCCAGTCTGCTGGAGGTAACAGTGTCTCCACCATACTGTTGGTTCAGATGTCCTTTCATTACTATAACAATAGGAGTGCAGTTTTTTTGTGCAGTACTAATTTGTTTCTCTCCTCCAGGTGGAGTATTATAACCCTCTGACCGAGACCTGGTGCTCCGTCAGCCCGCTGCCAACTGCCATCTTCTACCCTGAGGCCAGTGCTTGTGGCAGTGTCATCTATACACTCGGATCAGAAGTGGAGATCACAGACTCCTTTAACCCCTCATTGGACTGCTTCTTCCGCTACGACGCCCAGCAGGACCAGTGGAGCCGCCTGGTGGCAGAGTTTGGCCAATTCTTCCACGCTACACTGGTCAAAGCCGTGTCAATTAATAACACACTGCATCTCTGTGACCTGTCGACGTATAAGGTGAGCCATCAGATGGGTGCTGATGAATGCCTGGGGCTGTTTAAGTAGGTAAACTCAGAGGTCAAAGTGTGACTTTTTTCCCACATCCAGGTCTACAGTTTTTGTCCAGAGACCTGTGTGTGGAAGGGTGAAGGGTCATTTGAGTGTGCTGGATTCAATGCTGGAGCAGTGGGTATGAGAGACAGAATCTACATCCTAGGTGGAGACTATTCACCTGACGAGATCACTGATGAAGTTCAGGTAGGAGAACTTTTTCATCCAGTGAAGCTGCCCTTCCTTGATTTGTACTGGCTGAGGTGTTGTTCTGAGTAATGGTTTTATGAGCTAAAGGTGGAGGCCACGTAATGTGTTGACAGCTCCTCTAATGGCAAAATGGCTTTTTGCTTTCAAGAGTCCTAGAAAAAGTGATCAGTAGCTCACCAGATAAACACCGGCATCAAAATTACCCCATTGAAAAAGATTACAAATACTAAGATGATATAGAAAGCTGACATTTTTTTAGATGTTAATTCATTCCATCATGCAGGCTAATTATTTTTCTCAGTGTCAACATAGGTTCAAAATGTTAGCTAAAAGCAATATATACCAGTGGTTCCCAACGTTTGCAGCCATGGGGTCTAGATTTCTCCTTAGTCTTCTGTTTAAGGTCCACACAGTTCATTGCATTCAGCATCATACTTGCGTTTAGCCATGTCGTTGCGCTAGTTTGCTGTCTCACTCACTTTACAGCAGGACACTCTGTGCTGGAAATTCACTGTGCTTCAAAGTAAAGTGTGTTTTTACAAACTTGACATGCTCACGAGTGACTTGCAGTCCGTTTAGGATGGGCTCGGGACCCACTTTGGACTAGGAGCCACCGGTTGGGAACCACTGACATATACTGTACATATGCCAGAATATCTCTACATGTGCACTGTATATTTACAGCGTCACAGCCCAGATCTTAACAGCCTATATTAACCAAAAAGTTATCAAAACAAAGCAAAAAGGTATGATAAAGAGACCTCTCAACTCTATACTGCCTGCTGCTCTGTCTTATATATGCATGGGACACACCGGGCCCAGTTGTGTCCCATGTATAGTGATGATTACACTCATCAAGGTCTGCAGCCCTGCAGTAGGAAAGCACAGACACAGCAAAGGAAACAAGCAGAGGGGCTGTTACAACAGTAGTATATATTACTAATATTACACATATTGCTCTGACAGAACAGAACATAATAAGGTCATGGCAGCTTGTACACATCAGCTGCTCAAAGTGTTGATCGACTAGCACACATCAAATCACAACAGTGTGTGATTACAGGCTTTATTACATGAGGATCCACAATGAGGATGGATAGATGTGAGAGAGGGGGGGAGTCCAGGATACTCCCAGGTGGAGGTAGAGATGGGAGAGGTATGCACAGGATTGAATAAGAGAGGGGATAAAAGGATGGAGGACTGGATAAATGGGTCAGGAAAGGAAACGGGTAGAGAGAGTGGGTTGAGAAAACTGAGACAAACAGGAAAGGATGGGTTAACATGTGACTGGAGATGTGGCCCTGCTTCCGACCCTAAGCTAACTAGTTGATTTAGAGTTATTTAAATGTATTACTGAAGGTGTGCACATTCATTCTGTTTGCTTTTTGGGGGCAGAAGGTATTCATCCTCTACGATACGTGTGTCTTCTTGTGGCCGGTACAGGTGTACCACAGTGGGAGAAGCCAATGGGAGGAAGTGGCCCCCATGCCCAGAGCGCTCACCGAGTTCCACTGCCAGCTCATCAGCTTCAACAGATACAAAGACCCATGGGGTGACACAGCATGATCCACAGCAGACACACACCCGCACGCACTCATTAACACATGTGAGTGGAAGTACATGTGTGTGTTAACATGTGTCACTGATGTAAGCAATACCCACGAGTCTCCTCTGTGCATGACGGACGGCTGACTGAGAGAATGTTCAACTAACACCCACATCATTATAACACAAGAGCACCTGAGCCAAATTATTTATTACATTTTTTTATTTGAAGATTTAATCCTTATATTTGTATGTGTAAAGCGCTCGCTGTCATAGAAGTTTTGTTGCGTCAATCGAAATGTGGTCCCTCCCATGGAGGAACCCCATTGAGCAGAAGACTGTTTTAGAAATCCTATTTTAGTAACTGTTTTTTTTTCTGCTTTGTAGGTTTTAAAAAGTAGAATTCACCCACATAAGAGCTCACAGTTTATCAGCTCTCCTACAGCAAGAATATAGATAGATATGTAACACTTTTAAGGCTGCATTTACACAACCATGAGGGGCAATTCAGTGTCCTTTTCCTGTATTTGTGCATTTGCAGCCTAAATGACTCAAATGATTTTCTTCTGGCAACATTACACAAAACACCCCAGAAGTCCCTTTCAACTAAATGTGCTTTATTCGATAATACAGATCAGAAAATACACATTATTCTGATTTATTTTTCTTAGTTGTTGCTCCTCACATTAAAAACTCAACTAAAATAATATAACGGCAGCACTGTGTGAACTATGTGGGTGGATTTTGGCTTTAGACTACTTGCCTTTACTCTGTTTCAGACTGTCATGTATCCATGCATGCCCTGTTTCTCCTCTCATGATATATAATTCTACATGTGATCAGTAAACAGATCACCTGATTATCTTCAGTAACTGCTTGTTTGATGGAAATGTGCAACTATCATAGAAAAACACTCCGTAGCTTCAAAGAACACAGCAACTTAAAGTTTCAGAAACCGTGAGGAGAAAATTGTGGGCATCATGGTGTGTATCGTGAATGCCAATGTACATTTGTGAAAACAGAAAAAGAATCCAACAAATGAAAGACTGTTTAATGGCAAGAAGTGAACATAAAAATAATGCTTCATTATTTGTGTTAATGTCTCCTCAGTATCTCGAACATTCACCACCGAGTACAGACAGAACAACAGACACACAGCACGATTCATTGTGTCAAAGGTTATGTAAATGACAGGAACTTTGTAAATGACGTGGGTTACTGTGCTATTTATAGTGACATTGCAGTGTTTTATAGCCGTCATCTGAAATGTTCCCACAGTGAGAAACTACAGCCAAAACCCCCTGTGTATTTATTTTTATTCACTCTCCCATCTCGACTGTGACTCCCCCTTTGGCTCTTGCCAGAGATTCAAAGCAACAGTCAAAAAACCTCTCAGGATACAAATACAGATCCATTGACAATCTGCCGTGGTTGTAGCAATCACATGGTTTACGACCTCACATCAATGACTGTATATAAAGATGGATAACGCATCTTCACTTCCTTTTACTGCACAAAAATGAAGCCAAAACATCCCAGATTCGGCGGCTGCAATCTTGCGCTGGTATCATTTGGAGCCACAGCCTTTGCAGTAGCGATCTCCATAGTATTGAGTTTACACCTATACACCTGTCCAACTAATCCCAAGCAGCGCCATTGACCATGAGCACACGGTTTGGTGCACACAGCTGTCAATCATGACGTCAAAACCCTTTTTATTGCATCATATAACTAATTAAAACTAAACTTATCAGGAAAAATCAACACTTGAACATACATTAGCGTGATAAGACCTACCTTAAATGACAAAAAAACATTTTTGGGAAAACTTTATTTAACATGTACTTTGAGTTTACAGTTTGGCCCATCTGTTAACACGGAGGGGGCGGGGTTACTGACTCGTACTGCAGCCACCAAGATGTTTTGGCTTCACTTTTGGGGCGTCATCATGTTATCCATCTTTATATACAGTCTATGTCTCATATAAAGACTAGAGCTCTGAACCAGACTAGTGTCCATCATGAAAAGATGTAACCACTATGCCTGAACAAGAATCAATCAGCAGCAAAGTCCTACAGTAACCATGCTGGCTTCCCTCCGTCCGTATCTCTACCTCTCGTTCATCCCCTCTCTTGCTGCTCCATGGTTCAGTCCTGGTAAGTTTTCACCAGCAGCCACATCAGCAGCACGGTGATTAAGACGATCATGAAGTTAAGGAACAGCTCCTGCACCGAGCGGTCCATGCTGGTGTCTCACCCGAGGAGTGGAGGGAAGAAGGAGACAAGGGGGGAGGATGCAGATGATGTTATTGGATGTCCTTCAAGAGGCTGCAGCTGGTCCTGGACCTGAGAGGTGTAGAGAGACATGAGCAATGAGAGATATAACACAGGCATGACAAAGGCAAATAAGTGAGTATGTTGGTCACCACCTGTTCACACTTACCATCATTCAACAGGGAGAGGGACCACAATATCCCCTCATATACACATGGGACATGACGCACACACTCACAAAGCTTACTTAATGATACACTAACACACACGATCATGTTAGAAAGTACTGCAGGGCAAAGCTGTTTCCACGTCCCTTTGCACTCATTGTTTTTTATGGGATTGGCAGCCAGCCTCAGCCAAAACAATAACATAATTCAGAATGATAAACACAAAATCAGATGTAGTCGTTACCTTTCCTCTTTAGGCAGTGATCTCAGTATGAACAAAAAAAGGCCACAGCATATGTTCTCATGTGTTCCAGTAGAACTTGACCTCTGAACGCTTGTCTTCCTTCTGGAAACTTCTCTACAGTGGCACCTCTGCTCCACAGCATCGATGAGCAGCTGATCTCCTCGCCGTTGTCCAGCTCAGTGCGGTCGCCAAGGGCAGGTCCCGCTCCTAAAGTAGCCATCCTCGGGGGACCGCCCATGTTTCACATACACACAGACTGATGTCACGCACCAACTAAACAGCCAATAGAGTGTGTTATTTCTGCGGTCTCATCCACTGGTGTGTTTCCCATTATCACCATACACAGTCTCTCTCTCTCACACACACATACACAGACACACAACAGAGGAGGGACTCAGGGTTATTTATAAAACATTATTGCAGATAGTAGGTGGATTACAGTTGTTCCAAACACAATACTCACATCTTCTGATGGATATGAGACTGTAACAGTATCACTCAGTATCTGTGTGTGAGCTATGCAAAGGGGGAAAGAAGAATAATAGAGCGACCTCTCCAAAATGCAACATTGGAGGCATGAAGGTTTAATACCAGCTAATGCCCCAATTCATCATGCTGTCTGCCCTGTCACAGAAGAACTCTGCAAAACAAAAAAGCAAAGGTTAACACCTCCCATAGATATTCACCATCACAACCTAGTCCTTACACTTTATTTACTTTAAATATTCTTTGTGGCTGCTGGATGACATCTGCCAGTCTGCTGCATGTAGTGGCTGGCACCCTTCCTACATCTGTTTCTCTTAAGTGATCGATCGACAGACACGAACAAGCAGGCTAAATCAGATTGTGCTCCCCTCAGTGAAGTGCAGACAGGCCGATGGACAAACAGGCACCAATTCATTGTGGAAACACTGCTGAGAAAAGTAGGTTATGTTTTTGTAGCTCTCTATTACAAAAAGTTACTTGAATATTTTATGTCAAACTTGGAAGAATCATCTGCACACTCAAAGAAATAGTTTAACATATTGGCAACTATACTCGTGTGTCTTCTTATACAGTTACAGAATGTGGAGTTACAGCCAGCAGCTGGTTAGCTTAGCTTAGCATTAAGACTGGAAACAAGGAGAGACAGCTTATCATAGTTAGGCATGACATGATTTTGCCAAGGTTGACATGCTCCTGGATCAACATCCAACATTGCATTCCTAAACTAACATTGCAATCAACCACCTCTGACACCATTAGTGTTGAGAAAAAATCCTCAGTAACATTAATCAAAAACCTTACAAGCTACTGCGGGGTAAGTGAGTTAGCTTGCTAACAAGGAAGGCTATGCTAATGAGTAAGCTTGCCAATAGGCTAAAATATTTGTGAGTTGCTTGCTAACTAGGAAGGCTATGCTAACATGTAAGCTTGCCAATAGGCTAGAATATTAGCAAGTAGGAAGGCTATGCTAATGAGTAAGCTTGCCAATGGGCGAGAATATTGGTGATTTAGCTTGCTAACTAGGAAGGCTATGCTAAAAGGAAGCTTGCCAACAGGCTACAATATTAGTGAGTTAGCTTGCTAACTAGGAATGCTATGCTAAAAGGAAGCTTGCCAACAGGCTACAATATTAGTGAGTTAGCTTGCTAATTAGGAAGGCTATGCTAACATGTAAGCTTGCCAATAGGCTAGAATATTAGCGAGTTAGCTTGCTAACTAGGACGGCTATGCTAACATGTAAGCCTGCCAGTAGGCTAGAATATTAGCGAGTTAGCTTGCTAGCTAGGAAGGCTATGCTAAAAGGGAGTTTGTCAACAAGCTACGATAGTGAATTAGCTTGCTAATTAGGAAGGCTATGCGAACATGTAAGCTTGCCAATAGGCTAGAATATTCATAACTAAGGGTGTAGATAATATAATTTTTCAGTAACAAATACCTGCGATTAACACAATTTCCCTCCTTTTTTTTATAGCATATTAAAAACTTTTTTTCCTGCAAGATTGCAGTGCTTGTGTTGTTCCAGGACCACACTCTTAAATAAAAACAGTTTTAAATAAGCAATGAAAAAAGAGGGAAGATGTGTTCATGTGTCTTTGCAACCGCAAAATGACATAATCTTTACTCTTAATGTTAATTAACAATATTTTAGCCCACTGGCAAGCTTACTTGTTAGTGTAGTCTACCTAGTTAGCAAGCTAACTTGCTAATATTCCAGTCTATTGGCAAGCAGCATTTGTTAATATAGCCACCTCACTTAGCAGGCTAATTCACTG
>JAPZEB010000024.1:15051785-15065670 GCA_029783705.1 Chaetodon striatus | reverse complement strand
TCACCACGGTGTTTTCTTTTCTCTGCAGTCGCTACCCGGTGAGTGTTGTTGTTGTTATCTTCTTCCTGTGTCCAGCTGGTGCACCTTGCTTACTTGTCTTCGTCCACGGAGTTGTTGCAAGTGGATTGGAGACGCATTTTCATTTACACTTGTGTTCGATGGGGTCACAATGTGTCCCTGACCACCTTCAGAAGTGGTTTGGCTGATCGGATAACAATACGTCCTCAGTATGTTTCAAGAGTACACCTGTACTTTCATGTGGTCACGAGCAATCGGATTGCCACCTGATCGAGAAAAATGCATGCTAATGCAAGGTGTAAAGGGAGCCTATGACGTTGTCATGTGTTGTCATCCATATTTTTTTGAAACACGAGATAGTCTTTCCTTATGGAGACACATGAATCAAAAAATGGAGACAAATGGCTCTTCCTGCATACCTGTTGCGATTGAGGACTGACTCTATGAAAATATTTCATCCTAATAAAAAACAATAATGCAACTAATGAAAACAAAAGCATAATTAATGGAATCTGAACCCTTTATAGGAGGGCGCTGTGAAGAGCAAGAAGAAGAAAGAGAAGAAATCTAAAAAGAAAAAGGAGAAGAAAAAAGCCAAGAAGGAGAAGAAGACAGCAGAAGCAGGAGATAGATCTAATGACAGCTCAGAGGTATGTTATGTAAACAAGTTAAAGTTAAACTATCAAAAAGCAGAACTCCTTATAAGCCTTTAGTGAAACATTTTAAATGTAAGGAGATTGTGGTTTTTAAAATACATTTTTGGCCGCCTCCTTAATTTATTCATTTTCCATCCTTTTGCTTTGATATAACAATCTCTCATACTGTTGTCCTTCATCATCATTTTCATTCTCCTTCACATTTTTAACCTCTCTCCCTCTCTCTGTGTGTCAGGCCTCAGGGGATGAGTGGGTTGAAGCTCAGCCGCAGACACAAGCTGCTAAACCCTGGCAGGTTCCTGAGGAGCCCAAGCCTTCAGAGAGCAACGTCACTGCAGCACAGAATGTTGAGGTAACTTTGTTTCTGTACCTGCTCCCACAGATCCGTAATAACAATGTGAATAATGTTTGGTGTCCAAATCTTTTTATTTATTTTTTATTAAAGCTGTTTCTCCTAGCACAATTCATCATCAGTGGAAAGTCCTTTTTTTCTTTTAAATAGTAAATTCGACACAGCAGTAGTCTAATTTCCAAAATGGGGATGAAGAAAGAAGCTAAATAGAGCATCTATAAGTGTCAAGAGGTAATACTGCATCCACAGGTATAAAGAAGGGATGCACTAATCTCATACTGGTAGTGTATATCAAGCAGATACTGATTCATATAGCGCGGTTGGGTTTCTGTGACAGTTTACAGATTACTGCTAATATTGGAATTTAAACTCCTATTTGCATTCAGTATTTTAATTCCTATTTATTTTTAAATGTTTAACACTAGTTTGTAACTTAACTGTTATTTAATGTTCACATTTTGTTCTCATTTTATGTAGTTGTATAGTTTAGACCAACTTGTTGCTGCATTTACAGGGTTTGCACTTAAAATATAATTCCTGTTAATTTTCTGGTGCATGATTTATTATTTTAATGATAAATAACAACTCAGTAAATTTGTACCTATGTGTTTATTGTCACATTTTGTTTTGCAAAGTTGGGAAAGCAGTGTTAAAGTCTAGCCTGATGTTGCCTTACACATAGAAGAATGATCCCAGTCCATACGGTGAGACATAAAGCTTATTAATTAAACACTTGTATGGGACTGCGACTCTGCTAGCTCTAGTCTGAAGACGTTGTGTACATTCCAACAAGCAATATCTACTTCATCTACTTTAGGGTCAAACATTCTTGCTCATGGCACCCTCTTCTCTGTCTGTACATTCATCTTTTTCTTTATTTAACCCCGCACACTGTCTGCCTCTGTCCCGTAGAGAGATGAATGGATGACCTTTGACTTCCTTGCAATGAGAACCACGTCCACATCAGAGAGGAGGGCTGAGAAAGAGCGACTGAAAGAAGAGGAGAGGGCAAAAGCTCAGGCCATTGAACAGGTGTGTATATGTGTGTGTTGTTTTTCCCCTTTTTTCTCCATCTTGTAACATCCAGTCCCCCTCCTGCTTTTGTTCTTGCTCAACTGTCGACCCGAGGAGGGTGTGCAGACAGTTCCTCTGATGCGTGCTGTCCTCAGTCGGCAGATTCACATGTTTCTGTTATTTGAATCCCAACGTGAAATGACCTGAGTGTCGGTGTGAGAGGGAGATAAAGAGCGATCGTGTGTGCATGGATTGCACACACTATAAAAAACACTGTGGCAGTCAGTCTCCTCATTTTACCAACTGTGTGGTTACCAAGGTAACAGAGGGTGTCCCCTCTCGGACAGCAGTATCCTGTGGTGTGTGTGTGTGTGCATACTTTGTTGTCTGCAGGGTGTTTTTGTCTGGATTTTGAGCATTTGTGCTCCCGTTTCACTATTGACAGTACACAGAAGTGACTGAAGTGTGTGTATGTGTGTGTTCCCTCAGGCTGGTTTACACAAACTGGAGCTCAACCCGTACTGGAAAGATGGAGGAACTGGTCTGCCCCCAGAGAAGATGGCTGATACTGTAGCAAAGAAAGGTAATCGGTGTCTCTGATGAAAGTTGCCTCAGTAGACCAGAGTTGCCTCATTTTCCCCCTCGAGCGAAGGAAAAAATAAAATGAAAAACAGGGTGCGATTCAGACGGGTCCCCCTGCTGCCTACAATCACACATCGCTCACACACTCTCATGCCTGCTTACAGCACTTTACACTCTTACTTCTCCCAATTTTTCTCCGCCTTTTTTTCATTTGCCGTCCTTTACCTCTCTTCAGATCATCCAGCTTAAGCACCTTGCTTAAGCTGGATGATGTTGAAATGTTGGCTGTAAGGAAAGAAGCTTAAAATTGCATCTCGAAGAAATATAAAAGAGACAGCGTCTATTTAGTTGTTGTGGAGCTTTTGATTGTCTCACAAAATTTTCTCAGCTGTATTGTAGATGTTTAAATTTCCATTTTTCTGCACAAGGTTAAGGACTTTTTTATCCATGTTGGTCCAGAAGTTATGTGTCTTTCTGTTGGCCCTGAAACCTAAATCTGTCAGCATCAAAAAAGATGTGTGTGTGACTGTGTTTGACACTCACAGTCTTGCTCAAAATGAGATGTAGGTCTGTCACAGGGGAGCTTCTGTAAGTTGAAGTGTCTCTAAGTTAATTCTCTGTCTGTTTCCCACGGAAAGCAGACAGGAAATGAGTCTGGATTTTTTTTTGGTGTGCCGAAAATGCAAGAGGAAGGAGAATTAAATTTTAAAATCAGAGTTGATTTGACCACAGTTATGTGAGCAGAAAAGTCAACATGGAGGTTTGACAGAAGAATGAGAGAACAGATAGAGCGAGGAAGAGCTTCTGAGTCAGGGATTTGGGGAAGCGAGTGAGACAGAGTGAAGAGTTAACTGTGTTAAGCTGACAAGCAAACGCAGGTATGTGTGCATGTCTCTTATCACTAAACAGAAGTACAGTTCCCTCCAGAGTTGGCATGGCCTCTCTGCTGTAAGCTTTATTTGAACAGCAAGGCGAAGTAAGCTGATTCAAACAGCACACACAAACACACACAGAGGTACATGTGCCTGTTTCTCCCCTTCAAACTGTGTGCCAAATGGGAATACTGCCTCATCTTCTTTTATAATTATAGGGTTGCAGGAGGCACAGACTAGTGTGCCTTGATCAGCTGTCGGACAAGTTTGATAAAGTGATGATCTGCAGCTTGTGTTTGATGACAGGACAAGCCCTGTTTTAAACCACTGGTCACTGCTAACCTGTTAGATGTTCTGTTCTTGCACTGTCCCTCCCTTTAACGTTATAAATCATGACTTTGAGCAACTTTTTTTTTTTTTTTTTTTCTTCAACTTTTTTGTCCTTTAAAGCAGAAGCTACAGATGATTAAGCATCATCTTGTTCTCAAACACACTGATTCAGATACTCAGCGCTGACCTTGACCAGAGGCTTCGGGCAGAACATTTGTCACGTTTTATCTCTCTGGGAAGTTATAGAAACTGTTGTTTTCTAAAAGAACATTTATTTCCCATGGATTTAAGGACTATAATAAAATCTTTCCTCACCCTTCTTTGTCCTGACCTTCATTTCTCCTCTCTTACTCATCTCAGTTTTTTCCTGGATCTGCCTTTTTTCTTTATTAATGAGTGTGTGATTCAACTTTTTGGGGTTTTTGTATTTTTCAGGATTTGATGCCTTCCATTGACTCATGTTCTGTCCCGGTCCCTTTTATCTTCCTAATTAACTTTTTGTGACATACCAGTCTGGTTATTTGACACTGATTTTCAGATGACGTCAGGAACCGGTCGTACTGAATTAGATTTTCTTCAACAAAAGAAGACTTCAATCGGCTTCATCGCTCACTGCCTCTCTTTGTCACCTTTTTTTTGTCACCTCATCTCAGTTTTAATCGATATCAAAAACGCACCTGGCTGGTTTGTGTAGAAAGCTCACCGGTAAAATGGCAACTAATCAGCATTGCTTGAATTTCATACACCTGAGCTGAGAGACAAATGACAATGTGGACGATATGACGCACTCACATGAGGTTCAGAAATAGTTAAGTGGCACAAACAACTTTTTCTCCCCTTGTTGTTCCCAGGAGGCCCAGTCGTGAATGATGCAGGTCTGAGCTGGCTGAGGAAGAGCTACCAAAGGATGAAGGAGCAGGCAGAGAGGGAGCAGCGCAACCTCAACGATGTGGTGGCCGAGAGATACGGGGTGAGAACTGATGGCACGCTGGCTGCACTCACATTTGCGTTCACAATTTAGCTGGCACTATAATTAAGCCAGAAAGCCACCAAATAGGTGATATTGAGTTATATTCAGTTATTGTAAATGGAGATATGGATTCATAGCGAAGGCACACTACATCAGAATGTTCCGCTTGCGTTTGTTAATCTGTAATCCAACAAAAATGTTACGCACTGAAACCTTTACACGTTTTATTGTTTGTCTTTGTTGCGATAATTCACAGACAAAATGCATCTTCTCTCCACTGGCGTTACCTCCGGAGGCTGTAGCCACTTTTGTTTGCGTCTTGGATTTGGCACTGCGGCTACCTGAGTTATGAAGTGAGACTGTGCGGCTATTAAATTACACTCTGCTGTAAGAATCATCATTGCTATCATAGGCTACTGCTACCTTCCTACCAACCACTGTGGAAGAAATACAAGAAGGAAATTGCTTCCATATATTACCACTTCTATTACCTGCTAGCCAACTGTTCCTCACTCGTTGCGAATGTATGTATCCAGCAGATATGTCACATTTTCTTCACTGCTTGTTGGTCAAACAAGTCTCGACAGATGCCAAAATGCAGACAGTCGAACCTGTTCCAAAAACTTTGACAGGCTAAAGTTTCTGAGTCGGTGTGTAAATGTGATTGACGTTATATGAGGTCACATTTATTTTGATTATGTGACAATTTTGTACCAAAAATGTGGGCACGTCATGGTAAATGCACTTAGAAGTCAAGGCTATACACACAAACACACACACATACCTGCTCTGTACCGAGGGAGGAATTTGTGTCTGGATACGTTGTTTTATTATTAATCTTTCTCTTTGCTGTCTGACATCACACACACACACGCAGTGTCCTTTGTTAAGTCCCTTTTAGCAGTGTCAGCATTTGTGCCTCCAGTTGACAGCATAGAAACTGTCACTGTCAGAACACTGTGTGTATATCTGTGTGTGTGTGTGTGTGTGTGTGTGTATGCTCCTTATTTCTTTGTCGGAGCTCAGCCAGCCACAGCAGTGCACCTCCTTTCTGTTGGTTTAAGCAACACAGAGGCGTCTTACACACTGATATTGTACCATTTTATTGTCAACATAATTTTGCATGTGTGCAGGAGGTTTTTGGGATTTGTGTAGCACCATATTATCTTGATGGTGTTTGTATTTGCATGCTTTTGTGCAAATCCCAGAGACCCTGTGGTTTGCTTGTATCAGTTGGCAGTTGTAGTGGAGAATCCCCCGAAACAGCTGAGCAGATAGTGAAATTTGTGGACCCACCTTGAGTAAACAATAACTTCTGTGGATGCTCTGAGCCCAGACTCATCACTTTAGCGCTGATACAAGCGTTTGTATTGTGTTTATCTGATGTTTGTATTTTGTTTAATAACTGTAAAATAGTATCTAGTAGGCGAATGGCACTATGCTGTTCTTACCACATTTGATTTATACAGTAGCTAATGCTATGCGGCTAGTTTCTACATCAGTTTCTTTAATGAGCTGGCTTTTAGGCTGGTGAGGAAGCCAGCAAAGCCATAAAGCAGCTTTTTGTTTGGCAGACTCCTCTTTAAGGTCCAGTGCAGGGGATTTAGGGGGGTAATTCTGCAGAGAGTGAATATGATATAATAAGTACATTTTCTTTGGTGTATAATAATCTGAAAATAAGAATTGTTGTGTTTTTGTTACCTTAAAATGACCTCTTTATATTTACAAAGAGAGCAGGTTCTCATACATGGAGTCCACCATGTTGCACCGCCATATTTCTACAGTAGCCCAGAGGAAGAAAAACCAAACACTGGCTCTAGATAGGGCCATTTGCATTCTTGCATCAGCTGCCATAGTTTGCAGCCCCTCCACGATGAACAGCATTGGATAAACACTGATAATTAACGTGAAACTGCTTTAGTCTACGTTTTTTTACTGGTTTAAATTGCAGGATTCATTCGTTTTGGAGAGGAAGAGACCTCTGCGAATAATTTGGCTCCTGGTAAAACCTTCTGAACGTCTGAATTTTATGTTATTTAAAAAATAAAGAAAAAGGTGACTACGTATTATATTAGTGGGTGCTAGGCTGGCAGCCTGCCTTCGACAAACCGAACAGTGTAGGTGAAACACTGATTTGTCATGTGAAACTGCTTTATTCTGTGTTTTTCATTGTTTAATCACCGGGTCTGTTTGTTTTGGAGAAATTAAGACCTCTGTGGATAATTTAGCTCCTGGTAAAAGCCTGAACAATGAACATTGAGGGAAATCTAGCCAGGAGAAGTTTCAGCTGGTTGCAATCTTCAGTCCTCACCACTAGATGCCACTAAACCCCACTTAATCTTACACACTGCGCCTTTAAAGTACATTATAATTGTCTTTTAAGTAAATTACATCACAGGTGGACAGTTTGGACATACGTTAGATCTGAATTTCAAATCCAGAGAAAGAGTTCAAGTATTTTAATATGTCTTGTATTTTCTCCTTTTACAGTCAATGGAGGCATTCCAGCAAAGACTTGCAGAAGCTGAGAAAGCTGTCTATGGACACAGCAGAGTAGGAGAAGGAGACAGAACAGCGAGAGGCGGGTGGAGGAAAGAAGAGGACAGAGAGAGATGGAGGAGAAAAGATGGAGATGGGGCAGAGAGAGATCGTTGGAGAAGAAGTGAAAGGGAAAGAGATTCGTCACCTACAGACAGAGAGAGATACCATAGTAAAAGAGAAGAGGAGAGGGGGAGGGGAGGGTATCAAGACAGAGAGAAAGAGAGGGATCGAGACAGAGACAGGTTTAGAGAGAAAGATAGAGACAGGGATGGTGACAGAGGAAAAGACAGAGACAGAGACAGAGAGAGGGAGAGGGATGGAGGAAGAGACAGAGACAGAGATAATGACAGAGATAGGGACAGAAACAGAGAGAGAGAAAGGGATAGTGACAGAAATAGAGAAAGAGACAGGCCAAACGCTGCATCAACATCTGGGCAAAACTGGAGTCAATGCTCTTCCTCTCTTGGGTCTCTTAAAAACCGCTTCCTCAAACCCTCAGAGGATGATGACAGTGGTGAAGGTGGGTTTATATCGAAGCCTTTACTCATAGATGTCTGAGTCAAGTTGTGCCCACTGGTCCAGTTCATGTTGGTTCAAACCTGTCCTCCTTTTCTTTTTAATTTTTAAAAAAGGGCAACAACATAAGTCACATATCTGCTCCATGTTTATCACAAATCAGAAAACAAAATTTAACCCAACATGCCAAGAGTGTTGGAAGCCTTAACACGCTCTCTGATATCTTCTTGTGAAGCTCCACAGCGTCCTCCTCCTCCTGCACGGCCGTCCACAGGATTCCTGAGACCCAGCTCTGATGATGATGAAGACTCTGGACCACGTAGTACCAGCATGCCAGCCTGGAAGAAGAGCAGCACTCCAGCTCAGGAATCTGCCAGCGTTGAAAAACCAAAGCCGGAGAAAGAGAGGGATCCTGGGAAAACTGTAGCTGCTCCTCAAGAGGGTCTCGGTGGTGATAAAGCCGCTGCAACCACATCAAGGTTTGAAGTTTTTTATTTTCTTGCCTTGAAAATATGATTTGCTAAATGATGTTGAATGCCCAGGGCCCTGCCCCTGCCTGCTGCCTGGCACACAATGTCCCGAACCCCGATTCCTGTCCCTGTGGGTGGTGGGCTCATAGGGCGACGACTCCATGTTATTTATTCAGGCCCTGGGGTGGCCCTGGTGTCCCCATACTGGGCAAGGTGCTCAAAGTCCGAATATTCTGTTTCATCAAAGTCTTCTTGAATCGCTCTTAGTCCGGACTCTCCCCTGCGACCACTTTGCCTTGGGAGTCCCTACCAGGGGCTATTAGCCCAGGACAACACAGCTCCCAGGTTCACAGGTACACGCAGACCCCGCCACCACATTAAGGTGGCAATTCTTGGGGGAGTTTGGAGCAGAGCCGCTGCTCCTTCACGTTGAAAGGGGTCAGTTGAGGTGGTTTGGGCATCTCATCAGGATGCCTCCTGTGTGTCTCCGATAGAGGTGTTCTGGGCACGTCCCACTGGTAGCAGGCCCCAGGGCAGACCCAGAACATGCTGGAAGGATTACATGTCTCATCTAGCCTGGGAGCGCCTTGGGGTCCCCCAGGAGGTGCTGGAAAGCATTGCTGGTTAGAGGGATGCCTTGGGTGCTCTGCTTGGCCTGCAGCCCCCACGACTTGGCCCTGGATATGCGGATGAATATCGATGGATAGATGTTGAACTCCACTAATTGAATATTCAACTTGTATGTTTGTTTTGGCAGACAGTATTAATGAATCAGTCCCTTTACTGCCATTTCCCATACTTATTGTTCACTCACATGAAACAGGAGGTCACAGTCGCGACAGCAGTAGCTTTGCTAATGTATGCACATAAACAAACTCTTTAACCCCTTGACAACTTACTTTTAAACCATTAAAACCAGTAGTTAGTTTTGTTTGTCTCATAGTCTCATCCTGAAAAACATTTGTTTTTCCATTTTCCTTTATGATTCAGAAAAACATAAATGTAATGGGCTGAGTATTGAACATCTTTATGTGTGCACAAAGCCAAATATGTTTTCAGGCTTTTGCACATGTGCAGTTGCACATTGTTCATGTTGCAGTAGGAGTTCTTGTGGTATTTTCAATTCAGAGTTGACCAAAAACGCAGACTTACTCCTAAGTTAAACATGTCATCTTAATGGAATGTGAATAAATTACTTCATTCCTTGTGAAAGACATATTTATTCATCTTGTCCTTTTGGCAGCTTGTGTAGATGTCAGGTTACAAGTTTGATTCTTATTGGGGTCTCTCACACACACACACACACACACACACGCACACACGCACACACACACACGTCCTAATCGAACTTGAAGACACATTGCATAAAAGCATCAATCAGTGTTAACTCACCACTGGGACCTTCTCACAGTAATCCCTCCTATAAAACCTGGCTGTCTTCACATGTGTACTTGATTAGTTTCAAGGGACCTGCAAGAACTGTTGAGGTCCTTATCTGTTTTTGAACATTAGTCTTGATATTCCCAGAAAAACTCCCGAGGCCTCTGAACCCTAACTCATACGTTATCTGCACTATTTCTGTCGTAAGAGCATTCTTTCTGTCTAAAGCACTACGTTTTGAAACATTCATTTAGACGAAGGTACTTTCTCGACTCCACGTGTTTAAAATGATACGATAGTTGTGACGGCTTCAAACAGATTTTACAATTTGGTTTTTCGACCCAAGGCTAATATATTACAAGTGTGTTGTCCTTTTATCATATTTTGTGTGTATTGAAGGAGGTAGCGAGTACGGTTGTTCTATACTTGTATTGTGTTTTAATGTTCTGGCAGCAATAATTTAGACACACAAACTCTTAACCTGGTCCTTTGTCGTCAGTCTATAATGTTTGTATTGCTTTAACTGAGACTGTAAATGACTCCTGCAGAGAAATTGTCTCTGTCTCTGTTTGTTCTGTTATTGATCAGACACATCAGTCAATAGATGCGTCTTTTTCAGCCCTATAAAGCATCAGTAATCGGCTCTATCACTCAGTATCTTCTCTGCTAAATACTCAAAGTACTGTAACATAGCTCATTACACCAAACCCCCTCTCCTCCTTGTTTTCTTTCTTGTAATTGCATTTCTGTCTCTCTAATCTTCTCCCTCATTTCATGTTAATCTCTTTCCTTATGCTTTATTTGTAACGTACATGAATATTGTGCCGCATTTAAAAGGACACCGAGCTGCAACATCAATTAGTGGCACAGAATCTCTTTTAAGCTGCGTCAAATGATTGCATCGTGTACTGTATGTGTTCCTGCTTTCATGGCAGCCCAACATATAGCACCGTTGCAGGCCAGATGTCGGAGCATCACTGTTTTGTAAAGCCTTCTTACTTGTTCTGTGTTTTGCCTCATTAGGCTAAGTTGTTTGGGTAAACCAGCACCCAGAACCCCTGCAGCATGAAATGAGTCTGCAGTGTGAAATGAGGCTATGAGAAGTGTAATAGCCTAGAACGATGCCTCCCAGGCTGCAGTTCTGATCCTCCCAAGGCAAGGCTGTAATGATCTCTGGTGGGTGTGCAGAGACTCAAATGAATCATAACAGATAAACAGCGTGAAAGCTCACAAGAAAACAACTAAATGGTTAAATTAAAAACTTCACAAATAAGTTTCCCATTAGAGGGTTTTAGGACTATTATTAGGGTGGAATAATGAAGTCGTTAAATGCTGTTGTTGGGGGAAATCTTGAGGAAGAAAGATTCTGAACAAGACGACACTATATGACGAGGGGCTTGTTTATTACTGGTATTATAATGTGGGTGTCAACCAGACGGATGTGTTTAATGTAAAAGGTTTTCTTGTTAAGGGTGTGAATTTGTTCTGCCATAATTTACTTACATATTGTGGTTGAACTGACGCAATGCTTGGTTGTCTTCAATTTAAATTTCCCTTTCTTCTACTGGTTTTGTGCCCTTCCAACTCTCCTCTACATTTTTTACCCAGGATTGAGAGTAGCAGTGAAGAAGAGGAGGAAGAAGAGGAGCTTCCACTGCTGTCAGAGGAGGAGATGAACAAACTGGGAGCCAAACTGGTGAAGGCAGAGATTATGGGCAACACGGTGAGTAGGTTATCGCTATGTTACTGTATCAGATTGAATATGAGACAACCCTGGTAATAACACATTCCGCTCTTCTTTGACACCTGATTTGGAAAAATACTTGTTAAAGATAAGAAACAATTTATCAGTCTAAGCCTGTTGTGAAAGTGTCCCTGAAATACTGTTTGTCCATAGATAAGATGGTCTTATCTCTGAAACCTTTTCTCTCTCAAAGTGAGACATAAATTACTTTCATTAAAGCAGAACATGACTCCCACATCCGTGCAGCTTGTCTCTCAGTCATAAACTCACATTTTCCTGTCAGGCTCTTGCAAGTGGTCGGAGTAATTTTCACTGGCTGTTATCAATTTTTAGTTAAGCTCATTGAGCTTATAATGAAATATAATATGACCACAAGTTTTTCATGCAGTATATCCCCAAGCCATATTGTGTTTTAGCACTGGATTTTTTTTCTGAACACTAGTCGGGGCTTGTCACCTTCAAAATGACCTCCCATTGTAATCCAACTGTCACCCATCTGCATTCACTTATTAATGGTGACACCCACTAGCTTTTCTTAAAGAGCACCTGCGTTTTTTCTTGGGTCCCATATAATAACGACAGTCCTCGAACACACTACTACCTCGTTCCCCATCATCCATATTTCCATATGTTATTTACCGTTTGCTTTTTCTCAAGACATAGCATACAAGCATTTAATCATACTAATCACACATGTATTACAGATGAAATTTACAGTGCATTTACTGTTTCTGTGGAGTAGCTGTCCATGACTGACTCACTCTACAGCAGAGAATGGCCCTCAAAAATAAAAGCTCTGTGTCAGAAATTCACCATACTCTTAAAGTGTTTTTTTTTTTGTTTTTTTTTTTACAAACTTTGACCTGTCACCCACTTGTGGATCGTGACCCATAAGTTGCGAACCACTGGTACAGACCATTCTCAAATATAATACAACCAGAAGTTTCTCATGCATAATATCCCAAAACCATAGTGTCTTTGAGTCCATATTTCCATATTTTATTTACCGTTTGCTTTTTCTCAAGACATAGCATACAAGCATTTAAACATACTAATCACATTTGACAGTGCATTTATGTAACTCCAACATAAATGCACTGCAAAGCCTCTTTCCCACTGGACAAAAACCCCACGAACATCTGGCTAGTGTATGTAATGGGAAAGATTACAAGCCGCATTCACTTCAGGGAAAAATGACTCAGCAGTAGTCAGGGTATTTATCAGTGGAGTCAGATGGATATACAACACCTAGGTAGATACAGTAATCCTAGCTGTTTTGCTGGTGCAATGCAATGACAGGCAGCAACAATATATTGTCTGTCTCCGTCCAAACAGCGCTTTAACATTGTTAAAAATTTGGTCGGCACTGAGTTTGAGAGACAGAGATAATACATAAGAGATATAAAAAAGTAAAAGTAACCACCATATAAAAATTTCACTGGGCTTCATGCTGCTTTCTGTTGTTTACTAACCCGCTTTCTGGCCAGTCTGTGACATTAAACATGACACTTAAGAAAAAAAAGAAAAGAAACAAAAAAAAAACACGAAGGCATACTCACCTGCAGCAGTGCAGCGTGTACACAGCAGTGGATTACCGACAGTGGGAAAGCAGTTGATCCCCAGGTTTTTGTGTGTTTAAAAAAAACCCACACACTAATTTTGATGGGAAAAGGTTATAATTAATATACTTGTCAATGTAAAAAATATAAAATGAATGAATGAAAAAACAAACATTGGCTTTGCGTACATTTAACAGCACATCAGGGGATCGACTGATCTATATCGCTCATTGATCGACTGCACTTTACTCCCCCTCTGTCTGTCTTCACATGTCAATGCTAAGTGTGCTATTGGGATCTCTTATCGAGAGTGTTGCAGAACTATCTGTTATAACACACACACACACACACACTTACGCTAACACTGCACACACACACTAACACCTGTAACACTAAGTGTTATGAGCCTGACATCCAGCATCTCTCTACACGACAAAGCCATCAAAACGATATTCCCAAACTACTTTGTGTGTGCGTTAAGTGCTTTTAACAGATGTGCACTTGCCCTTTATGTCTTGTACATAAAGGTATCAATATCTGGCATGACAATATGTCCTAAAAGGTTCTGCGTGCTTGAGACAATTGTTTTTTTCTCTCAGTTCTCTGTAGTTTCACAGTGTTCAGCCTCAAAGCCTTTTATCTGACAACTTTCAAAAAACACTATTAGAGAAAATATTTTAAACTGGACTTCAGAAAAAAGTCAGCTATATATTAAAAAACAGCCAATAAAACATTTGCAGAAAACACACTGTACACACCAATGTGATATTTTTATGATAATCCAATAACAGCTGTTAACATCAGCCTTCAAATGTTTTATGTAGGGTTGGGCGAATTGTCCTGAAAATTATATCACAATATTTTTCAGCTGTATCTTGATA
>JAPZEB010000024.1:15022681-15034710 GCA_029783705.1 Chaetodon striatus | reverse complement strand
TCATTAAAAAAAACAAACAAAAAAACACAGGTACTCGGTATGAACCGGTATACCGCCCAGCACCCAGTACCATTCCGAAGTTGTCGAAATGCGGCGCTTGGGCAGTGACTTAACATCAGCATGATATGCAGCTGGTCGCAGCAGCCAGAATGAGGGGGAAACACAGCGGGATAAGGATGAAATTTAAGGCGGCAAACACCGACCTTCATGCAGGAGAGCGGTGTTTGCGCCTGTGAGATTATAAAGCCAAACCCTGTTCTTTTTACCAAACCAAACCCGCTGTGTTAGTTGTTGAAGGAAAAAAAAATACCACCAATTCGCGGTGTTGTAGTGACGTATGCGTTTATTTTGAAAGAGACCATTTGCAAACTGTGAATTTCCTGTGAAAATGGAAATATATTTTGAAAAAAGACAATGCATGTAACAGGCAGAACTTGACACAGCGTCCCAGAGCGTCAAAAACCAACGCACCCAGGGTACCTTTCGCGTCGTATGTGGACGTGGAAAGTGAGAGCAAATGCATAAATAGAAAAAAAGCTGAATGATTTTAAAATTTCACAGGCCATTGTTTTGGTGGTTATTGTAAAATATTTTAGGCAGGTGTAATTTGGAGTCAAGAAATAGATGATGGGCCAGTCTATCTATCTATCTATCTATCTATCTGATTGGCTGTGGTTTATTGACCAACTAAAACGCAGCACCGCGCGCTGATGCGTACTTCACAGCGCGCGCTCCGCTCGGCTCAGAACATCGCCGGTGCGTGCTGCTGTTGGTTGACCGCGCGCGCGCTCTCTCCCTTCTGTCCCTCTCTCTCCGCGTTCTCCATCTCGCGCACCTCCACTTGCAGCCACCTCTTTGCCCCGCGCTCCCAGCGACGACCCAAAGGAGACAAGGCGAGACCAAAGCAAAGAGCAGCGGTGCAGGAATACAAAGTGGAAGATGGAGGAATGATGAGAGGACGGTTATCTGGGAGACAGACAGGAGAACCGCTGTCGCAGAGGACGAGGAGGAGGAGGAGGAGGAGGAGAAGGGACGGGGGAGAGAGGGAAGCAGTCACATCTGCCGTGACTTTGGGGATTTCTCTCCGGCAAAGTGGGGAGGAAAAGGGGAGACGCCACATTCTTCGGATGCCAAAAATTCACCGTGCGTGAGAGGAATGATTAACATGTGTCGGAATTACCACCGTGGACCAACATGTCGATCGTGGCGACCTTTTGTCGTTTTTCTCTTCTGCAATTTCGTAAGTTAAGGTAACGTCTGCTTTAACATAGTTGCGCGCGACTCCACTGTATGTGAGCTTCAGAAATACTGTTGCTAGGGATCTTTATTTTTATGTTTTCTGTCTGAAGCATCCTTTGGAAAGTGTCTGGCCTCCCGGGGTGATTTGTTTTGGGGGTAAAGGAGGACGGTTTTCAAGAGGCGAGACCCCCACCTCCTCATCCCCCTTACATAAATGTTTGCGTGCCGTTAGTGCTCCCGTTCTCGGTCGACCCCCCCCTCTCCCTCTGAATAGGTTGCTGAGTCTCACACGCAGACAGACGCATCTCACAGGCCTGTGCACACACAGACACAGAAGGACCTGGGCATTATCTCACGCGCACGCAAACACACACACATCTCATATGCATACATAATTACACAGACAGACCTCACCCCCCCCCCACCCCCCCACCCCTCCCCTCCTCACCCACCCAGCCCTCTCACACCCCCCCACTATCTGATGACTTCCCGGCGCAGAGGTGGACGTGGTACGGAACCGACTGTAGCATCATCACCATCCTCAACACCACCACTGTCATCATCACCACCATCCTCCTCCTCCTCCTGCTGCTCCTCTTCCTCACTACCACCATGTCCTCGTCGTCGCGCAAGATCTCCTCCGAGTCGTTCAGCAGCTCGGTGGGCTCGGACTGCGGGCTCGAGAGTCCCGGGGGAGACGGAGGGGACGGCGGGCTGGAGCCGGCGGAGGAGAGCCGAGGCTGCCCCTTCTCCTCCTTCCACTCTTCCCACAGAGCGGTGCTCTGGAACGGCCGCAGCCCCGCTGAGAGGTCGGCGTGCCCGGCGGGCGAGGAGCAGCAAGGACCCCACAAGAGGGTCACCAGGAGGAGACGGGTGAACCTGGACTCGCTGGGGGAGAGCCTCAGGCGGCTGACCTCACCCACGGTAGGCCTCCTGCTCAGTCTGAAGAGCTTTGCTGTCCTGCATGAAATATCATTAAGTATTCCTAAGTTGTAGAGCCATAGTCATACAGCCATAGTGTCTCCTGCATTTAATATTCAATAGGGGTCCCATGAATCTGATGCTGCACAGCCTAACTCTATTTATAGTTTCACCCCAAGTCTGCGGAGCATCCTTCTAAATTAAATATATTAGATCTTGTTTGTCATTCTGTGTACATTAAGAGCAAGGCATTATTGACCAAATCAGTGAGTCTTCAGAAGACACTCGGAGAGAAACAGTCAATATGATGAGCAAACAGCCAGAGGCATGTATTCCATCCCACACAGCTGTCTCCAAAGTTTAGCAGCAACACGGCCTTGAAGACCAGAGAATAAAAACATCCAAACTATCCTCCCCTAGTCCAAAATCCCAGACAATGTCATTTCTCCTATCATTATGTGACATGTGCAGTGCTGTCTATGAAAAAAGCCCCTTTTTCATCCTTCACTTCTGATAGCCTGAATCATCTGGCAGATTATATAATAAATAAGTTGTTGTGTGTGTGTGTGTGTGTGTGTGTGTGAGAGAGAGGGAGAGAGATGCCCATGCTCTGTCTGTGTATGATGCGAGGAGTGTGACGAGTAAGCCTGCGTCTGTGCGTCTCAGTTGTATTACAGGCTGTAATGTAATAAAGCAGCTATTAGAACTGAGCGCAACTGTGATGGATGGCGCGTGATTAGGGCATAGTCCTTTGTGATGGTACATCAGTTTGGCTTTTGATTGCATCTCCTGTAATGTGGCCCCGGTTATGGAGTCGGGCAACAATAATAGATACTAGTGAAAATGTCACATACGTCAAATTCCAGTGTAAACTGCAAAATGCGGATCTGCGCCGGGAAACGTTGCACTTTGGTGGCTTTAGATAAGAAAATCCAACTTAAAGGTGATGTAATGTTAATTGATACAACCTAGTTTAACTTCTTAATGGCCAGAGCAGAGATTTTCTGCCAATATCCATGGATGACAGGTCAAAAAGGATAAAAGCTCAAAACAATAACAAGCAAAATATCAATATCAAGCAAAAATGGGTAAGACGCTGACGAACAATAGGCAGACACTTGCAGCGTTACAGGATTTTTGGCTGTATTTCAATCTGATAAACATCAGCTTTATTATTGTTAGCATTTAAGCTAACAACTCCTTACTTACACATCTAGGCTAACAGAAACAGAGCACCATAAGCTTCTCGGTGTAGCCCTTTAACTGACCACCTGTAGAGTGTGGGAGCAATATTTACAGATGTTTTACTGCATGTTTTTGTGTCAACCCCAGAAAAAAATACCTCTCATTGGCTCAGCTTTCTTCAACTTGCACATTTCTATTATTATGTCCGAACTGGCCGTGTGCGACTCAGTGCCGAATTTTGTTGGATTCCCCATTTCTCCTCGATGCTCACGTTCAAAGCACCACAGTAAATGAGGAACGGCTAATTCACTAGGTTGAAATGAGGAGTTATCTACACAATATTTCCTTATTTTACTACAAAAACCTACATAAGGTGGCAGCTGGGCAGAGAGAGATCGCCAGGTAGCTGACCGCCAGTACCAACCCACCTGCTGTTGGCCATTGTATCTAATCTCCAGTCGATATCACACTACAAAAACATGTTTTTTGTTTAAAAAGTACAAACGTAGGAAGCAGGTAGGCCTACTCGCCCATCTTTTCAGTGGTTATCTCCCAGTCCAACGTCTCTGAGCTGATAGGTAAGTGGTTTGTTTACATGACATAACAAAGTTCCATATTTAACAGGTTCAGTGTGGACAGAAAGCGATGTGATGGTCGGACACTCGCTCGCTGCCAGGACATGGTGTTAGTTAGACAGAACTGCAAAGGATGGAGTTGATTCTCAGAGGTACCAGTGGTACTAGCAAACAGTTCAACATTACTGTGAGCCATTTGGTTCAATGCTGATACAAAAGATACTGCCTGTTTTCTCAAATGTGTATCTCTGCTTCGATTTCGCAGTAGTTTCTCCGTTAAGGAGGTATTCAGGGTCAAAGAGAATACTGACAGGCGTTCCAGCCATGTTTTTTGCCCGTAGCTTATCTCACTTAAATTTGTTTTACTGGCTCCAGTAACACCCAAAATGGCACTAATTTGAAAACACTAGTTAGGGCTTCATGTCCATGTATTTCTGTAGTCTTGTTACGCACCACAAGATGAAACCAACATCAAACATGTCTCCATAGTCCTCACTGTGTCATTTATAGAGGTAATAACAGATAGAAACACAGATAAACGGCGTTTGTGCTTAACTCATTGCTTCTAATCTAAGAGTTTTGAGCTCACATGGGTTCCAGGTCTATTTTTGTCAGTCTGTCATATAATAAGAACACTGCTTCAAGGCTATGGGAATAAGGTTCTCCAAATTGCAACTGCTCAGACCCTGTGGTCCCATTCCCGTGAGAAATACTATAGATGTTGTTGTGGAGAGAAGTCAATACAGGAGCAACGATTGTCAGCCTTTTTTTGCTGCCCAGGCACAACCTCGCAAAAAAAATAACGAAATTCAGCAGCACAGCTGAAAATCTGAAGTTGGTGTACAGTGGAGAGGACCTCTGAGAGCCAACTTCAGCTCCCGGCTGTAGCTCTTACTGGCCCTGATCTTTAATAGATCTGTGAAAAAATAGGGCAGAGGGATCACCTGAAGGCAGGTTTGTATAACACTCAGTGACAATAATATCTAGCATTGCGGAGCTGTGTGTGTGTGTGTGCAAGTGTGTTTTTGTTTGCCTATAAGTGGCATTGTTTAGGTGTCAATGGAAATGGAGCCTTTTAAATCTAAATACGTAAGGGTCATCGTGGTGTTGTGCTTTGATCCCAGGGACAGGGAAAGGGTAAATGTCCAAGGTTTTTTTTTCCCAGTGTTTGATGTGCGTGTGTGTGTTAGGTTGGGCTGTGATAGAGCAGCTTAAACTCCCCCTGCCAAACAGCCATACTGCACATTTCTCCTCAAGTGTTTGTTTGTCCACTTTTGGGATACATTTAAGGTGACGGTGCCATAAAAAATACTGCCAAGTAAGTCGGGACATACACTAGCAAATTAGCTAATAAACATAAACATATTCACTCTCTCACTCACGATACAACACACTGTTTGTTATCTTTTTTGTTTTCTCTCACACACGCTCACACCGCTCACACACACAGTGGCTGCGTGCAGGGGCAGTGTCTGTTGTTGACTGCAATGGACCGTGACAGAGAGAACAGAGCATGCTCTCTGTGGTTGTCTTCACCCTGACCACACTGACCCAGAAGCAACACACACACACACACACACACACACACACATTAACATGTGTGCAAACATTCATTTTCTGTCTCCCTCTTGCTCCCCCCTCTTAGTTTCGTGTATACACATGGAAGGTGG
This sequence comes from Chaetodon striatus, assembly GCA_029783705.1. Lineage (NCBI taxonomy): Eukaryota > Metazoa > Chordata > Actinopteri > Chaetodontiformes > Chaetodontidae > Chaetodon > Chaetodon striatus. Next base: position 15,029,120 of record JAPZEB010000024.1, on the reverse strand, counting down.
CCATTAGCTTAGTGACCCATGACGCCGATCAAAAGGCCACGAGTGTTGGCCACAAATATGAAAAGTGTGAGATGAGTGTGTATGTGTGTGTGTGTTTTGGTCAATCCACATCTAAAATTTGTGGTCACATCTTCTCCATCAGGGACCAGTTTTATTAAGAGGTATATCTAAGTAAATACACACTTCGGTCATTGTGCTGTATACCCAGTGGTGGCAGTGTCGGCAGCCGGAATCAGGCCAGTTGATTCGGCCAGATTCTGAGGCGTCATTCATGCCGAGTCAGGCAACCAGATGCGGCTCGGCTAATTTCATCCGGCATGCCGAGTTTGGGCCGATACTGGGCCAGGTCGTTTCTGATAACAACCCAGTGATGGCAGTGTCAGCAGCCGGAATCAGGCCAGCTGATTCACGCCGAGTCTCAGCCAAGTTGGGCAACCGGAGGCGGCCCAGTGAGTTTCATCCGGCATGCCAAATTTGGGCCAATGCTGGGCTAGCTCATTTCTGATAATGGCCCAGTGATGGCACTGTCAGCAGCCAGAGTAGGGCCAGCTAATTTGGCCTGATTCTGGAGTGACATTCGTGCCGAGTCTCAGCTGAGTCAGGCAACCGGACCTGGCCTAGCTAATTTCATCCGGCACACCAAGTTCAGGCCGATGCTGGGCCAGATTTTCACGTAATTTTCATGTAAATTTCTCCACTTCGCTTTGTGTAAGTGTCACTGTTGAAGTTGGCTTTTTGCTGCGATCAGCCTGTCTCTATTGTTTGTATACAAATGAGGTTAAAATTTGGGGAAAAAAAATAAAAGTACTGTCTTCCACCTTCAGTAATGTCATTCCCACCAGAGGAGAATATTTATTGATAACTTTACTGGCCATTTTCTACTCTCGAAAAATTTTCAAAACAACACACCAGTACAGATTTTAGAACGTGACCTGAACATCAATAAATGGTTGTAAAACATTTTGTTTGTCTCTAACTGCACAGAGCAGTGATAAACAACATAAAAACTTCCCCTTCACCACAGTTTGATCTCTGTGCAGATAATGAAAAACATTTTGTGATTCACAAGTTTCAAAATAACGTGTTGTTTATAGATAAGATTGATCTATTATCAAACTGTTAAGATGATTTTTCTTAGTATTTTCAGTATTGATGGACAGCCGATAGTGAAGCTGGGACACATAATGAAGGGAATTTTGAAAGCAGTAGAAACTACAGTAGAAATTGTTGTACGTGGTTAATGGGCGTGTGAGTAACTACGGCTCAAGGCTGTCAGTGCACAGACAGACTTAAAACTTGCATGTTTTCTGTCTTTTTCACTTTAAAAATACCTAATTGTCTCTCTAAGTGGCCAGAAATCACTCAGCTACTTAAATTGGCGTTATGCTTCTCCAAAGGCACACATAATCGTCTTTATTATATTCACTAGGCTTTGGCGGTATCGGAGTATTACTGTATATCAGGGTATTTAGAAATCCCTTAACGTATGATTTTCAGTACCGTAAAAATACAGATACTCGTCTGTCTTTTAAAGTGATACAGAGAGGCTGTATAGAGGATGTATTGCAGTGCACAGAATACACCACCAGATGTCAGTGTGTCCTGGTGAAACAGGTAGCTGAGCTGAGAAAGATGGAGACTGCAAGAGATAGGGATAAGGTTACAGGACTAGCAAGCAGCCGGCCAGTGACAGTAGATGGAGGCAGCAGGGAAAACCAATTTGTAGAGCCTTCATATTCTCACATCCAACTTGGTGAGTTCAGGATTTATTTCGACCATATCAGAGTTGGTGATTGTTGGGACAGTGGAAAGACGAACCAAGAGTTTTATTTTGTTTCTGTTGAGTTCGAATTAAGTGCGCTTTACAATTAGTAACCAAGGCGATTAAGCTAGTCTTAGTTCACTGAAAGAGAGAAACTTGAATTCAGACGGTGTACAGTTTTATTTGCTTGTTCAATAGGTGGATGAATATTTACTTGCTTGAGTTTCTGAAATGTAGCGAACTCGAACACATCTCACAGCTTAAACACAGGGAGCTACAAGGACTTCTGTCACTAGCAGCTCAGTTTTGTTGTTGTTATTTTTTACACAAGTACAGTCATGTACTGTATACCCAGGTGAAATATCAGAAAGGTATGAAGGTATGAAAGCCTTATATACACCCCTGCCATGTGTGATACCCTGGCTACATTATACCACGAACACTGCGATGCTTCATAGTCACATTAATTGCTCAACTATCCTCAGAGACAGCCTCAAAAACGCGGATTGCAACAGAACTGTTTTATTTGTACCTGCTTTATTACTTGCCTCCTTCCTGACAGAGGGGCCTGATTTGTCTCACGCTGGGATTTATATTGCAGGGTCTCATCTGGTGTATGAGTTTCTATTTTCTTTAGTAGTGGCGGCAGCTTCCCAACTGTGCTGAAGCACCAGTACCCACTGTTCTGTGACCGTAGACAACACCAGTTCAAGCTAATGGAAATTTGGAGGAGGAGGAGGATGCAATAAAAGGAGGGAAGGAATCAGTCACACAGACAGACAGATAGGAAGGGCAGGTTCGCATACAGTAGAGAAGAGAGAGACTGGATCTCAGTGGGAAAGATGCAGAGCAACAGAGTGAGAGGAATGGAGCGAGTATGGTTGAGATTCTGCTCCCCTCCCAAGGTAAAGAAACAGAGCAAACAAAAGAGACAGAGTGGTTTGGATAAAGACCACAGAGAACTGGAGACAGAGGAGAGTGTCTTAAACAAGAAAGAAAGTTTTAGTTTAAACTCCTTAATCTGACATTTTGTTTCCTTTTAATAGAACATTTTGTTTTTCTAATCTCAATCATTCAGTCACACGATCATCGCAATAATAACAATTTGAAAATATTTATGTAGTTACAGGAAAGCCTTTAATTTGTCACCATAATTCTGATTATATTGTCCTCTCAGTGCAGATGTTGCAGCGGATTTTTAACAATACATCCCATGAAGCAAGCGATCTATAGCTGTAAGCCAAATCCTGCTATCTAAGCAGGTTTGTGTGTGTGTGTGCCTGAGTGAGATTAATGTGAGATGGGGTATCGAGTTGTGTGTACAGTAAACATGCCAGCGATTGCAACAATGCAGACTAATGATGATGTATGTGTACAGCATGTTTGCACATGTGTGGCTGATAACAGTTGGTGCTTGTTGTAGGAAATCTTATGTGCACACACTATAATGTGCATGTTCTGTGGTAAATGAGTAGCTGAATCAAGGACGCAGTAAGAGGAGATTGTCATGAGAGAACGCCATTTCTGTTATACACATGCACACCAATGTGTAAGCAGGGAATAGAGAGGTGACGGGGAGTTAAAGCATGTTTTTGTCTTTTAAATAGACTGTGAACATATGGCACAGTGGGTATTTTTTAGCTATCATGTCCACACAGTGGCTTGTACAAAGCGCCCATCTTGCTCCTGTTGTTGCTAAGTTGACGTATGGCTCGGTGTAGCTAAAAGTGAATATGTTTTTGTATGAGCAGGCGTTGGTTCAAGTGGCTCTGACTGCTGCAACATTCTCTCTTGTTAGTGTTGCTGAGGATATGGACCTGAGTATGGCATAACGAAAAATGACTCAGCCCCGAGAAGAGAAGCTTCAAACATTTGCAATATTTTGCCCAATTGGTTTGCAACAATCTTATTTAACCTGATAGTGAACTATATTTACCTTTTTAAACACCCGCTAACTGAAACGCATGTAGATTTGTCCTCTAACTGCACACCCACTGTCTGTTTCATTTCTCAGTGCCTCATTTTTTTGCTCTACAACCCCACGACTCACTCATCTCGCTCTCTTGTCCCCTCTCTGTCTACTTTACACACACACTCACACTCACACACACACACACACACACACACACACACACACACATACACAGAATCGCTCCTGTATCCGTCCGGAGTGGGCGGAGGCCTTAAAATGACCTCTCCAGCTGGCACACTGTGTTCTAGTATTGTAACTACAGCCTTGCATTTGAGCCGTATCACAGATAATCACATTGGACCCGCCTCCTCAAGCTTAGGCTGTGAGCAACGCAAATACGCCAGCTTCATACACAGACAATCAAGGAGTGCATTACGGTCTTCTGGAAATCATTGTTGCCAACTTTATTATTATTATCATTAGTTTTTGCAGAACTTTGAAAGAAGGAAACATGAAGTAGGAAACACACAGACATCTGACTTAATGGTGAAATTTATATTTGTTCCTTGAATTCTGGGCTATTAGTAGAACTACTATATATAATACTGACAAATATGAAATGAAATTGGTGACAGTAATTACTGCAGCTTCCAAATAAGTTCAAAAATAGCCGCCCACAGATGCCATAACGGGAGATGTGATAAACTCGCTGTCTGTGGTTTAATTTTACTCACTGTTTGATGATCCAGGGTGCTTCGGTTGGTTTAAGAGTTGATTGATTTGCAGGATGTATGGAGAGCTGCAGGATGACGCTATCAACTGATTGTGTTGACTGTCGCGTAAAAAACCCCAAACAAACATTCTCACATTGTACAGGCCTTTACAAAGTTCAAATCAGTGGGGTATTAAAAGACTTTATTAAACAATAAAATGATAAAAGATGAACCAATTACGCAGCGGTTAAAGACTGTAACCTCGTGGTGTCTTCCACACTTCACACTCACTTTAGCACACTTGCCTTTAATTAAAAGTTCCCAAGATAACAGGTGAGGTGGTGCATTAAAGTGACTCAAAAAACAATAGGAAACTAGGACTTGCTAGATTGGCTCCAACAGTAATAGTAGCTTTAGTAAGTAGCTACTGAGACTCAAGCAAAATTTACCGTTACATATTTATTTATATTTTTTAGGCAGTATCTATTTTTTGATATCTTCATACCTTCCTGAAACTTCACAGGGGTATACAGTATGTGACTGTATTAGTGTGCAGTGCAACACCTCCCACCCTGACTGGAGAGCATTCTGCAAGCTTGCTCAGTTTTTCAATTCTAATTAAACAACATAAACTCATGAAATGACAAGAAATGTAATATTCTTACTCTCATCGTCCTTATTAAACAGAGAAATACAACCGTCCAAGTCCAAGTTAATTGCCTCTTTAACTTACTGTTAAACACACTTCATTTAAACTGGACACAAGCGAAATAAAACCATCAAAACCATCTTAGTTAGTCTTGTTAGTCAGTTAGTTAGTCGACTGTTTCAACAATCATCAGCTCCGGTTTTGTCATTTTGACACATCAAAATGTCCTCTGTGAAATAAGGCCTATTAAACTCAAATGAGTCTTGGCTGCACATAACATTTCAAATGATACTGTGGCAGTCTATTCAGATGGTGCATGAAGTCTGTGGTGACTGTGTGTCATGCTCTTGTAGGCCATTACAGTGATTACTATGGGTCCACACCCAAAAAAATACATGTTGATTTACTTAGAAATTGTCCTCATCCATGCTTTGAACACTGATATAATGTGAGCTATCTACAACACCAAGAAAAGAAGACACCAATTGGTGTGTAATATATTTCAGTGATGTCATTGTGAGTGACTGAATATATGCAGTATTGATAATTAAATGAGTATTTTCACTTCTTCTTGCAGACACAGACTGTTCAGGAGGCTCTACAGCGAACTCTACAATTCTACAGACAACAAGAGATCAGGTAAGACCGTCTTTCTCGCTTGGTGTCCGTCTCTCTTGCTGGTTTTCTTTCTAACCCTTGTCTTCTTTAATCATTCTCCACCACTCACTTGCTGCCTTGACTTAGCATCCCGTCACTCATTTCACCCCCATTGCCTTTAATCTTCTCAATTATTCGTCTGTCTGTCTGTCTGTCTGTCTGTCTGTCACACACCGGCTCAGTCTCTGCGAGCCTCTCACTGTCTCCGCTACCCCTCATTTTCCCTGCCTTTCCTTGTCTTTTTTCCGTCACACAGACAGACACACACGTACACAGACACACTCCTTCACCTCTTGTCTCTGCCTTTCTCTCACTGTCCCTCGCTGTCCAAACAGTAAAGCCCAGTAGACAGGATTCAGCCAGGCACAACACGTACTAACATTGTCCATGAAGCACATACTGAATACAAATATAGACACTGGACTGGGACCTCTCTATTTTTTTCTCCACTTTCTCTCCTGTCCTCTCCTTCTCCACTTCATACTCATATTGTATTCGTGCACAATGGAACTGACCCCTGGTTTAAGCAAATCATGTACTGACACACATTAGTCTGTTTTGAGATGAAGATGTTTGTCTGTGGCCTTTAAAAGTGTCATTTTTGTTACTGTGGTTTCTGGGTGGGGCAATATGGCCGTGTGGTTGTTAGCACTGTCGCCTCACAGTAAGAGGATCCCAGGTAGGAACCTGCTGGTTTGAGTTTTCATGTTCTCCCCATGTTAGCGTGGGTTTTCTCTGGGTTCTCC
>JAPZEB010000024.1:14899383-14914588 GCA_029783705.1 Chaetodon striatus | reverse complement strand
GTAATGTAGCACAGTGTTAACAATGTTACTGAGACTATTCTTTCTCACACCTTCAACTCAAACCATTGTGTTGCCCCGCCCAAAATATATAATTTAATGATTAAATTAATATCATAAACATGCAGGCAACTAGTCAACTAATGGTCATAAATGGCGACTCTTAGTCGATTAGGAAAATTCTTATTTAGCCCTGCTACCTCCATAAGTATTGGTGCAACTCAGAACCGTTGGCTACATTGCTTTAACCAGTAGCATAAATGATGGATGGTGGTAACTATGGACACTGCAGTGTGTCCTGTGTTGTTTGTAGTTGCTAGACTTTGAGGAAAACAAAGAGTGATCTGATTGTCTTTGCGACAGTAACGCCAACAATGATACCACTTGTAAATGCTAATGGGGAAAAGTTGAAAAGTAGTTTCCACTTTAATGGAAAAATAAGATGACAAATATCTTTTCAAATATCTTAACTTAATTATTTTGCTAATGAACTGGAGTGGACTGTAACTGATGGCTGCCTGGAAGGTAATATTTTATATTTAATTTAAACAGCTATGTTAAGCTGTAGTCGCATGAAGTATATACAACATTCTATTAGATTTAGCTGAGACAGGTCCTTTGTAAGACAGGTAATTCAAATGTTTTAATGACTCAAGAGTGCTACCAGCAGTGTTAATTTGCCTCATTTTTCACCTTTTCACTATTCCCGCAAATGTCTCTCAATTGCCCTTAAATGTGGCCTGTTCCCTCAGCATGATGTCCAGAAAAGCGCCTACAAAAAAACATGGCTGCAGGAGCTTAATGTATTTGTCAACTTATTCCATACATGCTGGTTATACATTTATTTTGTCCTGTCTCTTTTGCTTTGGTACATCTCTGCTTTTTAACAGGTACCCTATAAATGACTTTCCTACTGTTCTTTTCTCCTGTTACCACCCTCTGCTGTCCACTCTTTGTTTGTGAGATGCTGTAATCAGCCAGGCAAATCTCCACAAAAAGGTCACTGCAGTGGCTGCCTGCTTGTTTGTTAGTGCGCCCCTTTGTCTGTACACCTGCCTATCTGAAGGTCCTATCTCATCTCAGAGTGTGTTGGTGGACTGCAGGTAAGAGCTGGCGCGTGACTGAAAGGTTGTCAGTTCAAGACAAATCACTAGAGTAAAACCACTCTCCCCACTCAACAAATTACGAGCCCTCAATAGGTTTAGCTCTCTGAGTGAAGACAGTCAAGAGATTCAGAGAGAGAGACAGTGTTCTCTGGAGTGATCTAATCTACAAGCCATGACTAATCTCATCAACGTAAGAGGTATGGATGAAAACAGTTCATACATATCTTTGTCAGTCATGATAATAACAATCACATATCAATAATCATTCCAGTAATCAAAAGCAGCTATAGATCAGAAAGCATACGTTCCTAACATTCATTTAATCATCAGGGTATTCATTCTCCTCATCAGCATCATCAAGTCAAATTAGCGCTGTGATTAGCGCACTGGGAGGAGAGGCAGGCTCACCTGACGTGCACGCTCCCAGCCACATGTGTGCACCTGGTAGATCGGGTTTCCGCTGATTGAGAGAAGCCAGAGACAACCGTGGATAGTCCCAGAAATGTGTTGTGGAGGGGGGCTTAAGAAGGGACCTATCCACCCGCTGTCTGTCACTTTTCCCTCATAAACGGAAAAACCTTTGCATAAATAAAAAGGGATAAACTACAGTGACTGTGGGTTTTGAGGGACTTGTTTGCACCACACACAGGGGAAAGTTATAGGACAGGATGTGAGGCTGATTTGTGTTTTGCCTTTCATAAAGCAAATCTGAAATGCTGACAGAGAGAGATGGAGAGAGAGAAGAGAGAGTGCAAGTGGTCCGGCGTTGCTGAATTTAGTCAATTATTTTCCCTCAGCAGGCACTTGTAACATTGTGAAGACAAAGTCTCACTATAGTGCTGTCACAGTCACCTGAAAAATTTATTATTTGCATTGACAGAATACCTCAGTAAATCCTACTGGGACTGTTACTGTAGGCTCAAGTTAACAGCCTGGATAAACAAGTGTGTGTTGAGGGTAAATCAAAAGAAAAGGACCAATTTTAGGACTTAATCTCATTCACTTTCTCATTCATTTCCTCCAGCTTAAACTCTCTTTATTAAGGTTTGCACACACCAATGTGTTTTCTTTAAAATAAACTAGTGATTACTTCTAAATCTGGGTCTAATTTGGTGTTGTCCAATTGCCATTCGTTCATTTTTTTTAAATATAAGTTGTGTTTAATAGAAGGACTTTTCATTTGTAACTCAATATTTTTGATGTGGGATCCTGTATTATGTTTCGTTTCTAGTCCCCCCATTGGCCAGGCCCCTCTACTTCCTGTTTCTCACTTTCTGACTCCTGTTTGTCTATAAATTCCCCCTCGTGGCTCTGGATGTAGCGGCAGCAGTCTGAGGTTCTGCCACTCCTCGCAGTCATATTCAGTTAATAAATCTCTCCTGTAATAATCATAACCATCATCATCATCATTATCACCACCATGACTACCATCTCTGGGGATGAAAGGAACAAAGAGACGAGACGACAGACAAATGGACAAAGTTACCTGGAAGGTGGCCCTGTGGAGAAACAGAGTGGTTAAAAGAAGGGATGTGAGCATGGAGGGACGGACAAATGACAGTGACAGAGGACACAGAAATGGAGGCCTAAATTAACAGAGAGGTTGTAGAAAAGAGTGAGGAAAAGTACAGACAGACAGAAACAAAAAATGTAAATAAGGGGCCAGAATGAGAAAGATAATGAAATGAAGGAATTAAGCAAACAAGAGATGAAACACATAATCTGCAAACATACTCTTCTGTATCGCTGCTGTTGGGTGAAAACCTGTAACTGCTTCTTTGCTTTTAGAGTTTACAGTAATAAATACATTAATTGTACTGGTGCCATAATCTTACATCTAATTGAACTACTCATGAGAAACAATCAGCTGTAACTCAGTTCTTAAATTTTTGCGGCCGATTTTCACCTGACAGCAGTGACAGTTTAATCTAGGTGTAGTATAAAAGGCACAGCAGGGTAGGTGGAATATCGCAGCAATAGGACAGTACGAACTTTGTTACTGTCTCCTATTGTTACACTATTCCACCCACCTTAACAGTGAGCCTTTCGGTGTAGCAATCCCATATCCTTTGGAGTCCAGGTTCCCCCCGACTTTCATGGTGTCACAAGGCTTGCGCTGCTCCGTGTATTCGTTCATGGTGGACTCCAGGAGGAAGGCATACTTCCCCTTGGACTTGCGAACCCTTGCCACACCCTCTGCTGTGGTTTTGGTGAAGACAGTCGGTTCGGCAGACTTCATATATGACCACATCTTCTCGTATACGGCTATTTTGGACCTCTGGGGTGGAGGAAGGGAAAGAGGAGAGAGCAGATGTTAAACAGGGAATGAATGGGCATCAATTTGCTAACATACAGGGCCAGATTTTCTCCCAGATGATGGTTTTCAGAGTCCAGTGAGGAGAGGACTGCCAAGGAAAGAGAGGCCATGGAGGTCAGGCTGTTAGAAATGATTTCATTTGAGGAAAAAAAGATGACAGATTGAGAGAAAGGTAGCAATGCCACTCCTAAATTGCCCGTATCTTAGAAAGAACAGTGTGGATTGGAAAGGTCTCACGAGCAAAGAACACAGTGTAACATTTTAGGCTATTTGTGCCATTTGACTGAACCTCCGTAGCTAACAGTTTCCATTCAAGTGACCCTGTGAAACTGGATTCAGGCAATTTGATAAAACTGTTTCTAACTTTCTGTTGTTGAACTGCAATTACCCCTCCAGTGTGTAGAATTAGAGGGATATATTGGCAGAAATGCAATAAAATATTCATGACTATGCTGTTATTAGTGTATAATCACCTGAAACTGACAATCATTGTGTTTCGTTACCTTAGAATGAGTCATTTATATCTACATACGGAGCAGGACCTCCTCTACTGAGTCAACCATGTTGTTTCTACAGTAATCCAGAAAGGAAAAACCAAACACTGGCTGTAGATTGGGCCATCTGTGTTTTCTCTCTGGGCCACCATAGTTTTTCCACATGCTTGGCACAGGAGAGAAGTTTCAGTTGGTTGCAATCTGCAACCTCACCGCTACATGCTGCAAAATCCTACATACTAGACCTTTAAATAATAAGATTATGAGACTGGTTTTCCTGGTCTCAGAGTGTTGGCTTACTGGTATATTGACCAGTAGCTTGTGCTTTGACCCTCTGGTGTTGTTTCCTACGCCCTTCTGAGGTTTGCTCAACCTCAGCTGTGATGTCTGAGAGGAGCTTTCGGAGAGGCAGGTTATTGACTGGTAGTTCGAAGGTGTTGCACCCTTGTAGGGATCTTTCATGATCAGTATTGTCCTGCCTTGTGTTAGCCAGTCTGGGTGAGTGCTGGCTGCTTGCAGCTCACTCATTTGTTCTGCCAGGCGATCATGGACTGCTTCTTCAGCCAGTAGGAGTGATCATGTCAGGTCCCGGGGCTGTCCAGCTCCTCATGCTGCTGCATTGTTGGTTGTCTGCCTCGGTGATGGTGACTGATGGTGACTGGACTGGTTTTTGTTCTGGGGGAGGTTGATGTGGTCTGCTCTGAGGTCCACCAGCCACTTGGCATCGGTGTTGTGTGATGCCTCTTCTTCCCAGATGCCCAGTACTCTTTCAGTATTGCTCAGTCTTCCAGTATTGCTCAGTCAAAGCTGTGGGTGGGTTTGTCCTTGTGCTGTTGTTCCCTGCAGATGAGAGTACATCCTCGATGGATCTTTGGAGGACAAGCCATTTATTCACTTGGCCTCCGCTTCTCTAGTGTGGCCCTTCAGCCTAGCAGCCAGGGCTGTGTGTCTTTGTGTAGCAGTCTCTTGACATGTTGACATCTTGTTGTACTTGTTATCTATCTATCTATCTATCTATCTATCTATCTATCTATCTATCTATCTACCTAAGACCGCTGTCTTATTGTTGACACATCCATGCTCTGCGTATCCTTCTGGGTGTCCATTCACACCTCACTGATGCCCAAAGTGTTAACAGCTTCTCGACTCACAGATTTGATTATTCAAATCAACGTGCAATACTAAGTGAGACAAATAGAATGAATGTGAGATATAAATATTAGAGCTGAGGAGATGAAAACAACACTGCTCATTATGTTAACACAATGACACTCAATGCTGTTCATTGATTGGGCACAAGTGCTTTTTCCATTCTTGTACAATAGTGCTGCAGGGATGGCTTTTATTTGTAGAGCAACACAGAAGTTAGCGTTGCCCTGGCTCCCTTGACAAAAAAGACAATGGGATTTTTCCATCAGATTTCGAAATATTGCAGAAAATATTCTCAGTGGCAAAAAAGTTTATGATTTTTACACGTTTTGTTCGGCAACATAAACTTCACAAAGGAACATGACTTTTATGATTTTTGAAGTGTAAATGCAATAGCCAAAAGTACACAACTAATGTAAGGCTAAAAACAAACTACAGTACAGTGGTATGACTTCAGTGTTGCCACTACAACAAGGCTGTAAAGCCTTGTTTCAGTGCGATGATGTCTTGTAGTCTTTTTAAACCACTTGTAAGCAAATGGTTTTTAAGACAATGAAAAGGCTTCAAAATGTACGAGTGGGGTATTTACTGACTTTTTTTCTTAAGCTTGTGTCAACCACAGACCTTATTTTAGGCATCTAACCAAAACCATTTTAAAAATCCATTGACTTTGACACAAGGGAAATTGGAGATGGGAGCAGCACTCTATAGGAACAACAGTATAGTACCAGGATTGGACCACAAAGTGCATTATAATTTTATGTTTTTTAACTGCATTTCATTTATTGCTCCAGTTTCTTATGATGTAGAGCAAACTGTTGAGGCTGATTTTCACTATTAACGTCTTTCAATAAAAATTACAGCAGTGATGGAGATCTGTGTCTTCCATCTTCCAATTTGATCCTCTGGCACATTTTGACATTTATAACCACATTTAAAATGTAACACTACATCTCCCTTGACAAGTCAAGCATTAGTCATACTTTAAATGAGTTTATGACTTAAATACTACTCATCTGGTCAGAAGAGCTCTTCAGAGGACATGTGTCTGGTATGATGCAGTAGATTTATTATACTGTTTATAAACCATTCATAGGTGCATGTATGTGTACAGGTCTGCGGACCAGTCTTTACGTGTATGTGTGAATTTATGTGTTGTCATGCGTGTGCACTGTGTGTACTCAAGAGTGAAAATAACAAGCAGAGAAGTCAAACTGCCACCCTCCACAAGCGTCCTGCTTCTTTCTTCTCTTCCTCTCCTGGTGATTAAGTGTTATTCTGTCGCTCTGCAAGCGACAAGCCACAGCCTCAGCCAACGAAACTAACGCCCGGGGGGGATGGTGTGTACGCGTGTGTGAGTGTGTTACTAGTGCGTGACGGACACCTATCCCATAATAATGTCACTCACATCTATGAGGACCAGCAGGCACCTCTTCACTCCATTGTACCCTTTCTCTCTCTCTTTACTCTTTCTCCTTTTATTTCTCACTCTGTATACCATTGTAAACCTTCAGCCTTTCTATCATCCTCATTCATCAAGTTTGATCCATCCATCCATCTTTCACTTATTTTTCACATTTTTCTATCCACTGATTTCTCCGTCTAGCGGCAGCAAATGTGTGTGTGCTTGTGTGTGATGCTTTTGTGCATTGTGAGTGTGTTTGTATCTGCCTGAGTGCTGTGTGTGTGTGTATGTGTGTGTGTGTGTGTGTGTGTGTGTGTGTCAAAGAGAGTGAGACTGTGAGAGGGAGAGACAGTGATGATGATGACTGTGCACGTATAAAGCAGCGCCTGGCCTTGGAGGGATGGATGTGTGACAATGCGGTGTGACTCTTTCCAGATTCTTTAACAATGAGTAAGGCTGAAGGAGGAAACGGATGCTGCAAGTCACCTTCAGGCATCCACACTATGGAGAGGAACACTTTTAAATACTTTTAAATGTGTGTATTTATATATACACACACACACACATAACACACACAAATCTGCTCTGCAGGAGAAGTGGCACACACCCTGACATACACATACGTACGCATTCATATGTGGCTGAATATGCATACATGCATGCTCACGCAGACACAATAATGCACACACACATATACACACAGAGATAATTAATGGTGGTGGCGAATCCCCCTCAGCTGTAGGAGAGTAAATTGCTTTTTCACCCTCCACAGATTTCAGCCCGCTCGTTATGTTGATGATGCCAGAGCCGCTCACAGAAGCACAAACTGTCTGCTACAACCTCCCCCTCTCCCTCCCCCCTCCACCCCCTCCTCTACATCTCCAAATACACACACTAGTGCACACGTCTTTACAGAACATAACTGTAAATTGGTATATATACACACACACACAAACACACGATGCATGAGCAACACAAACAATTCTGAACATTCCCACAGAGCATGACTACGTGACAGAGCAGATTTGTTTTTGTACATGTGGTGACGCTGGTGTTTTGCCCATGTCTGCAGAAAAAAAATTCTGTCTTCATCAGCATTGTGTGTATGCGTGTGTCCGTGTTTGTGTGTGTTTATGAGTACTTATGTAATTGCAATTCACATGGGTGAATAGGTCAATGGGTGAGGCCACTACAGGTCTCCTCTGGGCCACTTCACTGCACTCCGCTATAATTTCCTGCTCACTATTTTACATCGACAACTCTGTGCAGTATATTCACTTCCAGCTCTGTCCACCTTTGCTGTCCATGCAGTCCTCCTCCACTTATATTTAATGATTATTTTTATTATCATTATCATTGCTTTATTTGACACGGTAGGGAAGTGATTCAACAAGGCTGTGGTAAACAAACATTGTTCTATTGTGATCATGTTTGAATTTTAATCAAAAGATCCGACGCTGTTCCTTTGTCTTCTACTCCTCCTCCAAAAACTCAGTATGAACTTTGATGAAGCCATCAATTTTTACAAAACAAATTAGCTGAAAAGTAAAAGCCAAGCATTTCAGCTTAGCGTCACTTCCAAAATTTAAGCCTCTCTCAATTCAAGATCAGGAGAAAGTCATCCATTCATTCCTCTCCTCCTACCTGGACTATTGTAAATCGGTTTACACTGTCATTAGTCAGTCGTCCTTGTCCCACCTACAGTCAAAGCAGAATTCCGCTGCTTGGCTTTTGTTTGGCTTCAATAAATGAGACAACACCTCCCTCGTATTTCCTTCCTCTTACTAACTGCCAATTTATTTCAGAAGCAACTTTAAGAGTGTGTTGCTTGTTTTTAAAACTGAGATCTTCTTTCATTATCTAACCTCCTGTGCTGCCACTGGACCTGCTGCACCCAGCATTCACTTCCTGTTTCTATACTGTACAACGAGTGAGCAATAATGCAATAATGGATGGAGTGGAGGTGATGAATACTGCAAAGAATAGCAGAATGGCGTTCTTAACCTCCAAGGGACATATGGGCGTGCACCATCACATTTGTGTAATGGCCATTTAGAAAGAAATAAAGAACACAAGCGGTATGAAAACCATCCATTTCTTAAAGGTGCCCTGTGGAGTTTTCTTACAAACACACAACGTTAAGTGTACAATCAGCGTTTCTCAATGAACACAATGTGTGTATCCTTGAGCCCTAGCAAACGTGCTGAATGCACTTCTTTCCTCATAAAACAGTTGTAAAGACAGTTTTAGGATTTGAAACCTGCACTGTTTACGTCAGTATTTGCTAGCTTGCAGTCTTCTTCTTCTCTACTTTTTGCTGCTACATTTCAGTGTTTCTTGTCGCATTACTGTCAGAGACTGCTGGTGAGTGAAACAGCAAGAAACCATTGGTACAAAAGTGTGTTGCATCTATGTGTTCTCATACAATGGACTGTAATAAAGATGGACGACATGACAGCTCCTCAGAAGTGAAGCCAAAACAGGTCAATCGCCCCCTTCAATCTCCAGTGCAAGATGGCAGCGGCTGAAGCTGTAATGTTTTGGCTTTATTTTTGTGCAGTGGGAGGAAGAACGCGTCATGCATCTTTATATACTGTCAATGGCTTATGTAAATGTGCTAGATGTAACAGGGTCAATTATACAACAGAAATATGTGTAAAATGTCAAATATACATTGTACTTGTGTAATGTAATGTAATGTAATGATAAGTATTATAATTCCACAAAATTTGTTTCAGTTGTTGTTACCTGACATGTTTAGGCCTCCATAGTAAATACAGGGAACATCTGATACTCAGTTTCTGTACCCCTACCTTCACCTTTGGGGATACCCCACCTATAAAGGGGTGTCTCCTGTCTCTCTCCTTTTGCTGTTGTTTTTCATTGGAGACGTAAGCGACATTGCACTTGTAGACATTTCTGTGTTTTAGCTCTGCTAAACTTTGTTTATAAGTTCATTTTATGGTAACATAATCCCATGTCACTTAATTTGTGTAGGGGCTCGAGTTATATGGTCATAATTGACGGAGGATTTTGATTTTACCTCTTGCTGTCAGAGTTGTCAGGAATAAACAGAGAACGCCTCCAAAGATATCCATGGTCTGGGCCTCTTCACAATGCAGGCAACACCAGAGTCCATCGGTTACATCGATACAAACAAAATGGTGGTCTAGTGGCCAGAAACTAAGCAGGGTACCTTTAAACTTTTTCTGGGTATTCTGGTAACAATATAAGTGTTATATAGATCATTTTATTTGCATGTCTCTTAAAATAATCATGACATGTATGGTATGGTATCATTGAAACATTAAGAGTTTTGACTAGAATTTTAAATGCAGTTTGGAATCCAGCTGCTTGTGCAGTAGTTATTTGGGTTTTAATAAACTGAGCATAGCGTTAGTTCATGCAGGACATGATGTCAAGCTCAGCTCACATCCCAGCTACATCAGCTGATCTCAAACAGCCAATCAACTGATGGATCAGCTGACTGATGAAGGGAGTCAGCTGATAGATCACATGATTCCTTTCTATGCAACCAGTTGTCAAATCTCATTCAAAGCGCCCTGTTTAAACTGCTCCACCCCAGCTCCTCCTTTTCATGCTGTGTCTGACTTATCAGTGTCATTTCTGTTTGTCATCGATGCTGCTCTGTTCTGCTCCTGAGGGGGGGGGACCTACACTTGTATAGCACCTTTCTAGTCATCCGACCACTCAAAGTGCTTTTTATTCTACAAGTCACATTCACCCGTTCTCACACACATTCACACACTGGTGGTCGAGGCTACCATACAAGGGGCCACCTGCTACCCAGCTTAAACACACTCACATGAGCAATTTGGGGTGTAGTATCTTGCTCATGGATACTTGGACATACAGACTGGAGGAGCCTGGGATTAAACTGCTGATCTTCCAATGTGTGGACAATCCACTCTACCCTCTGAACCACAGCCCGCTGTGTGCCCTCTCTGCCTCAGGCTCTCCTTGTATTCACGTTGAAGGGCAGAGAGGCCCCAGAACAGAGCCATACCACCAAATATAATGCTGCAAATGGACAGACAGAAATCTGTGTTTGCTGGTGATTAATTCAGAGCAGGAAGAGAAAATGAAAAGGCAAATATCAACCACGCAGATGCCGGGCCCTGTTTTATAACATCTAGTGTGGAATTCTGTTTAAAAGATTTGTGAGTTTTTCAGACAACAACCAACATGATGAACTTGAGTCTTTAAAACGGGAGTCCACAAACCGATGGGAGACATGATGGCGGCTAAATCCATTACTTTATACGGTCTCTGCTCGACACTTTGCCAGATTATTAAACAGACACATTCAATTAAAAATGATCAGCAGCTTAAAAGAAAACGAAAACCAAGTGTGATATGTAGGTAAAGTGTGGTGCTCCTGAGGGTGGGTGTTTTCAGTTTTCTGGTGGTCGACAGCTCAGGGTCGACACGAGTCCTCCCACCCCCACCTTTCAACATCTTCCTCGAAGTTAATCCTGCCCGCAGCGGCAGATGGTGCGGGGAGCATCCATGGCTGCGCCCTCAACAGCTCCTGTAGTTATGAATGATTGCACGGTCTTAGGCATTAAGTTGGATCAGTGTAATCCATCGCAGCATATGCAGCAGCCCGCAGGGCCAAATCCAGCAGGCAGGAGAACTTTTCCTCCTTCACTTTCCCCTCGATAAACGCCCTCTGAGGAGGCCACGAGGTGTCAACAAGACCTCCAGCACTCACCCTGCTGCTCAAAAACACATGCTGAGGTGATGCTCTTGACTTTGACTGTACACAGACATCGGAGGTTTAATTCTGCAAACTGAGATTAGAATAAAATGTTTAATTTGATCTTGTTCACCCAAAATTCAAATCAGAGGCGAGACAATCACAATAAAACTAGGGATGCACTGATCCATGTATCAGCAATGGCACTACTCATTAAGCGTGTATCTGATCCACCAATCCGCACGTATTTTAGTGGGGAATCTGACAAGAATACTGTCGACACATGATGCCTTTTATCTTGTGTTTCTAGAGTTACGTGTATTGGTATATAAATAGTTAGTCATATTTCTTAAAGGGAGTTTGATGTGGGGAAAGGAAGGGTAGTAATCTCAAGAGGAATCCAGCTGTAGTCTTGCTAATGGTGTCCCTGCAAGATCCCCAGTCTGCAAAATCTTAGTGCGTGACTAAAATCTCAGAGCTTCAATAGATGTGAGAAGGTGTCAGGCTTTAGTTTTTAAAATGCATTGTAAAGTATTCTAGTGTACGGCAGGCACAAGATATTCAAACTCAGGACGTCACTGTCCTTTCACACCTGATGTGACTCTGGTCCAGTTTGTTTGCAGTGTGAAATCAAAACAGATCAAACAGAATTTTATGACAGCAGATGTGACTTTAGTTAAATCTGTCACTGAAACAGAAAGTGATCAGATACAGTTCATATCCTTTATTAATGTAACATCAGGTGGTTTCCATAAATACCCAGTGTCTCTGATCAATCACAGTAAAAAGCTGTTAAAACAAAGGAGTGCGGTATATTTAAGCAGCTCCCCATTAAAAAGTGAGCGAAACAGTGACCACGCCTGTGATGTCACAAAATGCTTGTCTTGTTTCTATTGGATCAGTCACTAAAAGTCCAGTTTCAGTCAAGCCTGCTCATTTCTCCATGAGCTCATTGTGACAAAGAACATTTTAAAATACACCATTAAAAAAGCACAGTAATTATCTGCAGGTGTGAAGTCACTCTGAATAAGCCCTCCCATCACATGATTATCTTTTTTTGGCTTTTTCTTGATTTTCTAACTTCACATGTTGTGGTTTTCCAAGTTTCATCTTTACTTGCTCTTCTTCATTTCTCCCCCCTGAAAAGCTCTTTAAACTTCTAGAAAGTGCTTCATAAATTTGAAAATGTTTGTGTGGGAGTGCTTCCTGGACTCAAACTGAGTTTGTCTGAGCTGCTATTTGGATAAAACTCCTCTGAACACTCTTTTTAAAACAAATAAAACAGCTTTAATATCATCTTCTGGTTGTGTTGGACCTAAAAACAAACTGACATGCTTCAGCTTCAAACCTCCGACAAGGAGTCAAACAGAGCTCACGGAGCAAAGGCCTTCTTATAGAGGTGTTCCACCAATAGGAATCCTCCACTTAACAGGGGGCGTGGCCTAGTGAGGGCGTAGACATATGCAGTAGAGAGAGTAAAAAAAAAAAAAGATGTATAGAAACACAAATAAATATTTATATAAAAGCAGTAAACACAGGTCCTCATTTAGGTCTCTTTAGATAATTTGTTGATCCTGAAGATTTACTGAAGCTGTTTTGCTTCAGCACAAAGTCAGATGAACATAAAGCTTCACTGGGCTGTTGAAACATCCCAGCTGCTCTCCACACCTCAATCAGTGAAGTCACATCAGGTGTTTTCAATCAGCAGCTTCTGATCACAGTAGAGAGTAGCAACACATAAAAATATGCACATTTAAGCCTAAAACTTAAATTACAAAATGCACAACTCAACAATGTGTCATCAGGCCTACAGAAATGTGATATTTCCCCCTTCAGACAGAAGTGGAAGAGATACACAGATAATTTACGTTGGTTAAATTAGTAATATCACAGTGTAGAAAAACTTTGTTACAAGTAAAAGTCCTGCCTTCAAAATCTTACTTCAGTAAAAGTAGAAAAGTATCAACATCAAAATATTCTTAAAGTACCAAAATTATGCAAAGTGGCTCATTTCAGAATAATATACATGATTTTGTTGGATTTTAATGCATGAATATGTTCATCATGTTGCAGCTGGTGAAGATGAAGCTCATTTTAATTATATTTTGTATGAACAATCTGAATCTTGAACTAAAGCTGTAAAATAAATGTAGTAGAGTAAAAGTAGAAAGAGATACTTAAAGAAATACTTAATTTAAGTACCTGAAAACGGTGTGCTTAGTTACTGACCTCCTCACATTTCTCTTTTTCATTCATAACACGAATAAAAATCTCGTCACCTCCCCGTGACCTCGTCTGTGAGGATTTTTCTGAATGGCTTAATGATCGATTATCCTGCGATCAGCCTGTAAACACTGTGACGTCTCGAGTCGTCGTCTGCCACAGACTGATGATTACTTATCCAACTGTGAGTCTGTAACCTCGAGAATAATAACACTTACAGCTGATCTGTTCAACTGTGCTACTTAGTACGTCATTAAAAAGATCTGTTAGGGGTTTCTAGTTTCTAGTTTGGTACATTTAAGAAAGGACAGTGCAATAATAAATACACATGTACAAAATGCCAGAATTAGCCAAAAGGCTATTTTTCATTTGTTGTCTCTTATCGGCCAAGATGTTAGACAAGGCTACCTGCAATACAACAAAGTGCAAAGCAGGGCATAAAATATAAAGACTTTGAACACATCAACAAGAAATGATTTTTTAGTAACATGTATGTAATGATCATGAAATTTATGATTTGGTGCTATAACTTGAGGCAAAATTGATGCAATATAAAAGGACATACAATATCTAAAAGCACTACAGGCAGAAGGGTTGGGGGTTTAGTGGGAAAGATAACCCCCCTGTTTGGGGAGTTATGACGCACTGGCACTAGTTGTGGAAAGAAACAAGAGTTACCCAGGTATGTTTTATTATCATCAAGTACTAAGAAGAAACAAGCAGACAGGTGGCTAAAAATATACCCCAAACCTTCCAACCTAAACCCTACGAAGATTTTCTTCCTTTATGTTTATTATTGGTTATAAATGTCGTCTATGTCTGAAATGCCCTTTCACCTAAATGTAATATTGCAGTGCAGCACGTCATTAGCTGTTGTGTATCCTATATTTCTATATAACCAGACTGTTAACAACATTTATCTTTAATACTTCTCCCTTGTGGCCAAATTCAAAGTTTAAATGTAATTTACAAACACTCTATTAATGATTATTTGTCACGGATTAAGGTGCTCTGTCACCATCATTAAATTTACTTGGGTTGAGGTTAGACCTGACAGCTCCACAGTCTTACATTTTTTATTAATTAATACTTTTGTTTTTTGTCAAAGTCAGGCTTAGTGTTGTTTTTCTTGTTGTTGTTGATCTCTACAGTGATCAAATGAGCCTAAATCTATCTAAACACACAATCAAATGTGAAATATATGGAGCTGAGTGAGATTGACATTTTCCGTGTTGTTTCTCATTAAAATCTGTTATTTTTAAGCTTCAGAAGAAGCAAAACTGTCCAAGTCACTGACACTCAATAAGATGTCACCATAAATGTGTAAATTACGACATGTGACGGTAGCATTAGGTAGTTACAACAGCTGTACTGTTTATGAGCCTAAACTAGTCATTGTGTCACCTTATCATCTCGTCACATGATCAGATGGAGACGTGACACTGTGCAACACCAACACACATGTTAACTAGAAGTTATCATCACATATACATATGTGAAAATGCCACAGAAAATATTCTGTGTTTACGCCCCTGGTATGACACCACATTACTGTTACTTAAAGTTTATCAGCAGATATTCTTTGTATTTGTTCACACACAGCCTCAGCTAACAAGTCCTGTGTGTGTACAACAGCCTGATGTATCTTCTTCTTCTTCTTTTCAACAGAGCTCCATCTTTGTTAAAAACACATGATGAGCCACACAATTATGCTGGGTGCAACCACATCACCAGAAAAAAAATTGCTGACATTGTGCATTTCTGCAAATCACAGATACGTTACATTTGTACGTT
>JAPZEB010000024.1:14885254-14896178 GCA_029783705.1 Chaetodon striatus | reverse complement strand
CCACAGCGTCATTAACAGGCGGCTCGCTCAGTGTGTGACGTGCACTTGTAGATAATGTAGCACAGTGTTAACAATGTTACTGAGACTATTCTTTCTCACACCTTGAACTCAAACCATTGCGTTGCCCTGCTCAAAATATATAATTTAATAATTAAATTACCATTGTAAACAAGCAGACGACTAATCGACTAATGGGCCTAAATGATGACTATTAGTTGACTAGGAAAATTCTTGGTCGGGAGCAGCCCTAAATGGATTTTTTTAATATCTCACTTATTTTGAATAGGGACATGATAACATCAGCCTCACACAGTAAGTGGAAAGGAATCACTCTCGACACCCTCCTTCCATCTTTTCTACTTGAGTTCAGGTAAGGTTTCAGAGCAAAAGCTGATGCTTGTGGATTACATCACAGTATAAATGAAGCCATTAGAGTTACCACATCACATCATTAGCAGAGGCCACATTGTGATCGGAGTTTGTGATCTTAGACATCTAAAATGATCCTGTATTTCAGGGGGCTTTAAAGACAACCACCCTACAGAGGGAAGGAAAACAGTTCGCTTGAGGACAACATGATTAACAGCATGTCTCCTTCTAGATGTGTTGTACTTGATTTATTTGTGTGTGTGAATGAAAAAAAGTGTTTGGCCTTGGAGCGAATTTGGAGAACATGTTTACCCTCTGGAGGTTGATGGAGCATGCTCGAATCAAATGAGACCGTGTGTGAGAGTATGCGTGCATGTGTTCATACAATATGCACACATATATTTTATGCCTGTTACGAGTGCATTTCGGTGTACATGGGTGAGCTTCAGGAGTGACCTCCTTTATTCTTTATGTGACATGCCAGTGTTAGTGTGGCAGTGAGAATGGGTGTGTCGGCCGTGTGTGTAGTTGTGTCATGTGAGTTGGTATGCAACAGGCGAATCATTCTATGGCGGGTCATGTATCATCTATGATAGCCAACAGATTGCCTCCCCAATCCTCTGTGTGAAAGATTAATGGCATGCCGCTCCTCTCTCTCTCTCTTTCTCTCTCTCACACACACACACACACGCATACATATATACACACAGTTCTGAGCAATACAGTTTCCTTTCATCCATTGCATCTAAATTTTTCACCTCACAGAAGAGACGGCTTGTGTGTGCATAGGATCTTGCATGTGTGTTTTTGTTTTCCCTCTTATGAGGACTAATGGAAGACAAAGATGTTTCCCCGTAGTTCAATCATCAACTTATTTCCTCAGATTATGCTGTTTGGCTGCTTACAAGTACGACAGTAATCACAATCATCTGGGAAGGAAAACCTGTTAATGTAATTGCCATAACAAGAGCACACAAACACACTCGAGCACACACAGAAACATGTGCCTATGCACAAACACATAAAAGTACTCACGTAGATTGATGCTGACACATTCACACACACACAAATTTGGGCAGACACGCAGGCACGAACTACAACAAATTGAAAAAGTTTTCCAAAACAGGCAGTTTGTCTCAACAAGTGTTACTTTTTTTGGGGGGGGCTCTTGATCCAAGAAAACTTCTTTAATAAAATTCACAAACTACAACTTTGGAGACACAAGACATCACGGGTGACATGTATTTCATTTGATTATGCAAATCGTGAGCTTGTTAAAAACTCAGTTCGTTAAGACATGCCGACAGGGGAAATGCAACACTTTTTGCTGTGATCCAATTGGGGTGCGAACAAGACATGTTTTATCGAGGGGTGGTGACAGACATGTTAACAAATGTCGAGTCTGACAGTTATTAGTGTGATCTGACGTTTTGGGAATACGAAGCATGAATGTTTAATTAGTACGTAATAAAGGACACAAAGACAATTGCAGATAGAAATACAGACAGGCATCCTTTCTTCTTCTTGTCTTTTATCTTTCTCTTAAGTTGGGCGTACACTGTGTGATTTGAGCCTGTTTTAGAAATTTAATTTCAACTCCCACTGTGTGAATAAATCATTCGCAATGTTGTTCAGTTTAGGACTAGATGTTACAATCCCTGATGCACATACTTGAGACTATGAGTGGGAGTAATAGTGCTATTTGGGGGTCCGAGTGGGAGCCAAAGGGCTAGATGGATAGAAAAGTAGGAAAGAGCAAAGGGAGATAGAAAAGTAAGAAGGAGCACAGGGAAGGCAGAGCCAAGGAGAGACGTCTGTATGGACTGAACTCTCCCCAGCAGAACTGGGCTGTCCACTTTACCTCCCCCTACTCCCTCAGAGAGGGGAGGAGAGACAAGAAAGTAACAGGAGAAAAACTGACCTAAACTTAACTGAGGTGGAGTTTAACTGGCCGATTGGTGTTGCACATACTTGCGACTGTGGATCAGAGTTGGAGCCAAACTAGGGGTGGGAATCTCCGGGCATGTCATAATGCGATTTGATTACAATTATGATTCAGAGGGCTACAGTTCAATGGTAAAATGATTATCAATGCATCATGATGCATCAAAATTTTTGATTCTATACAGGATTTTTTCTCACTGTGTATACTTGATACTCCGAAAAACGTAGCATACTGTATTTGTATTTGTAATTCAACAGTTAAATTACTTGCATGGCCAAAATGCTCCCATTCTTGAGCTTTCAAACCACTCAAACTGTATCCCTCTGTAGTTGCTCATGGTAACCATTGTGGGATATTTTTGCTAGCGTAGTGTCCAGTGCTTACCGACTATAATATTTCACTTGAAGTAGTTTGCAGTCTACACACTGTTAAATTATATATTGTTTGTAGCCTTTTTCTTTTAAAAATTAACTGCATTAACTACAATTAATTTAAATGGAAGCATCTCACAGTCATAAAAAGAACAATAATAAAATAAGGGGAATGTGGTGTGCCCCGCAGTGTTGTTACAACATCTCCAGCAGCAGAAACCAGCTTCTCTGTTGCACCTTCAGCTGCTGAAAAGCCAAGATATTGAGCAGGCTGGGCGAAGGCATTTTTGAGGTTAAAAGGACTGAGCAGAGAGTCGTTTTCTTCTTCACAGAGTTGGTTTAAGTTAATGCTGCAGCGTGGGTTGGTCAGCCGGTCTCATTTATTTGTGGTGATGCTCGTCTCTGGGTGGTGGTGTAAGAAGGATTCACAATGTACTTCACATTTATCCCGCAAATGCTATTATCTAGATATTAAATTAAAACAACTTTTGAGAAGATGAATCATAAGTTAACTCTAGCGTGTCCGTGCTGTAGACTGTGCAGGTGCTGCGCTGCTCTCGCGGTTGAGTTTTGCCTCTCTCGTTCCGTCTACATCATGTTACTATTAACGTTTGTTAATTAATGCTGAACTGCATCATGATGCATCTAAGAATTGATAATTTCTCCCATCCTCAGCTGACGCTGTGCGGCCTTTTCATCAATCCACCAGCTGAGTGCTCATACAGTGTGTAAAATAGACAATAAAATGGTCTAGCTGCAGATTGATGTAGCTATTGACAATTGTCAATAAAGATTTGTTTGAAAGCTCAAGGGCTGAGGTTTGTTTGCTAGTGGAGGTGTGGCTCACATTAATGTAGAGACAAAGATCCCAAAACGAGCTTAGAAGTCCATTTCTGTGAGAATTTGTCAGTCCAAGTTTTTGATTCCTTTTCTCTCACGGCCCTTGGGGATTTGACTCATGGCTTTCCTTCAACTGTGACGACAGCCAACCAAAATTTCTAACATGTCAGAACTTCATCCAAATGCCCACCTTTGAGCAGTTGATCGGCTATGACTGGTTCTTGCTCCCCACTGTACACTGTACAGCACACAACGCCCAACAAAGATTTGCTCTAACTCTAAAATGAGTCGTGTGAATTGTGCCCTGTATGCCCAGCTTTACATGGACTACAGGTGTGAAATAAAGTAAATTGACTGACTGACTTAAACGGGCAGAAACACTACAAAGTAGACTAGATGGAGGCGGAATAAAGGGCGTAAAGTCAAACAGACACACATGAAAGAAAATCAGATTAATAGATTAAAGATTAGGTGCAGCAGCCAGATAATGAAGGCAAGATAAAATAAAATAATAACACGGATCATATCAGTGAAACCGAAAAGATATGAGACACCCAGAGCCAAGATTATTCACAAGATTTATAAAACTATTACTGGTGAAATTCATAAACACAGCCAGTTAGTGTGACTGGGTTCTAATCAGTGACCTTGAGATCATTAATTAGTCAGTAAGCTTCAGCGCTCCACTGTAGTTAGTTAGTCGAACCATTAGCTGGATCTGTTGCTATCATTAACAATTCAACACACCCACGGCCGTTTGCTCAATACTTACACATGACACTCACAAACACACACACACACAGAGCCAGAAGTACATAAGTGCCCTTACCCAGCAGCAGACACACATGCACGCCCACACACACAGAAGAGAGCTGTAATTTCAGATGTTTATTGATGGAGACAGATCCAATCCCTCTGAGATGTTCACTGGTGATCAGTTTACCCCTCTCTCCCTCTCCTGCATTTGCTTTTGGTCTTCCTCAATGTACAACCTGTCACTTTTTTTCTGCCATTTATTCATTTCCACTTTTTAAGAATTCCAGTCCCATCAACTAACTGTCCATCACTTTGTTGCCACCCTGCACGAGGTGACCAAGCCAATCACCAGTGTTACGAACCCAGAAGCCGGGGCTGAAAGATGACAGGTGTGCGTGGTGCAAATGCCATCTCAAGGTCACTCTGACGATGCGTGTTAACGCGTGCGAATGCGCTCACGTCTGCAGCCAGCAGTTACCTTGTGCTTGATCTGAAAGGTGAGGGAAACAGAAGTTGACGTGTTTGCAAAAGACAGAGCATGTGTGTGTCTCAAGGAGAAGTGTTTCTCTCATGAGCACACAGACATGCCACCGCACATGTGCTGGAAATTTCTAGCTGTGAAAATGTCAATTAACTTAGGTGATTATTAGACAACAAAGCAGCAGGAGCAGGCACGAAGGGAGAGAGCAAAACAAAGAAGATGGAGGCTGCGAGAAAGCAAGGAAAACGGGAAAAAATAATAAATAGACCAAGAAAGATGAGAGAGAAAGTGGGAGAGTTGAATAGGAGTGTGTGTTATACTGTGTCTCCCAGACTGCAGAGATGACTGCAGCAGGGAGAGAGGGACCCACACTGAATACCAATGGACTACTATGGCAGCTCAAAACACAATACACAACCCACACAGTCTCGCACACACACGCTCAGTATATAAAGTCAAACAGCCAGCATCTAACACATGGAGAGCAGTTGGCAGACAGATGCTCATAAAGGTTGTTAGACAACACATAACACAAGAAATAAGAGATTATACTTTACAAATACACAAACACTGTAAATAGCCAACCAGGAAGACTGCAAAGCACACACACACACACACACACACACACTCTCAGAAAAAACAGTCTGTTAAAAAAATCTCTGCCTGTGCCTTCCCTTTATTCCCAGCTCCACAGTAAATGTCAACCTCAGTACTGTGATGCCCGCTGACTACCTGCAGACAATACAAGTGGAAGGATGGATAAAAAGGATAACATCATGAATGAGCATCAAAACGTCGGAGGATGGAAAAGTAATAATTGCGTAAAATAAGATTTAAAAAAAAGTCAAGGAATGTATACAGTACATAGAGTTTTCCTAAGAACATTGTCAGATTTTTAACCAAGTCTCGGTTAACACTGCTAAAACTGACCGTTTGCTAAGCCCCACCCCCTTTGCGCTGGAGTAAGCATGGAGCCCACACTGTAACTAACTGCACTCCCTGTGTTTGAAGGATATATCCAGGATGTCAAACTGACTCAGCAGCAACAACAGGTTCAAAAGACAAAGATAGTTAGAAGCTAAAGCCCAACTATAGGCTACAGATCACAGTGTGAAAGTGAACCACCACATCACTGCTGATCGCCACAGAAGACAATGAATATAAAGGGAAACTTTGCCAATACTGAACCAGCTGTGTGTGCAGATGAACAGTGGTTGGCTTACGCCATACCCCATACCCCATGCCCTACACTTTTCAGGGTTTGATTTTGGTTTTGGAACAGTGAAGAAACGTTTATCTTTTTACAACCTCTCCAGGTAACAAGTATCATTACTGTACGTGCCCCAGGCACAACATGTAACTCGAAATCTTCAAAACCGGCTAGAAAATAAAGAAAATCTGACGTGATTGCATGGGAGTCTATGGAGCACAGCTGTGTTGTTGTCGGACCCTGGTCAAAGTTATCATAGGGTCAGTTTACATTTACACTGATGATAGGCTGACTGGTACGCGTGAATCCTTATCACCTGAATCCATAATGTATATATCAATCAGTCAAAATGCACCATATAAAGGTATGTTTATACAAGGTACTTCAGGCAGCCAGATCAATGTAGGCCCAGTATGGGGTACCTGCTCTTTCTCTCTCTCTCTCTCTCTCAGGTGAGGGGTGAAGACCCCTACCATATATTTTATGATTGTGTCTATTGTTCAGACTCTCAAAGAGGATGCTAACTAAATTGATCATGAGTAGAGATTTGTCAGAATCTGCGTGCTTTAGGCTACCACCTCAGATGAACAATTTCCAAATACTTTACTGGGGATTACAACGTGAGTGTCTCTTGTGACACTGATTTTTTTTAAGCTTTCCACAGGGCCAAAACTCACAATAGAAATAATAGAACTACCGATAAACTGGCCAAATAAATTGATAGCCCTGTAATATATGTTGACCAAAGAGGAACAAAAAAATTGCAGAAGGCTACACTCAAAGGTCCAGTGTGCAGGATTTAGAGGGATATATTGGCAGAAATTGAATGATGCCGTTAAACCATAATGGCGACCAGCCACGTATCACGCTGACATTAAAGGACAGCTTTTACTGTCAGCGTCTGACGCTGCAAGTCACTGCCAAGCGCCGGATTTCGACGACTTCAGAGTGAGACCAGGTGGACAAACCAAGCACACATTTTAATGTTGTCACGCTTTCACGCTTCTCCAATTTCACGCCGGCCACTGTGGTCCTCCTACAGGCTTGTCACACAAGAGAATTTTCATCTGTAACCTCACTGCTAGATGCCACTAAATCCTACAAACTGGACCTTTAATATGACATGTTTGAGCTCATTTAGAAACAGTGTCAGCATTACTCTGTCCACCACATGGCACTAACAAGTTTATTTTCAACCTCATTACACATCCAGTTCTTAGTCAGACGTAACCATCAGGCATGTTTGATGCTGTGGCTTTAAGTTTGAAATGTGGATATCAGCTGTAGATATATTGTTATTAGATTTTTAAACTTTCGACTATTAATATTGTATTGGCCTCAGGAATCCAATATCAGTCGGGCTATAAAATGAGCATTTCAATTTTCACTTTATTTTGCAAGGGCACATACTTTTATTGATCCCCCCAGGGTGCTGACACTGTCTTGGCCAAATTTTACCACATATCCGTATTTCCATCCTCCTAATACCTCCAATCTTGTCATTGCTAAAGTCAGATATATTTTCCTTCTTCTTCTTTTTTTAAGGAAGCCCAAAGGGAATTATTTCTACTTTGGATGCTATTTTTCCCCCCATGCACAGTGTAGTTT
Organism: Chaetodon striatus; assembly: GCA_029783705.1. Classification (NCBI taxonomy): domain Eukaryota; kingdom Metazoa; phylum Chordata; class Actinopteri; order Chaetodontiformes; family Chaetodontidae; genus Chaetodon; species Chaetodon striatus. The sequence goes on along the minus strand of JAPZEB010000024.1, from coordinate 14,888,598 downwards.
TCTATCCCCGTTATCCTAGTTTCTATATACATTTGATATGTGGATGAGAATCAATAGCAGACGAATATGATGAGAAAAACAGATCTCATTGCAGCATTCATGCATTATGAATTATAATTAGGGACAGTGGTGACTAATAGGCAAATATCTGCAGTTAGCATCATGACCTTATGTCATTATGACAGAAACCTTCACAATAATCATGTTTTGTCTTTTTTCTTTGCACCTTTTAAATGACCCACCCTGTCTTTAAAGGGCTCAGTGCTCGGCTGTAAAGTTCCCCGGTGTTGTAGATCAATTAGACGGTCGGGGCTTTTAATGATGCACTTCAAGGCTTCTCCTTCTCATTTATATTTCACATGCTTTCTTCAGTTGTTAAAAATAGGTTAAAGGGAATATTAGATGTGACTTGCATAAATGTGGCATTGCCAGGTTTGATTTGTCTGTTGTGCCTCTCCATCTCATGCTCCTTCAGTTTCACAACATCTGCCTCTGTTTCTGTCTCCATCTCTGACCCTGGCTGCCTTTCTCCAATCTGTCCTGCTCTGCTGCTCCGCCGCCCTGCGATTCAGCATATCAAGGAGCCGTGGCTGGTTCAGAGCACTCGCAGACCCCCGGTAAGTTTCACACCAGGGTCTAATGAAAAGTGTCCCCTTTCATTTTCTCTGCCACCCTTTGAAGTTCTTTCCCTCCACCAGTGAACGAAGGGAGGGCTGAGTTAGCTTTGAAGACTGTGACACAACGCTGCGCTCTGCTGTCCGTGCTGCACCTCATAAAGAAAGATATGGATGCACTGAAAGGGAGCGGTGCATTGATGGTGTTTGTTTGTCATGGGAGTTTATGTTTCTGCGTGGGCGGGTGTGCGTGTCGATGGGTGTAAGTAAGACTATTTGTGGGATAGATGCTGTAGGGATAGAAATACTTGCTACCAATTGAGCAAAAACGAGAGTCATGTATATTTCATTTCAGGGACAGCAGGGGATTTATTCCATTTTGCTCGAAGCTGTGGAGCATCTCATATTGGCTGTGGCACTCTTTGGCCTAGATTAGGCTCCACCATGTGTGGGGATCATGACATTTCCAGCCTGTACCTACATGTATGCTCAGTATCTGATCAGGCTAGCTGTGATGAGAGCTATGATGGTACTTTGCCTTGAATGTGATTAAAGATAACCTGTTTAAGTTGACCTAAAAAGGACCTCTTGTTGCAATTTTAAATATGACTGTTGCCTAAAAAAAAACAACGGCAGACGTAGCGCGATCAGGTTTTAGTGTCAGCCATTTCCTTCCAACGTACGGTCAACACTGATTTAATTGGATCCTGACTATGATATGTTACTCATGTAGTTCTTCTTTTAACCGTGATCACAAATAACTCTTAAACAAAGCTGATTACTAACCAGAATTTTTCTCTTAACCTAACCACAATCAGGACATAAATTTAACCTAACCTTAACCATAGCTGTAGCAGATGAGGAAACAGGCATATGAATCACTTTTGTAAATATCATATCCATTTTTGGAAGGCAGTGAGTGATTTTGTCCTGCTGAAAATATTAATATGAGCTGTGTGGAAGGCAGTGATGAATGACACCATTTAATGTTTCATATGGAGGGCCACCCTGTCTCATAGAGCCTGTTTATATCTGGTATTAATATGCGTCTTGGGTGATCCTGTCACAAGTGGACAGCGCTAAATACAATTGTAAAAGACCACCAAGATGTATTGTGATCTAATCATTCAAACCACTAGCCCAGGTGGTCTGGGACACATTTGACTACATATCTGTGGTAGTGTAAACACTAATGCGCCGTGACGCGCCCTAACTAGGTCAAAGTCATGAATGCAGGACATGGTGGTTATTTTGGTGACAGCATGCTAACACTTTATAACTTGCTCATTTTATGCTGCGTAGGACAAAGTGATGCATGACCATCCATTGTTATGCCCTATGGAAGGAGACGTAAGATTTTGCTGGCAGTGATATCTCCAGCTGTACAAACAAGCCACAAGCATGACTAGAGAGCATGCTAGCTAGCATGATGTGATGTAGGCAGCAACCAAATCTAAACACAAGTGGTCAGCTGGAGATACATGACAGATACAGGTGTGAATGGTGATGTGTCTCGGCTGTCCACTCATGATGATATAAACAGGCTCAGAGAAACACGTAAAATGGATGCGAGGCCTTAACAACGTGTTACATGGTGGTGGGCACACAATGTGTTAAAATTAAATGCTTGCAAACTGAAAACAATGCCAATGCAAAGTCAGTGAGGATCTTTTGTTGTGATGGACACAAATTAAGTATCAAGAGCGAGAAAGTCCACGTAGGACAGGTGGGAGGGTGGTGGTTGGTCAAACAAACATTGACTTTCAACAAGGAAACCACTGTTTGTGTTCTGTGTGAACCCAAAAGTCAATGTGGGTATGTGACATTGACTTTATGAAAGTGCGTAAGTTTACGTCACCAACATCCCACATGTAGTTATTTTGACTGAAACCACAATTTTTTCCTAAACCTAACCAAACTGTGACCATTCATAATAGACTTTGCATTGTCATTGTTTTTGTGTTGCCGGCTTAAAATATTAACATGTTTTGTGCCCACCACCACGTTATGCATTGTTTAGAGGTTGTGTCCATTCCACATGTTTCTCTGAGACTGATTAAAGTGGGCTTCTTTAGAACAAGCGGCAACCTTCAAGGCTGAAAAATGAAGCCGAAATCCAAAATATTGTAGATCCACTACTGGGCACTTGAGGCTGGCTCCAGAAGTGAGTCAATCCCCATAGACACCAATGTTGAAATGCCCAACTTTAAAGCAGAAATAAACATGTTTACAGCCTGATACAAAAACAGCTTTGCTCTATAGCTAATATCTCAGTTCATGGCAACTGTTCGTGGGATTAATTGTTATATAACTTATCTGTTTACATTTCTTTAAGGCCTAAATTTACCTGAGTGACACGCTGTTCTTAAGGTGTCACTGCAGTCTATGAGTCAGATCCACCCCTCGTTCCTCCACAGCTGCACCCTCTTGTCCAAATATGGCCACTTTTGGCTCAAAAAAAAAAGAGGATGGTGATTGCCAAAATGCCAGACTCAAGGCTTCAAAACAGCAGGCCACAAACTGATGGGTGACGTCACGGTAACTGCATCCATTGGTTGAGAATGAGACACAGTCCTTTTAATTATCTTTTCACTCCCACCATATCACGCACATCTGTGAGATATCTCAGGTCCTGATAAAGCAATATATATATATATATATATATATCCTGTCAGATATGGGTATGATTTTGAAAATAATACAAAAACTCAGTTGCTTGGAAGTGGGGAA
>JAPZEB010000024.1:14847163-14858974 GCA_029783705.1 Chaetodon striatus | reverse complement strand
AAACCCTGTATTTTAAGTGATCTTTGAAACGTTACAGCAACTAAGAGAAAGATAAGGGGTAAGAGATTACGAGTATCTGTTCTCTAATGAAACCCTTAAAAGTAGTGGTAATCTTGACAGTTTTTTTTTTGACAAATTCATTATAGGTAAGACACAACTCAGCAGGGAACAGCACCACACACTCAGCAGCAACAAACCCACCCTGCCCACACACAGACACACACAGCGCCACACAGACAGAGGTAGTCAAACACACAGCAGGCTGCCTTCACATCACAGCGGAAATGAGTGGTGAGATGAAAATGGGAGGAAAGAGGGTAGTCGGCGGAGAGAGTCTGCTGATGCTCTCCACGCCTCTGCAGGTAGTTTACTCTCTTACTGACATCCCTTGATTTGCATCCCACAAGGCGTGTTTTTGGAAGGCTGCACAACCATGTCATCCTCCTTTCATCTCTCCCCTTTGAAACTAAAGAAGCCTTTAGGCCTGTGACTGACATATGAGGACTATAGAATCCAAATCACGGAGAAAACAACAACAAAACTGAGCCAACGAGCGAACTGTTTCTGTCACGGAGAGGACAGAAATACCTCCGGGACACAAAGAAAACAGTATTGGTTTTTGGAATCTCTTAATTCTGGATGATATTTCTAGGATCAGTCCAAATCTCCAGGTTCAGCTAAAATCCACTAAATCAAAACAGATTTTCTCAGTAAACCTGCATTCTCAAACAGTATAAAGTTCTAATACAAGTTTACTCTGCTGTTCCATATCAGAGCAAGGACCACATTCATAAATGATGTATGGAGTAAAAGAAAGCATGTGCCACTTTTCACACAGAAGCTAATATACATAAAAAATACATGCAGTGCATTTAGAGTGTACATATCTGCATTCATGCTTTACAACATATCTTTAAAGTCTTGTATGAGTGAACTGATCTAAGTGCGTTGAAACAATGTCGTAAGCGTAGGGAGTGGTAATGTCCGTGGATCGCTCCAGCTCCACTTTGGTCCAGACTGAAATACTAAATAAGCTGTCATGAAATATGGTTCAGATATGAGGGCTCCCCTCAGGATGAATAGTAACAACTTTAATATCTAGCAGCATCATCAGGTCAAGATTTGACTTTGTCCAGTACTTCGGTGTATGGCCACAAAACTACTGACACTCCCAAAGCAGTACTAATGTTTCTAAGTACAGCCTCACAGAGCTGCTAGTGTGGTGACACTTAGGGCTATATCCGACACCTGGCCCAAGGCGGTGCACAGTGCAACTGTCATTGCTAGGTTTAGACTAACACAGTTGTCATTTTCATCGCCCTCGGCCACATTTTGCAAGCACTGCTCTGTGCACCCATGGACATGAAGGCCTTAAATTGAGGTGTGGTCAGGTGAATTGTTGGCACATAGCTATTTTGAGACAGTAGAAAGCAATTGCACCATTCACCGACAAAAACCTGGTCTTAAATACCAGAGTATTGTCCTGCTTTTTAAAGGGCAATTTATTCAGATAGGAAGATGCGCCTGCATAGGCAGGTTTACAACATGCTGTTGTTACACACACAGGGATGTGTGGCTGGGTTGCAGGTGGGTAAAATAATACATCATTAATGAGGAAAATGAAAATATTTTCTATTATGTGAACATAGCAGAGAGCTGAGCAGAGCTGCTCTCTGATTCTCTGTTAAGAGAGACGCCGAGTGCCTTTACACACAAGGAGCAGCATGACTTCATTGATTATTTCAGAAGCTAAAACTTTATTTCTGTTTCCTCTGTCCAGTTTATGACTACAGTTTTTAGTTTTGCTACTTAAATGTCCCACAATATTTGCTGCAGTGACACTACTGCTCTGACTGCAGTGCTCTCAGCAGAAAATGAGGGCGGCAGCAGCTCAATCGATGGGGACTTGACTTGGGAACTGGAGGGTCACCAGTTCAAGTGTCCGTACAGACCAAGTATGGAGCATGGACTGGCAGCTGGAGGAGTTGCCAGTTTGCCTTCTGGGCACTGCCAGCAGCCAAATAAAGAATAAAAAAAAACAAAAATAACAAACAACCCCCCCCTCCAATTTGCCGAATCTGCCATGGAAACAGCAAGAGAGAAAATGGGAGATAATTGGTTACATTCATGCTAATTAAGGGACTACATAAAACCCCATTGCCCCTCGCACTTTACTTTGCATACAGATTGTGCACTGTATAACTAGTGAAAGTGGGTTGGACACGCCCAAAATGCACTTGCACAATGCACATTAGACCATGGGCTACAAATTAACTTCAGGCACTCATATATGTGTTTAGCAGGAGCAGATGCGTTTCGACCCTAAGGTCTTCGTCAAAGTGCAAGAGGGCAGACAGGAGTCAAGCAAACATTTTATAAGCTTGGTAGGGGGTGTCACCCAATCTTGGTTAATAAGTGAGCACAGGTGGGTGACAGAAATGGATTACAATGAGAGGCCATTTTGAAAGTGACACACCTCCATAAGTTTTAACAAAAAAAAAAAAAATCCCTGTACTCAAATGAAAAATGACTAACCCATAGTCCCATGGTCTTGTTTGATTTCAAACCGTACTGTGGGGCTTCTAGTGTATTCTAAATAATCTTATATGAGCTTTTTATTGTATATGTGATATTGTCGTCCACATCATAAAGTAATATTGGAACACTGACTATGAAAATCAGATAAAAATTACATAATCAGTCATCAGGCTGTTGTGACTCACAACATAAACACGAGGAACAAAGTAAGTGTGCCACCATTAGAGGACAATGCTTGTGTCAAGCTAAGCACACTTATGATTTGAGTTAAAAAAAAAAAAAAAAAACTTCAACAGGGACATTTTTATCATCGTTTTATGGATAACATGAGGGGCTGTTTGCTCATGTATTTGTGCAGCGATTTATGAATCCAGTGTAAAGACTGCATACATGAGTCTTTTTAATGCTATTAAATTATCTCACTATGGACTGTACCGCAGGGAACAAAATAAACATAAACATAATAAAGCAGAAGCTGGGTTAATGACACACTAAAAAACACAAAGCTGTGTCATTATTATTTTGTTGTCAAATGAGATGGGAAATTGAAATGAAAAAACAAGACAGTAGCCATTTGGATGTGCATATTTAATTGATCAAATGAGCTTTGCGCCGCTGTCTGGAAAATATGAAATGCTTTACACATGGACAAATATTGATAAAGGCTGCCCCATTATCTATTAAATATGCTTACACAGTCGGTGTTAACCTATTTATATTCTGATTATGCAATTAGGAGGAATGTGGAAAAAAAACATAAGTCTGAAAATCCCCCCAAAAAGGCTGAGAAGATATGTGTGATCATAAGCATTGTGGCTGAATTTTTATGAAGTTAATATATTTTTTTTTGCCAGGTCACTGATCATTTTCATTACACTTCAACAAAATCTCCAGGCACACCAGAGCTCATTTCAAGGCACAGCAGCTGAGGATCACTGGGTTAAGAGATTTTGATTGATGGCCAAAAGCAGCTAGCTCAAAATCCAGTCTCCAGTGTGAGAGGGACATGTCCCTATAGTGCTTTTCACACTGCACATTATTAGACCAGAGTTCTACTTGGCCTCAGGCTACGAGTTGGCCCAAGGCTAACCCAGCTCCGTTTTTACACAGCACCAATTAGCCCAGAGCAATTTGGAAGCATCTGTTGTCACTAGAGATATCTAGTTTTGTGTTATTGTGCTAAATCATTAAAATTGTGTTTTCTTGTTTGCAAAAGGCAGAGGGAAAACACTATTTTGGGAAGAGGGAAAATAAATTCTGAGTGCATTTAGTCAAACATTTTTACAAAGTTCTGAAAGTTGAGAGCACCTGCAGTTGTGTTTAACTTTATTTTGTGTATCTACGCCATGCTCACTGCGTCTATATGTCACAAACATACATAATAAGTTTATTTCCATAAAAGGAATACCTCACCCCCTAAATCACCTTTTGTTATGTTGAGATCATGAAGAAAACTTTGCGTTCTCGAACCTTTTCACAGTAAACGAAGAATCCAAAAATGGTGAAAATTCTTAAAGTCATAGGGGACTGCGTTTTACAGCAGCAAAAAAACAGCTTGTACCATATAATCCAAGTTTCATTTATCAATCGTATGCTCAGTATTTTCCAAACAGACAGCCCTCTCTGATGGGGAATTGAGTGGAAAGTAAAAATTTATGAGCTCTTCAAAGCCAGACTCCACTGAAAAAAACAATAATTTTACCTCGCTGAACATGGGAGCTGCTGGTCTACCACTGCCTCGATATTTAGTTTATTTGTGTTATTGTGTGACTTTGGAGTTTTAAAGGGTTAGCATGGCTTTAGTAAAGTCACAAAATAAAACAAACAAACTACCAATTGAGGCAGTGGTAGACCAGCAGCTCCCATGTTCAGCAAGGTAAAATTACTGCTTTTTTCAATGGAGTCTGGTTTTGAGGAGACCATTGTAGAGACCTATTTTTCCATTATTAGACCCTTAGGTGATGACTGGGGGAACTCGACTCTTAAAAAAATAAAAAAAAGTTTTAAAAAAGGTTTCCAAAATAACATAGTTTTATTTCCGCCATTAAGTGGTTACGTACATTTTCTTTTGGGAGCCTTAGTTAAATAAAAACAGCAGATATTAATTAATTTAATGTATCAATCATAAAGGGAGCTGAACCAGCAACAGCATGGTCAAAAGCTGTGTGCTCCCAGTCAGCCACACCCTCTCCTGGTACTCCTCCTATTTATAGGTCAGCACCTGTGAGAGGGCACATACTGAAGCAAACATAAACAAAATTATTATTGACTGCCAAGTGAATAGGAAATTAGTAAAAGGCTCCTACAAGCACAGATAAGTTTCACCTTCAGTTCAAGTTCCCGTCAGAAAGTGCTGCCTGGGAAGTACTGAGCATACGATTAGATAAATGAGACTTGGATTACACTGCGTGAGTTTGTAAACAAATGTTTTGGTATGACTCTTTTTACTTCAATTAATCAAGAATTTCCTCCATTTATGGATTCTTCGTTCACTGTGGAGGCATGCAAGAAAAACAAAAATTTTCTTCACAAATTCAAGGTAACACGGGCCGAGTAATTGCCATACAAATAGTCATTTGGGGGGTGAAGCGCTCCATGAACACACCAACTGTTGTGTTGGTTCGGGTCGATTGATGCAACCGACATGCACTAATGAATATTCATCAGGTCAATCTGAGAAAGATGATTAGCCAATTAACACCAGTCCTTGGGTGAAAAATTACATTCCGATACTGAAAGGTGGTGACCATCAATATAAAGTCACAGCACTGAAAGACTCATAGAGCACCACAGTTGTGTGTGTGTGTTTGTGTCCTCTGAGAGTGACTGCATGTGAGTGTGAGCCAGAGAGGAAGGGACAGACAGCTGCAGTATGATGTATTTTTAATAGGTAGGTGGACACGTTTCTATTTAATGTATGCAAAAATCAAACGCAATTGGCTGCAGGTCAGTACCGGGTCAAAAGAGGTGTGTTGAGGGTGGAGAGAGGGAAGGTAGAGGGGGAGGGGATGCTTAATAGAGGCACACTCATGTGACAGAGAGAGGGACATGGGTAGTGAGGAAAACAGACACTGAGGATGGTGAATGGAGAGAGAAGAGATGTACAGTAAGAGAGAGACGAGGGATCCAAGTTTGGGAACAGAACTGAACACAAGGAGAGGGAAAAAAATCTAGGAAAAAGGGAGGGAAGAGGTGAGGAGGAGTGAGATACCATGGAGGTCCCACGTATCTGCATGCAGCAAGTTAACCTTGACACTAAATCGGAGAGTAAAAGAAGAACTTATGTATTCAATCATAGTAGGATCAGCCAATTTACCCTTCTGACACCCTGGGGTAGCTCTCTGATTGGCTAAGAAGCTGTACCAAATGCACCATATCACACCCTGAATGGTTCAAATGCAGCAAATCGCTCTGTGATGGGTTACCTGAAGGAGCCGTACATTTGGTTCTGTAGTGAATTTCAGGTACGAAGAACAATTAGCTCACCAAGGCCACCACCTTTAAATGTGTTTGTGTGCATCTGTACACCATTTCCTGGTGTTTATGTGTGTGTACTGACAGCGTGTTATAGTGGCAAAGAGCTTTAGCTACATTTCTCAAGTTAATTGAAGTTCTGCAGTTTGCTGAGCTGAGGTAGAATAAAGGCTGCAGAGGAAAACATTTCCATAACAAAACCTGCTACTGCAACTATTTCAAATGACATTTGTTAGAGTACCGGCAGCTTTTTTCGATCGTTATATTTAAGGATGGGAAGGCATATTTCTAATCACCTTCGGTGGGCTTTCAGATCCGGGGTATTCTCTCTGATCCAGTTTGTTCCAGCGCTGCATCAGTTTAATAACGATAGGCCTGCTGAAGTCCACCAGCTGGAAACCAGTCACATTGGCTCCGCCATGCATGAACCTCTCCAGAGATATGTCCTTAAAGCCCTGAGAGAGAAGAAAGATGGACAGACAAGGTGAAATGAGGAATTATGCAAGCCCGAAAAGAACAGAGTGGTAGTGGACTACAAAACGCTCTACCACTGTCTGTGGACCTTTGCTGACAAATCATACTCCACATACCGCAACAGCTTATCTGATTATTTATACCCCTACTTATTATGGAGTGGCCTCCACAGCTGAGAGTGTGGCTTCATGCAGAGTGACACATTGTAATGAAGTGGTCGTGGAGAGGGACCCATTTGGGAATGGACTGCTGACAGAGGTAGAGAGTAAAGACACGTCAGGGTTACCCTGGGTTCACAAATGCTAATTGCTAAAAGCCTATCTAGCTTGACCCGAGCTCGCTGAACCCTTTTTCACCATCCCGGAGAGAACTGCTGTGGAACAGATTTTAGGGATTAAGGTTGAAGTAATACTTCATTTACTGACACAAGTTCCAGCATCTTGCTGCAGCTCTGACTTTGTTAAAAAGACAAATGTGTTAATTTTGAAATGAAAGAGAAAAAGGCACCTTGATGGGGAACATTAAATATTGATATGGAAGTGGGTTATTTTTTTCTGCTAATGGCTGCAGTAAAATCAGCTCAGATGCCTGAAGAAAATGTTGGCATTGTATTTTTTTGAAAACCATGGATACGTTACGTTTAAAACGTTTCATACGTATCATATCAATGTTTTCAAAGTAACGCATTCTGAATAAAGGTATTTAAGCTGACTTTGTCATTAGGACGATGAGAGGATGGTGGATGGCATGTCACCAAGGCCAGATGGCTGCCGAGCTGGCAACTACTGCAGACCTGTTTGAAGCCAACAACAAAAGCAGTTGTTTTAGGTTGGGTATCTTAATTAAAAACATGATCTTTTCCAAACCATAACTAAGTGTTTTTTGTGCCTTAACATAAACACATGCTAACCACAGTGTTGTTGAAACATAACCTATCTACATATTTGCCACATAATAACGTGCATTGATTTGATTTGAATTTTATTTTTTTCTTCATGGGTTTACAAGACACCATTACAATGACGCTGCAGTAAACAGTCCAAAGCACATGTTATTTTATGGCTCAGTCCTGAAACAAAATACTGTGTCCATCTCAGGCCTGGCAAAGAAATTCAGCTACAAGCAGACTTCCCCTTCTGAGACAAAACTCTAATTTTTCATTTCTCAAGTATATTCACTAAAAAGTACATTCCTTATGTCCTCATATACAGGACAGTAAACAAGAAGTGAACCTCATTCTCAACTTCACCTAAATTACACAACAAGAAATGTCTGTCCTCCTCTGGGGTGGTGTGACACCTTCCAGTCTCAAGGCTAATGGTAACTTTCCTGAGTGCAACAGTGCACATAGGGATCTTTGTCTTTTGTTTAGATAATACTTCACATAAGGTTCCACACTGTAGCTTTTTTTTATGAGACCAAATGCTACATATCCATGTTTTGCTTTGGAACAAGCTGAACGTCAAAGTAGGGGTGAGTAAAGCGTTTCATGATGTTGGCATAAAAGATTGTGTCATAGCTGATTAAATTTTTTTTAAGACCTCATCTTGATCATTTTTGTGTCTGTTTGCCAAATAATGCATTTTGTCTTCATTAATTCATTCATTTTCCATAACCGCTTATCCTGTTAGAGATCGCGGGGGGGCTGGAGCCTATCCCAGCTGACATTGGGCAAGGTGCAGGGTACACCCTGAACAGGTTGCCAGACTATCTCAGGGCTGACACATAAAGACAGACAACCTACGGGCAATTCAGAGTCACCAATTTACCTGCATGGCTTTGGACTGTGGGAGCAAACTGGAGCACCCGGAGAAAACCCACACTGACACTGGGAGAACAAGCAAACACCCTCAACTCTAGGTTCGAATCAAGAGCCCTTTTGTCTTATCTTGTTAAAATATTAAAGTGGACTTATCTTTTTATAAGCTATTCAAACAGGACATTACACCAATACTCTACTAAACATGTCGCAAACTAACTAACTAGAGTTCTTACCAGATTTGCTATGATGTAATGGTAACCTTTGACATGTTTTCCCACGCTGACAGCCTGGAAATTAAAACAGAAGGAGACAGAACACATTATTCCATTGCAATCTATTGACAATACATGTACTGTGGCAAAGCAGGAGACACGTAGGGTTCACAATAAACTTACGAGTCACTGGCAAGAGAACCCAAAGTTACTATAATTTAGTTTTAAGGAGCACGGCAGGGGAGTCAAACTACAAATAAAGGAAAACTCCCTCCCATCTGTGGCTGTAGTTATATTCGTATACTGATTAAAAGCAGAGGGAGTGATGAGCCTGTGAGCACTTCACTTGTCCTCGGCCCCGTGCTGGCTCAGACTCAGCAGTTTCTTGGAACATTTAAAGAGCTTCATCAATGTGTTGTCTGGGTTAGGGCTCTGTTAACCTGTCTGGTCCAACTTCATTAAAAAACCCCTGCATCCTCTAGAAAGGATGATTTAATTTGTTTTGGTAATAAGCTTAATAAGGTGGCTAGATCAATAGTAAGACCAAGAGGCAACTCTCTCTTACAAGACTTACTCTCGCATTTTGTATTATCAAAATACTGTTTAGGGAAATGTGATGAGATATGGTAAAAATCAGGAAACTAGAGCCACAAAACCTGGACTATGATGTTCTGTTCACTTCATATTAATACATGTTGGTGGTTAACAGAAACAAATATTGACTGTCTGTCTGGCGTGGTTGAATGAGATCGCACGGTTGACAGTTTGGCACAGTGGTGAAGTGAGAAGTGTAACTCAGCGCAACAGTGAAATCTGTAGTGTGTGTTGTCATGGATGGAGTGAAATGTGCCGCACTGTGAGACTTTTGACAAAGGAGGGATAAGCATCTTCACATTAACATGGCGGCTAAACTTAATTAATAAATCGCTCACATTTTTTCTCTGTCTCTCTCACCCACACATACCGACAGCGATGTACTGACACATAGAGATGCACTCACACACGCACACACACGCACAGATCGCAGCTGGCAGGGGCAGTCAAACAGAGCAGTCTCTGTCTCAGAGCAGAGGCACTTGCCAATGCCAGCACTGCAGAGTCCACTGTGTCGGGAGTGTGTGTTTGTGGCTGTACGCCTGTCTCAGTATACACTTGTGTGCGCGCGCGTGTCTCCGTCTGTCTGTTCACCCACCACAGAAGCCAATTAAGAAACTGTCTGTTTGTCTGTCTGTCAGGGATGCTGTTACCGGTGAATGTTTCTGTGTGTGTAGCTGTATGAGTATGGGCATTTAAAAAGCTTGTGTCTACGTTTGTTTGTCTGCAGCTTGCATCATGCACTGGTGTGTATTTTTTTTAACATATGCATGCATGTTTGGGGGGGTATGTGTATTTGTGTGTGCATGTGTGTGTGTTTAGCTGTATGTGTCACTGAGTTTGTCAGATGTGCGGACACAGGATCAGATGTGATGACAGGTGGCAGAAACCAATGGGATGTTACACTGAAACCTGTGTCAAAGGCCACACAAACACATACACACACAAAAACACACACATACACACGTCTGCGCCACCTGTCAGAACTCAACCATCAAGCAAGACAGATAATCTAATGAATTTGGACAAGTGTAAGGTGTCAGAGTGTGTGCCTTCATATACCCTGTGTGTGTATGAACTCTGTATCCGAGTGGACGGTATGGTGCGTTTACGGCAATCATACACTGATGTAGCTGTTGGGGAATTCACATTTTTCACTCCACATTACGAACTCCAGGGAAAGACTCAAACCTTGTTTTCTCTCCAGATGTCAGAGAGCATAAGGAGTGTTGTTGCAACTAGCTGAGTGAAGCAGACAGCAGGCACAAAGACACCAGTAATACAGCAATACGCACTACAATAATTGGCCTTGTAATACATATCTGAATTGTTAAAAAGGTCCTGGTTATAATTACTTTACAAAAAAAAGCATCCTCTGTACTGTCTTGTCCGTGGTTTGAGGTGGCAGTATTGTGACAGCGTGATGTGTTTGTACCTCAATATTAAGTGTTAAGTGCTGTTACGTCCAGGTCAGTGTTGTAATCTCTGTGCTGTCTGTAGTAATCTCAGTGATAGTAACAGTGCCACATAAAACTGTAGTGTGGCCTCCATTAAAGCAGTATCTCATGATCTAAAATGCTGCAGGGTCCTTCAGGTTCCAGATCAGTGTCAAATACCATCCTGTGCCTGCAGTAAGCTAATAATGATTTTTTTTTAAACCTAGTGATGTGCTGTAGCTAGGGATGATAGTGTTTAGTAATGCAGCTAGTGATGTACAGGAATGATCTTAACCATCAATTAGAAACTCACATGTTACATTTATGCTTATTTAAGTATTAGTTAATTGTTAATCTTTTTATCCCAGCAATTAGGCTGCATATAATACATTTTCACCATGAGTAAGGTGGGTTTAAATACCCGATTACTTCTCTGATCACTGCTCTTATGATACCGTCTATGGCAGTGTTTTGGTTTCCGTCATGCATAAAGAAACTCTGGTTGACAGTATGATAATATTACCTGTTCCAGGATTCTCTGTAGTCTCTCAGGCTCCAGGTCAATGACATATTTCCTCTCCTGACGCCGGTCCAGGTCCTCTAAGAGTCGGCGGTACGCTGCCTCATTGAAGCTCTCCACACAGATAGCACTCACCTGGGTTGACATACACACAGCAGATGTGCACAAGCTCACAAACAGCATGTAGGAATAAGGTCAAGCAAACAAACCACAAGTAAGTTAACAATCGTGCTTGAAGAATGAACAACAAAAACAATGTCATTATGTGTGTGTGTTATGAGAGTGTGGTTGTGTTTGTTACACATGTATGTATGCCGCATGAGATCTTGTGTGTGTGTTTTTTTGGCCGGTTTCCAGGAGTGTGTGTTTGTGTGTGTCCTGACCTGCCATCCGTTCTGCCCCGCTCTCTCCATAATTGCCTGCAGTATTGCATAACCTAGACAACAGAGAGCAAGGGAAGGAAAAAAGGAGAAAAAGAGAATTAACGCTGTGCTAGGCAGAAGCCGTACTTGAGACGTGGAGTAATTATATTTTGGAATTTTTGCAGGGAAAACTTAAAGCCCGGAAAATCCAGCTCTGCCGGCAGAAAAAATGTTTGCATTATGTGTTTCAGAAAACCATGGATGAATGACGTTTGTACATTTCATACATATCATATCAGCATCTAAAGAGACACAGTATATGAGCTAACTTTGTCATCAGGAGGTGAATGGTGTAAAAGCTGCAGACCATTGTTTATAACCAACAAACAACAAAACCTGCTGCTTTTACTTAGACATCAATGTGTTTCTACTGGAGATA
>JAPZEB010000024.1:14817228-14827611 GCA_029783705.1 Chaetodon striatus | reverse complement strand
ACACACACACACACACACACACACACACACACACACACACACACACACACACACACACACACACACACACACAGGTGTTTGTTTGTGTATGTCCTTCCAGCTGAGCAGGCCCACAGTGATTGAGTGTGCTCACAAGATAAACAGAGCAGTAATTTAACAGAGGAAATGACACCCCACCACCCATTTCTCCTGCTGTCTCACTCCTCACCTCGCTATTCCTCATTCTTCCTTCAGTCTATCCATCTCACTCTCCTGCTTGTCCCCTCTGTCTTCTCCGCCATCTCCCCTTATCTCCTGGCCTCGCGTCTCTGCCTCTCTTTACTCTGCCGTTAAATAAGATTTGACTTGTTTTGACATGATTTGGTCAATTCAATTGAATTCAATTCAAATCTTGTCAATGTCAACTGCCTCATCTCATCACAGCACAAGGCATGCTGGGATGGCTGGGGCTCAGGAGGCAGAGCCAGTCGTCCAATTGACTGCATGGTTGTTGGGTCAATACCCGGCTCCATGTGTCAAAATGTCCTGAAGCAAGACACTGAACCCCAAAGTGATTCTAATGGTCAGACACTGCTCAGTGTGTGAATGAGAGGTAAACTGTAAATTACTTTACCTGCTAAGATTGAACCTTACTACACTTAAGCAGTCTGCTTTACAGTTTATGCCAGCATGTAGACAGTCAGTCTTTGACAGCGCTTACTTATGTTGAAGCGGTGTCTCCCAACTGGTGGGTCGCAGTCCAAAAGTGGGTCCAATCTGAATGGACCGCAAGTGACTCATGAATGTTTCAGGTTCGTGAAAAACACACTTAATTTTGAATTACAGTGGATTTCTGGCACAGAGCTTTTAGAGTAAGTGACTAACAGACTGTGGAGTAAGTGACTAACAGACAGCTACTTGATAGAGCCGGCACACTAGCTCGATGACATGGCCAAACACAAGTATGATGCTGACTATTAAACTGCGTGAACCTTGAACTGATGACTGAGGTGAAATCTGGACCCTGTGGCTGGACCAGTCGCGAATCACTGTGTTAAAACTTATAGCAGTAAATAACTTCAGTATATTTATATTGTATAAAAAGGGGGAAGGATTTGATAATTATACTATTTCCTACATGTGACAATTTCTTTACCACAGTGTTAATTTTGTTAATGACTTTTATTCCATGACTAAATTGCAACATCAATGCCAATGAAAAAAAAAAAATTAACAAAAAATATGGCAAAATCTCTGTTCATTATGGTTTATTATTTATTATGTAAGACTAGACAAAGTAATTGGCTCTGTTTGGCTGGACAACTTACATTAGATCACAGGAACCATCAGATTTTGGCCACAGGGCCACCATCTCAGTCACCTGTTTGCATTTTATTAAGGCCTAAAGTTACGCATAATTAAGGGCGGGCTGCTTTGATTGACAGGCTGTCTGCCTGTAGTGTCCTCAGCTTCTCAGTCAGATCCATGCCTCGCTCCTCCACTGTGCCATTCTCCCACCCATACATGGGCATATCTGGCTCCAACAGACCAAGATAGTGAATGAAATGCCGAACTGGAGACTTGAGAATGGGAGTCCACAAACCAATGACGTCATGGTAGCTGCATCCATGATCTTTACAGTGTATGGTACACACACCAATACGATACACAAGATAGAGGCAGAAATGCAGAGTCAGCACTCCAACGTTTTGCTGTCAAGTTGTATGGATCAAGGTTGTTGATAGATAACAATGCAGTCAAATGGTGCCTGCTTCCTTGCTGAGTTTGTTTTGGTATGGTGTTCTTTTGACGACTGAGCGGCCTGTATAACTTACTTAGTTGTGTTGTTTACTGTACCACTCATTGTAGCTGTACCTCCAAAATGGCAACTTGGTGATGTCAACGATGATACACATGTGACTGACTGTACTCAAATTAACAGGCTTTAAAGTAATTCTGTGGTATGGATTTCCAGTGCTATCCCAGTCCGTGTTAAAAGTGAGTCCCGGCACTATTTTATAAGAAAACGTAGTGTTTCTACACTTCTGTCTGTCGTAAATGCATGTTAAGTATCCACTGAGGGGGTACAGTTGCATACTTTAATTCACAGTAGCTAAAGTAAAGAAGGGTGCCAGGCTACTTCACTGATATGACTTAGTATTATTAAGTAATATTATTAAGTTTTGAAAGCTTTATTGTATAAACAGGTTTGTATTTCAGAGAATGCCCTTGTGCATTGTTGAAGGTTTATAAAGCCTGTGTCTACACTGTCAAGTAACCAGACATTCCCTGGCTTATTATTTGAATGAAAACGTTTAAATGAAATATCACTTTCTAGCTATTTTATAACATTACTTTAATTAAATCAAATAAACTCAACATCATTTTTACTGATGGAACCTGGTATTCACTGTGAAAACATATAGATATGTGTATTTCTGCAATGTGCTGTTTGCACTTCACTGCAAATGTCTGCGAGTACACAGTCAGGCTGTGTGTGCCGGAGCCTCCTTCGCTGGCCTCTTTACTTCCTCGTTTGCAATGAAAAAGATGCTTGCTTCTTAAAGTGCTAAGAGCTGAGCATATTTTTACTCAATGTGCCGGTGTGATTAAAGTTAAAAGCCAATTTTACCCAAAGAGCTTTGTGCTTCCAGTGGTCTCATATCATCTCATAGCAACAGTAAGAACCATGACTAGCACTTTTCCCAAGCATTTGCTGAGTGCTGCAGCTAGCTAAAAAAAGGGGTGCTTGGTGGACACAAACCCTAAGTGCCTCATATCTCTCTCAGAATGAGCAAAGACAGCTATTTAATTAGGAGTACCAAATTGTATTTGTTTGTATTTATTCCAATTCAGTGATATGCCTCCTGCTCTCAGGCATGCCCACAGAAATGGCTGTGCCCCTGAAAAGGTCCAATGAATGGGCCCTTCCCAAATCTGCTTTAGGGCGCAGTCACACACGAGTGAATGCGGATGAGTGACCATCGTCTGCTGAGGCGATATTCGTGCTGAATGTAGGCAGTGCCAGATGTGACGTACATGGAAACCTAGCTTAACAAATGAATGTTTGCTAGTGTGCTTATAATACTGCAAAATATGATGTTATTGGCACATTTTTCAGTGTCACAGGTTTCATGCCTGTCTCCCTACTATCTCCCTACCAGTCAGGCAGTATTTCTGATGCGGGGCAGTTAAGTTTATTCATGGCCAATACGCAATATCGGCTCTTTAAATATAGCAACAACCAATGTCTTCTCCATCTTGGCTTGCTTGGAAAACTACAGCCAATGACAGTCAAGCAGGGTCAACCATACTTCTTTGCTATTGACTGAGGCTGATCCCACGTGATGCGAATATAATAATTTGCTTTGGCACTAAAAGCAAATAATTTATTTGCTACTTGTTACAGTTCTGGTCGTATTTCGATGTGTTTTAGCTCTGTGTCCTTTGCATGTTTGAGTGTGAGAGTGAGTGCTCCTTGTGTGCAAAGATCTCTGTCTCCTAACTACAGGTGTGGTGTGATTATTGGCGGGAGGTGTAGGTTCGGTCTGGGAGTGTCGACCGCTGATTGGCTCCCCAACTACGGTCTGCTGTTTAAAATCCCCGGCCTCCCAACAGGCTGATGGACAGTCACCTGACAGTGACAGTGTTCCTGTTCTCAGCCTACAGACCTCTTGTATTGTGTTTGTGTTAAACCTGAGGTTTTGGTTTTTCGGTAGTGACTGTTTGTGCCTCCTGTGGGCCATCTTAGTGGGGTTTTTGTGTTTGTTTGTCGAAACACTGTGGGTATTTAATGGCCTTTTTGTTTTACTAGTTTACCTCTATTATTGGGCTGCCATTTTATTTTGTATATTTTTCTCATGTTTCTGATCCTAGGGGGCCAGATTTAGTTTGTTTGCTCCTTTTCACATGGGTGTAGCTAGTATGTTTGGGGTTTAAATAGTTTTTTGTTTGTTTGTTGTTTTGGCCTTAACTTAAGTTAATTTTTCACCAAAAGAGATAACTTCACTTTGAAATACCATTCCTGCTGTGAGCTGTCTGGTTTGGGGAACAGTGTGGGAAGAGCTTCCACACTTTTATGTCTCCCTCCGACTCCCCTAGACGGGGGCGAAACACTCCTTCCATTGCACTGAATGGAAGTGAATGGGAAGCAAATATTTGCTTAGATTATTTTGCACATTTGTGACCGGGCTCTTAATCACAGCAATGTGTGCACATTCTCTCGCTCCTTGTTTAGATCATAACATTTCATTCTCTGGTCACGTGACCAGCTGCCCACAGTTTTTTTTTTTCTTTTTTTGCAGCACTTGCATACAATAAAAAAAATAAATAATCAAAACAGGTTGCATTTCACTAAAGCAAATACATTTTAAGATACCCCCCCACCCCTCATCTATTCCATATTAACAGGTCCCTGTGTAGTTTCTAACCCTCATTTACAAAACAACATTATAGGCCTTTATAAATTGTGCCACTTTAAGAGCACAATGTTTTGTTTTTTCTTACTATATGAATTCAATTATGTACAGTATCTACTTTAATTTGGATATAAGCTACATATACTGTACAGTGTTAACAGCAGCTCAGGGAGTTACAGTTTGCACAGCTGCAAGCACAAAACTAAACAGCAAGTAGTACAGACTTTAACAGCCAAGAAATACAGTATACACAGCAATCAGGGACATAGGTTGTCATTATATGGATGTTTTTTGTTTTCTTGCAGAGTTGGCTGCACAGATCTTTGAACCTCTCTCTTTTTTTAACAAATTTAGGACTGAGGTACTGCATAAGCAGCCATACTGTATGCTTCACATTGAAATCAAAAGCAGGACACATTGTATGTAATGAGCACATGTGCACTGGAAGTAACTGTGAAGACAATCTGGCAAACACCGTGCGCGCAGTCAAACTCTGTGTAATGTACCAGCAGCTTGAAAGACAAATCCTTTTCCGATGTAACTGTGAAACAACAATCAAATGTCAAAAACAGGGACCAAAACAGCATCCTCTCAAAACCAACTGCCAGACTGTGGCTACTGTATGTGTGTCTGCTGAGCTCCCAGCCTGGGTAAACACAGATTGTCTTAGACAGAAGGTTTGGGAATCCAAAACCAACACATTAATCATTAAAGAAAACTTGTGAACAAACTTGTCTGGTAACGACATGTTACTTCCAATGCTAATGTAGTTGTCGAGGAGTAAAATGATCCCCAGACCTGAGGGAGTCGTTCAGGCAAGTTGCTGGCTTAAGAAAACGTTGATTAGCATGACAGATGAGGATCATTAGTAGGTGAACACTGAATAATCTGCCGAATTATTGGGGTGACTAGTTTATGTACAGTTAATATCCTGCCTGTAATGATGTTTCGAGTGGATTCTACCAGTAAATTCAGGTGATGCACCAGTGAAGTGAAAATCCAATCTCTTTGTCCCACAAATTCATAGAACATATGCTCATGATATTTTGTGAATAGAGAAGAAAAAAGGTCTCTCTTTGGCAAAATAAACAGGCAGAACTTTCAGTTTCAGCAACAACAACAAAAACGTGGTTTGACTCTTTGAAAATCTGCAACATTTTAGGAAATACAGGACTGTAAGTCACCGTTAAGATGTTTTTGGTTTAGATCTCATGTTTAAAGCCGGTGTTTCAACAGGTCAAAATGCAGTCAGCGTTGTCAGTGCAAAGTACTGAGTTAAATATTAATGTGGTGTTTTTATTGTCTCTTTGTCAGACTACTACATCACTGCTGGAAGCGGGTACGATTTAGGCTGTAAGTATTGTAGGTTGGTGTGGGAGACATATGCCATTTAGTTTGGGGATTACTCCTCTAAATTTTTCTTATCTTATCTACGGAGGAGGAAACACCACAAATATGACTTAAACACTCCAATAAGAAGATACTAGATTTATTATTTATAATAACATGTTTTCAAACTTAAATATACTGGGTTAGGGACGCTGCATGTACTGTACCATGGCAATTGACTTCCAGGCAGAAGTATTGTTTCATCTGTATTCCTGCATTGTTATTGGTTTACTGAGTGCTACATGGTGCTGCTCGGTGGAATGTGAATGTGGGTAAACTGTGAGTGATGTTGTGTGTGTGATTGGTGGCCTTCTCCAGAATAGTGTTTACCTAGATTGGCCTGTCACAGTGCTGAGGGTATGCCTGTTCTTTCCAATATGAATGTTGAACAAGGCAATATTTGCTCTTCACAGATAGCTGCAATATGCTAGAAAGATAGAGGTGTGATTACTGGTTTAAAAATATATTTGACACCTCATAATTAGAGCCTTTAATTTAGTTTAACAAGAAAATGGCAGATTGTGGGTGGTGATTTTGTTTAGGCTTTTGACATTTTATCTTACTCCTGTTTGTTTACCAAACATTGTGATTGCCTTGATTTTAAATTGATGTACACCTACACAAAGCTTGCTGATTAATTATTAGTTAGCATGATGTAATCAACAGTATCCCTAATGCAAAGCTGCCAGATTGTTGCTGCATTTATCTATCTCCTGGACTTTCTGAGACAGTTTGGCTCACTAGGCTCAGCAATGCACACCTGAATGACAAAAAAATAAAATGACGGAGTGTGTAAGAGAACAAGACCTTTCCCTCTCCTTGTTCCCGCGAGTGTCCCCAGTTCTGCCCTGAGTGTAACTACACTTTCAGTCCCTCCTGGGACTCTCCGCACACAGACACACTGCAGGGTAGCAGCACAGTGAACAGTACTTGTCCTCAGGCAAAAAGTCAACCTCTGCTGATGAAAGCTAAACAGACTCACACATGCACACACACACACTTTTATTTGCCATTACTGTATGCTCATAAATTTCCCTCGAGACACTTCTTTATAACCTTAGATGAACTTACTAACACTTCACAGCATCAAAGATATATACTGTGCAAACACACACACACAGAAACTCCAAGACTTGACCACACAACTTCTCGGTTGTTAGAGTTACACAAGAGTTTAGCCTCACCAGACCAAACCACACATGAAGGACAAACCCAGCCTTTCGCTCCCCTGCAGAAACCGCTTGAAAAATTTTGCTGTTAAAATTCTTGCCTGCCCACGTAATCATTTAAACTGACCTCTAAAACACAACTGAGAACCTAATCTATTTTGCACGTTGTCCTTGGTTTATGAGTGCAGTTTTGTGTTGCCCTCTCTCAGTGAAGGGATAATGAATTGGCTCCAAAAGTCCTACATCCCTAAAGGTTGCTGCATGCTCTTCAACCCCCATTCCTTTACAAAATCTCTCGATTTACATTTTGGCCTTTTGCTGAGGCTCTCATCCAGAGAATTACAATGAGTGAGCAGGTAGCGTTTCAATAAAATTGTCGAGCACTTCAGCAACAAGAGACCAGAAACCTAAGATTAGTATTATAGAATTATATGTCAAAATGCTGGGGTTACTCTAGCGAATTAAACATGCAAAATATGTTTAAATGTCAAAGTAAACCCTGGTGGGGTGATGGTAGACTTTAAGATAGAGACGACTATGACCAGAGGATGGCTAATTCAAGTGTGGGGAAGCAATGAGTAATGCTCTAACTTCTCTCAGGAACCACTGTTGAGGTGCCCTTGGACAAGGCACTCAATATTTATTGCTCTACTGAAGATGTTTGGTGGCCAGTGAAAAAGGACGGAGAAGGTTGTGCAAAGACAGCTGCGCTGAATGAATAAGTAAGGACGCCCCAGGACAAATAAATAAATAAATAAATAATAATAATACCATGAGCTGTCAACAAAGTGGATACAAAGACAAATGAGGAAACACTGACAAAATAACCCTGAACAGCAGTGATGGATATAGTACACACTCCAGAGGCAGATGATCCAGTGTTCATGAACTTAAAGATAGATTAAAGTGAGATTGTAAAACACACTGTGTGGGATTTAGTGGCATCTGTTATGCAGTGTACTTCTGGGGACTTTGTGGTCAAGAAATAATGTCTATCATCGGGAAACAACTTTGCTGCACATTTCTAATTTGTCATTGGCGTAGTTAAAAGGCGTTAGCTCGAAGGGCTAACTTGGCTTGTTTACTATACTATGTGAACGTTGTAACCCTGAACGTCCCGCTCAACCCTATAGTGGTATTTAGGTGTCTAGAAAATAAGAAGAGGCCAACTTGGCATGCCAATTTTGTGACAAGAGCTCAAAGTAAGTAGTCATTAGCATCTACTAGCATTTAGCATTCACTAGCATTCAAAGTTAGCGTCTTCTGATATTGGATATGTCACCTCCCACTGACACACACTAAAAGTCTGCTTGTTGTTTTGTTTAGGCAAATGATCAAAGTGGCTTCAGAACTTTACTCTGCATGGATATGGAGCAGTTCACTCATCTTCTTCAACTGGTTGCTCCACATATTTTCAAAAAGAATACCAACCTGAGACGGGCAATCAGTGTCAGAGAGAGACTGTCCATTACACTCAGATACTTAGCAACAGGTAATAATTCATTATTACCATTATTCATTTTCAGTATGTTCAAAAAATATACTCAAACACCCAACAATAAAATGATTCTCTGTTATAAATCTCCATTTTGACAGTCATGTTCCTCACTGAGCTCCCAGTATCATATTGGAGGGACTAATATGGTGTAATTGTTAAGGAGACATGTCTACAATGTCGTAAAGAATGATTACCGTACAGCTAGAGAGTTTTGGGTTGAACCTGCTGCCTGGCTTGTGCCCTTCTGTGTGGTATTTGCATGTTCCTGTGGGAGCGTGGGTTCTCTCCACGTTCTCCAGTTTCCCCCCACAGTCCAAAGACATGCAGGTTAGGTTAGTTCTAGGCTCTGAATTGCCCATGGGTGTAAAAGTAAGTGTGAATGGTGGTCTGCTTTTATCTGTCAGCCCTTTGATAGTCTGGCGACCTGTTCAGGCTGTGCCCCACCTCTCAATGTCAGCTGTCAGCTGGGATCGGCTCCAGCCCCCCTGCGACCCTGAATAGGATAAGTGGTTACAGATAATGGAGTGTCCTATGTACCAGAATGTCCTTCTATGAAAGCCATGAAACAGATTTCTCCCTGAAAGAGACATTTTGTGAAAAGAAAGTTCAGAGGGTTTCTTTTTTTTCAGGTTTAAATTTTGCAGAGGTTTTTTAATGAGCAGTGCAACCTAAGTGAACACATACATGTGAAACAAACGCATACAAATCCAAGCAAAGACATAAATGGGTACTTTTTAGCCCCATGAGTTCAGTAAACACAATCCATTTACAAGTAATTGGTTTGGGAAGCTGGGCCAAACCTGAAGAGGACGAGTGTACTGTAAAAATGCTGTATGTCAGCAGAATGCTTCTCGCTATTGATCAAGTCTGTTGAACAAGGACTCTGTCATTATTACTCTGGTTTACAAAGCTAGAGGTTACTTTTTATCTGTGCGTAACAAACATACTCAAACCAGCATTAACAACTTTTGCATTTTGTACACAGTGCTCGTATCTATTTGCATCTTAATTGCAGGGCTAAAATTAAGTAATTGTTCATGTCTACCAGATAAACAGTGTCTCTACGTTCTGCAGTAAACATTCACGGCCTTGCTTAGGTCAGCCACTCATGTTTCCCTGTAACAGCAACCACGCTATTTACATACACCACTGGGCTTATACACTACACACATATCATCGCACATGCAGATAAACATTCGGAGCCTTATCTGAACATCGGGCTTTCAGGGGTTGGGCTTGATAATGACTCATTCTCTCTCGATCTTGAGGCTAAGCTGTTCGCATGCAGATAACAAGCAAACAAACAGGGCAGATAATTGCACGGGCAAAATGAAATATGAAGAAGAATGTGCAAAGACATGGGAGATGGATGGTTGGATGAACACAAATGCAGGAACACACATACACACAGTCAGTGAACGCTGTTGTTTGCCACCCAAGAGAAAATATGCCTTCTTGGAGCAATTAGTAACGAAAGACATGTTTCCCATGCTTAATGTGTAGTTAGTGTCACATGTGTCTATTTTATATCTCCTTCTCCCATCTCTCATTTTCCCTCGGTTGGCGGCATTGTATATGGCATCCACAGCAGGCAATCACGCAGAAAGTCCAGGCAGCTCAAAACGCAGAAGTCTCTCATGAAAAATAGATTTGATCTATAAAAAGAAGCTACAATCCATACCCTCCAGTCTTTTAGAGTTGTTTCTACAACACTGGAAGTGATCTGGAGGAGTACACAGTAATGACATTCAGTATTTCTTATGAGGGCAAATTATATTGTTTATTGTTGATTGTTGATGTCAGAGGAACCCCAGCCCCAGTGCTGAAACAATACCTACGCCCTTGCGGGTTTTTTTATTCATGCTGAAAATAGCATTATCAAAATTATACACCCAATCAGACATACGCTATGGTATGAGAAGTAAGAGTG
>JAPZEB010000024.1:14788816-14800384 GCA_029783705.1 Chaetodon striatus | reverse complement strand
CTATCTGCAATCCTCACCACTAGATGCCACTAAATCCTACACAGTGCTCCTTTAAAGGGCCAGAACCAGAGAGACCTTCTCATGTGCCTTTCAAATGTTTTTGATCACAGGAACAATTTCATACATTTTTTTTTTTTTAATGATATGACATGAATATGCTTGTTTTAAAGAAAAAAATGTAATTAACAGACATGCATATAAAGTGATTAACAGATTTTTTTTTCATATGGTAACATTTTTACTATTCAAAACACACACACACACACACACACACACACACACACACGTGCATGTGTAGCTTGCTAAGCAGTTCTGTACTGTTGGCAACTGCTGGGTGCCTTCATAGCCCTGTTAACTCTAACACTAGCAAACATCACAAACTTGCAGGATTCCAGGTCGAGACGAAGTGTGAGGGATTAGATCTCGACTTCCAGAGAACAGAAAGGGATGGTGAAAGATTAGCTGTCATCCTTCAAAAGATCATAGAGGACACGAGTACCAACTGTTCCCCTCTGTTCTGAACACAAAGGACCCATTTTCACCCCTGTCTGCAACTGTTCCAAGACTAATTATATAGTTGTAATAAAATGTAATTGTGATGGGTAATATTACCTTTTGTGCAGATGGGATGGATAGTGCCAAGTGAGAAGAGATGTGAACAACATATAGAGGAGCAAAAGTATGATTAACAGAATGGTATTGGCCATAGTTGCTGGCTAAATGAACCACCGACATTGCCTCGAAATGAGCTGCAGTAAAATCTGTTGTATTAAGGATTATTTAAATGTAGTTAACAGCATCTAAAATCAACATTTCCAAATGGCAATTCATTTAGCTGCTGTTGCAGAAAAGCCAGTTTTCAAACTGCATCCACCAAAGACCACTCAGCCGATGTACTGTGCATGACAAAAGCAATGAAGTTGGAGTCTGATCCTTTAAACAACTCAAGTTCCCAGTTCTCAAGTCCCCAATTAAACCAGTCTGTTTGTTTCAGCCTTATTTCCAGTCACACAAAAACATTTTAACACTTACATGCATTGGTGACGGCGAAGCTGTTGGCGGTCTCTATATTGTCGACATGCGGGACCAGGTTAAAGGGAGCTTCCGTAGCATTAGGGCTGGTGTTGTGAAGGAAGATAGCTAGTCGAAACGCTGTATACTCCTGATCAGTATTCCTAATGAACAACCCACCTAGAGAGAGGGACAAAGAGACGGGGCAAAGAGGAGGAGAATGGAGTGGAAAGGAAGTGATTCATTGTAGGGCGGAGAGGGGTCGGATTGGAGCGTGGTGAGAAAGGGAGAGAGACAGGAAGAAGGAGAGTAATGGGGGGGAAGAAAGATAGATAGGGAGGGAGGGCAGAGAAAACAGAGGAGGGGAGAGGGAGAAGAAAGCCAAGATCTTCATTAGCTTTGTTACAAAAGGTAATTTGTCTTTCAGCACATCCTCTCTCTCACGCACGTACATAAACATGAATAAAAACACACTTAGGGATTCCCACACTGCACATTTCATTGATGCAATCACAGAAAGACAGAGAGGAAGAGAGGAGAGGAGAAGAAAAGAGAGACAACTGAGTCGACAGGAAGGCAGTCAAAAAGATAATGAGCTGGAGAGGGCATAAAGGAAAACAGAGCAGGAAGGCCTGATCAGACAGTGTCAGCTAAATAAAGGAGGAGCATGGGCCATGCAAAAAGAAAGGGAGAGGGAGATGGGTGCGAAGTGTCAGCTGGCCTTTAAAAATGAGAGTATCCTTCAATATGGCCCTTCTGACAACATAAGAATTAGAGGGGAGAGAGGAGATACTAAGAAACAGTGAAGTTGACAGCAGCAAGTCCAAAAAATAGAGCAAGAGCTGAGAGGAAGAAGAACATGTGAAAATATAGTGTGTGGGAACAACATATTCTCAGTTTGACCTCGTCACATACTGAGGTTTTCGTCATGGACTTTCCACGTCCACATACGACATGCAAGGTACCCTGGGTGTGTTGGTTGTTGGCGTTCTGGGACACCATGTCAAGTTCTGCCTTTTACATGCATCGTCTTCTTTCAAGATACACTTCCGGTCGGGAAATTTAACCCACGACATCGGTACAACACCGCGAATCAACGTTTTTTTTCCCGTCACACATGGTTGGGTTTAGGCAACAAAAACACACGGTTAGGTTTAGGAAAAAAGTACAAGGTTTGGCTTTAGAATCTTACAGGACGCGAACACTGCTTGCTCGGGTGAAAGTCAATGCTTGTTGAACCCATCCACCCCGCCTCCCGCCCGCTCCACTCGGACTTTCACTGCCCTAAATTTCGTCCTTATCCTGCCGCATTTCCCCCTGATGCTGTTGGGCGCCGTTGAACCATAACAGCAACTAGCCGCGTATAGTGCCGACGTTAAGGGACGCCTTTTTTCGTTGGTTTCTGATGCTGCAAGTCACTGCCCAAGCGTCAGATTTCGTCAACCCTGGAGTGAGACCAGGCTCGTGGGAAGGAGGGAGAGATGTTGAATTCATGGTATAGACAGGCAGATCACCTCCTCTGCTCGAATACAGAGATGTAACTCTATTTTCCTTTTCATGTACCGATGCTGATACCTGAACTTGCCTATCAACCAATACCAAGCACTAATCCGATCCACCGAGTTGTAAAATCCTAGATTTTCGATGACCTTTATGTTGCTCATCTAGATCAATGAATTTGACATTTTTCTTGGTTATCTTTGTAACTTCCGGGCTTCTTTGTGTCATTTTTTTTTCCTCCCTTGCTTCAGTGAACTTGTCGTGCTCTTTTGAATAATGTCTCTTAAAATGCTTTATAAAATTGCTTTCGGTGACATTGGCAACACCAGTGCCACCCCTCGAAACTACAGCCTGTACATGTTGCCTTTTTAATGGTGGGCCTTTATTATGTAAAATCAACTGAAAATCAATTCTTCTTTGTCACTCTGAAACAGTAGTTGCCAGTGGCTGCACAGAGCAACTTGTTGTGCGGGTTGCTGTTTTAGAGCGGCAAAGAAGAATTGATTTCTGGGAAAACTGGTGTGAAACTACTTCAGAGTTTATTAATAAATTACTTGGTATCAGATCGTGCAT
This sequence comes from Chaetodon striatus, assembly GCA_029783705.1. Lineage (NCBI taxonomy): Eukaryota > Metazoa > Chordata > Actinopteri > Chaetodontiformes > Chaetodontidae > Chaetodon > Chaetodon striatus. The sequence goes on along the minus strand of JAPZEB010000024.1, from coordinate 14,797,300 downwards.
GGACTTGTGTATTCGCCGATACTCGATGCAGCATTTCAGACAGTTATTCCAATACCAATACCAGGATCAGAACAACTCTACTTGAAATGTCATGTAATCCTTTCAGATATCTTCTATTAACTGAGACGAAGGAGTAATACTGATGCTATAATCTTATGCTAATAACTTCTGAAATCTTCTGAAAATACATCAGATGTAATATAGTTGCATATAGTTGCCACTGCCAAATGGAGGGGAAATACTGAAGTAAAAGACAACTGATAAAGTCAACATGTAACATAATCCACCTCAATTAACCATGACCTGTCCAGTGAAGAAAAATGTTATAGCTCCACAAGGCCAGTCAGAGAAGATAGAATAGCCTTAACAGAGCCATAATCAATGTATTGACGAAACAGTCACAGAAAAGGCAAAAAGGTTGGAGTGCAATTCTGGGAAAATTGAAAGCTGACATAGAAGTAGCAACATGAGACAGACTGTCATATTATTGTCTCTGTAAATAAGGGTCGTCTTCTGTGTCAAATATTTTCATTGCCTGAATAGAAGTTGTTGTTTCGTTGCATTGTTGGGGATATCACTGATGTACATCTGTTTGGTATGTTAACTCTATAGATTAGTTCTACATTGCTTCACACAATAGGCTGAACTGAACAGAAATAAACTGATGTGACTCGAGTTTAACTGAATCAGACTCAACTCAACTGAATTGGATTACACAGGCAGACTGTGAAGCCTTGACATCACATCGTGAGAGAGAGAGAGAGAAAGGGAAGGGAGGGAGGAAAGATGACAAGGGAGGAGTCGGAAGGCAGAGCATATTGAACGAAGCAATCGCCATAACATGTCACTTATGTGTGTGTGTCTGTCTGTGTCTCATTCATGCTAAAAGTTTGTATTGTCTCCCCTTTTGCTTTGTCTGTTTCTCATTATGCTCCTTAGTAGATCAGTAAAAGCAAGATACTGAACACACACACACACACACACACACACACACACACACAGACAACACATCTTTGCATGCACAGAATATTTCATTAGGTTTAGTCTACTCTCCTGTGTACGATTAAAAAGACATGGTTTGTGTTGTGGCGTAGAAATCCACCTTCAAGCACACATACATCCGCACACATGCACTTGAGCTCCACGGAGTATAGATATGTCCCAACATGACACCTTATTGCACCAGTTTCTCCAAGAAATTTCACAAATACTCTCATCCGTGTCAGTCTCCGTCTCTCTTACACACACGGAAAAAGAAACTGTCCGTGCTTCCACTGACATTACACTTGTGTGCAATGCAGAGATATGCAAATGACTCCTCAAGTCAAGTGCTGGTGAGCCGAGTGAATGATCATGTATGTATATTTGAGTGTTTAGGGAAGACGGTCAGCGGGAGGCAAGGAAAGAGTGCATGTGTGTGCTTTTTTACAAACACATATGCTTTGTACAGTGTGTGTGCATGCATGTGTGTAGAGTGTGTGTGCACACGTATGCCTTCTCTGTGCAAAAAGTGTGCACCCGCGTGTTGTACATGGATGTGAATGCATGTTTGCAGCTGTGCACAGCAAAGAGTGTGTGTGGATGTGGGTACTGTACACGCACGCATGTATGCTTGAAAACCTGTGCAAATATCTGTGTGTGTGCGTGTGCGTGTGTGTCAAGCAGAAAATATTTAGCGTATTAGGTTTATTGGCAGCTGTAGGGAGACAGAGTCAAGGAGCTGAATCTCATTATAGGACCTCCCAGCTGCCCCCCACAAGGAGTGATGCAGTGCATTCATTATCACACACATGCCTGTATAGATGTGTGTGTGTGTGTGTGTGTACATGAGTGTAAGAGAGAGAGAGAAGAGAGGTTGCATGTGTGGTCCGTTTGCAGTGAGCAAACCACTGATGATCCGGATTAAGTAAACTTTATCTCGGATCTGTAAGGCTGCTTGAAAGACAGGCTTCCTCCGCACTGACATGAGGGTAACTGGAAAAGGGCAGAGGAAGGGAGAGAGGGAGAGAATACTGCAGTGTCTAAACAGTGAAGAAGACTAGAAGGGAACAAAGCTCGCTGAAACATTCATGAGCCCAGATCGGGCTTTAAAATACACCCAAATACAGTAAAAGGATAGATAGAGTGAAAGAGTGCATTTATAAAGCATATGAGTCACAGCAGAGAAGACACACCAATCTCCCTTTAACCCCAGAATACACAAGAGGAAAAAGATGCACCAGAAGGAAATGTGTTTCAACACTTGTATGTTTCCTCCTGCGTAAAGTGCTTGAGTTTTACATTAATTTTGCGTTTTGGAGGCTCCCGATGAACCCCCTTCCTCGGCGCCTGCTGTCCGCTAAAACCCACCAATATTCAGTGTAGTGTGTCAGATGTGAGTGCCCGTGCGTAAATTCAGCAGTATTCCAACTCACCTATCTGCACTGAGCTGGGGAAAGCCCCCGTCGCCAGCCCCCAAAGGGCGGAATACACCCCGAGAAAGTGCCAAGACAAAATAATAATCCTCATTTTTCTTTCCTTCAATCCCTTCAGAAACTGTTGAGAGACATCGAGAAAGACAGATGGAGGGGGGAGAGATGCGAGACAGAGAGAGACAGAGAGAGGAAAAAGGCGTCAGAAAAAGGGGGAAAAAAGAAGAAAGATGAAAGAGAAAGAGGTTTTTTCCCCCGTTTTGTCCAGCAGTATTCCTATTCCATGGTGGGGCTCGTTGGTTTCTTCCCCCTGCAGTGTCCGCTCAGGAGAGAGCTGTGCGTCCGGTGCACATGTACAAGACGGGGAGAGAGAAAGAGTGGGGAAACTCGCTAGAATGATTGGCGAGCTGGGAGAACAGTCTGCATGGAGGAACTGGACATGCGCGCCCCGTCTCTCTGCCTCTCTCCTCTCTCTCCTACACACACACACACACTTTCTCTCTCTCTCTCTCTCTGTCTCTCTCTCTCACTGAGATGGTTTGTTTCTCTCCTTCTTCTCCTCCATCTCTCACTTTTCCCTCCCCCTGTCTGCCGTCTTTAATTTACTGTAGCGCTGAATCTTATAGCTGTAGCCTATTGATAAGGCTTGGTCGGGTTCATGTAAGGAAAAGCAAGAAAAGAGAAGACAAAATCCGCCAGAGTGTGTGTGCGTGCGTGTTTGCGCACTACTTCATTGTCGTGCCCCCCCCACCCCCCCCTTTCCTGGTAAGCTTGAGAGCATTTAGCCTCATATTTAACATAAATGCTGCGCAAAGCGCCGTCAAAAACAAAATAAAGAAGCAAGTGTTTGAATTGAAAATGGCAAATGAAGATTGCTGATCTGTTGTGCTTTGACTGTTTCGACTAAAGTGAGAGTGAGAAAGCGACAGAGGGGGGGTTCTGCCTGCGCCTAACTAATTGCATTACAAACCCAATCCATCCTGACGCATTGGTCCACACCGCGGCCAAACCAAAATCGGTGCGTCCCAGCAAGGGCAGCTGACAGAGGTGGGGGGGACCTCAGGCCGCCTGCAGCTGCGGGACGCTGATGGCTCCCCGGGGACCTGCTGAAACCACCGTTATTTTAACGTCACGACCTCATGAGCACAAACATCTGGGCACGGAAAAAAAAAACACACACAACAAGAAAGCGCGATTACTCAGCGACAGAGTCTGATACAAAGCCAGAAATAATGAGGTGTTTTGTGTACCCTTAAATAAGAAAATAAAAGGTTGGGAAAGAAGCATAGCCTGGAGTGGATTCTGTTAGAGTGCATTATGTTATAGCCGTATCCCACTCACACAGTCGTTTTATCTAGCCTGCCGGTAGCAGGTCGGTAAAACTGACAGACGGTCTGGGATCGCGTAGTTACACGGTGGAGAGCACAGTTTCATTTTTCCAGATGGCAAAACGAAAGGGATGCTTCACGGCTTGTCCCAGTGAAAGATGCGGTCTGTCCATCTCTGAGGGGTTTTCCCGGTCGGCTGCTGAGCATACGAGTAAATCAAATAGCCTGGAAAAATGCGAGCTCTTACATTTTACAGTGCGCGTTCCTACACAGACAAGATACTCATTTACTTGAAACTTGGACCCTGCCAGCTCTAGATAACGCACAGGGATGCCCAAAGACTTTAATTTGAAAGTTGATTCTTTGAAACTAACCTAAAGGCAATACAGCCAACTAATCTGCCTCTATGCGTATAAAACTTGTGTGACTGTGCCCACACTGGAGATCAGCGTCATCAGTGTAGGTTGATCATTCATTGCTATGATGCACACCAGGACGGAGCACCCAGCCGTTTTCACCCTCATGCTGCTGGAGTCCAGTTTCCCCCAGCCTGCCGGACTCTGTCCATGGTGCTGAAATCAAACCTCGCTACACGCAGGCAGCAGGATGAAGGACAGGACTGGCTCTCCTCCGCTCTCACACCATGAGCCACTGAGAGCACAGAGTCTGAGGGCAGCGCTGGAAAACAAACACCACACCGGGAGATGACACTGATTAGTTTCTTCTCTCTGGGTAAAGGTGTGCTAATTAGTAAAATCACCTCGTGCTGCACACTGTGACTCTTCCACCTGGCCTCCCTGGCGCATGGCAACCGTATGTATGATGTAGCATGTGGGGCATTTTCTGGCATTTCATTCTTGTAACTGAAATTTAGCCAACTGAACAACGTTTATATGTATTTTGTTAGGTTCATTATAATCCTCATGAATAAGAATAATCATAATCGTAACTACAAGGTGAGGTTGGAGACATGTACAGCTGCAGACACATTCTGTTGGAAGCTACCACCAGTACAAGACAAATCCACCACTGTGACAGTTATTTGAACCCTGCTACAACACCACATTGTAGGTAATAAATATGAGGACAAATGTAGTATAGGGCTGATCATGAAGGTGTGGTGGGCAGGTCACGTAGCTGCTCCGGCATACCTATTAGGTTTTTCCAGTAATGACCAACAAGATGTGGAGTAGTCTGGTTTTCAATAAGCATCTGTTACTTTAAAAATATTAATGTAACTTTTATTTTCCTGTTTGTTTGGTTGCTATTAATTGCATGTTTGTTGAAACATGTAACTTCAGTGTTGCTGCCTCAGAAGAATGAGTGAGACCTGTTGCTCAGCAGACAGCCCAGAGAATGAGACCATGGAGATAAACAGCATTCAGATCATATTATTTGAGCACAGTCTCACTCCGAAGTCATAGAAATCTGGCACTTGGGCAGTGACTTGCAGCATCAGAAACCAACAAAAAAAAAGGTGTCATTTAACGTCTGTATGACATGTGGCCGGTTGCTGTTATAGTTTAATTGCGCCCGGCGGTGTCAGGGGGAAACTCGGTGGTGGTCCAACAAACCACGACTTTTACCTGCAAGAGCAGTGTTTGTGTCCTGTAAGATTCTACAGCCAAACCCTGTTCTTTCTTCTTAAACCTTACCATGTGTGTGTTGTTGACGGAAAAAAGAGGTCAATTCGCAGTGTTGTACCAAGGTAGCGCATTTATTTTGAAAATGACTGTATGTAAATGTTAAATTTCCTGTGAAAACAGAAGTGTTTTTTTTGTAAGAAGACGATGCATGTGACAGGCAGAAGTTGACATGGTGTCCCAGAATGTCAACAATCAACACACCCAGGGTACCTTGCATGTCGTATGTTATGTGGAAACCAAATATCAATATGTGACGAGGTCAGAGTGAGAATGTGTTGATTATTCACACCTAACATAGTGATTTAAGGATTTATTTCAACCAAACCAGAGTTGGTGATCGTTGGAACAGTGGCCTAACTAACTAACTAGATGACTAAGACAGTTTTCTAATGAGGCAATTAAGCTAACGTCAGTCATAGTTCAGTGAAAGAGAGAAACTTGGATTGTTGTATATTTCTGTTCAGTAAGGAAAACAGGTGTGAGAATAGGCATAAACAGTCCTCAAAGTAGTGAGTGTGACACTTTACTGCGCCACTGACGTGTGTTGTCACCATAACAACTAACAACAATCACCATTTCCTTTGTACTAGTCAAACAGCACAGCAAACAATTCAATGTCCATTCGAATCTCTGTTTCTAAAGTGAAAATCTACTCTGCAGTAAACTGGATTCTGATTCTGATCATTTTGTGTACCAACAATGCTTCATGGACTCTGAACCATAGATGCAGACAGTTACAGCAAACTTTAACTACTGTGTGGGTGTAATAGAAAGTGGGAAACCTTCTGACTACCTCAGAAATACAGAATTACAGCTCGTACATTGCTATGCTGCAATTACACCTAGGGAGAGCCACTGCTTACTCGCTAAGGTATCTTGAAAATTGTGGGCTACCTCTGTGATTCCTTTTCTAATTGTGCTGTAAATGGAAACATCAGACCACATCGGCACTGATGCAAAACTTTGCTTTGAGTCTTGTAACAAACCTCTTGGAATGATTCGTGCACCACAGTCCCAGGTAGACGAACGAACATATACTGTAGGGACAGGTTCATGTGGCTGCAACTTATTACATAGCAAGTGAATGACAAAATAAATAAATAAATATAAGGAAGTCTGTGGCAGTAATAGATCCGCTGTACTTTGTGTTGGCTTTTTCCAGCAGCCAGCTTATCAGAGTGTGCAGGATGCAGTGCAGGCAAACTCATCCAAAGTCCCAAACTTTTCTTGGTGGAACAGGGTGAAGCCATCTGTACAATAATTTCTTTGATTGTTTGTTTGATGGTAATGGTGATTCACTGCGGGTTATTTTTAGCTCGCAGTAGCTGCAGATGTAAAGTTCTGAGCAAAATGTCTCAAAGGGAGTTCATTGACTCAGTTCTCTTACTTATTTATGAATGCTCACCAAATGTGATAATGACTTCTACTGCCGTCTCCTAGCAGTGTGTTTGCATACTTGTTCAGTCCAACTTGGGACCTCAGGTTTTACTGTGAGTGAACTATATACAGCACGTGTGAACAGGTGTGGCACATTTTCATTTTCACCTACTGAATAAGCCTAATGATAGGAGCAAAATATGACTAAACCTCTGCTTCCAGTTCTGTGTACATGATGACACTCTTACAAACAGGCATATGAAGACAATTACACAAAGCACCTTTGTGAGATCTCCCTGTGGGGATATATTCATTTTACAGTAGGGTGACTTGTTGGGCATTTAAAGGCATCTTTAAAGAGATATGTCTCACTGAACTCCACATGACACCATTAACGGTCAACCTCTGATATAACTACCTCTTGGAAAACATTAGGCAGCTTTTTCCTTAATCAGTAGTCAGTATCAGTAATCATACAAAAATAAATGTCTTGAATGGGAAGCTTTTTTATATAAAACAGGGCGCCTGAAAGCAAACAGAACACATTGGGATGCCACCCAGATTAATACGTCATTGATTTTCCTAGTCCTTCAGTTTAATGGGTAAACATTCAGGATACTATTTCTTTGGATATCTTTGAAGAGAATGGCACTGTGATTGATTTACATTTCATAAAAAAATACACAGGGAGTAGTGTTGTTTCAGTTCAGTTCAGTACTCTGCAGCGGTTACCAACTGGTGGATCGCAGATCCATTCTGAATGAACCACAGGTGACTCACAAACATGTCAAGTTTGTACAAAAACACACTTTATTTTTAAGCACATTGAATCTCTGGCAAAGAGTTTATTTTGAAGTGCCATTTCCTGTTGTGGAGTGAGTGAAAAAAAGGACAGCTACTTGACAGAGACAGCAAACTAGCTTAACAACATAGCCTAACACAATTGTGCTGCTAAATGTATTGAACTATGTGGACCTTGAACTGATGACTGAGGAGAAATCTGGACCCTGTGGCTGGACCAGTTGGGAGCCACAGTGTTAAAGGAAGGTCATGATTGTGAAATTTGTCTCTAGTTTCCTCCATCTGGTTTCATGGGGCTCCAGTGCAAAGACATACAGCTCAGGCGAAAGAGTCAAAATGGCTCATAGGTTTGAGTATAAGCCTAGCCAAAGACAGGGTTGAAGAGTACACAATACAAGCGACTGTGTTACGTATTGAAAATACAAAATATTAGTAACTGTATTCTGTTACAGTTACAGTTTAAATTGGTGGTATTCTGAATTTTAGTGTCTTTAAAATAAACTATTTGACAAGATGACTTAATTTGTGTTTGTTTAATTTGCTCTAACACAGTATCCAACAGCCCCGCCGCTTTGAGCTGCACTTTTGTCAGACGTACTGTCTATTTCTTCATGTTGCTTGTTTTGAAAGCTCTGAAATGGACAAAGAATTGTTGATTTGTGAAGTGGAAATGATGAATTATCTAAACAACACCTCCTCTTTCAATGACAAAAACCTAAACAAGGTGGCAGCTGGCTGAAGGGAGATTGCCAAGTAGCTGAAATTTTCTTTTAAATGATTTCACAAACAACAATGTAAGCTAATTGCTGTTGCGTATATTATATAATATAATCATATATTGTCTGTCATTTCCAGTAAATGTAAAATATTAAACTTGTGTTTTCTATTTACAAATGACAAATGTAGAGAGATAGCAAGTAC
>JAPZEB010000024.1:14726370-14744407 GCA_029783705.1 Chaetodon striatus | reverse complement strand
TCACATTCACACCTACGGACAATTTAGAGTCACCAATTAACCTGCATGTCTTTGGACTGTGGGAGGAAGCCGGAGTAGAAAACCCACGCTGACACAGGGAGAACATGCAAACTCTGCACAGAAGGGCTCCCTCACAACAGGGTTTCAAAACTCCCGCCCCAGGTTCAAACCAGGGGCCCTCTTGCTGTGAGACAAAACTGCTAACCGTTGGACCACCAGTTTTGGTTGAGCGGAAATTGACACACCATTCTTGCATGTCCAAATGTGGCGCTACAGGGATACATAGTTTAAAGCATAGAGCCGCTGACCAAGTTACCATAATCAATGAGTTGGGGGTGAGAACGCGTTGACACTACACACTATTATTAACCTGTAAGAACAGCTGTATGTATTCTGGCGCCAGCTTTCCAAGTTTTGAAAAAACCTCTGATGATGTGATCAGGGTTAGATTGGCTTGGTCTCGAAACCTTGTTAACAAAGCCTGCATTACAAACAGGAGTTTGAAAGGAGTGAGTCTGTAGGAGGGAGGGAGATCTAACGAAAAGGCAATACCAAGTTGCAGAATGGAAATCATCTGTTCCAGTGTTTTCAGATTTCTAATATTTTCAAATCTGTCTTATGTGTGTCCCCAAACTTGTGAAAGTGAATTATAAAGTGAAATAAAAGTGCAAAACACGAAAGCTTTGATTCATGTCAGTTACAAAAGACTGCAGTGACAACTTCTGCATTCAAAAAAAAGTATCAAAATGTCCACAGAAACATCTCAAACCAATTCTCCAGCACAATCCAAATGTCTGCCTGTCCATTCTTTATCCAGTCTCAGTGTTCTGAATTAGAAGTAGTGTACCGTTAGTCACATACCTGCAGTGTATACACAGATCTGCTCGTGTGCTCAACATGGTTGAATGCATGAGCTGGTGTGTGCATTGGTTTGAGCAGATACCCTCTGCTCCTCCATTGGGTAGTCCATCAGGCAGCCAATGAGTGAGCTAAGATTAAGCAATTCTGATGGTTCAGCGACTTATTTAAAAATGTATAAATACAAATATTTTATCTAAATTCTCACCTTGAAGGTATAAGCAGAATAATTAATGTAGTTAAAATAAAAAACTATTGTAAAAAAAGGTTAACATCCTCACATACACAAACATGTAATGTATGTACACTTACAGACAATTACAGATAACCCTTTCTGTTTGGCCCTGTAGTTAAAGCCAATGCAATGTGACCTTACAGGCTATAATGTAGAATTATACTAAAGTCAGCCAATGCCATATCAGACGAAATTAGCCTTTCCTTTCACGCATGCAGCCCTGCTTTATCCATTCTCTGTCAAAACAAGGCTTAAAGGGTTGCTCCATACTCTTTCATTAGACTGCGCATACACACACACACACACACACACACACACACACACAAACTTTCTACTGCTGCAGGGAGCTTGATTATAGCCATTACCAGTGTGACAGCGGTGCCACAGTTAATGATATCTGTGTTATATACGGAGGAGAGCTTTGTAGTGAGTTATTAATACTAAGATGCCTCGTCTTTTATGGCCTTATCAATAAAGGCTGTTCCGCCAGTCGATACAGCTGCTTCACACCAATGACTATTCATCCACAACGCAAATCGACCCAGCATGATATGTGTGTGCGTGTGTAGCAGACTGTAAAAGCATGTGGGTACATATTGTGTTTTGCAGCACCTCGCAACATGCACATTCTTCTTTTTAAGCTGACATGGCCGCTCAGTGGACTGTGGACTGCATCGGTACTGTATGATTATCGGTTTGCGTTGTTCTGCCACATACATGCTGAGAGACAGTGCCTGAATTGAACCAGAAAAGGTGCCAGTACCTGAACTCAGCAGTTGCATGACATGATAATCACGTGTCTTGGATATACTGTATTTGTATTAATAGTATTGCATTAGCTCAGGCTCAGGTTGTAAACAAATTCCTAGTTTTACCAAAGGAATGCAACACAGAACTATGTTTCACCCAATGATTTTGCCGACTGACTTCTCGGTTTAAGTTCAACATACTGTGATAATAATTTAGATAATAATAATCATAAACACTGGGTAGCATTTAAGAAATTTAGCTGCACACAGAGAACACTGGTAGAGGGAATGTCTGCAGCAAAGTAGCAGAAGGAGGTGAGTTAAATAAGCGGGGAAAGCAATCACAGTGAGCAATGCACTGTATAAATGAGAGAGCAGATGTACCAAAGTCAAACAGGTGAGAGGTAAGCAGTGCAGAGATGTGTGAATGTGACAGCAGGTCAAAAGAACTGAGAGGGCGAAGAATGGGTAAATTTCAAATTCTAGTTTGTATATTTTACCGGTGAAAGGCGGGGACACTGCGACCTTAAAAAAATTAGTGAGTAGCAAAGGAGGGAAGGATCAATAAAAAAGTGACGATAAGGAAAAGGGAAAGAAGAAAGGCAGAGAAGGAAATCTGGAAGACAAATGGCATCATGACCCGAGTGCCACTGTGGTGGCTAACATGGATTATATGAGCTAAACCACTGAACCATGAGGGATTCATTCTCACTAAACAGTAATCCAAACTCACCAATCTGTCAGTATTGGCTCTGGACTCACCCCTACAGAATTCATTTTTTCTTTGTGTCTCTCCGTCTGTCACCAACACATTTGCTGTAAGAACAATGTCTATAGTAGACTATAACATACTGCCCTCAAACCAGGGGTTGTCAAACAATAAAGGGAAAGATACCATGTGAGGTGAAAAAGACAGGTGTGTGCAGGTGCTTAGTTAGTTATTGTAGTTTGCCAGTCAGCAGCAGCAGCAGCAGCAGCAGCAGCACACAGCTTATGAGGCAGTTAGCATCCATTAACCACAATTTGCATCAAATCCCTGCTCCCTCTCACAATGAAGCTCAGTCAGATCTTAAAACACACATAATACCCTTCTTTCCAATGACGTCCTTCACCAATAGACGTCTGTAAATCCACTTAGATATCACAGGAGAAAAGATGCTACTTGTAAATCCAGAACTTGCCTGATAATCACAACATTTTAAAGTTTTCCTTAGTATTAAAGCAATCCACTGACTTTTGTCTGTGCATCCATGAGAACAGTGGAAACAGGAACTGCTTATAGCTAATTAAGCATACGTTTGATTATGCCAATTTGTCAAAATTAGAGCAAATATGGCCAAAAAAAAAAAAGTTGTAGCCCATAAACCATAGACTGTATATAAAGATGGATGACGCATCTCCACGTTACCCTACTGTACATAAGTGAAGCTAAAATATCTTAAATATGGCTGCTGCCATCCTGCTCCAGTGATGTCATTTGGAGCCAGAGTTTGTGCAGTAGCAATCCCGGCAGTATCAGGTTTCCCCCCAAAACACATCCAGCCAATCACAAGCAGCATTACTGAATGCCAATTGGCTCACACAGTTGTCAACTGTGTTATAAAATCCCTGTTTAATAGCAGGCAGAGGGCGGGCTTTATGACCCACACTGCAGCCAGCCACCAGGGGGCACTTGAGATGTTTTGGCTTCACTTTTGGGGACCTTTCGTGTGGTCCATCTTTATATACAGTCTATGGTGTAAACTAATGACTCTACAGCAGCTTTGTTACCTGATGACATCCCCCAAAGCATTATGGGACCTGTAGTTCTGTCAGTAAGGGTCAAGGTTTCAGATTACTAATTACCTTGTGTTTCTTCTCTCAGTGACAGCTTACCAGCTCCAAACCGTGGTTGGGAACATGCTGGCTAATTTAATTGACATTAAATTTGCTTGGCTCAGTATTAGCTGCTAACTAGCTTCTAGCGGTCTGGACCACTCTGCCTTAGGCTTTCCATGTTGGCATGCAGAAGGGCAGGGAGGTGTGCTCTCTCAGCCTTATGCTTTCCACGTAGGCGCGTGGAAAAGTCTTTCTGCGTAGGCCTGAGGAAAGGCAGAGGGGCCCCAGAACAGAGCCATACCGCCAAATATAATACTGCAAATGGAAAAAATGCTGACTATCATCACTCTTTGCCGTCTGCGTCTTCACCATGACACACCGAGAAGCTGCTTCCCTCCATATACACCGTGAAGCACATGTCACACATTTACAGGTCATCCACAAGGCCAGCGCCCTTGAAGGAGAAAAAAGCCTGAGCCAGTAACACTTGTTTTAAAGGTTATAAGCATTGTAACTATTTTAATTACATCATCAAAATGATCTTATATATTACATTAGATTACTTTTTGATTATTTTTCTCACAAATGTTTTTAACTGGCAATAAAGCTGAAAAATGTCCGAAAACAGGCTATGCCAAAAGAAGTAGTCCTGCACAGCAATAAGATGCAGAGCAATAGATTAATGCTAATTCTACATAAAAACTTGTAACAGACAAGAATATTTTTAGATGTAGCCTCTTTGTAATCACCAACATTTTGATTAGTAATTATTATCTAACTACTTTTTTTTTCAGTAACTGATTACACTTACATTCATTTTGCAATTTAATGACATGTAACTAGATACAAAACTGCATACTCTAATTGAAGTGCAGAGTGTGTTCATCATCCATTTTGTTTTGAGTGCTAAGGGTCCATCTCATTTTCCAAATTTATTGTCTATATCTATCATCCAAGTACGCTACCCAAAAAAGATTTGGCCAAAGTTCCCCTGCTCTCTGCACTCTGTGTATCTCAGGCCCTGCTCTGGACTCCTGCCATAAGTCAGTGCCTTCTCTGTTCCAATTTGAGTTGTTTTTTTCTTTTCACCCTGCCTATGAAAGTCTCTGTACGTTGCTGCTTCTCACTCCAGCTTGGAGCTTTGATCCTGTATTTGACTTCATCAAAATCTCTTGTGTTAAATATTTTATCGCTCTATGATCAGCGCTAAATATGTTCACCTAAGCGCTCCTGGCAAATGATCTTCTTTTACAACCCTGTAAAAGACGATGGTTGGTGGGTATACACCTGGTAAATATAGCCTACAGTACAACCTATTAGGTTTGAACAGCTGTTCTGAGGGTCCAGTCGCTAGTTTTTATGATCACAGATTAGGCTCATTTATTCACAGGAACTACTAATTCTCAATTAGTTCCTAAATGTTTTGGTTGTAAAGCCAGCTGCTTTTGAGGTCCTTACATAACACGCAAACTAAAACATCCCTCGCTGTTTTTCAGTCTTCTAGCAGATGATGCTGCGGGAGTGGTTCGAGAAGTTTTAATGGATGGTTTAATTCATTTTTTTGTCAAGAATCAAGGTCACCACAGGGTATCATTGTAACTACAAACTTTTCAAAGCCATTGCTCAAGCCTGCAGGGGACACACAGGTGTTTAGAGGAATATTCCTTTACAAGACAAGGCATCAAACCCAAGCCACGTATGCCCCGAATTCTTCCTTCCTACCTCCCTGCCCTGCCTTATTTCCCACTCCACTTAATTTTCTCTGGTTCTGTAGGTGTTGAATATTGTATTGTACAAGATAAGATTGTTTCCTCAGTCTCCCCGGTGCTTATTGTGTTCATTGCGTGCGTGTGTTTGTGTATACATTTCTATCTACATGCAGGATTGTTCATGTTTTCCCTCCCTGCAGCTTATGCCGATATAAATATCTCAGGTAATTAATAACTGCGAAGACCTCTGAATCTCTGATGGGATTTCCACTGGGCTCATTCACTCTCATTCAATTTTCACCTCCCAGCGCAGAGGGAGAGACAGAGGAGAAAAGGCATGGGAGGGGGAGTGTAGAGGAAGAGTGGAACAAAGAGGAGTCAGCGGAGGACAGGGAGGACGGAGAAAAGAGCGAAATAAGAAGAAAGGAGGAGAAAGGTGAGGAAACAATGCAGGGGGGGAAATGTGGAGGAGAGAAGGAGAAATGAGTCCGGAGGTAAAACGTGAAAGGAGAAAGGAAAGAAAAATAGGAAAGGATTGTCATGCTGAGTAGGAAGCACACGCAGGAGAGTGCAGAGAGAGTAAAGAAGAGACAAAAGAGCAAATTCATGCATCTTAAGTGCGGTTAGTGATGCATTTTGTCGACTAAGAGGAGAGGAAAGATGGAAAAGAAAAGCAGTATGATGTTGACTACATGAAGATTTACTAAGTAGGAAGTCTTATGATTTTGCACATTTTGCTTCCATCTATGAAAACTGCTACCAACAAATGTTTGCCATGCGGAAAAGCCACACAAAACATGACTGTACTGTGCACACAGAGGTAAGAATAAGTTAAACTTCAAACTGCTGCACTGCACACTGTAGCACCCAGCACTTTGTAGGGAGTGCTGTTCATGTTCCCTAACCAACGAAAACAATTTGGAAATGTGCAGCGGCAGTACTACCCACCAGCTCAGCCTGTCAGTGATGGAGATGAAAACAGAAGGAGGAAAACTGTTAAGCTGACTTCAGCCGCGGCTTCAAACAGACTGCAGAACTAGTCAGCGTGCGGAGACCAGGTCCAACGCACTGAAAAGAGGTAGACTTCAATTACCGTGACATTCTGCAGGAGATCATTGCGTGAAGAAAAACAGCAGAGCGACTGTGTGTGTTTGTACGTCCTGTGCGTCTGTGTCTTTCTTATGTGTTGCTCGTGTGCACGTGTGTTTAGAGGTGTTTGCAGGTGCAGCACAGAGTCTTTCTGGGGTGCTTTCACAAGTGTCGACATTGCTGCTCAAACATTTGTGCGTCTGGCTGTGTGTAGTTCTGTGTGTGCAGGTTTTCCTGTAGCATGTGTGTGTGTGTGTGTTCAGTCTGTGAGTGTCAGATACTACTGGCCACCCCAAGCTCTGTATCTATATAGTGGTTAGCAGTTAACATGGCAGAAATGTCATTGAGCTTTCAGAGCTCTTCACTGAACAGAACAGACAGCCCTGGGCACAGATTTTTCCCAGGCAGCCTTGCACCACACACACACACACACACACACACACACTGATGCTGTGGTTTTCATGGGTGGTTACAGTATAACGTGACTACTTTTAACTGATTATCTCTGATAATTGAAACTGTAATGTAAATATAAAAGCTGGTTCGCAACACCCCAACGCAGAGACAGCTTTTTCCATCATTGATTTTATTTCTGACCTCTTTTGGACTTTATCCTCATCATGCTGGCCACCACCAGTAACTCCAAAGTTGCAGATTGGCACAGCGCAGTCGACTAATGAAGTATAATCAGATTTTTGTGAGTTCATGTAAAGTGGGCGATTAGAGAAATCTAGCTCAGATATTAAAGTGCGAGAGAGAGCGGGTATCTGATTGGGCTGATCAAGTGGGCATATTTTCCCTCGCAGATGTTTAACTGAATTAAAAGAACAAATGAATAAATGCATTAGTACAGCAGATGTTTGAGCAGACTCCCGAGGACCCACGTGTAGAAGATCGACATCCTCATTACTGACTCTGACTTTTCATCAAGTGTTTGGACTTTTTTTTTTAATATAATGGGTCTGTTAGGCCCAGATTAATCACACCCGTCACACTGCGGGCATGAAATGAAACAGAAATTGTATTTTCACTGTCCCGTGGCAACTGGCAGAAAAATACCTCGCTGATGTTGTACCCAGCGGCTTCAGCCTGCCTTGTCTTTGTGGACGAGAATCAGGTAGTTTACTATGCAACACTACAGATTTCTCCACAAGTGCTGCAGTCAAATGTGTTGTCAGCCTCAAGGTACATACACCCCAGACATTTTAATGTGCTACAACTGTAGAATGTAGATTACATCAAAGTGCCTTTGTTATTTTTATTTTCTCAACACTTCTGCTGATGATCTTATTTTGAACAATGGCTGCAGCGGTAAATAAATTTGTTACATCTAGTCGGCATGGGCAGATTATGAGCGAATGGGCCCCTGGGCACAAATATGCAAAAGGCTCAACTTCCTCTCTTACATGGGAGCAAAACACTCATACTTTGCCTCTTTGTAGTCATTATGCATCTTTTTTTGTGGTTTTATGTCTCTTTAAGGTCATTTTGTGTCTCCTTTTAGTTATTTGCCCCATTATGTAGTTATTTTATATCTCTGCAGTTTCTTCGCATCTCTTTATATATTAGGTAATTTGTTTACTTAGGTTCGGGAGCAGGGCCACGCCTCACCCACACCTCCGATTACCTGCAAAGCCCACTTATACCTGGTCAACCCATCCTCCCTTTCCCTTCCCTTCATCCATCATCCTCTCTACCTCATCCCTACCAACATTCCCTCATCCTTTCTTCCCTTCTCCCCACATCTCCTCTTATTCAGTCTGGTGCATACCTCTCTTTTGTCTCATTCTAGGTACCGTCTGGGGGGCCTGTAATCAGCTCATGGTGGAAAATACCTGAGAAAGAACCCCCACACTCCTTACATTTACAAGCAAGCAGTAGTTAAGCTAAGCTCAGCTAATCAGTCAAGTCGGACTTCTTGTCCTGTTTGAGTATACATACAGAAGAGAAAATTGAATGTAGTTTCCTCGTCCATCTAAGAAGTGCGTCCTCTGCTCCTCAGTCGCCATGGTGTTTGTTTGTTTGCTTTTCCAGGAGTGAACTGCTTCTGGGTGAAAGGCCACAAAAGAAAAAGTGGTGCATGTAGAACACTGAGTCTGATTCCAGTCAGACTAAGCTGATACATGCAGCAATAGTTCGATTTTCAATTGAATTATCGAGGTGTTAGTCGAGCTACGGATAGTCCAATTTCAGTCGGACTAAGCTGTGTACATGCATTTAAAAGTCCAGTTTCAGTCGGACTAAGCCAATAATTTGATTTTCTCAAGCTGCATGTAAACGTACTGACCGAGTCCCCTGTACATCCTCCCAGATCAACCTGACAGAAGACATCCCTCTTCCACCTTCACCCCTACATCCATTCGCCTCAACAACTAACACCTCCTGAATTGCAATGAAACATTCAAACAACATATTGTTGTGGCGTGGTCCTTGCTCGTGAAGTTCATATTAAGTTCCTTCCCGGTCAGTATGCATAGCCATCGCTACAGGCACAAACATCACACACTGTGCGAAAGACAGCAGTGCCGGAGGGGACATCAAAACAGCCCAATATGATCATCATCAAACATAATTACACAAATTGCATTAATTCTCACAGTTAAGGCCCTCTCAAACACAACCTGGTCTGAGCTGTGCTGCAGCCGGGGTAAATGAACACAACGCAGCAGCAGTGCGAGCGCACCAAGCGTTTATATTATTACAGTTATTAATACAATAAGTTGCAGTTGCTGAGTTTTTCTAAACTTAACTGTAGTGGAACATACATGCAGAGTGTCACAGCACACTGTCCTATTGGCGATCCTACATGCACAAGGTCTCCGTTTTGGCTGTCCTGCATGGGTGTCACGCTAGATGAGTGGGGCTTACCTAGACATAGAGCCTGTGTTAGTTTAAAAAGGGGCGTGCCAAAGTAATTAAGAGAGACAATTCGGAGCAAGTGTGTGACCACAGTTGAGAAGAAATGTTTCTAAGTGCCAAGAGGAAGACAAGGAGGAGTTTTCCTCCTTTTCCCTATGAAGTTTTGTTTCAAGTTACTGTCCATGTGTTTAATGTCTACAAATACACTGTCAGTGTAGTACGACTCTAAGAAGTGTCAGACCACTAAGAGTGAGTTGACCAAGTGACAGCTGTCAGATCAGTGCTAGGATGGCAAGGCAAGAGATAAGCACACATCACGTACCTTCAGAGAGTTTTCACACTCTTCACAATGTGCTTGGAGCAGCATATTTTTCACATACGTGAACACACCAGGAGAACTCAGACCCCTCTGAAGTGAACTGAACCGAATCACCCGGGAGGTGGTCTGAGTTAGGTTCACTTCAAGTCCATGGTGCGGTTCACTTAACCTGTGCAATGTGAACACAAAGCGCTCCAGGTTCGCTTTGCTCATTGCCATTGTATTTAACACTTTAGATCACGTGCACTGGGATGCTTGAAATACAGAAAGAAAAAAAAACATGTCAGCCTGTGACACTTGCAAGGACCCAGGATGAGGAGTAGTTTGATCCAAGGAAGATACTGCATGTCTCCAGACATGGAATGTAGAATACATCAAATGGCAACAGGTGACAGCACACAGCAGCGCTAAGGTTTTCCTCCTATTTTAAGTTAGTGTGAAAGCAAGGGGCTTCATGACTGCACTGTAGTGCCACATGTCAATATATATTATATAGAGGCTATAGTGTGAACAGAAAGAGGACTGAGGCCCCATCAGAGCTGGACCAGAAAGAAAATGGAGTCATCTTTGGGGCTGAGAACTGAGTCCTTTTTCTGTTGGTCCACTTTTTGGTGCACTTTAAGAGGATCAAGTTTGGTTTGTTTAAAGAGAACTATATGTGAAAACACCTTTGGTCTAGCAACCAAACACTCACTCTCTGGTAATATATGTACGGGCAGCCTAGCCCTGGAAGCCCTTGACGAGTATCAGCCCTAAGTAACAGTACTGAGGCTGCAGGGTTTTGATTGCTGTGATGTTTTGTGACTTTCCTCTGTTTTGTGTGAGTGATGGTACAATGGTAACTTTGATTATGAAAATATCATTCTTCCATTTATTTTATCGAAGAGGATTACACGTGTGCCAGATAGGCCCTTTCAGTGATCAATGCATGCTAGTTGGTAATTTGCACAGAGACAATAGTAGAGAGAAAATCATGTGTTACTACACTACCACTAACTTTAACTAATTTTAACTATTTTTCTATTTGTAACTATGAATCATCGAAATGCACTTTCTTCCCGAAGCCTTTAAAGATTTACTTTTTCAAAAGATTAGATTTGTTCCACATTCCTCTTCTGTGTGATACCTTTTACTTTATTCTCCAACCACCTTGAACTTCAGCATTCTCTATTAACCTCCTCCCCACGTTCCACAGCTCATCTTTCATTCATCTCTCCCTTTTCTTTAGCTCTGCATTACCTCTTCCACACCTCCCACTAGTTTGGAACTTTGCCCTTGATCTTTGCAGTGTTATTTCCTCTCCTTTTTAGTTACACCAGCGCATCTTCATTAACTTTTTAGTCTTATCTCCAACTCGTGATTGCGCGAGGATTGTCGTGTGTTATCGCTTGATGTCACAGCTCCTCTGCTGCGGCTGTTCTGGGCGATCATGTCTTCCTTGTAAGCACAGACTTTAATTAAACTGACAGTGGAAATGGAAATTACCATACAAGCATCAGTGACTTTATTTGCAAAATAGATTGAATTTCTTTTCATCTCATCATGTCTTCAGCTCTATAAACCTAGCCTTTGTAACCTGAGCTTCTGCTGAACCTGTGTGTCAAACTGTCATTTAGCTTTGATCCTCACGCCTGTGTTATTGTCCTGTCATGTTGAATATAAGCTGGTGCCCTTATGAGTGAAACAAATTAATTCATTTTGTTATTAAGGCAGTCAAAAGTGAGGCAGAGGAGCACAAACAGTGTGCTCCAAACATTCTTGTCCCTAAAGTATGTATTGATAATAAAAGAATGAACAAAACTGACAGCACAGGATTCATTAATCTTTTGACTTTACCTGCTGTTACAATAATGAAGTTTCATTACAAATTCACTTGAAACCCAAAGGATAACCATTACTGTGCAACTGTCAGCCATTTCCACACTCGTCTTTTTTATACACGTCCGACTTAGGTGAGGTGCTCTGTGTTGGCATCAACATTAGGAAGCACAAGCAGCAGGAGACTCTTCGTCCCTCTCATTATTTCCTTTTCTTGTGCTTTGCTCTTGTTTGCTTCATATTCAGTGGTTTTGTCACCCATACTTTTTCTCTGTCCTGCTTTTCTCAGTGTCTCACTCCATCTCTTCTTACCGAAAATGAAATTTTCAGTTCATTTTTGCCTTTGGCGTTGTTGTCTCCATAGTACATCTTCCCCATTCCCTGTTTGCCTTTTATTCATTTTGCTAATGTCGTCGTAAGACCAAATAGGATAAATTTGCTTCCTTTTTTGGTCATCTTGCTTTTACATTAATTATAATTGGCTTTAACTGATTTTGTGTTAAAACAACAAAAGCAAACATTCAGAAAAAAAGAAAGTAATGCTTCATGATGTTTTCGTGTACAGGCATTTTTCTCGTTCCTCTTCCTCAAATGTCAGTCACTCTCTCATCTTTAGAATATCTGTCCTGTCCCTTCTTTAGCTCTTTTTTTATTGCAGCAATGCTTTTTAAAACCAGCTTTTATGCCACTCCATCATTCTCTCCCTCTCTAAGATGTTAACCCTGAGGGGCTCAAAGATTGCTGCGCGGTGGCCATATAGCAGTGTGGAAGATACACATTCAGTATGCACACTTTCACACACGCATGCAGTCGTGTATGCACATTCATTTCCCCAAACACATGCATATGCACACATGTAAAATATCACATGAACACACACATAAAAGCAAAATAAATAGGTCTTGAAAACACACACACACAGATACACACACAAGAGAATAGTGGGCAGCCTTAGACTGAATTAAATAGACACATGCAGTGCAATAGAAGCAACTACAATGCACAAACTTTCATCATCACAAAGCTGCAGAATTTATAACAGCGTACACTCATACATGTTCCTAGTTTATTAGGGACACCCACTGCTGGACTAAGCACATTCAGCGCCCTAGGCAAGCTTGCCCTTAGATGCCAGCCCTCCCAAAGCAAATGAGATAACAACACACATACTTAGCTAATAAACAATAAAAAAAAAAATTACAAACAAAAGAATGCAGAGTGTGTAAATCTGCAAATTCTGTCTTCTTTTTTTTTTTGTACTGTGCCACAGACTGGTTTTGCCTTTTCATTTTCTGTGTCTCTTATGCTTTCTATTCTCTCCATTTCACCATACTAATCAATGCTCTAGCGTGTTCTGACTGTGATCAACACTGACCGATGAATATATTAAGATGAATTACATCGCCAGGACTAGAGGTGGTACCCTTACCAGAGGCTGATTGTAAGCATTAGATCTTTCTGTATACATACATATTTATGCCTATAGGAAGAGAGACCACTGGGGACACCTATAGTTAAATCTAATGTGATCAATTCCATTTCAACTCAGCATATGATGTGAGAAAGAAGAGGGACAGCATCAGTTGTTTGTTTGCGATCAAGTGGCAAAGCTCCCTAGCAGCTGTAGTAATTATGATGTGAGGAAAGAAGGAAGGTGACAGCACACACTTTAACTCACTGGGTTACAAACTGACCTGGCAGTGGGGACTGGCAGAGAACGACAAAAGACAAAGGGTTGTTTTGCTCCAGTAACCTTCTAGTAATAAAAAAATAACTCTAACACTGGGCCAAAGCAACTAATCCGTACCGGATAAACTTAATCCAGTATTGCGCTGGTGCTATATTTACCCAAGCTGGGTACATTTTTAACCAAGTGGTTTTTTTGTATGTATTACAGAGCAACAAGGTCCACATATGGAGGTAATCGGAATCGGTGGATAGGCCAAAAGACGTTGGCCTTTAACCTTAAGTGCTATATGACTGGCAACTGGACTTGCTTAAGTTTCTTGAAGACATTTCACCTCTCATCCAAGAGGCTTCCTCAGTTCTTATTTAGTTGTTATCACCCACCTACATTGCAGTCTTGGGAGCCCTTCCCAGGCGACTCAACACCCATTCACACCTGGACCTATTTATCCTTGACAACTCACAAGATGGTCGGGTGTGTCAACAACTCACATGTGACCTTAACAACTCTGAAACTCAGAGCTCACGTAACCTTAATGACTTGCAATAGGGCTTCTGATCAGAAAAATAAGCTTCTAACAATGTATTTTGTCTCTTCATTTAAAGGACTTGATGTTGCTTTTTGTTGGTGCCATGTAAGAAACATCATTTTTAAAGCCCTTGGTAAGTGGTGTTTTTAAACTGGATTGCATTTTCTAATATTTTGTCCATGTTCCTTCGACTAAAATGTGCATTTTACTTTTTTACTTGTTTCCTGTTTGTTCCATGACCTACCTACGCCCCTCTTTCTCTCAGAAATCTTCCCCCCTCATTTACAGTCTGCCTTGTCTTCCCCAGTGTCACTTTCGATCTTTCACTCTCTCATACTTCTTTTCTCTCTCACACTAATTGCCTCCCTCTGCGTCAGCCTCTCCCTCACCACTTAGCCACCTTCCTCTCCTCTCTCTCACTCAGAGGGGCTTGACAGAGAGAAAACATATGTGTGCCATCACATGTTGTACGTGTCATATCCTGTGTTTTTGTTCGCCTGCAACTATCTTCTCCTGCTGCTGTGCTCATTTTCTCACACACTCCTCACTCTTGTGGCAATGACTTAGTCGTCTTCATCGTTTAACTCACTCTGAACTCCTTTGGAGTTTGAACTTGTTGGCCTCGGGACTCCAGGCTCCCAAGATCTGTACGTATAAGAAGATGAACATTACACAGAGGCAGCAATATTGAATTCACTTTACACTCAAACAAATTTGGCAGCAATAAATAACAGCAGCAAAAGCTACGTTGAAAATTCCAAAGAGACATCAGAGCCATCTGTAAATTGGGCTTTGCTAAGGTAAGAAAATACTTGAAAACTTTCTTAGTGACATAATAAGATTCAACAAAATCCACTCTAGCACAAATTCACTGTCCTCATTGCTGGTTGATGCCAAATGTATGTAGGGTTTGCCAACACCAACTCAAGTTGGCTCCCAAAGTTTCCTCAGTAATATCAGTGGAGTAAGCACACTTACTGGGAATGTGGACCATACCCGGCTAAATGTGTACTAAATGTGACTTTCTATCCATAAAACTGGGCTGTCCATGCCATAGGAAGAAAGTTAATACTTTTGAAATTGGTGCCACATGACCAGAGAAATCCGCTTTTGCTCAACAGGTAGAAAATCTACAACTACCAGAATGCACTGCGCCACACCAGACCAATAAACTCTCCTGCTGGTGGGTGACGTAATGGGAGCTTGTCTTTTTTGATTAAGGAAAAAACATGGTGGCTGGCCAGCTACAATCTGGAATTATATAGATATCGGCAATGCGTTAAGAGAATCTTGGTTTATAATTGATCAGCACTGCTTAGTTTAACCATTTCAGTTTGGTCTGAGTGCGAGATAACCAGCTTTTTCTTGATCCATTTCTATACTCTTTGTGTCCGTAGTGGCACACAAAGATATTACAGTACAATCTGTAGATGGAGCAACAGCTCAAGAGCCAGGAAAAATCAGCTGGACAATGCAGAATGCATTTTGAGGAATACAGATTTAAGCTGGGAGATGAGCAGGGAAATCTGGTAGTTGGTTGGAGGGAAGTTTACCAAACCTCATTTGCACATACCACCCACATTGTTACGATACAAAGCTGATTAAAAATCAACCCGGTCTCACTCCTAAGTCGTCGAACTCTGGTGCTTGGGCAATGACCGCAGTATCAGACACTGATGAAAAAGCCGTCGTTTAATGTCAGTATGATACACAGCCGGTCCCCGTTATAGTTTAATGGTGCTCTGCAGCATCGGGGGGGAATGTGGTGGTACGCAAACAAAAGTTAAGGCAACAAAAGTCCAAATAGGACAGACAGGAGCAGGGTGGATGGGTCCAATAAACACAGGCTTTCACCCGGGAGAGTAGTGTTCGCATCCCGTAAGATTGTAAAAGCCAAACCATGTTCTTTTTTTCTAAACCCTAAAATGTGCGTTAATTGTTGAAGGCAAAAAATGTCAATTTGCGTTGCTTTACCGACATAGTGTACTTATTTTGAAAGAGACTGTATGTGAACGGTAAATTTCCTGTAAAAAGGAAGTGTATTTCAAAAGAAGACAATGCATGTAACAGGCATAAATTGACACAGCGTCCCAGAACGTCAACATCCACAGCACCAGTATTACTGGACGAGGAAAGTCCATGACCAAACGTCGATATGTGACGAGTTTAGAGTGAGAATGTGTTGAAAAAATTGGTAATGTATCCCTTTAAGGCTAAATCCTACTTGAACCTCCATATCAAACTAATGTTCCTCTTTGCTTGCTGTTTTTTTTTTTCTTTACACCGTGTAATGAAACTATGTGAGATCAAACAGCTTTCAGTGTTCAACAACAAGAACTATTACCCTTTAGATACCCTGGATACCAGAAAAGGTAAGCTCAACAGTCCCTCTGCTGAAGAAAATTAATTGTGTTGTATTGAGTTGTATTCCTCTGTATTGCTCTATCAAATTAAACAAGTTTCATTCACTGTAAGGTCACAAACCGAAAGCTTACTTTTCTTGAGTCTGCCTCTGTGCAACAATGTTCACATCAAATGTGCAGGACTAATATGCTGCGCTCTCTTTACAACACCACACACACACTGGCTGAAATGAGCAGAGTAAGACGAAGTGCAGGTACGTTTGTCCACTACAATATCCCTTCTTTGTCGAGCCTGACAGCTGTTGGCTTTGCTTGTCATCTCTGCTTTGTATACCTGGTCGTATAAGTTTTCTTCCAGTGTGATCTTTGGGGTGCGATTACAGTTTTCATGAATGTTATTATTTTGGCTTTTGTGCTTGCTTTTTATTATTTCATATCAAAGAAGGTGAGGTATCTGTGTCTCTCATCTTATTTGTTCTTATTCTCTGGCTGTCTCATTCTTCTTCCTCCATCACAGAGGAGGACCTCAGAGGGAATTCACATTTTGGCTCTTTTTCTCTTCTCCTCTCTCTCTTCTCATTTCTTCTCTCGCCATACTATTCCTTTCCACTCAGAGCTGAGGAACCACAATGCTTGTTATTAACTTTCTCATACCATTTATCTCCCTTTCACCACCCCCATTACCTCCCCCTGCTTTCTGTCATCCACTCCTGGCTCCCCGTCTCTCTCCTCCCCTCTCTCCCTCTCACACACCATTTGTCTGTTTCGGTCTCATTAGTATTCTCCCTCCTTCGCAGACAGCAGGTAAGTTCAGCACCCCCAACCCACCTCCATACTTCACTCTCCCGATACTTCATTCTACCTCCTGTTCGTTACTGCTGCATGGTTCCTGTTACACCTGTCAGCGTGGTCATTTGATCTTCATGATCACAGTACTGCCAGAAAGCATTTGACCGCCGAACATGAAGGCATTATCATTCAAATTAAGGTTGCCGAATGGCAGATTAGTTGGTGCGTTGGTATGTGTGGCGCTGGCTGGCATCTAAAGCTGTCCGCTAGATACAGAACTCTTATGAGACAATAAATCAGCTGGGTTCAAGAGCAACTAAGCACAGCCTGGGTCTGATTAATGTTCTAAAAATGGATGAAATGGCTTAAGGAGAAGAGGTACAAAAGTACTCACCCACTACTGCATAGACCTGAGTTTTAGCAGCCGTGCCTCCAGCTTTGTTAAACTAAACTATTTGTAGTTGGGAATTTTCTTCTTTTTAAGCGCTATTGTAGGGATGTAATGACATATTGCAGCACAATATTTCGTGATACAAAAATACCAATATTAATGGTGAAGCCAGAAGATGATTGCAGTACCAACACAATCCTTTTTGGCTCTGTTGGCAGCACAGTAGGAGCCTTGGCATAGGTTTTTCTAAAAGTCAGAGTATCGTGATTTCTCTCTTTCACCAAAATAACAAGCCAGCTGAATTTAGATACAAAGTGAATTGAATTCTTGGCGTGTGTTGATTGCTGCTTGTGTTGTTGCCAACAAATAGCTAACGCACAAGCTCTCCTACTGCTGTGAAAACAAGCAGCAACATTGTGCTCAGACAGATTGACTTCAAAATGCAACCAGAGTTTTATTTGCTTTCACACACCTTTATGCCTTCTGTCTCTGCGTGGTGCCATTGGAATAACCATACATTATCACACTGTAACATTTTCGATTTGATTTCATCCTGGTGCTAGAATTGAATCTGCTTCTGCCTCTGAATGGAGCTTGCATTGTAAATTGAGAAGACTAATGTCCATTCAACTTCATATATGTTTGTTCATGCTCATCAGGACAATTTAACTGAGATTTTTTTAAACATTGGGCATAGCGATAGTTCAGGCAGGACACGTGTCAAGCTCAGCTCACATCCCAGCTACGTCAGCTGATCTCAAACAGCCCAATCAACTGATGGAGCAGCTGATTGATGGAAGAGAGTCAGCTGATAGATCACATGA